>OY856413.1:807965055-809165055 GCA_963693085.1 Alisma plantago-aquatica | reverse complement strand
ACGGAGGTGTGGGGTCTGTCGCCTGACGACTCAGTTACAGAGAAAAGTGGGGTCACAACCTGTTAAAAGGAGCAAACAGCTGATCGACCAAGATGAATGATCGAATGGCTAAAAAGTTGAATGTATTCGGGCCAAAATACACTTGAGTGTATTCTATCCTCAATATATATATATATATATATATATATATATATATATATATATATATATGTGTGTGTGTGTGTCTGGGGGGGGTGTGCGCCCATAGATATATATAGACTTTTAGATTAACAAGGGAACCTACCCCGAGAAGGGCTAGTAGTGAACCTATCCCAACACGGTAAATTCTTGAGGCATGAAGAGTGTGGTATACCCACCTCCCTCCCTTTCCCAATCAACATAGAGTGTCACTTACAGAGTGTATTCAATGTTATTTAAATCCAGATCATTCATTGGGATTTACTGTGCTCCTACCACCTAGACTACTCTAACTGAACCACACACACAGACATATATAAACACACTCACACAAGCGCGCGCACACACATACACACACACACACAAACACACATATATATATGGGCCCATCTTTATTGCCCGCGCGGGTAGCTACCTGCCCACCCTTTCGAACACTTTTTTTCAAAAAAAAAATTACAATTGTAGAGGACTATTTTGTCTAGCTCTCCAAAAATTTTAGCCAAAAATAATATCATTTGCCCCTCCAAAATAAAAAAACCCGTCCTTATATATATTTGTTGTATATTTTGTACAGAGATACTCTTTTATTCGTGTAGTTACTTTTCTGTTCACCATAGTTATTTTTTTGACAGCAAAGTTACTTTTTTGGCTAGGAGAGTTACTTTTTTGGCTGCCGAGTAGCGAAAATCTAAGCTACCCGCGTGGGCAACGAATGAATGCCCTATATATATTTATATATTTATTTATTTATTTATTTATTTATTTATATTTATATGTATATGTATATATATGCTCATGTGTATCAAAGAAGAATTAAAGTCAAGTCATTTTCCATCATGCAATCATTATTTTCAATATATAAATTTTCATTTTTTTTATTTATTAGTAAACTATATGTCAAATGTAATTTTGTTTGGACATCTACAGATCTGGCTTCTAAATAGAATAAAAATAACAATCTTTAACTTATTTTTGTTTGTTAATCTAGTTTTACTTGAATCGATGACCTTTGAATATCCAATCGAGATTAATCTTTTCATTTAGCCTATATCTGTTATGCAAGTGAATCTCAATGGTTTGCATTTTCTGAAAATGTGTGTTGATATGTATGTACCACTACATGTAGAATGTGACTCGTTCATTCAAGTATATTCTAACACGTCTCTTTATCTCTCTCTCTATATACACACACATATATAAACACACACACACACACACACACACACACACACATATATATATATATATATATATATATATATATATATCTTTATATTACAAAGAGGTCTTAGGTTCAAGCCACATATATATATATATATATATATATATATATATCTTTATATTACCACTACAAGTATATTCTAACACGTCTCTTTATCTCTCTCTCTATATACACACACATATATAAACACACACACACACACACACACACACACACACATATATATATATATATATCTTTATATATATATATATATATATATATATATATATATGGTCTCAAACTAAAATTCTGGCATGGTATGTTAATGATCATCAACCTTGGACACATATCGCTTTGAGTCTTAGCACAATCATTCTATTTTCACATAGAAATCTTCCATGTACATTGCGATGGAAATATTTTCATGAATGAAATCATTACTTCGACCAATGATAGGATCAAAATTTCAACATTAAGAAACACCTCTTGTACCCCATTTTTAGTGAGGATCTAAGAAACTAGGAAACTTCCTTGGTGTAGAGGTTTCTCATACCAAAAATGTACCGTCTCAATGTCAACAAAAATACAACTTCCACCCTTACAAAATTAATAGGAATGCTTGGTTGTCATTCTTTTATTTTATCTATAGAAGAGAATCATGATGTATATTCTAACTTATCCATATAATTGTCTAGGTATAGAAAATTCCCAAGTGATTGTCTAGGAAGAAATCTATGGTTGACCTAACATTTCCTTTTTTGTAGGTGTGCTTAGTTATTATATAGATAGTTTACAACAATATTCATTTTTTCTTACATTGTTTTCTTCAATCCTATAATACCCCTGCAAAAGACCCTTTTCTACAAAAAAAAATCACTTGGGAGTTTAACATTTCTCAAGATGTTAATTTCATTAGTTGTCCCTCTGATACAGATTCTACATACATATATTCTACAAATTTTAGCTAAAAATTTTCTACTTGTCAAAGATGGAATCTTAATGAATTTGCAAGGTCTAGTGTGAGGTAAAACACAAAGAAATAGATCAAACTCCTTATTATCTATTATTCGTCAAACTCTACTAACAGACTTTTGGTTATCTGGTTCCTTCTACCATCCTTGTGTACTATGTCAATCAAGCTGCCATATTTATTGGAAGTAATAAACACATTGAGGTTGATAGTCATTATGTATGTGATAATGTCATGAGTGACAAGATTATCACTCCTCTTATATCCTTTAATGGTGAGACTGTAGATATCTTCATAAAGGCTCTTAATTCATCACATATCAAAAACTTAAGTTTTATTGATGAAGAAACAATAACTACCGATTCATGTTACTTCTAGCTATTATTAGAATATTTTTTAGGGAACTCCTACATTCTTAGAAATGTAGTATCAATTGAAGATAATATATGAGCCAAATCATTAACAAATGAGAAATAAGTATAACATTGAAGGTGACAAGCTCTATCATCAAGGCCTTGATCTCTTCGGTAATTATACATTTTGTTGCCTTTATAATACTCACCACACGTTATTGTTCTACCAAGACCTCACAATCCAATTCCACAACCACTTCATGTGTCCCAAAGTATAGTGACATGGTTGGGCCTTTCTGAACAGCCATGGCATTAGCGTGTTTGCAAGACATGTAACAGCTAAACATGATATATGTCTATCATCTTAATTGATGGGGTATTGAGATATCGAATTGTTTATTATTTGCTGATTTGTAGCCAAAGAAGTGGTACTCAGTTGGTAAAGTCTATGTATGAACAAGAAGTCGTAGGTTCCGCCCATGCATGATGTGAATAAATTGTTATTGATTTTTTCTTTTTTATCCCAATATCATATAACTAGATTATAATTATGTTTCTATCTAATACATATATAAACAATATTAGTGCTACGAAAATAGAAGAGAAATGTCTCTTTCTACAACCTAAAGTACAAGTGACAATGACACATATGTGATTGTTGTTGCTCTATTTTGATCCTTTAGGAAACATAAGGTTCATTTTTCTTTGCTAAGGTTGGTTTTCAAAGTTGCAATAGTAGGAGGGTATGGAGAAAGAATGGAGGGTTGCGGAGAGGGATCAGGTTGCTTACTAGGGTCATTCTCACGGTGACACGTTTTCGCTTCAATGAGGTGTGTAAGGTAAATGTTAATAGACTGTATGCATGTCAAATACTTGAAATGTTATAGCAATTTCTAAATAGTAATGTGTGGGTGAATGAACAAAAAACTAATTAGGAGATATTTTCATTAGGAATGAATAAGAGGGAATTCTAGTAGAAAAATGATAAAATTGAAAGTATTCTTATTTCATGATAGAAAAATAATCTCAACATATATACATGTAAATTGCTTATAAAATACTCATTGTATTTCTACATTCATAAACATTGGCAATAGATGTGATATTTGGGTTATAAGAAACACCTCTAAAATGATATTTATAGTAAAGTAGTTTATTCTTAATATAAATGACTTCCCTTTTGTCTTCCGCTTCAGCAACTACCGGGGGAAGCAAGAGGTTCCTAATACAGTTTCTGACTGTGAGGATAAAACAAACGGAATTCGCAATCTAGATTGCAGTTTATATAAAACTGTCGCAGTATTATAGAGTGGAAAGTCGTTAGCTATCATCCTTGCCAGGTTCTCGCAGGTGCGTTATCCAACCAGCAATTGACGTGCCTCTTATTACCTCAATAGCCGTGGCATTGCCCCAGGCGTAAAGATTGCAGGTGCGTTAGTGACTGCTCTTCAAGTTGTCATTAATTTTGAGTGACTACCAGCAGAGCTTATTTACAAAGTTTCTAATATGCAACTTTTCATTATAAGTATGTGATATGCATGTCTCACCCACATCGTGCTAAACCATTGCTATCAACTGATAGTAACAATGGACAATGATCGTGCTACGAAGCACTGGAGATGTAGTGAGAAAAGGCAATCATCGTTACGGTAACCATGCCCTCCATTTTCTATTCTAATAAGAAACTAGAAGAAGAGTTGCCAGTGACGTGACTAGAGTCAAAGAAGAAAACTAGTCAGTTTCATTAGACAAAGTCCAGTTGGTATGTATACATTTGCAATTTAAGGATTATTTAGCACAATTTTGCAATCTTCAAAGGATGATACCAACTTGAGCAGCATCCACCAATGATAAGCTAACAAGTCACTTCTGAGCTGCACTATCCGACATTGCACTATCGCACCAATCCATCATTATTAATGCTGCCTCTTTATTTAATTGAATGGGAGGGTGTTTTTGTTGGATGAAACCAGATAAACAAAAGTTCCCTTTCCCTGTGCAGCCACCGATAGCTGAATCCGAATCAGTCTGATTAAATATTTTATTAATGATTACAAGTTTTGGAGTGCACTATGCAATAGTTTATTCAAATAAAACCCATAACGAATAAGCTTACGTTCTATGAATAAATAAAGAATTTACCAATCAACATGGTGTCACACATGTGATAGCTCACGTTCTCCTGGTTCGAATCCAAACACTACTACCATAGTCAAGAATCTTTTACATATGTTAACACTTCCCAGCGATCAAGGTGGTAATTGGATATATTGCACTTGGCAAAAGATTAAGGTTCGGTGGCATGCCTTTACTGAAAGTGATTAAGTAGTGATTAGTACCTATTTTTTTAAATAAAAAGTGCACATAATAATAGACTTAGATACTGCCGCGGATCTTGGCTAGATCAGATCTTTTTATTGTGACCCCCTGCAGCACTACCAACCAGCAATACTATCACAAAAATCTTACATAACAGACAAGGTGACACAATGGAAACTAATGTTTATTGGGCAACATTGCTAAAGGTCATGTCTTATATGCAAGTAGACGAAGCTTCCTTAAAGGCTGTCTCTTTTCATCCAGGCACGAAACTCGACAATACTGCCAGCAATGTCATTAAAACTATTCACTTCGTGTTTTTCTTATGTCCTGCTCTATTGCTTGAAGCAGAGGCATCCGCTGCCGTTTCGAAACGTCCGGTGCCTGAACTCGTTAACTAGCTAGCAGGCAAAAATAAATAAAAAAATAAAAAATAAGCCGGCAAAAAACAGCGCCTTCATCATAGACCATCAAGCTGGTTGGAAATATATTTGCATCCGCCGATTGGTTCTCATAGGTTGCCGATGGAACCAATTTGTGAGCCCGGCATTGGCAAAAAGTGTCATGGGCAAAAGCTTGGGGATGCTTGAGCAAACCTGGGCTTAAAGTTATATACTACAATCATGCGTGCAGTTCCAATATTTTCCACGTGGATCTCATTGCCAGAGGCGTTTGGTTCTGACAGAAGCCAACTACTAATTTGGTTGCTTGGTTTGATATAGTTCAGATCAATAACACCACAATCTGAGTATTTTTAAAAAATGGAATTTGAAAGTGCTCACTCTTCCCACTTTCCAACAACAATTGCCGAGCCTAAGAATATAATGAGAGATAAGAAGAGAGCTTACGAGACTGGGTACTAAATGATGTTCATATTTTTTTATTAGATTGCAATCATGCCATTGCCTAAAGATTGTCACAATCACAGTTGGCAACTGAGATTGGTGATAGTAGTAATTTTGGTGTTGAGATAAGAGTAAGGAGAATGAAAAAGAGGACTGGAATAAAAAAATGAAATATCGATAGAGAAACAAAAAAGTCACAAGCATGGGGTTTCAGCTACTGGTTGAAGTCGCATTGTCAAGGATGTTGGTCAAGGTTTTTGAAATGGAAACTTTTGAGTTTTGATTGATGTTTACTTTAATTGAGGCGGATTTGATAGACATTGCGAGACCTAAGAATGTTTGTTTTAACCATTTCATAGCATATTAGATTCTTTATATCATCATAATTTATTATTAAACAATAAGGTTATGATATTATAGGTAATTACCATATTACCTGAGTCGAACTTGTCTTGGTTTTATCTTCTTCTTTATTGTATACCTTCAAACCAGACATGTTGTGTGAGACCCCTAACCTTAGTTAAAGTATTGAACAAGCTTAATTATCATAATTGAATTCTTATAATCCTAATCTAACCTTGTGATATGCTTTGAAATTATATGACAAGCTTAAGTTTTAAATTTGGTCTAATTTGGACAATGTTTGAGGAAGTTATGCAATTTTATGTATATTTTAGACTTTTCTACAATTTACACAATCGAGGGGATTTCTTTGCAAATCACATGAATTATGTTTCTTAGATGTTATATTATCATTATTCATCTTTTTGAGCCATGGGGCTCCTGGTTAAATCTTGGTTTGAAGGTGTTTTCTCTAAGGGTATTTTAGGGTTTACCCCTTTATAGATGAGCAACCTTTAGGTGCTATCAACTAATGATTTAGTTGTTTTGCTTAAAAATTCAAGAAACGAGGTATAAGCAGGTCTCTATGATTATGTGGGGTAGCTGCTTGTGTGTGTGATTGTATATTCTTAATAGTTTAAGGCCAGAGACACTTGGAAAGATACTAGAACTTCAACTTTTTCTTTCTCTTTATCTTAAAGTTTTATATACTTATCCCTAAGCACCCAAACGAGCCATTTTCTCTCCACCACTTCCCTTCTTCTACGAACCTCATTCTCCCTCTGTGCTTCTGTGAATTTCCTATCTAAGGAAAAAGAAAGTGGGGATCTTCTTAGAAAAATCATCTTGGGTTGCAATTGACTTCCTTTTAGGGTTTAAAAAGCTTCCTTCTAGTGATCTTGACCTAAAATAGTAAGAATCCCCTTCTTTCCTCTGTTTATTTCTTTGTTATCATTCCTCCTACCTTTCTCTAGGTTGAAACCTTCTTGTTCCATGGTAGAAATTGCTCTAAAGCTCTAAAAGTCTAACTTTCTTGCTCCTTATGCTTAGGGTTTGCTCATTTGGTGAAGAGATGTGCTCGATGGACGAGTTCACAACTTATGCTTGGATTTTATACCCAATATGCTCATGTTTTCTTATGTTTGGAAGTTTATCTTCTAATTAGATGCAAGTTTTATAACTTGCTCCACGTTTATTGCTTACCATAAGCTTGCTAGCTCATGTTCTTTCTTGAAAATGATGATCAATGCACTAAAAAGCTATGCTTGACTTGGATCTCAATTTTTATAATGCTCCCTGTTCTGCTTTTAGTTCTAGATGAATATGTATTGATGTGTAAATTCTTCCTAAGGTATAATATAACTTAGATTAGGTTGGTTTGACAACCTATGGTGCTAAGAACCTATCAACCAATGGTCAATTTTAGGGTTTAAAGTTGATTTCTTCTATAAACAAATGACTCAATGGTGGTACAATTGCAACAACCGATGGTGTTATCTTCATGACAACTGATGGTGGTGACCAAGGTGTCAACTAATTTTCACCCCTTAGGTTAGGTGTTGGACTAATTAGAAGCTTAGTGATTAACAACTAAGTATCCTAATGATGCTATCAATCAATGGTGATATTAGTTTGATATTCGATGGTAATTAATGAATATAGTGTCGAACTAACAACCTATGGTGACTTAATGGCCACTATTGATGGTGGATCAGGTCTCCACAACCTACGGTGACTTAAGCTTGTAGTTGTAGCATCAATTAAGCCTTAAACCAATGGTTTCTTGGGTCATTTGATGCAATGCTCGAACCTATAAACCAATTGATGGTTTTAATATATGAACTTGACCTAATGGTTAAGATCTAATGTTTCTTCATCCAATAAATTGGAATGATGCCTAAATGTAATATGTTGGCCCTAATAAAGTGATTTAAATGGTTTCTTTTAAGATATCAACTTAAGAAGCTCATTTACTAACGACTTGTTTTAAATAAATAATCACTTGTGGGTTTTACCCTACTCTCAATGGAACTTTTTATGTTGTTAATCAAAAGATGTCTAGGGTTAGATGGTGACTATTTATATAGAGCAACTCAATCACTTCATAGGGGGTTTGTTCAAGATGTTTACTTATGTAAACGATTAATGGCTTTACCTTTTCAACATTTAATGGTTAGAAGTTGATGCATCAATATTCCCATTGTTTTGGGTGAAGCCTATGGTGTAATGTTATGATTCTAATGATGAGAATTTGTTGGTTCAATTCCTAAAACTTGTAGTCTTATCCTTACCCTTGTATGATTATGATTGATAATCACCATAATAAATTAATGGGTAACCCTAATGAGGTATATCTTGTTATACCTAGCTTTAATATAACTAAATGATGGTAATTGGGTATGAATAGTCCTTGAATGATTAATACAATAATGGAGTACTCTCTTATTTTTGTTGAAACATCGGTATTCTATAACGTGATGGTTACACCTTGATTTATGTGTGGATTCGTACTTGAGAATAATATGAAATGTGATGGTGATGCTTCACCTTATGCATCCATGATCCAATGGGGATTCCGTGAGTTATGGTTTGGGTATAAGTGCTGATTAGAAACATTAATATAATTTATCTTGTTGAACCAAACTCTAATGCACATAGATTAAGATGAGTATTCATGTTTAACATTCTTATATGAAGGAATGATGCTGAAATAACCTCCTTAATATGATCACAACCTTAATATGTTAATTGGTGATTATCATAGCCACATGGTTGATGCTTTCTTATGCTAAGCATGTGCATTATGAATATAATGAGGGTTAATCATATCTAGATTCCTTACATGTTGATGTAATAAAGGAATGTTCTTAATGTTAATATAACCCTTCTACGATTGTTTATGAATATCTCCCATCTCATTAATGCAATATTTTGTTGATCCGGTGTATTATATGTAAGTGATGTTGTTGAGCCTTGTTATAAGACATGCAAAGATAATGATGATCTTGTAGGGAATAGTATGATGGTCTTAATGACTTTTGGGCATGGTTGAGCCCTGAATGAGGTGTGATTCTCTTATGTTGATAAGGGTTGATACCCTGTGATATTATGAAAAGGATTTATATCTTGTGATAGTATGATGACTAGTGTAGTCTCATGAATGGCAAGTGAATAGTACCATGTGATGATGAGATGAGAAATTATGTTTCACACATTTTTTTAGTTGTGATATTTATATGCTTGCTAGAAGTGAATTAGGGTTTGTATGTCAACTAGTTTGATGTAGTCTTAATTCACCCAATTGACATAACTAATCAAATGCAACTCTAATCATGTAGTGCCCTGTGTTGTAGAGCCGTCTTCAGTGTAAAAACTTGTTGGATGGCGAAATGAGTATTCCTAAGAGAAACTCATAGCACATATTGTTGAGTATGTGGGGGTACCAAGTTGAGGATATATCATTGTCATCCACAATGCATGTTATGGAGGAATACATTTGATGTGATTGAGGACAAGTGTTGTTGTACCTCATATTAGAGGATTTTGTATACCATGGTTTCTAGTGTCGTGACCTGTACCAAGGAAAGACTAGTAGTTAGCAGCTTGACTATATGTCGTTATAGTGGAAGATTTGACTGATATGTCACTACCTTTTTACTCTTACCAATGAGGGAAAGAGTTCTTAGGATATTGGCACTCCTAGATATTCTACGAAACTAAATAGTCCTTCATAGGGGTCGATTGGACTTTGGGTGGTACGACTCAAACTCCCCAGGGCATAATAAAAGATGTAAGAGAGCTGTATAGCATATATGTTTAGGGTTATACACAACATTTCATATTGGATGATAACCCTTTTTTACTTTCTTTTCATTGAGTTCATGTATAGTACAATAAGAGGTAATAGATATGCTTATGTTGTAGTTATGCTCATGTTGTAAACATGCTTATGTTGTCAAATGTACTGACACTAATGGTTAAGATGATGTCTATAGCTATGTTTAATATTTTTAGCCATGCCTATGTAATTATAAATGCTTAAACTACTAATAATGCCTATGTAGTTAATTGTGTTATGATGTTAGTTCTACTTATGATATAGATCTGTTCACTTTAATTGAGATGCCATTATTGATAGCCATGTTATGTTACTAGACATATTCATGATGTCAGGGATGCTTATGCTGCTAGTTTTCTTATGATGTTAGCAAGGAATATGATGATAGTCAGATTAATGATAATGATTGTTATTAGATGTAATTTGATGATATTTGAGTAGATATCTTTCCAGAGAAATGGATTTATTTGTTATCTTTACATGCATAGATGATCATACTTGTTACTAAGAGTATTTGCTTAATCTGTTTCGTATACTTGAATTGTTCAATTGATTGTTAAATACTCCAACTGCTTAGTTATCTACTATTTAAAATATTGTAATCAATAAGCATTGATGGAGGTTATATCTCTTGCTGGGACATGGGTCTCACCCTTGTGGTTCACCACATCTTTTTTGGTAATCAACAGTGACGACAACAAAACTGTGGAAGTAAAGAGGAAATTAATGAATCTTTGGGAAAGTTGATTAGATGTCTAGTATGTCCTAGAGTTGTCTGTGTACTCTCAGGTCCAGGCAAGAAAAGTTTGTATATGGTATTTCAAACAAATTGGAATTTTGTTAGCATGTTAATGTTTTTGGTGCGACATATACAAATATTGGTCTCCTGTGTATATATGTTGTGGCTAAGGTGATAGAACAATTTATATCAAATTCTTGGCATAGTATGGATATAAGAAAGATTTTGGGCTCTTATGCAAATGTTTCTGAGTGGGTGCTAACATTGAAATCAGTTTTTATTTACCCATATTTTTTGGTATGTGGTTGATTTGTGATTGATTGTGTTTTATGGTTTGAGTAATATTTCTTAGTGTAACAGGTTCTTACAAGTTGGTATCAGAGCTTTAGGTTCACTGAGTCTACATGGACACTAAGACTTAGGACTAGGATGATGTCTAAGTTAAGAATATGACAAAAAAACATGGTGCATACTGCCTAATCTCAATACTTGGGTGCCCTGGCCAGGTATCCAATTATTGAAGAAAAGGTTAGTATCCAACTCTTAGATTGTTATCTTTTTTATTACTCTGATCAAGTAGTAATTTTAAGATAATATAAAAAGCATAATGAATCAGAAATCATGGTGCAAATAACTCAATATAACCTCCAGAGAAGATGAGGATTACATCATTATCTCTCAAAACTTGAATTGTTGGTAACTATAAGAGAAAGATACAACACCATGAAATTTAAATATGAATCTAAATAATCAAAAGAGGAGTTATTGAAGATGAAATTCAAGAAGTTAATAAAGTAAAAGACAGATAAGTTTGTGCTTATAAAGTGATTCAAGGTATGAAATTCACATAAGATGGAGAGAACTCCTATGATAAGTATGAAATGATAAGATGAATGGGAACAATGACAAAGAAATAAGGTGGAACCTGAGCTAATGTCAGACAAACCTATGTGTGTAAGAAAGTGTTAATGTAAAATTAGCATGGCATGTGAAAGAAATTAAGAGAGATGATCCCGATTTAATGAAGAAAATGTGGAATATGATGATTTCGCTACTACATAAACAACATTCCGTGTCGCTTTTCTGGGCGTCGGTTATTTAGGTAAACCGACGCCTATACTATTTGCTGTCGGTTATGTAGGAAAACCGACATCTATATTCGAAGACCAGCCAGACAGGGGTACTGCTTTGTATTCAGCGTCGGCTAGGTATAACAAATTGATGCCTAAAATCGCCCACGAAATCCAATTTTCGAGCGAAAAAATTTGTGTCGCATACAACGTCGATTTTTTAACTAGTCACCGACACCTATTTAAGATGAAAATTTGCACAAAAAGTTCCACTTTCAGTGTCAGTTATCCTTTGACAACCGACATTGATAATGGTTCCCGCCAAATAATTTAGGGCAAAGATTGTCTAATTGGACGTCTGTTTTTTACTATCAACCGATGTTGAAGAGTAATAGGCGTCGATTTTATAGATAACCGACGATGTTGACCAACTTAATAGACCCAATCATATGGCTCTTCCCCCTTTCTTCCTATTTCATCACGATAATTTTCCTATGCTCGCCGCTCTCGCCTAAAATTGCCGACGGCCCCCGCTACTGCTCGCCGCCGTCGTGTCCTCTTTCTGCTGCTACCGCCGCTCGCCGCCACTGCTGCTCTACAATTCTCTGCTGCTCTGCTCGTGTCCTGGTGCCACTGCGAGCACCACTCTGCTCTTCTCTTCTCCTGCTCACCGCCACTGCTACCGCTGCTCGTCGCCGCTCTTCTCTACGCTAGCTCTAGGTATCCCTAGCCGCTTTGCTTCCTTCTCCCTAGCTCCTTGCCAACAGCAAGCACGAACGTGGCTATGTTGGCCTACCACAGCTGTGCTGGACAACACGACCATGGTAGGCCAACACAACCACGGCCGTGCTTGCTGTTGGTAAGGATATGAACAAATATTTATATAATGCTTTATGTAAATCCTAGGATACGAACAAATCTTTTGCTTGCATATATTTGTTCTTCTAATCCTAATGTTTGACCTAATTAAGTAAATTTTGATGTTAGTACATATGTACTTCAAATTTAAACTTATCCATTCTAGAATCCTAATTTGATTTGATTAAACCTAACATTGATGAAACCCTAACATCAATTGTGATGAAACCCTAACATTAATTGTGATGAAACCCTAACATGTACATAGCTATTATTGTGTTTGTTGGCCTAGAAACCCCTCCAAGATTTACTCATTAGGAGTAAATCTTGGATAGTCCCCGGTTTGGGACTGTTCTTGAACACCTAATCACACTTAGGATGTAAGTGTATAATGTGTATTGGGTTTTCGAGAAAATTTCGGTAGCATTTCCCCGTTTGTTCTCTAAGTACATATGTACTTAGAGAATAGCGGGGAAATGCTGCCGAAATTTTCTTGAAAACCCAATACACATTATACACTACTAGTGAGATTAGGTGTTCAAGGATGGGATAGGTGGTACAAATTTATTATATATAAGAATGACATCACATGTGTTTGTTGGCCTAGAAACCCGTCCAAGATTTACTCATTAGGAGTAAATCTTGGATAGTCCCCGGTTTGGGACTGTTCTTGAACACCTAATCTCACTTAGGATGTAAGTGTATAATGTGAATTAGGTTTTCGAGGATGGGATAGGTGGTACACATTTATTATATATAAGAATGACATCACATGTATTTGTTAACCGTAGACCATAATCTTGTCCTAATATATACTTGTTTTCTCTTTTATCATAGAACGGATAGATAATGGTTGTCCATTTGCAATCGCTGCACCCCAGAGTTTATCTCCGGTCTTGATCAGTTTATTAGATTTGCCGAGGAACATAGGAAAGAACCTGGAGATAGGCTCTACAGTCCATGTAGGCATTGCAGTAACAACATGAAAGTCAGCACTGGTGATGAAATCAAAAGTCATGTCATGTGCAATGGGATTGTACAAGGCTATACAGAATGGCACTGGCATGGAGAGATTTCAAACTTGAAACCAGTGGATATCAATAGAAGTGCTTGGGTGGAAGAAGAAATTGCCTCCGATGATGTAGATGTGAACGAACCAGTTCCAGTAGACATCGTTGATGCGATGTTGGATAGTTGTAGGGTAGAGCACACTGATCCACCTCCTATCTTTAGAAACATTGTGCATGATGTTGAGATACTGTTATTGAAACGACCGTCTCGCGAAAACAGGATTAACTAATGCGGAAGTGAATTATTTGTAGCGGATTACTGAAAATCACTGAAAATTTAAAACTTTTTGCAAAGAGATCCATTCACAGGAAAACTCTTTAACCATGAACCAAAGTATTCCAAATTCATCCTGGTTCACAAGTACACAACCTGTACCATTCCTTTTCAAGGATTACAACATTGACTGCCCTGTTAACAAATATACACATGCAGTATAAAAACTTCGAGGCACCAAGACAAAACTCAGATTGATACATTTAAAACTCCGAGGACCTGAGAGTACAGAGATGACACATAAGACTACTATCTATATGACTAAACAGACAATATTTCCACCTGAGATTTTATTGTTGTCCCTGCTGTTGCTGCTGCTCTTTCCCTGTTCTAGGGTTTCTTCTCTGCCTTCCATGCATACCTAAAAATGTTTCCCACGGGGGTGAGACAATTGAAAATTGCCCCAGCGAGAGATATAACTCTCTGCCAAAACCATTGTTATTGCAGTTTATCAAATTAAAACTGAGTAGGGGTTACTTTTACATTATCAGGCAGAATTATTCATCATAGAACAGAATAAGATAATCTCCATTCTCAAGGAGGTCATTGCATCTACCCATGGTAGAGAAGTAATTCATCTGTCTACTTTGCAGAGAATATAAAGAAACATAATTAACATTTATCTACTAAGGAATGCACAAAGAAATGCAACATTAGCCAATGAATCTCCGTATTCAATCCTTAAGCAAACATACTATACGGCTGATTACATTTTACAATAACAGTTATGCTCTGAGGAGATGAGATATACCGCTCATACTCCAACCGACCATTACGAAATCGCCTCGGTACCATATATAGGTCATCAAAAGAGTCGGATTCTTATGCCCTCATCTGTCTCGTTCAGTACGAGACCACATGCAGGACATCTCGTGTCTCTACTAACTAGCTAGCCAAGGTATTCTGGCACCTTTGCTACAGAGTTACAGCGTCAACTACACTCTCATCGCCAATCGAGAGATTTCTTGTTTATCTCATCGATCTGACATTAAGTATAATTGGGAGATTCATGATACATCCATCCCGACATATTCATGAAGGATTGAGAGGTTTCTTGTTTACCTTCCATCAATCTCTTCAAGAGGACGTAAGGATATTTTCGCCCATTTACCCCCACATATTCAAAATATGTGCTCCGGGTTTTACCGCGGGCACCCGTTTCACCATCACCTATTCCTGACCATGATGGATCTATGGTCAGAGCACTACATGAATAGATTTCACTTGATTTATTAAGTACATTCTCATATTCTTTTAGCATCAGTCAAGTTCTCAAACATATTTTATTCAGATAAATGCTATAAAGAGACATGTACCACTTTCATCAGATACTTATTCACATGGCTCAGAAGCCATTCACATCTTGTTACTTCTCACTAGGCAACAACTTTATTCACATAGCTCACAAGGCCATTCACATCTTGTCACCTCTCACTAGGCAACAACTTTATTCACATGGCTCATAAGGCCATTCACATCTTGTCACCTCTCACTAGGCAACAAATTTATTCACATGGCTCATAAGGCCATTCACATCTTGTCACCTCTTACTAGGAAACAACTTTATAACAAGGATTACAAGCCCGTACTAATCTTGTTACTTCTTTTCTAAGTAACAAGAACATAATGGCACATATGGCCAATGAACTCTTATCAAATAAACATCATAGCTCATACCTGGCTATGATCATCTCCTCATGAGACCTGCATGATTGTCACACATGATAATAGATTTATCAATTTCACAACACATCATGCAATACAGGGTAACACCACTATTCCCTTACCAAGGTTAGGTTTTACCATCAATTAGGGCTTTTCATCCTTTTACCCAAAGCTAGGGTTAGGATTTTCCTTTCTTATCAATTAGGGTTTCATATTTGTATTATCACTCCAACCCTAATTTATTTCTACACTCCTCTGGGAGCATTCATTGATATCCTAAGTATTCATTCATACTTATTACATTCATTATGTATCATTAAATGATTATCATCACAAGGTATGATCTTCTCTCTCATCCTTAGGTTGGAAATTAACAAAACGACCACGTTAGGTCACTTTCAATTCAGCTCTAAGTCAAGCATAGAGCACCACGGCCATGTAACCAAGAACGACCGTGCAATGGGAAGCCACCACGGCCGTGCTACCGTACACGGCCGTGCACAATGAAGCTACCACGGCCGTGCTACCTTGCACGGTCGTGCAAAGTGAATCCACCACGGCCGTGCTACCTTGCACGGTCGTGCCACAGGGGTTCACTTCATAAATCATATTCAAGTATGAATTCTATTCTTTCATTAGGGATTAGGGTTTCACATACCATCTCCCTTCTTTAGAATAGAGATTGTATATAGCATCACCCTTCATTAGGGATTTCATATCACATTGCCCATAATTAGGGTTTACTAATCATTCCCAGTTAGGGTTTCTCATGAAATCACCCTCAATTAGGATTTCACATGGATACACCCTCAACTAGGGTTTCACTTGGATACACCCTCAACTAGGGTTTACTATTCATCCTAATTAGTGATTTCACATGTAGACAACCTCTTATTAGGGTTATACATGGAATCAACCTCAATTAGGGTTTTCATCATGTATTGGATCCATGCATTTGTTAAGCATTCTTTATTTGTACCATTAATGTATCTCTCACTTAATTACATTAGGTTTCCAAAAAGGTTTGATCAATTGGACCTTCAATAACATGAGGTATCCGATTGAATTAGGGTTTCCAATGTTGATTCCTTCAATCATTGAATTCATGGAACCAATCATAAATTGGACCTATATTCATACTTCAATTGAGTTTGATAAGTCAACCTTCAACTAATTTGACCCTCAATTAGGGTTTGATTCAATTGAATTAGGGTTTGGAATTGATGATTCAACAACACTAATCAATGTAAGACTAGTTGCTTTGAAACCATTGAACCATCATCCAAATTGGGTATGACCTGACCCCAAACGGTCTTGAGGTCGTTTGGATGACCTCCAAACGGTCTTGAGACCGTTTTCCCATCATATCACTCAAATCTAAGCAATCCAATTGGGGTTTGGTTCATTGGATTGATCACCAAATCAACATTGCATTGTATATCAGCTTAGTACCTTTAGACCTTCAAACACCTAACCATACTCAACCCTAGACCTCCAAACGGTCTTGGGTGACCACCAAACGGTCTTGAGACCATTTGGACGAGCTCCAAACGGTCTTGAGACCGTTTGGCTCATCCAACCTTTGGACTTTAGTGAAAAATCATCATGGATTGGTCTTTCGAGTTGATCAACAAATCAGCATTGAGTTGAAGTATGATTTGGTACCTTTGGACCTTCAATTGATCAACTATACTTGACCCCAGACCTCCAAACGGTCTTGGGGTGATCCCCAAACGGTCTTGAACCCGTTTGGATGATCCCTAAACGGTCTTGAACCCGTTTGGGCTAATCAACCCAAAATCTCAACTTAACTCATTGGAATTTTAGCACTGTTTTCAATTAGGGTTTTCCTAATTGAATAGCCTTCAACTCACGATTCCTTTGGAGTTAACCCATAAAATTTGGAGAGTCATTAACCAACATAATTATGAACAGGAATACCAAACGGTCAACGCTTGGTCAACTCAATCAAACGGTCTTGAACCCGTTTTCCCAAGCAGGTCAAGTTAACCAGGTTGAAAATCAGCACTTAATCCAATTAGGTTTTCCTAATTGATTAGCCTTCAACCTATTATTCCATTGGAGTTAACCCCTCAAATTTGGAGGGTCATTAACCAAAATCATTATGAACAGGAATACCAAACGGTCAACGCTTGGTCAACCATCTCAAACGGTCTTGAACCCGTTTTCCGAAGCAGGTCAAGTTATTCAGGTTGAAAATCAGCACTTAATTCAATTCGATTTGTCCAATTGATTGGCCTTCAACCTATGATTCCTTTGGAGTTAACCCCTCAAATTTGGAGGGTCATTAGCCTACATAAGTAGAAACGAGATTCCTAAACTGTCAACGCTTGGTCAACTCTTTCAAACGGGTTTGAACCCGTTTTCCACCAAACGGTTTGCAACCCGTTTGGTCACCAAACGGTTTTGGTGAAACCGTTTGGTCCCAACTTTTGAGATCGTTTGCTCCCAAGATATTTGGTGAGGTGCTTGATTATGATGATGTCATCATCATATTCCTTCGTGCACCCAAAAACAGAAACCGTTCTTGATGGAATTTTCAGCAAAGAAACAAAAGTGTATAAATTGAAGAAATCAATCAACAAAGCATAGAAGATTGATGCAATAGCAATGTTTGAGGGATTAAGTTATAAAACCCACCTCCAATTGATCTCCAAAGCTCCAAGCTCATGCCATTAATGGCGGATGAATCTCTTGCAACTCCCCCTAGGCTCGTCCTCAAGCTTTTGATTGTAAAAGTTGGCTAGGGTTGAAGAGGAGATCGAAATAAGAAGGAATCCATAATTTATTTTCGATTTCCACCATGAAATCATGAAGAACGAAGGTCAAGGGCTTACCAACAGGTTGGGGACGTGCTCACTGCTCCTCCCTAGCTCCTTGGTCGGTTTCGCAAGCAAGGGGAAGAAAGAAATCCGAAAAGGCCTTGGTTTGGGCTTGGAAATGGCACTTTTATAAGGAAATTGATGAGAGAGAAAATGCCTTACAAAAATCCAATTAATCCCAATAAAGTGGCCGCCTCTTCCCCCTCAACTACCTTGGGTACGAGGAACCTTCCTTGACTTTAATTCTCCTTCATTATCCTCCATTTAAAGAAAAGCAAATTAAGCACCTTATTGCTTATAATATAATATCCCACATGTGAGTGGATATTACTTTTCTTTATAAAAAGGTGAGTGGAATTTCACCTACTTAAGATATTTTTGTTCCTTATCTTGTTAAAGGAACGTCCATCCTTATTCAAAATCAACACAAAACATTTTGGTTGAAAGCCCTTCAATTATTTTTATTCATTTTTGCCCTAAATCGAATTAGGGTTTCAATTAGGTATTATTCTTGATTATTTTAATGTCAAGATTCTCTCTCCTACGAATTAATTCAAATGAGGAGTCCCTCTCATTTTCTTTGCTCTAACTGATTCTAAGAAACATTAGGGACCTTTTTGAAGTGGTAATTTGCATATTGAATCATATATTTTGGGTAAATTGCACTTTACTCCAAAACTAGGTTTTAATGCACAACATTGTCCAACAAGCTCTATCTTGGTGTCCAGGCTTGGGAAAACCATACCACTCCATTATATTCATTATTATGATGTCACAACATCATAGGAACATCTTATCATGTGCAATTTGCAAGTTAACCCCTCAACTTGGGTAATTTGCACTTTAGTCCAAAATAAGAAATCATTGCTTCAACATTGTTCAAATAGGACCAAAATTGAAACATAAGTTCCTCATGAGCCCTAATTACTTTTCACAAGATGATATTAAACATATAATCATCTTTATTAATCAAAACACCTAGGGTTAAAGCATAACCCAGGTCAGGGGTGTTACAAATTATAAACCCCTAACAAGGATTTCGTCCCCGAAATCCCAGATAAAGGGATCATATATTATTCATTCATCATATCATCATGTCTCTACATAACACCTCATTGTTATGGAGACATCATAGATCTTTGATCAACACAAAGTTCCTTCTCACAATATTCTCATAGAGTCAATTGAGATCTTATCTTAAAGACATATTTAGTTGTTATGTTTATGCAAAGCATAAACCCCTAACATATGATGTTCATATCATTTTATATGATCAGACTGATTTCATAGTTCACCACTCCAGGTAGCCAATCTAAACCATCTGATAATTCTCAGATACCAGAATCCATTACCCTGGTATCAGTCACATGTGTTGAAAACACATCATATTCTCATCTTTCTTTTATCATATTTACAACTTTATTGAACAGTGATCACCTCCCTTGTTCTCTTTCTCATCATATGAGGGTCATACTTTTACTTCCTCATATAGACATACTGATCTGAATTCCTATCAGATCCTTCTTTCTTGTACTTAAGGTATGATACATTTATCCATACCATATTTCTTATTTCATGATACTCATTAGATTGTATCAGAATGATTGCTT
Organism: Alisma plantago-aquatica; assembly: GCA_963693085.1. Classification (NCBI taxonomy): domain Eukaryota; kingdom Viridiplantae; phylum Streptophyta; class Magnoliopsida; order Alismatales; family Alismataceae; genus Alisma; species Alisma plantago-aquatica. The sequence goes on along the minus strand of OY856413.1, from coordinate 809,144,878 downwards.
GATCAGGGCAATCAAAAAGATATCAATCTAAGAGTTTCCATACTCACTTTATCATCAATAGTTGTAAACCTGATCAGGGTTTAAAAGTACTGAGATCAAGTAGTATGCACTTACATGCTATCATATTTTTTGTTTTTCATATTATCATAACATAAGATTTAACATCCCTAGATTTTATCCAGGCATCTCTTCTATACCTCTTCCTCTTTCATAGAGGTAAGATCAATATAGAACATTTAAAAGAATACTTGAACAGAATTCAAATTCTAATTCTCATCATTTCTTCCCTATATGACAACTAATAGGGAAAACCAAATCAGCAGTCCGACTTTTTATAACAAAAGGGATTTAGTGTACTCAACATGTACACATTTATAACATACATTGTCCTCACATCATGGTCTTATTAGTCTTATTACTGATGCAAAAACTAAGCCATGGAATTTTACAGGTGAAAAGTTAAGACCTTTACACTTACTTAGGGGATGTTGCCCTGGTACACTAGGCATTTATTGCACTATTTGTACCAAAAACCTTGGCTTTTTAGAACCATTAGGCATATGTCTCTAAAATTATAGAGATCATCACCTACTTCTTAGCTTATTGCCCCTTCTTGGGCACTGCCATCACATATTTATTATCTGTCTAAGCTCATGGCAGAGTCTACTTTCTTGCCATAAGTTAATCTTTTCCATATTTTCCCTTGTTCCAACATGACTAAGTCATTTAGGAACTCATTTTAAGATCAAGCTTTCTATATTAAGGACTGATTAACTAGGTTATAAGCCTAGCATCCAGTTCACTCATATGCATTATTGTTGCCCTAATCTACCCAACAAGAGCATGATCATAGGATTCTCTATCCTAATCAGGTCTTAATGGGGATTCTCCGGCACTCATTCTATTCTTGCATGATCCCTTGCACCTCTTCTTGGTGGAACAACATTGCCCTTAGCAATGTGTTCGTTGTGCTCTCCAGTCATTTTAAACTTTACCCTTTCTCTACACAAGAAGAAATCATTATAGGGTATACTGGAGGACACTAACACAGACTCAATACCTTAGTCCTATGTCTCTGTAGACTCAGCGAACCTAGAGCTCTGATACCACTAATTGAAATGACTGTCTCGTGAAAACAGGATTAACTAATGCAGAAGTGAATTATTTGCAGCGGATTACTGAAAATCACTGAAAATTTAAAACTTTTTGCAAAGAGATCCATTCACAGGAAAACTCTTTAACCATGAACCAAAGTATTCCAAATTCATCCTGGTTCACAAGTACACAACCTGTACCATTCCTTTTCAAGGATTACAACATTGACTTCCTTGTTAACAAATATACACAGGAAGTATAAAAACTTCGAGGCACCAAGCCAAAACTCAGATTGATACATTTAAAACTCCGAGGACCTGAGAGTAAAAAGACGACACATAAGACTACTATCTATATTACTAGACAGACAATATTTCCACCTGAGATTTTATTGCTGTCCCTGCTGTTGCTGCTTCTCTTTCCCTGTTCTAGGGTTTCTGCTCTGCCTTCCATGCATACCTAAAAATGTTTCCCACGGGGGTGAGACAATTGAAAATTGCCCCAGCGAGAGATATAACTCTCCGCCAAAAACATTGTTATTGCAGTTTATCAAATTAAAACTGAGTAGGGGTTACTTTTACATTATCAGGCAGAATTATTCATCATAGAACAGAATAAGATAATCTCCATTCTCAAGGAGGTCATTGCATCTACCCATGGTAGATAAGTAATTCATCTATCTACTTTGTAGAGAATATAAAGAAACATAATTAACATTTATCTACTAAGGAATGCACAAAGAAATGCAACATCAGCCAATGAATCTCTGTATTCAAATCTTAAGCAAACATGTTATATGGCTGATTACATTTTACAATCACAGTTATGCTCTGAGGAGATGAGATATATTTCTCATACTCCAACCGACCATTACGAAATCGCCTCGGTACCATACATAGGTCATCAACAGAGCCGGATTCTTATGACCTCATCTGTCTCGGTCAGTACGAGACCACATGCAGGACATCTCGTGTCTCTGCTAACTAGCTAGCCAGGGTATTCTGGCACCTTCGCTACAGAGTTACAGCATCAAATGCACTCTCATCGCCAATCTAGAGATTTCTTGTTTATCTCCTCGATCCGACATTAAGTATAATTGGGAGATTCATGATACATCCATCCCGACATATTCATGAAGGATTGAGAGGTTTCTTGTTTACCTTCCATCAATCTCTTCAAGAGGACGTAAGGATATTTTCGCCCATTTACCCCCACATATTCAAAATATGTGCTCCGGGTTTTGCCACGGGCACCCGTTTCACCATCACCTATTCCTGACGATGATGGATCTATGGTCAAAGCACTACATGAATAGATTTCACTTGATTTATTAAGTACATTCTCATATTATTTTAGCATCAGTCAAGTTCTCAAACATATTTTATTCAGATAAATGCTATAAAGAGACATGTACCACTTTCATCAGATACTTATTCACATGGCTCAGAAGCCATTCACATCTTGTCACCTCTCACTAGGCAACAGCTTTATTCACATAGCTCACAAGGCCATTCACATCTTGTCATCTCTCACTAGGCAACAACTTTATTCACATGGCTCATAAGGCCATTCACATCTTGTCACCTCTCACTAGGCAACAACTTTATTCACATGGCTCATAAGGCCATTCACATCTTGTCACCTATTACTAGGCAACAACTTTATAACAAGGCTTACAAGCCCATACTAATCTTGTTACTTCTTTTCTAAGTAACAAGAACATAATGGCACATATGGCCAATGAACTCTTATCAAATAAACATCATAGCTCATACCTGGCTATGATCATCACCTCATGAGACATGCATGATTGTCACACATGATAATAGATTTATCAAGTTCACAACACATCATGCAATACAGGGTAACACCACTATTCCCTTACCAAGGTTAGGGTTTACCATCAATTAGGGCTTTTCATCCTTTTACCCAAAGCTAGGGTTAGGATTTTCCTTTCTTATCAATTAGGGTTTCATATTTGTATTATCACTCCAACCCTAATTTATTGCTACACTCCTCTGGGAGCATTCATTGATATCCTAAGTATTCATTCATACTTATTACATTCATCATGTATCATTAAATGATTATCATCACAAGGTATGAGCTTCTCTCTCATCCTTAGGTTGGAAATTAACAAAACGACCATGTTAGGTCACTTTCAATTCAGCTCTAAGTCAAGCATAGAGCACCACGGCCGTGTAACCAAGAACGATCGTGCAAAGCGAAGCCACCACGGCCGTGCTACCGTACACGGTCGTGCACAATGAAGCTACCACGGCCGTGCTACTTTGCACGGTCATGCAAAGTGAATCCACCACGGCCGTGCAACCTTGCACGGTCGTGCCACAAGGGTTCACTTCATAAATCATATTCAAGTATGAATTCTATTCTTTCATTAGGGATTAGGGTTTCACATACCATCTCCCTTCTTTAGAATAGAGATTGTATATAGCATCACCCATTCATTAGGGATTTCATATCACATTGCCCATAATTAGGGTTTACTAATCATTCCCAGTTAGGGTTTCTCATGAAATCACCCTCAATTAGGATTTCACATGGATACACCCTCAACTAGGGTTTCACTTGGATACACCCTCAACTAGGGTTTACTATTCATCCTAATTAGTGATTTCACATGTAGACAACCTCTTATTAGGGTTATACATGGAATCAACCTCAATTAGGGTTTTCATCATGTATTGGATCCATGCATTTGTTAAGCATTCTTAATTAGTACCATTAAGGTATCTCTCACCTAATTACATTAGGTTTCCAAAAAGGTTTGATCAATTGGACCTTCAATAACATGAGGTATCCAATTGATTTAGGGTTTCCAATGTTGATTCCTTCAATCATTGAATTCATGGAACCAATCATCAATTGGACCTATATTCATACTTCAATTGAGTTTGATAAGTCAACCTTCAACTAATTTGACCCTCAATTAGGGTTTGATTCAATTGAATTAGGGTTTGGAATCGATGATTCAACAACACTAATCAATGTAAGACTAGCTGCTTTGAAACCATTGAACCATCATCCAAATTGGGTATGACCTGACCCCAAACGGTCTTGAGGTCGTTTGGATGACCTCCAAACGGTCTTGAGACCGTTTTCCCATCATATCACTCAAATCTAAGCAATCCAATTTTGGTTTGGTTCATTGGATTGATCACCTAATCAACATTGCATTGTATATCAGCTTAGTATCTTTAGACCTTCAAACACCTAACCATACTCAACCCTAGACCTCCAAACGGTCTTGGGTGACCACCAAACGGTCTTGAGGCCGTTTGGCTCATCCAACCTTTGGACTTTAGTGAAAAATCATCATGGATTGGTCTATCGAGTTGATCAACAAATCAGCATTGAGTTGTAGTATCATTTGGTATCTTTGGACCTTCAATTGATCAACTATACTTGACACCAGACCTCCAAACGGTCTTGGGGTGATCCCCAAACGGTCTTGAACCCGTTTGGATGATCCCCAAACGGTCTTGCACCCGTTTGGGCTAATCAACCCAAAATCTCAACTTAACGCATTGGAATTTCAGCACTGTTTTCAATTAGGGTTTTCCTAATTGAATATCCTTCAACTCACGATTCCTTGGGAGTTAACCCCTCAAATTTGGAGAGTCATTAATAAACATAATTATGAACAGGAATCCCAAACGGGCAACGCTTGGTCAAGTCACTCAAATGGTCTTGAACCCGTTTTCCCAAGCAGGTCAAGTTAATCAGGTTGAAAATCAGCACTTAATCCAATTAGGTTTTCCTAATTGATTAGCCTTCAACCTATGATTCCTTTGGAGTTAACCCCTCAAATTTGGAGGGTCATTAACCAACATCATTATCAACAGGAATCCCAAACGGTAAATGCTTGGTCAACCATATCAAACGGTCTTGAACCCGTTTTCCCAAGCAGGTCAAGTTATTCAGGTTGAAAATCAGCACTTAATTCAATTCGATTTGTCTAATTGATTGGCCTTCAACCTATGATTCCTTTGGATGTAACCCATAAAATTTGGAGGGTAATTAGCCTACATAATTAGAAACGAGATTCCCAAACGGTCAACGCTTGGTCAACTCCTTCAAACGGGTTTGAACCCGTTTTCCACCAAGGGGTTTGCAACCCGTTTGGTCACCAAACGGTTTTGGTGAAACCGTTTGGTCCCAACTTTTGAGATCGTTTGCTCCCAAGATATTTGGTGAGGTGCTTGATTATGATGATTTCATCATCATATTCCTTCTTGCACCCAAGAACAGCAACCGTTCTTGATGGAATTTGCAGCAAAGAAACAAAAGTGTATAAAATTGAAGAAATCAATCAACAAAGCATAGAAGATTGATGCAATAGAAATGTTTGAGGGTTTAAGTTATAAAACCCGCCTCCAATTGAGCTCCAAAGCTCCAAGCTCACGCCATTAATGGCGTATGAAGCTCTTGCAACTCCCCCTAGGCTTGTCCTAAAGCTTTTGATTGTAAAAGTTGGCTAGGGTTGAAGAGGAGATCGAAATAAGAAGGAATCCATAATTTATTTTTGATTTCCACCATGAAATCATGAAGAACGAAGGTCAAGGACTTACCAAAAGGTTGGGGACGTGCTCCCTGCTCCTCCCTAGCTCCTTGGTCGGTTTTTCAAGCAAGGGGAAGAAAGAAATCCGAAAAGGCCTTGGTTTGGGCTTGGAAATGGCACTTTTATAAGGAAATTGATGAGAGAGAAAATGCCTTATAAAAATCCAATTAATCCCAATAAAGTGGCCGCCTCTTCCCCCTCAACTACCTTGGGTACGAGGCACCTTCCTTGAGTTTAATTCTCCTTCATTATCCTCCATTTAAAGAAAAGCAAATTAAGCACCTTAATGCTTATAATATAATATCCCACATGTGAGTGGATATTACTTTTCTTTATAAAAAGGTGAGTGGAATTTCACCTACTTAAGATATTTTCGTTCCTTATCTTGTTAAAGGAACGTACATCCTTATTCAAAATCAACCCAAAACATTTTGGTTGAAAGCCCTTCAATTATTTTTATTCATTTTTTTCCTAAATCGAATTAGGGTTTCAATTAGGCATTATTCTTGATGATTTTAATGTCAAGATTCTCTCTCCTACAACTTAATTCAAATGAGGAGTACCTCTCATTTTCTTTGCTCTAACTGATGCTAAGAAACATTAGGGACCTTGTTGAAGTGGTAATTTGCATATTGAACCCTATATTTTGGGTAAATTGCACTTTACTCCAAAACTAGGTTTTAATGCACAACATCGTCCAACAAGCTCTATCTTGGTGTCCAGGCTCGGGAAAACCATACCACTCCATTATATTCATTCTTATGATGTCACAACATCAGAGGAACATCTTATCATGTGCAATTTGCAAGTTAACCCCTCAACTTGGGTAATTTGCACTTTAGTCCAAAATAAAAAATCATTGCTTCAACATTATTCAAACAGGACCAAAATTGAAACATAAGTTCCTCATGAGCCCTAATTACTTTTCACAAGATGAGATTAAACATATAATCATCTTTCTTAATCAAAACACCTAGGGTTAAAGCATAACCCAGGTCAGGGGTGTTACAGTTATACACAGGTTGTGCTAAGTTTATGAAGCTTAGCACTGTGGTGAGATTGTATAACTTGAAAGCTAACAATAGATGGAGCGATAAAAGCTTCACTTCATTGTTGACATTATTGAAAGAAATGCTTCCTGAAGGAAACGAGCTGTCAATCTCAATATACTGGGTAAAGAAATTATTGTGCCCAATGGGAATGGAGGCCAAGAAGATACACGCATGCCCGAATGATTGTGTATTATTTCAAAAGGACTATGTGGATTTGAAAGATTGTCCAAAATGTGGTGTGTCACGGTATAAATTGACGACTTCAGGGGAGTTCAAAACGGGTTCTCCTGCCAAGGTGATGTGGTATCTACCTATAATATCAAGGTTTCAATGCTTGTTTGCAAATCCGAAAGATGCAAAGAATTTGAGGTGGCATGCAGATGTTAAGAAAAATAATGATGGGATCTTACGACATGTGTCTGATTCCCCACAGTAGAAGAAGATTGATCTATTGTACCCCAAATTTGGTGAAGAAGATAGGAATATAAAACTTGGGCTTTGTAAAGATGGGATGAATTCGTACGGGACATTGAGAAGCCAACATAGCACTTGGCCAGTCATGCTTGTTATATACAGTCTTCCTCCCTGGCTGTGTATGAAAAATAAGTACATTATGTTGTCATTGTTGATATCGGGTCCTAAACAACCCAGAAATGATATCAATGTTTATCTTGAACCTCTAATTGATGACCTAAAGAAACTTTGGGCTGAAGGTGTGATGACCTATGATGCTTCAGGAAGAGAGACATTTCGTTTGCACGTTATGTTGTTTTGCACTATTAATGACTTTCCAACATACGGGAATTTGTCTGGATATAGTGTCAAAAGAGATAAAGCATGTCCTATATGTGAAGAAAACACTGATTAAATAAGACTAAAACATGGCGGCAAGACTGTATATCTTGGTCATCGAAGGTTTCTTTCAAAATTCCATCTGTATCGTAGGAAGCACAAAGAATTCAATGGATGGAATGATGAACGAAGTGCACCTAAACCTATACCAGGGGATGTTGTTTAAGAAAGAGTAAAAGACATCCTTCATTCAGCTTGAGATGTATTTCCCTATGTCAGCTTGAGATGTATTTCCCTCCTCTGTTCTTTGATATCATGGTACATCTTGTTGTCCACTTGACTAGGGAAGTGAAAATGTTGGGACCAGTTTTCTTGCATTGGATGTATCCATTTGAACGATACATGAGCGTTTTTAAAGGTGATGTTTGAAACCACTATCGGCCTGAAGGGAGTATTATTGAAGGTTATGTGGCGAGAGAGGTTATGGATTTTTGCAATGACTTTCTAAGTGGTAATAACACTCCTGTTAATGACAAGAATATTGAGGAGGGCAAAGGAATTTTGAGATCATGGGTGAAAGTAATCAGCCATGAGCAGTTGGAACAAGGTCACGTGTATATTTTACACAACATGGACGAAGTGAGTGTTTATATCGTGGAACATACCAATTTCATCAAGAGACAACATCCTCGAGCAAGTTCAATGTGGATTTCTAGAGAGCATAACAAGACTTTTACTAAGTGGTTTGAAGATAAAGTCTTACATCAACTATCTCAAACACCAAATGATATTCCATAAACTATCAAATGCCTCACCTTTAAACCAAAACTGAATGTTATGTCTTATGAAGGGTTTCACATTAATGGGTTCACATATTACACAAAGCGCCAAGATGATAAGAGTGTCGTCCAAAATAGTGGGGTCAATCTTCAAGCGTCGACTATGTATTTTGCAAGTGCAAAGAATAAGAGTCCACGTGAAGCTAAAATGTCATATTATGATGTCATTGAAGACATATGGGAGTTTCACTACATAGATTTCAGAATTCCGCTCTTTAAATGTAATTGGGTTGATAACACCAAAGGAGTTATAGTAGATGAATTGGGTTTCACTTTAGTGAACTTTGAAAAAATTGGTGAGAAGGGTGAACCATTCATATTGGCATCACATGGGAAACAAATATTCTATATCGATGATCCTACAAATGATAAATGGTCAGTTGTTCTTCATGGTAAAAGACAGTTCATTGAAGATCCTATAGATGAAGAAGAGTACTATGATAAGTATGATGACTCCAGTCCATTCTCAGTTGGGTTTCCAACTCCACAAAATATTGAAGCTATTGATGACTTATATGTGCGCGGAGATCACAATGAAGGATTGTTAATTGATAAAAGATCACAATTTTAGAGGCATGCATGTTTATATTTTTTTATTGAAGCTAAATGTTTGCTTTTTTAATATCAATATCATTTTCATATTTGATGTTTCATTATCTTCTAGTTAATATAGGCATGCAATGGAACTACTTGGACCCCAAAGACTGGGAGGAGTTTGTTACCCAAAGAAAAACAGATGAATTCAAGGTATTAAGTGCCACTCCCAATTTAATTAATATACGTTTTTATGTATTCACCTATTCAAGATTAACCTTTAGTGTTACTAACCAAATCAATTTGCTAAGTAACTAGGCTATCAGCGATGTTCAACGAGCAAGGCGTTCACTAAATGTTAACAACCACACAATGGGTCCAAGAGGATATGCAGGCGTTTGCCAAAGACTACAGGCTATGCAGGACGGCCATGAAAGCAAGCATCCCACACTAAGGTTATATAGATATATAGGAAGCAAGCCATGAAACAACAAAAGAAGCCACAATGAAGAGAAGCATGATATAGATAAAATACATAAAGTGCGGCACGCACAAGTGTTTCAGATTCATATAACAACATGACAGACTAACACATATATAGTGCATAACAACAGCAACACCGAATTTACATACAACACTAGCTTAGTACATATATAGTGGGACTAAGGTGACGATCCCACCTGCTAAAACAGGTTACCGACAACTACATGTTACGACTGGGAGGTCGTGATTCAGCAACTGTATGCATTAGTAGGAGGAGAAACAGATTTCACCACGATTTAACATTGAAAAAGGTCTACTAACCTACACTGAGCTAAATAAGTTTATCATTACTAGCCTAAGGCACAAGTACCATTCGTCGGGACAATGACGGTCATCGAAGCTTAGTTGCCACTAGCTTAGTGGCCACTACACGTTCAACTAGACAGTGGCCACTAAGCTTCCATGACCGTCATTGTCCCGACGAACGGTACTTGTGCCTTAGGATAGTACTGATAAACTTGTTTAGCTCAGTGTAGGTTAGTAGACCTTTTTCAATGTTAACTCGTGGTGAAATTTTTTTGTCCTCCTGCTAATGCATACGGTTGTTGAATCACGACCTCCCAGTCGTAACATGTAGTTGTCGGTAACCTGTTTTAGTAGGTGGGATTGTCACCTTAGTCCCACTATATATGTACTAAGCTAGTGTTGTATGTAAATTCAGCACTGTTGTTGTTATGCACTATATATGTGTTAGTTTGTCATGTTGTTATATGAATCTGAAGCACTTGTGCGTGTTGCACTTTATGTATTGTATATGTATCATGCTTTTCTTCATTGTGGCTTCTTTTGTTGTTTCATGGCTTGCTGCCTATATATCTATATAACCTTAGTGTGGGATGCTTGTTTTCTCTCCGACTGTTGCACTTTGGATTTACAAAGATCACAATTTTAGAGGCATGCATGTTTATATTTTTTATTGACGCTAAATGTTTGCTTTTTTAATATCAATATCATTTTCAGATTTGATGTTTCATTATCTTCTAGTTAATACAAATGCTAAATGTTTGCCTTTTTAATGACATTTTCAGATGGCTGACCATGATGAGCATGAAGTCCATGATGAGCATGCTGTCCATGATGAGCATGGTGAGGATACCAATGTAAGTTTTAAAAACATATCATGTATTTCTATAAAATTCAATATCTTCTAGTTATGTCATATATCCTATATTTCTATATTGGGCTAATTCAGTGTGTTTATTTTTGTCAAGAAGGGTGAAATAAAGAAGCCCATAACTGCTGAGGCGGCTGCAAAAATGGTAAAATACAACTCTTAGAATAATTGTTTGAATATTGATTATTTGTGGTGTTAACTTACCAATTTCTATTGATGGTGATTAGTGGGAGCTGCAAGAGTAGAGGAAACAGGGCACGTTCATCCCTCAGGGCACAAGGGATGAATTGAGAGTTGCTCTGGGTAACCCAGAGAATCCTGGACGTGTTAGGGGTGCAGGCACTGGTGTGGGCATCAAAGCATTCTTTGGGCCATCCCAGCACAAACCCAGAGCGGGACTTTCACAAGAAGAGGTAACCTATTCTTTTTTTAGAATGTTACTGTAAAAGGGAATTCGATAATAAGAAGCTAATGTTTCTTTTATCCATGTATAGGAGAGGAGAATAAATGAGTCGAGGATATAGTTACTAAGAAGGTCAAGGAAGAAATGTTGTGGTGGCCAGCATCTTAGGCTTCCAATCAGCCTATGGCGACCCGCTCTTCTCCTGATGTGATTTATGCAGATGATTATCCAATATGCCGCATTGGACATCGATACCATACATGAGGTATTATATATAGTCTCATTAGTTAGTATGAAATATATCAATCTTATTTTTATATTATTACTTATATATACATCATTCCGCTTGCAGGTTTTAAAACTGACCACACTATAGGTAAATACTTAAAAGATGTACATGCTCCATACACAATGGAAGTATTAAATGAAGTAAGAGAAGAATGGGCAAGAGCCATTCAAGCAGTGGGGACTGTAAAATATAATTGGGATGCTGATAGCAATGTTGAATGATATTTTGTAAATGAATATTTCTGAATGTTTATACATGTATGAATGTTTATACATGTATTTGAATGTTTCTACATGTATGAATGTGAGAATTGAATTGATGTCTAAATGTATCTATGTGTGTGAAAAGTATATTTGTTGATTTTGCAGTTTTGTGGCCTGTTTGTTGGCTGATATCAATGGATGTCGTAAACCTACAGTTCAAAACTGAACTGTAGGTTCTCATCCTACTGACCAACCACAATAGGCCTGCAAACTGATAAGAAAAAAAATAAAAGATAGGCGTCAATTATTTATAGAAAACCATCATCAAAGGCTTACAACGTCAGTTATTAGATAAAAACCACCGCCTAATGTGACAAACAACCCGACCGTGCAGGAAAGCACGGCCGTGACGGGAAATGGCGTCGGTTATTAGTATAAAACTAACACCTACAGTACTAAACACAGCCGTGTAGGGAAGCACGGCCGTGGCGTCTGGAAATATGGCATCGGTTTTTTAGTTGCAAACTGACGCAACAAGTGTCCTAGATGGCGCCCTTTTTGTGGCGTGAACCCTTTTGGCGTCGGCTTACTATATATAACTGACGCCTATAGGTGCCCTACTGGCGCGTTTTCGGTGGCGTGAAGCCTTTTGGCATCGGTTATAAAACTGACGCCGAAGAGTTCGACCTTTAGCGGCGCTCACATAGGTGTCGCTTGATAACTGTCTCTAAAAGGGGTTAAACAACCGACGCCAAAGGTCTGTTCTGTAGTAGTGTTTACATGTCGATAAGTTGTTGAAAAACATAATAAAATAAGAGAACATATCCAAATGTGATAAATAGTCATCAAGGAAGGAGTAATGAGATATGTTAATCATGACAATTCCTATGCTAATGGCAAGGAATCAGAAATGAAAAAGGTAAAATGATACATAAGAAGTTGTAACATGCATAATGAAAATAGAATTGGCTACCTTTTTGTTAGTGACCCTTGAACAATTCTGTTATGACATGGGAAGTGTGTTTCCCTTTGTGTCTTTCCTTTCTAGGGCACACCTTTCAAGTGGATAATTTCCACTTGGTATGTGTGGATTCATTATAAACATGAGGTTGGTTGGCTTATTACAGCAGAAGGTTGCTTGGACTATGGTTCCAAGATCAAAACGTTTGTGATGAGTATTCTTTTGTGCCTTCCAATAATTAGGAAGACTACTCATATATGTCTTAAGATTTGATTATGCTGGTAAAAGTAGATGAGATTAGGACATGAGTTCCTTATAGCACATGAGGTGGATACCAAGGTAATGAATCCTAGTATTCAAGATGTATCAACATTATGGGAAGTATGTGAAGGTTGGAGATGTTTATTAAATGAACATTCCAAGTATTCCTCTCCCTTAAAGAGAGAGAGTTGATGACGACCCTCTAAATGTTGTTTGGAAAGAAAAACAAAAGTGATTCTATAATGTTGTGTATGGTCCAGTGATAGTTGGGCAAAAACACTATCAAGGATAGATGGTTTTTTTATTAGTAGACATGTGTTACCGTGTTCCTTTAAGATAAACCTAGGATCAGAATATCAATGGTTAAGAGTTAGAGTGGATGACACAAGTTACATGACCATGATGAGTTTAGGATTATGTCCTTTAGACTAACCAATATATTAATATAATTTATGAATAGGAGAACAAAAGTGTTTAGGTCATGTCTTACAAGTTGCAGCAAGCTTTGAATGATGAAATCTCAACGTATTTTAGAGATTGCTAAACCTTAAGAATGTTGAAGTAGTTGTACTTATGTGTGACAAGTCTGGCAAGAATGAGTTGGGGATTGACTAAATTATCTTCTTGGAGTTATGATACCTCTGTTAAGTATGTTATGTGAATCCTGATAACATGAAGACAATGTCATTTCTCTACCCCTAACAATGTCAACCGGGAAGTTCTATTTGTTAACAACTACAGACAAGTTTGAGTTAATATTATTGAAGTTGTTGATAACACTGATTGTTTGATAATATCCTGTTGTCATGCCAAAGTCCAGATAACCTCAAATCTTGGGAACATGACACATAATGTATGAGTTAATATAGTCCATGATATAGGAATCTAACAACATGTCATTGAACAATTTGTTACCCTAAGTCAACACTCCTAATGGCTACATAGCCAAAGGCAAGTGGACACATGCATCCATCCCTGGAATGGATCACATAACATATGCATGAATAAAACCATAAATGAGAACAAGATAAGAGATAACATGCATGAAAGGAACTAAACTAGTACCTAAAATGAGATCTCAGTCCCATTAATCAACCCATATGAATTCCATTGCATGGCATTAGAGATCACTAGAGTAAGAGCAGTAAATTATCATAAGATAGTAGATGCAATGATCATAGCAAGAGAGTCTTTGGGTACCTTTTACCTTAAATCATAAAAAAGGGTACACATCGACACAACTATGTTGAGTACACTATAAAGTACATAAACTTGTAGGTTTTAGAAGCATATATGCTTGAAAAAAAATCAATATGATAGAAAGAAAGAAAATAACAACATTAAATACATTCTTATTAACATGCAATCATGTTTTAGGTGCATTTCCATTATACTTAAACAACAATATATGGTCATTGGCCAACTTCCTCAAAGGAAGGGTCTGTAAGGGTGCTCAAGATTAGCTAACCCTTTTATATTTTTTAGGGACCTCAAGACCTAAGTCAATGAGATAACCCTGTTTCAACATGCCTTGTTCCCTTACCCCGAGAATTTAGGCATGTACACAAGGTCAGTATAATGGACAAGTTCAATTATGTTCAAGATTTGTTCAACATATTTTGAGTAAAAGGAACATACTAATCATAGGGAATGAGTAGCTCAAAAAAGTATATAAAGCCAAGATGTTTAATCATACAATCATACAATAAAGTTCAATACCACTAGTCAGGCCAATAGAAGGATAAAGAATACCTTGATTAGAGCACATGATTAATCATTTTGATTAAGAAACACATATATAGCAAGCTTGACTAGATCTTGGTGATTGAGTCAACATAGAGATCTTGACATTCCAAATAAGTTCAATGGATAAACTTTAGCAAGATTAGGTCCATTACTCATTATGATGGGGGTTAAATGTGTCACTTAAGTCTAGGTACTCATATCCCTAATCATTGTTTACAACATCTCCACTAGTCATGCAAGTTCATTATCAAGTTACATCATACATCATGGATTCATTTAGATGTTAGGGTGACACATACCTACCCAATTAGAGATCTAACATTAAGGTTTCAAGATTTTAATAGGAAAATCATAACATTTGAAAAAGGCTGGATTGCATAATCATCAAAACATTCACTTATGTCATATTGAACCATTTTCATGCTAGATAGTCAACATTAGAGTGCATATGAGATCAATATTGATTTGATACCACAAAGATCAACATTTTACTGATTTGAGTACATAAATTAGTATGGGTGACCATTAGGGTAAGATTCTTACAATATTAAACCCCAAACATAGCAACATGCACATTAGGTCACATTACATGAAATGATTAGGTCACTTAGTCATAAATCTGAACATGAGTATTCTACATGCAATTTCGTATTACAAATCCACATTAGTACTAATATAAAGGTCAAGATATACTTCTGATCATATTTGGTCCACATTAGCACATGGTTTTAAGACCATCATGATAAGTCCATAAATGTTCCACTTAATATCACTTTCCACATCATCAACTTGTAATAGGGTTGGGTATGGGACATTTATAATATTGGTACAACAAGTATAAAATGTTACTGCTCTAGATCAAACATGATGATTTGCAATGCATACAAATAAAGTTGAGCATCAGGTTAAAGATCATTAGCATCAAAGTTCATATTACACAAGTTTCATGGTTCATTCAAAATCATGAAGTCATTAACAGATCATGTCATTGTTCAAGTTCAAAAACAAATCACAAGACAGAGAATGAAAATGATTTGGGTCATCAATAACAATTGGTGTCATTATATGATAGTGGTTTGGCATTAATCATCATTAATAATGTGGAAGATATGTATTTGATCCCATTTTCATCATAACAGGAGATACTAAAAAGAATTAATCTCTAAAACAAGATTCATTGAATAGATCTCATTGAGTAGATCAATTTTCATATATAATATGTCAAATTTTAACCTACAATTGATTTTCTATGAATTTTACAAGATTTTATTCATGGGTATGTGTGAGAGAGAGGGATTATACCATGAAATGGCGACGTAGCGCATGCCGATTGGTCGCCTAGCGGGTCTACATGATCTAGTGGGGTGCAAGAGGTTCATTCTACATCTTTGACTGATCAATGCATGCAAACAAGAGAGATGGAGGTGAGACCGGGCGTGGGCCTAAGAATGGTGGTCGATGGATCGTGGGCACACCAGTAGCCTACCGATCCAACAATGGTTGTTTTTCATTCCAAGTTGTGGCACACCTGTGGTCAATGGAGAGGATGCTCCCACCATGGCTCACTGGAGTAGCAGGTGTTGGTGTCGAGAAGGCCATGGAATCCCTCCAATAGGTGTCGATTGGTCCTAGTATGGTTGTGAGGACTTCGTGATGGAGGAAACAGATGTTGGGCAAACATGGAGCAATGGTGGCCAGAAGGGAAAGCCATGGTGGTGCTAGGGTTAGAGAAGGAAGAAGGAAGAAAGAGGGAGTTGGAGGGCACACAAATACCTGGTTGGAGGTGCAAGTGAAAGGGAGAAAAGAAAGGGAGAGAAAGAGCGTGAATGGAGGGCTCAAATACAAGCGAAAAGGGATTGCAAGTGTGATGGAAAGCAAGCTCCGGCCACCTACTCCCATCCTTGGGAGTAGGGTGGGGAAGACAACACCATGGACATTATATTGATTTGTGATCCATGGGTAGGAGATCCAATGTTAGTGATTGGGGAAACAAAAGATACAGATTGATGACATGGCAAGCTATGAGTTGTACCCAAGGAAAAAGAATTGCGGCCTCCTATTGGCTTAGAGGCAAGAGGAGGGATATATGACGTGTATAAATGAAGGGGAGGCATCCATCTTGGCTGGACCACACCCCCACATTGGGAACAATTAGGCTCAAATCAAGATAAATTTGAGTTTAAACAAAGATTTAAATATTACAGTTCAAATGGCCATATCTTGTGATATATGGCTCCGACTGAGGTGACTTTTGAGCCATTGGATTCGTAATTGAATCCTCTACATTATGAAAAACATTTTATTGTAAGGATAGTTCATTGAATGTTTCAATTTTTACTACAAGATGATGATACATAATAAGCATGAAACTTATTTCAAAACTCAATTTAATGTCATATATAAGTGTAAAAAGATGTTTAATCAAATCTAACTCATCAATTGAGCATTAAGAGACTCAAAGTCATCAAATTGAGGGTGATGAAGGTTATTGGGTTCAAAAGACCATCTAATGAGTCAATATGTACATGAATTGAATGAGAGGAAAACCCAGGTTGTCAGACAACATCTAAACCATCTCCTACCTTCCTACCTTTAACCCATAAGGATTGGACTCTATCCCTGACCCTGACTCCTCTCTCTCCCTATACCACCTAGTGCTAGCACAAATAACAGTCCCATTGGCCTGGGAGGTTGAGACAAGTTGAATGATGCCTAAAGGAGCCGTTATCTTGGCTTGAATAGATAATGCCCAAAACACATACATGTTGGTTCTCTGAGCTTGGACCCACGATAGTACCCTAACCCCCACACATATATAAACCAACTCGTACCCAAATACATGGAAATGCCACCAATTGTGCCACTTTCTCCCCTTCACATTGTCTCCCAGCCTAAAAAACATGCTTCTCTGAACAAACCCTATTCATGCAGCACTGGCCAACCTTCACCATAGAAAATGGTCAAGAAAAGTCTGAGGGACAATGGTAAGGGTCACAGTCTCCTCATTTTTCTCAATATGGCTTGGAAGCAAGTGGTCAAGTAGGGGGTTGACTGCACCATAGCACAAGGGTGTATGGTCGCGTGAATGAAGGGAATATGATGAAGGCCAACCAAATGGCCTTCCTACTCCTAAACCCAAGCACTCTTGTCTTTGTATCTCATTATTTTATGCCAGCCACGTAGGCATGAGGTGTCAGTATGGCATGTGTCCATTGGCTAACCTAACCACATGGATTATAGAGGATAGTATCATAATCTATATAGTGGATTGCTCTGATTGTTCCTTTAATTATTATCTTGTTTAAATTTTAGTAATTAATTGGTAGCTCTGATGATCATGATCCTACATATGAAATTGATGATAAACATGTGATGATTACAAATAATTTATATTGAATGCTTGTCTATTCTTCCTGTTCAAAAAGTGTATATAATGCATGGTGATAAGGTGATTATTATTTACAACTATTTTTATAATGATAATGCTAAACAAGTTTAATATGCTTAATTTGAGATATATTCTGAAATTTGTTGAATATAATGGGATCCCAAGTTAATATTACCAATGATGATGCATATTAGGATTTATAAGTCATTATATACATGTAGATAGGAATTAGTTTTTTAGAACTAATCCTAATGTTGACCCCAAACCAAGGAAACCTAAACCCTGGATTAGGACAACAATTAGATTTAATATGAATAATGTGACTACATATTGACAAATATGTAGTATATATATTTCTGATGTTGTTGATTAATTTTGGATTGCTTGGATACACCCTGATGCTTGGATTGCATGGAAATAAATTCACGGTTCTATATAAGGTACATAATTATCTGTGAGTAACCATAATATCTACTTCCAATGGTTTTCCAAATGATTCTTGAAGTAATAATTCTATGAATAAACTATTGAATGTTTGTTTAATTCGCCAACTATATGTCCAATAAAAGTAAATTAGAATATTCCAAACCCTGGGTTACACTTATCAAGGGGTAATAAACATAAGTCCAATGATTGACAATTATCACACCCGAGAGGGCTTACCAATCATGGGTTAGAATATGCATTGAATATACAAGTTTCATATGAGCATATATTTTGGTTGTGAAAATTATATGTTGTTATTATATTTGCACACATTTTGGTTGCACCACATATAGAGTATAGTGATATAATGATCCATGTAGTTTTTGTCAGAATTTCAGGGCAATGTTCATCTATTATTGGAAGACATGGATATCAAGAACATGGCACCAAAAGAACACATGCTAAAGACCATTAGAGGATTTGTTTTATATTTAGTACTTCTTCTAATACATGTTAGTCTCTCATATATATGTTTGTTTTTCCTTTAAAAATTCATGTAAATCCTTAGAGGAGCCTCATTATACATCATTTAAATAATATTTGTTCCAAATTAATAGATGTTTTGACTATTGTTTATTATTTGTAAAATATGATCTAGGAAAAATTATGTATCAATCCATATATTCTATCTATTTAACTGGGGGATGCTCAAAATTGGGGTCATTGCATAAAGATACGACTTTAAAGTCTTTAATTTTGAAAAAATATATACTTTAGGTGCATGCCTATTATACCACAAAATATAGATCTTTGACAAATTTCCCATAGGAATGGTCTATAAGGTACCTCAAGATTGCTAGCCAAGACCTAAACCTATTTCAAGATCATGAGGGGCCTCAAGGCTAAAAGTCAAGAACTAACTATGTTTCACGTTGTTTCCTTGCTTCCATGAGACAAGTAGGTACATGGAGCCTTATTTCCTTATCCCAATAATATATCTAGGTACCCTAAGATTGTATAATATTTATACATATATATATATGTATATATTATACATATATATATAGTAGTGTGTGGACTAGTAGTCCACTACTGAGCGAGGATTTATCCACCTTTATTACAGACTATAAGAAAAAAATGATATTGGATAGGGTATTCTCCTTTTGTTAACTATATATATATATATATATATATATATATATATATATATATATATATATATGATTATCTTTGTGGTTGTGTCAATGTAATGTAAGCAATAGGACAGTATCCCTAGGAAATATGTAGCTAAAACACTACATAAAAACAAGTATTTTAGATGGTTTGCACAAAAGCAATAATTTTATATCACTAGTCTAAACAATTCGAGGTGAAGGTACCTTGAACGACTGAACTATGTTAGTGAAATTTGAGTAGATTTTGAAGTAAAATCAAGAAGATGAATCCAGGATATAAATCGGTGAGATTGATTAAAATCTTAAGGATCTTACTCATATGAATGCTTTAGGGTTGGATGTTTATATTAGTTCAGAGAATTACCTTTTTTGAATCATTTAATAAACATCTTAAATGGGCGTGCAAGAAAAACATCATGAATTAGTATATGTCATAGACCACACTTAACTTAGGGGAAAATATTCCAACCCTAGATAGGTTTTTTGATTTTTGGTCCCAAGAATTTGATTTGGAAATCATAAGATTTCATATGATTCAAAGTATTAAGCTAAAAAATTCATGTCATTCCACATTTCATGTCACAAAGTCATTATTATAACTCAAGAGTTACCAAAGTTGGATTTCATTTCACAAATCATCATAATTTAGGGATCATTAGTCAAGATAGTGTCTTGGAGCATGTTAAGAACAACATTGGACATATAGTACATTAATTATTTCAAAGAGATCAAACTTGGTCATTTCATAAATGCCAATAGAATTTAAAGATATATAGGTCCTAGAGCATTTTTTATAATATTCCTTGTATTTCATTGATCAAAATATTTGCATGTCGTATTTGGACAAAGGCTTGATTTTTCTATGATTTACTTACATTTAAAGAAATTTTAGGGATTTTCTATGATAGAGAGGGGTATTTATTAAAACTTGAAAATAGAAGAGCCATTGGATCATGCTCAACTATGGGATGCATTTGATCTAGTGGTGTGGGGTGGTCTACATCACTCACACACATTGCTTGTCTCAGGTTGGACCTTAGCTGTTGGATGTCATCAAGCATGACTAGTCCACAATCCAATGGCATGGGGGGCATCACCTAACTCGAGCTGGGGAGGAGTAGTCACTAGGGTTTTTCTCCAGTGAGCTCAAAGAGGGGGATGGGGAAAGGATCAAGGAAGACCAAAAAATTGAGGAAATTAATCTCATCTAGTCTTGCACAATCTTTGTATAATACGAGGAGGTGTGTAGAAAGATAAGGGAAGCTCATCATGGCAACAATGACTTTCTTAGGAGGAGAAGATTGAAAACCCCTGCACCTAGGCATATACCCCTCAATACAAGGTTAGAGGAGATGCATGAGAGGGACAAGATCAAGGATGGCTCCTTGGATTTGTACAACCGGTTCAATAATAGCATGCTCCATTGTTGTTTTGCTACATGGATACGAGCAACATGCGAGTGGGGAGACTAACTCTCTGGCCTCCCAATCATGGTGCCATCTCAACCAACTCGATTAGGTGGTCGGGAGCATCCTTGACATAGGAGCATGGATCAGGAAACTTGCCTCCCTCAGCTTTCTGTGTGGTCATCATGAACAACTCTCAAAGTTGGGAATGGAAAAGGCAATGAAAAGGATGGAGAAAGAGAGAAAAGGGTTTAAAAAGGGATTCAACTTTAAATGATTACAAATTCAAACTATAAGACTAAAAAGTATAAAAATATCCATCAAAATCAAGAAAACCATACTCATAATCTAGAGAAAAGTTTTGGATGAAAAGGATGATGTTGAGAAGGGTTAGGAGATTTAAAAATCTATAAGGAGTGTTTTATTTATTAAAAATTATTCAAATGGCCACAAAATAGCATTTTATCAATGATAAATTGATTACTAAGAAACAAGTGGTGCAAAACTATGCAAGAAATCAAGAGAGATATCTAGAGTGAAATCAGACATGTCAAAAGTAAAGAAATATATACAATGAAGAGAGAGAAAAAACAATTTTTCACATCCACCCCTCATTAAAAGGAATCGTATCATCAAAATTAGACAACTTTGAAGAGATGAAGAAAATAGTTCTTCATATCTGACTTGGGTTTCAATGTGGCATCGTCACTATTTTGATATTTATATATCACTTTCACCATATCAATATTCTTATTTCTAAGCTTTTTGGTTTGACTTTCAAGGACCTTGACTGGAGCTTCTTGATAGAAAAGGGTGTCCTTTAGCCCAATGGATTAATGACTAAAGTCATTTGTTGGGATCTTTGATGTACCGCTTGAGATTGCATACATGAAACACATTATGCATCATATTATATAGAGGAGGTAAAGGCTAGTTGGTAAATTCATTCCATTGTATGGGTAAAAGATTTGATAGGACCCATGTATCTCAGACCAACTGTCCCTTTTTTCTCTACAATCACCCTTATAGGGATTATTTTTTTTAAAAACATGTTCTCTTGGCTAGAAAAACAATTTTTCTCTTTGAACTCTACATAAAGCTTTTTTATATTCAATTCCTTTTTTAACTTCCGCCTGATTAGATTCACAATGTCTGAATAGAACTGTGTCTCTTCAAATTTGAAAAACCTTATCTCACCGACTTCATCCCAATAAAGAGGTGATATGCACACCATTACATGCAAGGATTTGTATGGAGACTTTTTGATGATGGATTGATAGCTGCTTCCATGGGTGAACTCTACTAAAGAAATACAATGATCCCATGTTCCCCCCCAGTTGAGGACACATGGTTGTATAAAATGAACTAAAATCTTGATCTTCCTATAAGAACGGCCATTTATCTATGGGTGATAAGATGTGTTGAAATTCAATCGTGTCCCTAGCTTGTGTTGGATAGTTTCCACACATGAGAGGTGAAATTTGCATCTCTAATAGATACTGGGATATCAGGTAGTCTCACTATCTCCTTTATATGCAGCTCTGCCAACTCAAGTACTTTAGTATTCATCTTGATCCGGATGAGTTAGGATGAGTTGGTTAGGTTGTCTACTATGACCCAAATAACATCATGCATTTTCCTGGTTGGGAGTAAACCCACCCTAAAATCCATGGTGATGTTCTCCCATTTACATTCCCAGATAGGTATGAGTTGTAGCATACCTCCTAGTATTTGGTTATCATCTTTGATTTGTTAGCATGTTAGACAGTTAGATATAAATTATGAAATTCCATTCTTCATATATACCCACAAGAAGTTCATGTACATGTCCTTTTACATCTTACTAGACCCTAGGTTGAAAATGTACTTGGACTTATGAGCTTCATGTATTATATTGTGCCATAGATATGATCCTTCAAGAACCCACATGTGTTACTTGAAATGTATACCACCATCCTTACAAACAACAAGGTGAGTTTGGAGTTTCTCTAGAAGTGTTATCATATCTTCTTTACTTGAGCTACATTTATGTGCTATAAGTATTTCAGACTAGAGAACATATTTCACTTTGAGACTGGACAACCTCATTTAATAACCCAAGTTCCTTGGGGCCCAAGGAGATACCATATGCTTTGCTTAGTGGTGAAGATAGTGGCATTCTTTTCCTACTTCGTGCTAAGTGTGTCTTCTACTACATTTGCTCTACTATTGTGGTAGGAAATCATGAAATCATAGTCCTTAAGTTATTTTTAACCATCTTCTTTTTCTCAAATTTAAATCTTTTTGTGTCAATACGTACTTCAAACTCTTACAAATGGTGAGGATATCAAAGATTGTACCATATAGATCATGTCTCTATATTTTCAGATAATAGATGATGGATTCTATCTCGAGGTTATACATGGGGTTATTACCCTCATTAAGATTCAACTGTTGGGATAAGTAAGAAAAAAATTCCTTCTTATATTGAGAAACACCCCAACAAATTCTTCAAGGAATAAAAGAAATGGAAAACCATCATTTCTCAAAGGAAGACTCAAGACAAGAGCAGTAGTTAGCTTTCTTTTTAGTTCTTGAAAATGTGAATCACATGATTTCGACTAGATTAAACGTTCTCCTTTGTGGATCAAATTTGTAATATGTAGAACTATCTTGCTAAAGTTAGGAATAACATATCGACAATAACTCACAAGTTAAGGAAAGTGTAGATCTTTGAGACGATCTTGTGAGCCGACCATTCTAGAACAAAGACCACTTTGGTAGGTTCTAAAGAGATTTTTAACCCCGAATAAAGTGTCCCAAGATCATGGTGTAATAAGTACATAACTCACATTTGGTTATCTTGTCATATAATTTCTAAGCTTGAAGAATGTAAAGAGCCTTGTAAATATGTATACAACATTACTCAATTTCTTCATAATATACAAGAATATCATCAAGAAAGCCACGCATTAACAAAATGTTGTAAGACTTTGTTGTTCAAGTCAATGAAGACTTATGGAGCATTTGTCAAACTGGAAGGTTTAACTATGAATTAATAATGACAACAATGTGTCCTGAAGACTGCCTTAGTGATTTCTTCTTCCTTAACTATAAGGTGGAGATACCTATACTATGTGGGATCTAGGGATCTAGAGGGGGGTGTGAATAGAGCTTCAAAAATTCTCACAAGATAGATTAGACCTTCAAATTATATCAAATGAAAACCAATAACTTAAGTGAAATTTGAAATCCTAACTAACAAGCATATAAAGGATGAGAGGAATTGATAGAAAGCACTTGACAAGGTCATGTAGAGTGGTTCCACTCTCCAAACAAGGAGAGAGTCAGTCCACTACCTAGAGAAGCCAACCTCTAGGACTTTGCAAGTGTTTTTATCAATATATTCACTAATAAGAGTTACAACTCAAGACCACCTAAGGACTTACCCATCCAAGCATCAAGAGTCTTCCACCTTACCAAGGACTTATCCACTTTGCCAAGAGTCTTCAGCCTTCTCCAATGTCTTACCTACTCTCACACAAGTCTTCCGCCTTCAAGGATTTTTGCATTCTTCTTGGATCTCTAGCCTTTGCCTTCTCCTTCACCGGGAAAAGATCTTCACCTCTTGTTCAACCTTGAAGAAGAACAACAACAGCTCCACCTTCACTGAGAGTAGCTTGCTTCACCTTTTCTTCATGGAGGACAGGGGTAGGGAGGATGGAATGGGTGAGAGCTTTACAAACAAAAGGAAGTATCTCCCTTACAACTTGCCTATCTCACTCATAATCATGGAATGAAGTGTAAACTAGAGAGAGAAAGGGGCTCAAGGGGTTGTAACACACTCAACTATAGCAAGGACTTACAATAGAATGAATGAGAAAACTTGGAATGAACTCCAAGGGGTCCTATTTATAGCTGGGGGTGTTCCCTTGAGTGTGGGATCACTTAGGGTCGAAATATAGTCATTTTCTAAGATGCAACAGATCTATTTTTGTCCAAAACAACTCACTAATGATTATAATCACTTTTTCTGCATTTTTATACAGTACATTCAGTTGATTTTCAATAAAGGTAACTCGACCGATCCACTAAATGATAAAGACAATTTTCAAACTATCGATCGAGTTTGTTCTTGGAAACTCGACCAATGAGCTTAAATTAGGTTTGCTCAGTGATTCGGTCGGTCGAGTTCTATGAGTGTGCAACTCGATCGATGGGTCATCTTAAAAAAATCCATCATAGGATCGGTCGAGTTTCCAACTCAACCGATGAACAACCTGTGAGAAATTTTCTAAATTCTCATTTGAGTGATTAAACCATGAAATTAAGTTTCCCTAATTTTTTCTCATCTTAGTTACAAGTCATATCATCAATACAAGTATTAAAAAATTATCTAAGGTCATTTGGAGTGATTTCCCAAATTGCACACTTGCATTGCATTTGACTTGAACTTAAACAAGCTAGGGCTTGAATAATTTGATCTTTTTCATGTACTTAAACCCTAAAATCAATCTTGAAGAAACATATTAGATACATAGGAATGGAATGGTTAAGTCATTATCAAAAAATGGGAAATGTATAACTCTCATGTCAATATTCTCCCCCTTTTTGACAATGACAAACCATTCCTCAATCATATTGAAAAGGATATTGAAGTTATACCTTTACCTTATGAATTGTAAGGGGATTCAAGATTTTAACAACATGAATTACTCCCCCTCAATCTATGCTTACTCTAACTTGAATGGTTAGTCTATCTACACAAAACAACATGACATATATATACTATATGGTCCTTTAGCAAGTCACATGATAAAGCATAAAATGAATAAGAAAAGGATGACATAGGCAATAAAAACAATATGGTTGAGCTTCAAAACGTTGAACTTTTCTCCAACTTTTGACATTATCAAAAAGAAAAGGGGGGGGGGTAGAAGACCATAGAAATAGATCTTTTCCAAGCACAACCAAGCATACATCTATAACATGCAATCTCAAAGCATACATCAAATAGATACGAGAGAAGCAAACAATCTAAGTCATAATAAAAATATGGAAAAATAGGGCACCAACTCATGAGATATAGTAAATCAAAGAGTAAGTGAACAAAGGATTAAGATTACAACATAGAAAGCAAGTTCTTAGAAAACAGCTACAAGCAAAAATGATTAAAGTTAGATGATAAAATAGTACATCTCAGAACATGTGCCCAGATGTTTCTAATACAAAATAGCCTAGAAAGATATATATGATCAACATCTATACTAAAAACTAAGACAACTAAATATCTAATCTATCTATGTCCACAACATCATCATCCTTAACATCAGAAGCATCAGGCTTGCAGTCATCATCTCTGTCTGAAGGTTCACCAGAGAGAACATCATTGCCTTCAGCACCGGAGGCACCAGCAAAGCCATCAGAGCCATCATCATCAGATGCCTCACCAACATCCTCATCATCAACAAAAGCCTCCTCGTCAGCAAAAACCTCCTCATCAGCCTAGTATGACATCTCCTCATTAGTAAGAGAACCAAAACCTTGACTGAGCCAACGTACATTTTGCTCATCCCAAGACATACCAAGAGCATGGAGCTCATTGACATGTGGGAAGGAAGGAGAAGAACTACTGAGGCTGGCAAGCAGAGTGGCCAAGGGACCAATAGTCAGAGGAAACATACCAGGGGTGAATCCACTAGTAGAAGAGGGTGTAGCAACAGAAGGTGTAGGTGGAGGTGTAGGGTAAAAGTGATCATATGCATACAGTGCATAATCACCTCCTGGGAAGGGCTGGTAGGCAGGGTAGGGGTGTGCACAGGACATGTTCATGTTAGACACGATGGAACATAGGTCCTAATGTAGGTTCTCCTGAACCTGAAGGTTGTATGCATGTTGATGCATCAGTAGCACATAAGTGTTTCATTTGACACATGGAACGAGGCACAAGTAGGGCAGGAAGGCTGAGATGGTGGAGGTGCTCAGGTAGAGGTAGAGGTTGAGGCACCAGGGTGGTGGAGGATAGGATAGGCACAGACTTTTAAAGAGTGGTCTCACTGATGCAAACTCCTTTCAGGGTAGGTTTGTAGTGAAGGTCATGGAAAAGAGATTTTCCAGTGGCAAACTAGAACAGACCACAGAAAAGGGTTGGGTAGGGTGGGTGGGTGCCACGAGTGTTCTTGCCTGAGTCAAAGTAGGTCATATGCTGGAGTACATATCTAAACAATTTGACTCTGATGTTTTTCAAGAGACAATACATGATTATTTTAGTGTTTTCTGCAATCTCAATTTGATTCTTCTTTGGGTGAATATTGCAGTTAATAACTAAGGCAAGGATGCATCTCTTGAGGTCCAAGGCAGAGAAGGGAAGGGTGAACTTCTTCCTATATGGGAATTGAAGCTTCTTCATGAACTTGTGAATATCAAGGAGAGTAAAAGCATCATTCTTATAGAATGCCTTAGTCTCAACTAAGTCAAAATACTATGGGTAGTCTTTACGCCAAGTGTCAGTCACTTTGGTACCTGAAAATAAGATGTTCATGGTATCTTCAAAGACTTGAAATTTATTCCTAGCTATCATGGATGTGTGGACTACTTGAGTATTAGGTGGGGGTATGAGGGTGTCGTAATTCCAATGCAAATTTGTGTAGAATTCTTGAACCTCTTTGATGCCAGTGATGGAATTATTATAGTACGCACGTTCAACACCCAAGGCAGAGAGATGGTGATCATAAAGAAACTCTGCTACTTGATCTATGACCTCTTATCTTTGTGGTCTAGGCTCAAATAGGGAACAAAAAGGGAAAGGGTTTCGGGGAAGGATCTCCTTATACCTATTTAGAGCCTCAATTGAGACAACGAAAGTTCCATCAAACAGAATCAAGCGGGAGTTGAACGAAGACGAAGGTGCATTAGCTGGTGTGGTCGTCTTCCTCCTATTGGATGCCATAAAGACAAAAAGGAGAGGAAGGAGAGAGAAAAAGCTAAAGAATCACAACCAAAACTCATACAAAGACCTTGGTTAGCAAGGGGGAAGGTCAATGGAGGTAAATCTAGGTCGAACTAGGGTGAGGGAGAGGAAGGCCAGGGATCAGGTTGACAACTAAGCGGAGCTGGAGGTCAGATCAATTGACTTTTCTCTAGTTGAGAAGGAGATTAGTCGGCCAAACCTATCTTAAATTTTCTCCAGCCCAGCCATCGGTCGAGTTTTGTGAACTTAGAAACTCGACCGATAGGCTCTTTAAAAAAAGCTCTTGGCCTCCGATCGGTCTAGTTGGCAACTCGACCGATGGTCAACCTGATCTAAACTTAGAAATCCTAGTTTCTAGCCATTAGAGTGCTAATAAAATTTATTTTTCAAGTCCATTATGCATTTTGAACATACTTAGGTGCATATCACTCATCACTGGGTACTATTTTTCGATAAAATGTGCATTTGCAAAAAATACCCACAAACAATAGAAAAACAAGGCAAAATGAACATGAAAAATGAATTTTTAGCATATTATCAAGAAATGGTGATCAAAACAGAGGTAAAACACATAGGATAGATGAAAACTAGCTAGAAGGCATATCAGATTCATTCAAAGCAGTTATGAGCAGTTTGGATCTAATAAAGTGAAATTTCTCTCTATCTAGAGGTTTAGTAAAAAATATCCACCAACTGATTTTCTGTATCCACATGTGTGATATAGATATCCTTCTTGGCAGTGTGATCACGAAGAAAATGATGGAGAAACTCTATATGATTAGCTCTACTATGCAAGATAGTATTATATGACAAGTTAATTGCACTAGTATAATCACAATAGATAGGAGAAGCATCAAAATGAATATTAAAGTCTTGGAACATTTTCTTCATCCATAGGAGTTGGGCACAACAAATACTGGTTGCAATGTATTCAGCCTCGATGGTTGACAATGCCACTATGCTCTATTTCTTGGAGAACCAAAACACCAAGCCTGGTCCTAGGAGGAAACAAGTGCCACTTGTGCACTTTCTATCAATCAAGCACCCTGCATAATCTGCATCACTATAAGAAGTAAGAGTAAAGTCTCTTGACTTGGGATACCATAGTCCAAAATTTTGGGTTTTGGATAAGTACCTTAAAATCCTCTTAACAACTATAAGATGTGATTTCTTAGGATTTGATTGAAAATGAGCACACAAACCAAGACTAAACATTATATCAGGTCTAGAGGCAGTTAAGTAAAGTAAACTTCCAATCATACCTCTATAGTGCTTCTCATCTACTTTCTCACCTTCTTCATATTTGTCGAGTTTGGCGGTGTTGGACATGGGTGTGTCCATCAACTTGGTGTTCTCCATCCCAAAGTATTTGAGTAGTTCACTTATGTACTTGCCTTGTTTGATAAAGTTTCCATCTTAGGTTTCCTTTATTTGAAATCTAAGGAAGAACTTGAGTTCACCCATCATACTCATCTCGAATTCACTCTACATAAGATCACTAAATTCTTTGCAAAGATCAAAGTTAGTTCCGTCAAAAATGATATCATGAACATATATTTGTATGATAACAAAATTGTTAGAAGTGTGCTTTAGAAATAAGATAGAATCCACCTTTCCCATGATATACCCATGATCTAAAAAAAGGTTCTTTGACTTCTCATACCAATCTCTAGGTGCTTGTTTGAGTCCATAAAGAGCTTTTTGCAACAAATAAACATGTTTAGGTAAACTATCATGTTCAAAGATCGGAGGTTGTGCAACATACACTTCGTCCTCAATTGTACCATTTAAAATGCACTTTTAATTTCCATTTGATACAGAAAAAGGTTTTTATAACTAGCAAAGGCAAGAAACATACAAATGAACTCAAGTCTGGCTACATGTGCATATGTTTCATCAAAATCTATACCTTCCTATTGATTGTAGCCTTGAGCCACTAACGTTGCTTGGTCTCTTACCACTTTGCTGCTTTGATCAAGCTTGTTGCGGTGGACCCATTTGGTGCCAATGATCTTTCTATCACTTAGTCTTGGCACTAGGGTCTAAACTTTGTTCATTTCAAATTGCTCCAACTCTTCTTGCATAGATATGATCCACTCGTTATCCCCAAAAGCTTCCTTGACGTTCTTCGGCTTGAGTTGTGAGATGAAGGCATTGTTGGCTTGTTCTTTGTTGAATGCATCCCATGTCTTCACTCTTTCAAATGGATCACCTAAACTCTGCTCCTTTGGATGATTCTTTGCAAATCGGGGGATGGATCCTTCTTCTCTTCATCTTTCTCTTCTTCTTGAGTTACCACCTCTTTTCCCTTTTGGGTGATGTTCACCTCTTTTAGAATAGGAATTACTTCACCTGCAACATCATCATTTGGAACAATATCTTTGGGAATAGAGGGGTTAGTCTCAATAAAATTAACATTTATGTTTTCTTTTACTTTAGCAAGATCAATATTAAAAACTCTATAAGTCATGCTAGTAGTGTTATAGCCAAGAATGAAAGCCTTGTAAGATTTTAGATCAAACTTGTTAAGAGAATCTTTAGTATTAAAAAAAACAAGGACATCTGGAAACATGGAAATATTCGATAGAAGTCTTCCTACCATGTCATATCTCATAGGGGGTTTTCTTCAAAGAAGGATGTGTAAAAACCCAGTTTTGCATGAAACATGAGGTACTATAAGCTTTAGCCCATAATTCTTTGGAGTATCATACTCTAGAAGCATGGCCCTAGCCATATCCTGTAAAGACCTATTCTTCATCTCTACAACCCCATTTTGTTGAGGTTTTCGAGGTGAAGATAAGTTGTGTGCATAACCAGATTCTTGAAAAAAATGTTCAAAAATCTCATTTTCAAATTCTCCCCCATGATCACTACGGATGGAAACTATGCGGCAAGAACCTTCATTCTCAACTCGTTTGCAAAAGCTCAAGAAAACATCAACTGTATCACTCTTGGAAATGAGAAAGAAGGTCAAGGTATATCTATATAAATCATCGACAATAACAAGGCAATACTTAAAACCACAAAGTGATTGAGTTCTCATTGGTCCAAATAGATCAATGTGAAGAAGCTCAAGAGCTCTCTTGGTACTATGGTCTCCTTTGGATTTGAAGGAGGACTTAGTTTTCTTTCCTTGGGTATAAGGTTGGCATTCCTCATCCTTTTCAAAATCCAATTTTGGAAGTCCCTTGACCAAGTCCTTTTTTCTCAACTTCTTCAACTGATGCATATTTAAATGACCAAGTCGGGGATGCCAAAGAGAAATATCATTCGAGTTGACTACTAGGCATCTACCCACAAAAGGCTTAATAGAGTCATGAGAAACAACATATAGATTACCACTTCTAGTTCCCTTATATATGACTTGGAAGGTGAGGGAATCTAGAGTCAAACATTCAAAGGAAGTAAATAGCACAAGGTAACCATTGTCACATAATTGACTAACACTAACTAAATAGTGATGTAGGCCATCCACAAAAAGAACATTCTTGATACACAAGGATTCACCTACATCACCCTCACCTTTGACTTTACCTTTCTTATTGTACCCAAAGGTGACCGGACCTCCTTTCTTTTTGGTGAAGTTGTTGAAATGGCTTATATCACCTGTCATATGCTTAGTGCAACCACTATCAACAATCTATCTTATTTATTCCTATAATAAAGGAGAATGACAGTTCCCAACTCAAACTTTGGGATCCAGAGTTATCTTGGTGACCCATTTCATCTTTGGGTTGGTCCCCATAGGCCTGTAAGGACAATAAGTAGAGTAATGATCATCACATTTGCAATAAGAACAAACCATAGGATTCTTAGTGTCAGAAGACTCTCTTACAAATAAAGAGCTCTCCTTGCTCTTTTTCTTACCTTTGGCTTTTCTCTTGCCCTTTGGTGCTCCCCCTACAAATCCCAAACCACTAGTACCACTTTGTTTGGTAGAATGGTCATAGATTTCATTTAGGGAGTTTTTTCCTTTGAGGAATTTCTATAAAGATGCTCTTAATCTATGGTTATCATCATTTAGAGAAATAATAGTATAAGATAAGCTAGAAATATCATTCTTAGCATGAACAAGATAGGCCTCAAGACATAGGGATTTTGTTAAATATGAATTCTTCTCAAGGGAAATGGAAGCAACATTATTACAAAGAAAGATAGGTCTAGAAGATAAATAATTAACTTGACCAATCAACCTAGCATTTTCATATTTAAGCACTTGAATTTCCCTAAGATAGACATATCTTTCATCTCTACAAGCATCAACAAGAAGCTTAAATTCAACATTTTCAGTTTTGATCATTTCAAGCTCCTTTAGGCTATTTTAGTTTTCTTCCTTAAGGGTTTCAATGTTCTTAAGGTATATACCATTCTCAACTTCAACTCCATCATATTGGAGCTCAAGATGAATATATTTCCCTTGCAAGTTATCAATGCTCTCAAGATGGGTTTTCTCATTAAGCTCAAGAATTTCAAGTTTAACATATAAATCATCAATAATTTTTCCTAACTATTTTCTTTTAGATTTACATTTAGCAAAAGATGAATGAGTAGAAATAAGCATGTCAATAATAGTTTCCTTAGATAACTCATGCAAGATTACCTCACTTACCTCGCTTATCTCACCAATTTCTTCACTAGTAGAGGTCGTGAGTGCAAGGTGACACTCTCCATCTTCTTTGGAGCTTGAGCTACTTGAACATGAGGCTTCCCAAGCTGCATGAGATGCATTCTTATGTCTCTTCTCCTTCTTGTCCTTCCTCTTGTACTTGCTCTCCTACTTGTACTCCTCTTCCTTCTTTGATCTTCCCTTGTGGTGTGACTTTCTTGACTTGGGACATTCACTCTAGTAGTGCGCCCCTTTTATCCACACTTGTAGCATCTAGGAGTAGAGGAGGAGGAGGCTTGCTTTCCCTTGAAGTGTTTGCCCTTAATGTAGTTGGATTCATGTTCACTTGGGCCATCATCTTCACTAGAGGAGAAAGGAGAAGTCTGGCAAGAAATTTTTTGTTGAAGGATGACCTCCTCCACTTGTGCTTTGAATGAACTATCTTTGATCTTCTTGAATTCCTTGTCCTCTTCCTTGGCTTCTTCTTCTTGTTTGTTAAGCCTTGGATCATGGGCTTGGAGGTTGCCAATGATCTCTTCGGTTGGAATGTCACTAAGGCTCCTCACTTCTTCAATGGAGGTGACCTTGGACTCCCATATCTTTGGTAGAGTCCTCAAGATCTTGGAGTTGATTACACCTCTATCCAAATTGTTTCCCAATTCAGCCAGCCCATTGGTGATGACATTGAGTCTTGAGTGCAACTCCACAGTCCCTTCTTTCTTGCCCATCTTAAAGTTCTCTAGAAGGCTATCCAACATGTAGATCTTGGCCTCCTTGACTTGTTTTGTGCCTTCATAGGTGATGCACAATTTGTTCCAAATCTCATAGGCAGTGTCCCAAGATGAGATCTGGTTGAACTTCTTTGGGGTAAGGGTTGTATAGAGAATTCTTATGGCTTTGGCATTGAGTTGGGCTTCTTTGAGTGTAGCTTCACTCCATGTTGCAACAGATCTGGTTGGCTCCTTGTAAGGTGTGACCATCACCTTCCACATGTCAAAATTCATGTCATGAATGTAGAATTGCATACACCTCTTCCAATAGAGGAAGTTGGTTCCACAAAAGATCAGAGGACACATGGAGAAGCCTCCCTCTAGGTTGAGAGAATCTAGTAGGTTGTCATCCATCTTCTCATCTCATGGGAGATTGTTATTGAACATCCTTGGCTCTGATACCACTTGTTGGATCTAGGGCTCTAAAGGGGGGTGAATAGAGCTTCAAAAATTCTCACAAGATAGATTAGACTTTCAAATTATATCCAATTAAAACCAATAGCTTAAGTGTAATTTGAAGTCCTAACTAAGCATAGAAAGGATGAGAGGAATTGATAGAAAGTACTTGACAAGGTCATGTAGAGTGGTTTCACTCTCCAAACTATGAGAGAGTCAGTCCACTACCTAGAGAGGTCAGCCTCTAGGACTTTGCAAGTGCTTTTCTCTATATATTCACCAATAAGAGTTACAACACAAGACCACCAAACGACATACCCATACAAGCACCAAGAATCTTCCACCTTATAAGGACTTACCCACTTTGCCAAGAGTCTTCAGCCTTCTCTAAGGTCTTACTTACTCTTGCACAAGTCTTCTGCCTTCAAGGATTTTTCCAGTCTTCTTGGATCTTCAGCCATTGCCTTCTCCTTCATCTGGAGAAGATCTTCACCTCTTGTTCATCCTTGAAGAAGAACATCAACAGCTCCACCTTCACTCAGAGTAGCTTGCTTCACCTTTGCTTCATGGAGAGAAGGGGTAGGTAAGATGTAATGGTTGAGAGCTTTACAAGCACAAGGAAGTAGCTCTCATACAACAAGCATAACTCACTCATAATCACAAAATGAAGTGTAAACTAGAGAGACAAAAGGGTCTCAAAGAGTTGAAACACACTCAACTATAGTAAGGACTTAGAAGAGCATAATGAGAAAACTTGGAATGAACTCCAAGGGGTCCTATTTATAGCTGGGGGTGTTCCCTTGAGTGTGGGATCACTTAGGGTTGAAATATAGCCATTTTCCAAGATGCAACAGATCTATTTTTGCCCAAAACAACTCACCAACAGTTATAATCACTTTTTATGCATTTTTCATCTAGTACATTCGGTCGAGTTTCAATAAATGTAACTTGACTGATCCACTAAATGAAAAATCCAAATTTCAAACTATTGATTGAGTTTTTTTTTGGAAACTCGACCGATGAGCTAAAATTAGGTTTGCTCAGTGAGTTGGTCGGTTCAGTTCTGTCTGTGTGGAACACGACTATTGGGTCATATTCAGAAAATCCATCATAGAATCGTTTGAGTTGGACATGTGACACATTTTCTAAATTGACATTTGAGTGATTAAACCATGGAATCAAGTGTCCCCAATTTTTTCTCAACTTAGTTACAAGTCATCATCATTATAAGTGATTACAAAAATGATCTAAGGTCATTTGGAGTGATTTCCCAAATTGCACACTTACATTGCATTTGACTTGAACTTGAACAAGCTAGGGCTTGTTCAATTTGACCCTTTTCATGTACCTAAAGCCTAAAATCAATCTTAAACAAACATATTAGATACATAGGAATTGATTGTTAAGTCATTATCAAAATATGGGCAATGTATAACTCTCATGTCAAGATACTAAGCATTGTTTTTAAGAAGGGAGCACAATGATGTTTATCAAATAGGTCATCAATTCTAGGTACATGATATTTACTTTTGTTATTAGCTTAGTTTATAACACAAAAATCAATGCAAAATATCATGGATCAATCTTCCTTCTTGACAAAAAGAATAGTTTCTCTCCATGGGGATTAACTAGGCAGAGAAAGCTTTCATGGAGCAATTCCTGC
Source organism: Alisma plantago-aquatica (assembly GCA_963693085.1). NCBI lineage: Eukaryota > Viridiplantae > Streptophyta > Magnoliopsida > Alismatales > Alismataceae > Alisma > Alisma plantago-aquatica. The sequence continues at coordinate 809,109,685 of OY856413.1, read as the reverse complement.
AACAATTTCTTGAACTTTGATAGCTTTGTAGGTGCCATGTTTTAAGGTGATCGAGATATTAGTGTGGTTCTCGATGCTAATTCCATTGATAATTCAAACTTGTATTATACACTTCCCGATGAATGTAGATTCATCCTAGTTCTAGTTGCATTTATAGCATAGTTTTGCATTAATTTCCATCATGAATCTTAGAACAAGGTTGCATTTAGGTTTTCTTTATCTTACTATAATTTATAAGGTTTTTGTGGCATCCCTCCAAGTTTTATACATGGCATCATAAGAATTCCCCTATTATTTTCCACAACATGAGGTACTTGGAGTTGGAAGAACATCGGGCATACAATAAATATAAAAAATAAATAAATTATCTCCATTCATTGATTTCAATGGACTGATACATAGTTCATGGATGGGAAAATTACAACATTTTCATATTAAAATCTAAATCTACAAAGCAAAACTTGGCTAACATAACTACGATATTATGTGAAAAATATCTAAAAGATAGGATTTTCTTGGTAGATGGAACCCCATCAGCTTAAGCTACAAAGTTTCCTAGTCCTTTCTTATCCTTCTATTCTTCACTTGCTCCAAAACCTAGGGACATCATGTCCCCATCCAAGCAAAACAAACATTAACACAAGAAAGAAATACCTGACATGTTTTAAACAAAAAGTAATTATAATCTTGACATGAAATAAACTTGACCATGAATCAACTTAAACATTCTTTGAACCTATTAAACATGATAAATTGGATAAGGTAATATATTCTACCTCTCCTAATGCCCCGTAGAGCCCATAATTTGTAGGAAATCCCATAATGCTAGGAAACCCATAATGACCTATAAATAGGTCAATGATGAAGGTGCATATAAAAGCTTAGGCAACTCCTCTTTTGATCTTAGGATATATATATATATATATATATATATATATATATATATATATATATATATATATATATATATATATATATATTATAAGGTTGTCTCTTTCTCTCTCTGTCACTTGATATGGAAAACAAACAATCAACACAAAACCATATGACCATTAGCATAACCATTCCAATATTCTCATGCATTCATGCAAATCCATAACTCCTAGATATGAGTTAATACTACTCTCTCAAGGTATTTATTGCCAAAAATCACATCCAAAAAGGATTAGACCTAGAGTTATGGGACTTTATATTTGTAACTCGATACTTAGACTCTCACAACAAAAATGATGGGGCTGATGCAGTTAATATGGTCGAACAATAGGGACAAGGATGATAAGTGCTAAGAATTGAATGTCTTGGCTCAGTTACGCCAACTAGAAAGGGTAAGATTATGTACCTTATTGTTTAATGGCACCAAAAAGAACAAAAAGGAAAGTTAAACCAAAGACCAAAAATAATCAAACAAGGATAGTTCAACAATTTAAGACAAGGTGGATGGGAAACTTGGATTGTGTTTCACCATTTAAGATCTCTCACCAACATCCAATACTCACTTCCATTGTACTAGCACATTTACAAGAAATCATAATAAGTGTATATTCCCTCCTCTCTCAATATTAGGATATATCTAGATTATAATGTTATCTCTCTCGAGATGGAAAATAAACAATCAGATTAAAGTCATATGATCATTAACTTAAGAATTCCAATATTCTCATGCATTCATGCAACTCCATAGATATAGGTTAATACTACTCTCTTGAGGCATTAACAATCAAACAACACGATATAATAGATAATCATGCAAGTGAAGAATTAAGAACTAGAGTATGAAGATAAACATTGATAAGAACATATATTCAATAGAAGTAAGCATTATATGTTGGGAGAGCCTTAATGGCTACTCCCTACACAAGATAGATGACTAGTCACTCATGGTGGTGAGTGGCATGGTGGAATTACAAGTATAATGAGACATGGAGATGGATATGGAGGAAGTTGATTAGACTTAGAGAGGAAGGTGAAGAATACACCAAATAAATCAAGGTCTATGGACACCTCCTTCTCTCAAAATCTGAAGATGGTGGTGAAGATAGTTGGCTCAATTTCATCATTCTTTTTAAGTAGGAGTCAGAGACTTCTAGATTAAGATGGAGGACCACCAAATTTCAAACTCTTGTCTTGAGTATGCAACAAACCAATGGAAGGGAGAGGAGGTCAATGGGAAGATAGCTCGGCAGCAACACTTCATCCTCTCCTCCCATGATGTGACACCCTTACAATAGAAGGGGGCTTGCTATTTATAGCCATGTTCTGAGGTTTGAGGTGCTCGTTAGTGTACTTGCACCTATAGATTCCTAATAACATGCCTCAAGGCACATTCTTAACTAACTTGCACAATTAGTGTTCCTAGCACCGCCATTAGTAGGCAATAGGGTAGGTAAATCATCAATAGATATCTTGATTTTCTTGGCCTTCAGTAGGCATCACAAGTGCACCATCAGAAGGCAAGGTCAACAGTCACACCATTGTAAGGATGTTGTATGAGCTTTGAGTGATGCCCAATGGATATATGGCCTCTTGTCTTTTAATGATGTAGAGAAGCTAACATCTGATGCCTAGTCTTCGAATGAACATCTTGGAACACAAGGTGGGACCATTGATTGTCAGAATCGATGGTTTGTCGCCTTGGCATGCTTGTGACCCAATAATTGAGCTAGCATCTTGTGAGTAGTCAATTAGCAACCACCATTCGTGGAAACTAATGGCAATAATGTCCAAAGGTAACAATCATTTGATCGATTTCTTATGTGGAAATGAGTAGTTAATCTTAAATTAAGACGTGAATGGAAAACATGAAAAAAATGTGAGAAAGTTAAAGATGGAATGTTCTATAGAAGGAAATAAAAGGATTAAATTAGGCATGAAAAATCCAAAAAATTGAATGGTATCAACTCCTCCAAACTAATAATCTAGATTGTCCTCTAGCTAATAAATAGAATCAAAGCATAAAGTGATGGTTATGGGCTTAATTTGTTTAGTTTTTTTCCAGAACTGACTATAACCTTATGTCATCCTTAGGTCAAGAAAACTACATGACTACTCTTCTTCTTACTATACCCCCAAATTTCATTATCTTAGATCTAGAGTTGCATGATATCTTTTATCTGATGCGTACTTTATCCAGGAGGAGTATCTCCTTCACGATTTGCATTGAACTTCATTTCCATGTCATACTTATACAAGACACCATTAGTGTTAGATTTAGCCCAACATTTTGGGGTTGTCCTAGATAATGGTGTAGAGGTGGGCTAAGGTTTCTTGTGTCACTTGTCTTTCTAGGGTTCACTCAACCATAAATACTCTTGTAAAAATAGTGCTACTCAATTTTCAATCCAGATGTAGTTTCAGGAGCTTATGTGAGATTATCGTCAAAAGACAGGTGGGTTTTATTTGGCTTCCAGGCTCCACTATTGGGAAAGACATATCTGCATTCTTGAGTGAAACAATATATTGTTGAGGAAGATCCTTTCGACATCTTGCCAGGCAAAAATCTCATGTTTTTATTCATGCTCAAGATATATTCTTTCTCATAAGGCTTGGGTGATAGGATAATAATGGTATAAGTGCTTCCATGCCTCTTTCCATCTCATAAAAGGGATTGAGCACGGGAAGGGATAGTTTCTTCCTCTACTATGAGTGTTTGAACTTTTCAACATGTAGTGGGAGGATAGGTGATCGGTTAGGAGTGCACTAGATGGGGTCCTCCTTACTTGAGAGGGTTTTTCCTAGGATAGTAGCATTTTTTTGTTACCTACAATATCTTGAGATAAGAATGATGTAAAGACATGGTAAAGTAGATTTTATTAGGTAAATTAATAGGCCAAAACATCATTCTTGAAATGATTGAACTAAGAAGTAACTTGAAGACAAAAAGGTCTAAGATGTGAGTGATGACAACATCCAGGAAAATTGGATGAATTTTTTTTCCTAAATATGAAATTTTTTCCATTATGATTAATATGACTAAGGTATTTACACCAACAAAATTTGTGCTGTGATTTTTCAAATTTTTTACAAAAGGAAAAGTAAAATGAGAAAAGTAGAAATCGTAGGTATTGGGAAATTAGATGTACCTCGCTCGCTTGTTTGGACCCCCCACAAACTTATCATACACCCTCTCCCTAGTGTGTCAAAGAGTGAGGTTGAGGGAGAATAGGTGAGTTAAATCTTCATACTTGTCAATGTCCATTCTGAGGTTAGGAGCTCCAGTGCATAAGTTCTGCAAAGGTAGTAGTAGTAATCTTCTTCTTGGTAGAACTCCACATTCTTGTCAGATGTTGCTAGCATTTGCATCTAGAATAAGACATAGGAGACACAATCATTAGAGCCAAGTTCTTATTGCGGGCTCTTATGGTAGATTTATGGTTTTTCAAATTTCTTTTCTACATCAACAAAGCCTCTGCCATACCTCATGATACGCTCAATAAAATGAGTAGCCACTAGAGCAACTTTCTATTCAATTACACTTGTTCCACTTTTATGATAAGTTTTATCTTCATGTTGAAGGTTACTGCTTTGGCTTTTGTATTGTTTGGGCATCCAATGGCCATCATGCAGAATAGGTACAAAAATAGGATGTGGAAAATTGGATTTCAAGTACTCTGTAAGTTGTTGGAGCTCTCCTAATTCCTTTGTTAGAATGATGTCCCCTACTATATCATAGAAGTCCATGTATGCATCGTCAAGCTCATTATCAAGATGTAGCTAGCAAGCTTTCGTAACTTCTACCATCATATATCCTCCAACGATGAGTACATGTCACAGAGGTCTGTCCATAGGACTTGTAAATTGTCTCCCACAAAGTTTGTGATAATTTCATTGACACTGGGCTTGATCTCATGCATGATGAAAATTAGGCCCTGCAACGATAACCCATAGCATGCGTCTTTGTGAAAATTGTCATATCTGGGTTGCATCAGATCTATAGGTGCTAGTTCTACTGCAGTTTCATCTACAACATGGGTATCATCCTCTTAATCGGTGCCTTCTCTTCTTCATCTACTTCTTGATTGGAGTGAATGGGAACATCCACTTGTTCGTGTGGTGGTGAATCTTGTTGTTTAGCCATTTGATCAATGTCTACTTTATTTTTAGGAGAGAGTGTTTCCTTATCCAACTCAACTTCTTTGTCAACCTGTACATATTTAACCCTTGGGTAAAGGGGTTGGGGTATCTTGTTGTTGGGGCAAAGTGATTTCTGTTGGATATGTTGTAACCAGTCGATGAGGAGGGATTTCATGTTCTTTTCAGATCTATTTCAATTGTTCCCTCCATGGTGTTTTCTCTAGAAGGGACATTAATGAGTATATCCTACAAGAGATGTATTACATGTTCTCATCATAGAAGGATCTTCTATCATGGATGATCTCCATTCTATATTTCCCTCATAAGGCATGGGTGTTCATTGACCATCTTCTCAAGGGAAGCCCCCCCATCTAAAGATTCAATTGTCTTGAGCATGATGAACACAGTATCCTCTATGTCAGGATTATATTAAGGGTAGATGGTGTCAATAATTATCACCTTCTAGTTAGGGCGATGCCACCCTTCTACCCCTCTATTAAATGTTTCAAGCATGTGGTGTTTTCTTGTATCAACCTATGCTCTACCTTCTTGAAGACCATCCTTCCACATGGAAGGTCTTTTACATTGCAATTGTAGTTAATGGCATGCCTAGTGGAAAGATCGGTCACACTCAATATCTATTGGTTGGAGGCTTTAAATAGGAGTGCTATGAACTTTATATTACTTGTTCTTGTAATGTTTTCTATACCTCTTCAACCAAGGGGGATTATAGTTTTCCACATATAGTTGAAAGGCCAGAGTAGGTGTAGGATTAAAAATTGACCCCTCTTTATCTATGTACATATATTCTTTTATGATTGTTTTATAGTGATCTTTGAAGAATACTATGTTGATTGATGCCTTGTGGCTGAAGGATGACATGATGTCTTTTCTAGTGAGAGAGTATCCATTGTTGTTTTAGATGACGTAATTTCTTGAATTTTCATCATCAAGTATATCAGCCAGGATGAGGATGCCACGAAGAAACATTCTTGATACTGAATTCATATCCATCTCGCTCATTTTGCATGAGAGTGGTGGGGGCACTGCCACACTGGTCGTATCAGCAAGAGGTGGCTCTGGGAAGATTGATTTTTCAAGTTTGCATGGAGCTTTGTTGAACATCCAGTTCAAGGTTCCCTTGTCCTATTCTAAGATTTCTCATCAATCTCTACCTCAAAATAATTAGGAGGAGACACTCCTTCTATCAATTCATTGAGTAGGAATTCACTCACTATATCTTCATACTATCGCTAGGGGTGGGGCCTTGTAGTTGAAAAGGGGTTCCAACTTGTTCATGAAGTCATTGGTTATTTTTCATACTTCCTCCCTTGATTTTTTCAATTCATGAGTGACATCATTTTATCATATTTCTTTGACGTCCTCTAGGACAACATCTTGTTTGGGTCCTATTGGAGAAACCGGGTCTGCTCACTCTTTGTATACCTCTGGTGATCAGGGTTGGTTTGTGGAGTGCCCTGGAGAGGCTGGGGAATTAGCATCATCATTCTCCCTAGAGGGCACTTCTATATTCCTTATATATTCTTCTTCTTCTTGTTTAGTAGATTGTTCTACTATGACTTCTTGAGATGGAGTTGGAGTAGTGCAAATGGTGCCTAATTTTGTGAACACCATATATGCCTTTAGTTGCACGTCCATCTCTACTTCAACTGAGAAGGATGCCACCTAGTTACCAATCTTCTATCTTTTGGATGATGGTCCTTTGTGGGAAGGCGATTCCATAGATGCCCCCTTTTGTTTCTTTTATTCGGCACATAGATTCTCATTTTCTTACCGTAGGCCATCCCGCTCTTGTCATAGGAGAGTCATATCTATGGTCATATTGGCAAGGGCCTATATGACCTGTAATTGGTTGGCAACAAGGAGCTTCCTCTTCTGTTCCAGTTCAAGCAAAGGATGCATATCGGTTGTTACTCTCTTAACCTGTGAAGTTAGTGTAGAAATATTTAGAATTAAATTAAAAAATATTTTGCGTAGAGTTAGAATCCATCTCACTGAGTTCGTCTATTTGTTGCACAATTTCCAAAAATTTGGTTGTGATGGGGGCTTGTTGTGTTTTCTCATCACATTATTTGAGTTTGCCTCTACCCCATGTTCTTTTCCTTTGACCTAAGTGTCATATTCTTCATCTTTGAACATGATTGGTTTAGCTTCTTTGGCTGAAGGGACAATGTCATTTATGGGGGTCTCTTTTTTTGCCTCCTCCTATGTTGCTTCTCTATCCCTTACTGTAGATATCTTTGTACTTGCACCTTTCTGACTGGGAAGTGTCTCTCCCAAAATGCTATTGGCTTCCCATGATGTTGAGTGGTGTGATGCCACACTTGCTTTGACCAAGGGTGCTTTTGTATCTTGCTTTTCTGGTTCAACATCAACTTATATTTCTACATGTATCTTAGTGACAATGATGGAAGGGGTAATTACCAAAGATTTTTCTTCTTCTTCTTCTTCTAGAATCAATACCTTTGGTGTAGGGAATTTCTTTTTTTTTACTTGTTCATTATCTTTTTTGGAAGGTTGGCTGTTAGCTTTTCCTGTAGTCATTCTACACTCTTGTCTATTATCTACTCAATTTGTTCCTTTGTGAGTGCTTGGTCTCTTAGCTATGGAAACATTATGGACTATGATTGCATACTCAAAATGTCTTCATGCCTACACACTAATTTTTTGTATTGAGAGCTTCTCATCTCAGGAAGGGGGATGAAGTACTTTGATATATTGAATGTGTGAAGTACTTATCTTTGTTCCTCTTTTAAGATGTTTGTGGGTGTTAGATATTGGGCATCCACAAAACTTTCCCCCTTAGACATGGTGAAGTTTTTTAACTCTTTTGGATAACCAATTTGTGGGCAATGTACATTTAGGCTCTCATGCAAAATCTCAAGATGCTTTTTGTCCCATTGATGCTTCCAGTCTATCAATTAGAATCCACCCTATGCTAATTGGTTTCTTTTTCATGATACTTCACAAGATGTGAAGGTTCATTAATGTTACATTCCTAGTACATAACCTAAAGAATAGGGCATTGGCTAAAATCTTCTGCATCACTCTCATAATACTGGAGTACACCTAGGATTCTTTTAATTTCTTATAGTTGAATTGATACTCCTATGTCAACCTTTCCCATGTTTGATTAGTGAGATACCCTTAGGTGTCTCTATCCAATTTGGCTTTATTTCCTACTATAGCTTTCTCAAACGTGTCGTTGAAGATAGAATTCAACCATTTATCTGTCATAATATAGTCCTCATTGACTATCCTAATCTCCAATTTGTATCCTCCCCACACTCTTTGATTTCGTCTTCCTTGACTCCTATTTTTTAAAGGATGACATGAATTCTAATGTAAGTTCTTTGTAGGAGGCATGGCTGTTGAAATAGATTTTCTACAACCCCACCTCATTGAGATATTCTTTCACCCATTGGTAGATTACCAATTTGTATTCCCCAAATCTTATTTCCCTAAAGGATTTGTTGTTGAACATATATTTCCACACCTTAGCTTGTTCATCATCCCTTGGGATGAAATAGTTATCAAATCAAAGTTTGTAGACAACATTTGTTGTTTGGGAATGTTCCTGACATTTGTTTTAGTAGAAGTGGTGAGTATTGGTTGTGGTATTGCCTTGTCTTGACACATTATCCATTTTTCTTGTTGTGCTCCTAGGGAAGGAGTTTGGTGTTTTGCTCTTCTTGGGGTTTGCAATATCAGATAAGGATGTGTAATCATAATACTCTATCTCTATTGACTCTTCAGAGTTTGATGGGTCTTCTGGGATTGGTTCCTCTAGGTACTTTATCATGTCTTTCTCCAATCCAGTTCTTATGCTAGTTGGGGTTGGTTCCCCATGGATTTTGTTGTAAGCAACAACTTCATCCTTCAACTTCTATATTCTTTCAATCTGCTCCTTGTTGAGTGTTTCTTTGATTGTACTTGTCTCACTCACTCATTTGGCAAGTCCCTTACAGACAATATTCCCTTTAACTGTGTTACCTGTCATATAAACTTTCCTGAAATGTAAATGTATAAGTATATCTCTTGCAAAAGGTTAGGCCAACATGTAATTTAGAAATAGGTAATCAGTTAAATTAGGTGATTACTTTCAATTAAGTCCTACAAGGGGAGGTTTGAAAAGAGATGGCAGTTTAGAGAACCTACGGATGGTTATGAGAACTGACGATTTTGGGGAAATGATGGTTTGTAGGAAAGTGGTCTTCTGATGGTTGTTCAGAACTGATGGCACCAAAGAACTAATTGCTTGTAGGAAAGAGTCTTTTGATGGTTGTTCAGAATTGATGGCACCAAACAACCCATGGATCAAAAAGGGAGAGGAAACCTAGTGGTCACCTTCTGATGGTGGTTATCTTTTGATGGTAGTCGTCTTCCGATGGTAGGTACCTTAATTAGAGAATGAAGGTGGGGTTGGAGCTATGAATTAACTAAGACGATGGTCAATGACGAGGCGTTAGTAAGAGAAGAAAATGAAGTGAACAAGGAAGAGTGGTGTCATCTAATGAAGGTTATAGTCAGAGGTGAAGCCAAAAGGTTGGGTGGTTGCATTCTTCTAGGTGTGCGACGCCAATAGAAATTGAAGGGAAGGGGAAGAAAAAGACGGTTACCAGTCATCGACATCATCATTTTCTCCACCTTGAATCCTCTTCCGTGCTATCAGGGTTCCTTTTCTGATCAAGGAATGAGCTTCACCTTCTCTTGTGGAATGATTTTGGACCTCCGTTCCTCTACTTCTTCAATGACAGAGAGATCTCACTCTAGCTCACTATCTTCTGATGGCATAGGTTTATGAAGACCTTCACATGATCTGATGGCAATGAGGTGTCATTAATCACATTGAATCGATGTGATTAGGTGTCTAGGGTTTGTTTTTCTATCTAGTTCCTATACTCTACTCATGCGACTGTAACGTACAAGTGTTAGGGACCCCCATTACTATATAATGTCTACCTTAAGTAGAGGTGGGACACTATACAACCTTTGAAAAATGACATAACACCTTCCCATTTCTTATGGATTCACTAGAATCTTGTCTTATGATGGCACAACAGTTGTCATACATTCTAATGGATTCATTGAACATTGAGATCTAATGGCTAGGATGACTTAATTCCTTTTGATGGCATTTTGAGTGCCTTCACCTTAGAGTGTGTGAACTGATAGCTACACTAAGAGGTGTCCCAATGGTTCTCTTCTTTTATCAACAGTTGGTACCTTCAAATAAGTAAATTTATCATAGATTCTTCATTAAATTTATTCTATATACACAAAAATTATGAAAAAAAGGTGATTCTAACCAAGGGTAAAACAAAACTTTAGTCATTTAAGATTTAAATTTAGTAAAAACTTAGTGAGTTAGAAATTAACTTAATTAGAATCTATAAAAGAATGGTAAAGAAAAAGTTGGGTTGCCTGTCAAGAATCGTTGTTATAGCGTTTACCTTGTCTATCTCTGAATTTCATATAGGTTCTTGCTCAGGTGGGGTTGGGGGTGGTTCATCAAGTTGAACCTCAACTATTCTTATGAATGCTTCATCTTCATAGTACCTTTTTACCATGTGCCTATTCATAGGGAATGTGCCCGTCTTTTCACTAAATAGTTTCATCATTCTTGAAAGATATATTTTTGACACTGTGAATGGGCTAGACCATCTACACCTTAGTTTTTTGGTAAAAGGTTGTATGCTTGAGTTGAATAACAAGATCTTATTCTCTTCTAAATATCGTTCCTATTTTATTGGACATCATGTGACACCTTTGTACTCTTCTTACAAATTCTATCTTTCTCATAATCATGTAGCCTAAGCTATTGTACTTGTAACTATAGGAACTTTTTCTTTGGGGCCAAATTCAGATCCATATTAAAATTTTTAATTTCCCAGAATGCATTGTGCTCCATCTCAACCCACAAATGGCATGCCTTGCAATGGATCTGTCTATAGGGGGTGGTCCCTACAGGAGTCTAGTAAGCTATTTAATATGTCGATAGGACATCATCTAACTTCATCCACCAATATTTTCTGGCACGCCCAACAATGTTTTCTAATATCTATTTGATTTGTCTATTTGACACTTCAACTTGTCCCGACGTATGAAGGTGATAAGAGGTGGAGACCTTGTGTTTTACTCCGTACTTTTGCATTAGGGATTCAAACTATCTTTCCCTAAAATGGGATCCTCTCTCACTAATGATGGTGGATAGAGCCCCATATCATGGAAAGATGATCTTCTCAGCTTGTTTTATCATGAATTTTGAGACACAAATGGGTGTGGAAACTGCTTCCACCCACTTAGATACATAATCTATCACACCCATGATGTATTGGTTGTCACACGATGATGGGAATGGTTCCATGTAGTCAATCCCCCAAAATATTTTTATCTATATCTAGTCAGAAAGAGGCATCTCATTTCTTCATTATATGTTTATAGTATGCTAGAATTCCTTGGAAGAATTATCTTCGACATGTACATCTTTAAATAGTGTGTTTTAGTAGAACCCATATTGTAAAATCTTCATAGCTGTCATGTCTCTGCCCAAGTTCCTACCATAAAGTGACGAATGGCACTCATCCATGATTTTTGGCACCTCCTCTTATAGGATACAACCACAATATAGATTGTCTGCACATTTCTCGAAGAGGAGAGGGTCATCCCAATAGTAGTTCTTTAAGTAAAAAAAAAGCTTCTTCTGTTCATTATAGGTTATATCAGGAATCAATTGTTGACAAGATAGATAAATAAAGATATTGGAGAACCATGTCACAATAGTTTTGAATGTCCATTCCCTTCATTAGAGATTCAGTATGATAATTATCATTTATCAAAAGTGAGTTCTCATTGGTCATGACAGTTTTGGACAAGTGATCAGCCATAAAGTTTCCATTCCTTTTTTATCAACAATCTTATGGGAAAACTCTTGTAGAAGGAGTGCCCATCTCAAAAGTCTCAGGTTAGTATCTTCTTCTACACCAGATACTTAATGGCACCATGGTATGTATAAACAATCACCATTGAACCAATAAGATAAGACTTGAACTTGTTGAAAGCGTAGACAATTGCTAGCAACTCCTTATCAATTGTAGTGTAAATGACCCAACATTCATTGAGGGTTTTACTTACATAGTAAGTAACATGGTGTGTTTTATCCTTCTTGTATCCAAGAACTACCTTAATTGTGTAATGTCTCGCATCACATGTCCATTCAAATGGTAGCTCCCAATCTACAACTTGGTGGATTGGTGCAAAATTCAAAGCATTCTTTAAGGTTTCAAAGTTTTTAGGCATTCATCATTTAGATCAAAAAGGAAATCCTGGACAAGAAGGTTTGGCATAGGCTTAGATATTTTGTAGAAGTCTTTAATGAAAATCCTATACTATCCTACATGTCTAAGAAAGCTTGTCACCCCTATTATAGATTTAGGGGATGTGAGCTATGAGATAGCTTCCACTTCGCTTAAGTCCACTTCAATTCCCTTTTCAGAGATTTTATGACCTAGTATAATTCCTTCATGTACAATGAAGTGGCACTTCTCCCAGTTCAAGACTAGTTATTTCTCTCCACAATGTTTAAAACATGGGATAGATTACTTAAGCAACTATGAAAGTTGGTTCCATACACAGAAAAGTTATCCATGAACACTTCCAAAACATCTTCCAGCAAAATTTGTAAATGTAGCATTCATGAAATTTTGGAACATTGTTGGTGCATTGAAGAGACCAAACAACATTCATCTAAAAGCATAAGTCTAATATATGCAAGGCAAGGTTGTCTTTTCCTGTTCGTCTTGATGCATATGAACTTGGTAGAATCTGACATACCCATCAAGGAAAAATAAATATGAGTGGTGCGCCAAATGTTTTTGAACTTGGTTAATGAATGGAAGTGGAAAATGATCTTTCTTTGTTGTGGCATTTAATTTTTTGTAATCTATGCACATTTTCCAACCTATGACTATTTCAGTTGTGACTTCATCACCATTTACTCCTTTTACCACTATCATGCCCCCCCCTTCTTGGGTACTATATGGATCAAGATTACCAAATTGCTTTCACTGATTGGATATATAATTCATGCATATATGAGTTTGATAACTTCTTTTTTGATGACTTCTCTCATGTTTTTATTTAGATTTCTTGGCGGTTGGCAAGGGGTTTTGCATTTTCTTTGATGTGCATGCAGTCTGCTTGACTTAGGCCTCCAATATCTTCTATAGAATATCCAATCACCTTCCTCCTCATCTTGAATTCAGTTAGTAGCTTTTCCTATTGATATTTTGTCAAGGAAGAATTTATAATAATAGGATTATGATGCCCTAAATTTTATCTTCTTTTCAAAGTCTAGTTTTCCATGTATTTCATGCATAATTTCCCACTTTGATATCATTTATGATTTGCTTATCACTATGAAATACTATTGCATCAAGTATTAAGTATTCTTACTGAATTATTCCAATTTTCCATATTTTATTCGAACTTACATTGGTTTTTCCACTTTTTAGGTAATTGGAACACTTATAAGAAAACTCAGTGCTATCGACCCCTGTGACGGTGGTATTGACTTAAATAAAAAATCAAACATGTTGATTGAAGAAATTTTAGTGCTACCAAGTGGCAATGTGGTACTAGTGCATGTTTGAGACCAATGAAGAGTATGTGCTATCGACTAATGATCTAGAGAGCAATAAGAACTAAGTTTATCAGCTCAATGATATCAACCTTCTAGTCAGTAGTACTGACATTTATCAATAGGAGAATTCAAAAACTACAAAATAGCAACTCAGTGCAACCGACCTACCCATCGATAGTACCTACATTCATTAGGGTTTTGAGTCATTCAGAGACTCGGTTCCACCGACATCCTATTGGTGGTAGTGACTCACCACAATCATTATATATTTTATATATACATGAATCTGATAGTAAGGACTTAATGACAAACAAATTACCACTTATGAACTCAAGGGAGTTTGGCCAACCCTATCAATCATGTTTCAGTCTATTGCAACAAAGCACAAAGTTGGGAGAGGAGATGACAAAGGAGATTATCATGTCTTGGGTGATTCGAGAACTTCTAGAGAGTGGATTTGTAGTTGAAATGCTCCAGATCAAGACACTAGCTAGAAAGGATCATCCATACTAGTTTCTCCATGGGCTACATTAGTTTTCTTATGTTTTCCACTTTTTTCTTCTTTCATTCCATGGATATGATAGTAGAAATCATATAGGGTTGATCCCCTTTGTTCCTTAGGACCCAAGAGTAGCCCAGTCTTGCATTATAATTGACTTCCATGAATTATTACATATATTTTCCTGAATTTGGACATAATTATCTGATAGCTTAATGGACTGTATGTGTTGATCACAACAATAATTTAGTTAGACTGTTAATTTCTTCGTGATAGGGAGTAAGGGTTGGATAAATCACAGAATTGCATAGTTAATATAGTGCCTCATTAGAGGCCCTACAAATGTGAAGGGAATAGCCGAGAAATATCAATAATGTGCCTATCTAATTCTTATATCTCAACATGAGTTGGATTTGATTTAGAATAAGTAGTGTATTACACTTTATGAGTGGGTGATATTTTCTACAAGTCCCATGGTCCAAGATTTAGGATATATAGATATTAATGCATTGGAGTAAATTGTAGTGTAAGCTGTGGTGAAACTGAATTTCTAAGGAATCCATCCAATCTTTGATCACAAACCACTTAATTTAGTTTTCAATTCTTACAACTAGTTTAATCAAGCAATGACTCACTTTTTCACTAGATCTAGCTGAGGTTACCGTTAGTAGTAGTTTTTGGATTAACTTTTCCCTGAGTTTGACATTCGGGACTTATAGGCCTATACTACTCGATGCATACACTTATGTTTTGCACACATAGTTTGAGCATGTCAGATCCTTTCTTCATTATGTAGAAACTCATACTTTAGTCCTTGAGGGAGCTATTTCAGCTCAATATTTGGTTAGGAGCTTCTAACTCTTTGGGAGTTTGCTCCATCAAAGCCTATTTTACTATTTCTATTGTTGTATCATCTTCATCATTGTAATTATCTTTAGATTGATTCAAATAGTTAATATTTGAAAGACCTCTAGGTCTTCTTCTTTGAGACTGAGGTTGTTGAGAGATCTCATCAATCATTCGACCATATCATTCTGTTCTTGAACTTCTTCATAATATTGGTCATTTCCCACCCTTATAATAATTATTCCGAATTCAACATCTATTAGAACTCTTCCCGTGGAGTGGAATGGTCTAGTTTTTCCCTTTTGGTTGCAAGTTAGCATGCGTCACATCACTAATTCCTAGATAGGCTTGGGTTGGCATTTTTCAATATATTATTCCCAAGGTTCTCCCCATGGTTAATGCTTGATAATATGCTTCTTTAGTTAAATTGGAATGATGAGACAAAATCATGTAGGGTAATATGGATATCATTTAGGAAATGGTCTACTAGTATTTTCCTATTAAACATGTAGATGGTGTTACATGAGTCCAAAACTACTACCATATTCTACAACATATAGGTATCCCTATATGTAATTATGAAATTGTTTATGTTTTTCTTTCCTCTTATAAATGGGAATGAAACAATTATTGCAAATAGGTTTGAAGGCATCTCAATTTAATTGGATAGTTAGTTTTCATTGAATAAAATTCTTCCACAAATGCTCGGTTGATCATCATAAATGGCAGGTGGAATATGTTATATTATCTTCATCAAAAAATATAAGGACCCTAAATGTATCATACATGCCTATTATCCAAGAATTATATTTGTCAAGGAAATCAAATTCATCCTCTCCATGGATGGTTTCATGATTTAACCTAAGGAACTATAAGAGATTTGGGTCCCTAAGGTTTGGTTTAAGGTTGTTTCTGGTAGGATCCCTAGATAAACTGATGTGGTATACACATCCTAATTGTTCATATCATCTATAAGGACACACTTTTCTAATCCCAGTTCTCATCTACCATGGTCTTACAAATAGGGTTTTCTTCTTGTTACTTGGATTAAATCCTGACCCTCTTCCATTTACCTTTATCATTTGACTTTGTACCTAAATGGATAGCTTGAGTAAGTTTTGAATAAGCTTTTGGATGCATATGCAAGAGACTTAATTAAGTAAGTCTCTCATAATAGTTTGAAAATAACATAATATTAACTTTTTATTATCATTTTATATTCACTTTACAAATGAATTTACATTTTAGTTGCATATCATCCATCATCTACCCAAAATAGAGATATCATGTGAGTAATAGTCATTAGAGTGAGGTGAAATCAAAAGACTATTTTTAATATTGTCCAATGTGTGACTTGGTATAATCCTTTAAGAAGATGTGAGAGTTTAAAAGATTCTCTAGGATTTATGGGGAAAATGTTAACACAAGCTTGGATTCACTTTGTCTAGGTAGGTGTACAGAGGAACCAAAACCACCACATTCAGGTGGATAAAAGGTGATCATGTCAAAACCTCTGGGTGTTGCTCCAATCATGGACCCCTTAGATTCACCATTATGGATTTAGATTTTCCCAGGTTTATAAGAGGTATTGTAATTTTTTCTTTAAACATATAGATGCCCATGTGTTTAGTTTTGATACCAATTGACAAAAATTTGTTATTACCCACATGCCAATCCCACTTTCCAGATGGCCAATGTTAAAGAGATGCAAGAGTATGTCCCTAAATGGCTTAAATCACACAAGTATATATATATATATATATACATGTGTGTGAATAAAAAAACAAGTAAATCATTATTTAAAAAATGAAGCATTATGTTTACAGAATACCTTATAGGAAACATGGTAAGTAAGATATGTTGCTTGAAAAGGGACCTAGCTAGTACATGAAGATAAACTCTAATCCCTTTTAGTTATAGAATTTTTGGAGTTTTAATTTTTATTATATTGATAGTCCAATAGATTACATAGAGACATCACTTGGTAGAATCTGAAACCAATGAAAACCAAATATATCAATACAATTACATTGGTACATTGTACAAAGAGGTAAAATTTTAGCTTTTGTGTAACATATTTTTTTCTTGTTGATAAATCATATAATGTCAAGAAATTGGGTAATAAATTCAATTTTTTTTAAACTGTTGATTCAAAGAACATCTTAAGAGTGTTTCCATACTTTGAGTAACTTCATATTAGAAGGGTTTGTGAGGGACAACAAAGGATAAAATCAAAGAGCTAACCATGTTTCAAAGTTTTTGAATGAGATCGAGGCTAAAAGTCAAAAGATAACCTTGTTTTATGTTGATCCCTTTATTGATTGAGACAAGTATAAACTGAGACTTGTTCCCTTACAACAAAAATATAGAAGGCCACAATAGTGGTTGTATAATGGACATATATGATTTTATGTTAATATTTTGTCAGTTGAATATCACAAAAGTTGTAGCATTATGAAACATGTATCTTAAACAATACATATAAATAGTTTAGGAGGTATACATACAATCTACGACCACCGTGATGTGTAAACTTGACTAGTAAACTTTGAGTAGATCTTGGAGTAAAATATACAAGGTGAACTTGGATATAAATAAGTGGAACTAATTGAATTCAATAGTGATATCAGTCATATGAGGGTTTTTAGTCGGGTTGGATGTTTCTCCTACTTCGAAGTATTATCTTTAGTAATTATTTAATCCACATATTATATGTGTAGGCAAGAACAAATCATTAATCCATTAAATCATATATCATACTTAGCTTAGGGAGAAACATAAGAAACCTATTTTCGATTTATGGTCCCAAGATATTGATAGGAAAATAATTATATTTCATAAGATTTATATAATTAAGCTGAAAAATCCATATCATTCCACATTTCATGTCACAAAGATATTGTTATATGCCAAGAGTAACAAAGGTGGTATTTAGTTCACAAGGCATCATGTGTTACTAATCAATAGTTAAGATAGAGTCTTGGAGCATTATTAGAACACGATTGAACATATAGTACATTAATCATTTTGAAGATTAAATGTGGTCAATTCAAGAAAGTAAATTTCCAAAGAGATTTAGGTCCTAAAACCATTTGTATTAGATTTCTTGCATTTTCTTGATAAAAATGATATATGATATAATTTGATCAAGGTTTAATTTTCTATGATTAATTAAAGTTTGAAGAAATTTTAGGATGTCTTTGTGAGAGGGGTATCTACCAAAACTCATAGAAAGGAGAAACTATAGATCTGATCCACTATAGGCTACTCTTTCTCTAATGGAATAAAGTGGTATGTTTGACTCATTCATGTTGTTGGTCTTGGGATGGACCTTGGCCATTTCATCTCAGTCAAGATTGACTACTCCACAAGTCGATGACCTAGAGCTCAAGATGGAAAGGGAGCAGTCACAAGGATTTTGCTTTGATGAGGTAAATTTTTGGTTTGACAAGTTCAAAGAGGGGGTTAAACAAAGGAAATGATCACAGAAGACCAGGTATTTGAGGAACCAAGCAATACAAGATCAATTAGGTTTTTACATGAGACGAAGAGGTGTCGAGAATGCTAGGGAAAGCCCACCAAGATGATAGTGACTTTCTTGGGTGAAGAGGCTCGATAGCCCCCTACCAAGACCCATACCCCATAATACGAGGTATGAGGAGACACACAAGAGGGAGAGGATCAAGGATGACACCTTGGGTTTTCACACTCGTTCCTACCATGGAATGTTTGAATGACCACTGTGTGACATGATTGTGTGTGATATGTACTCCCGAGGGATGACTCTCTGGCCATCTGATTGCGATGCAAAATGCGGCAACTGGATTGGATGATCGGGAGCATCTTCAACTTGGAGCATGAACCAAGTGACTCTCCTCCCCAACACTATGTGTAATAATCGTAAGATGTCTCTCACAAGATGTGATTCAAAAAATAAAAGCAAAAGGAGGGGAAAAGGAGAAAAAGGATTTAAAAAGGGATTTAACATGGGGAAATCTTAACTTTCAAACCATACAATAAAAAATATGAAATTTTCACCATTGTCCAAGAAAATTATACTATTGTTGTTCAAAAAGTATGGAATCAAAAGTTTGATTTTGATATGGATGAAAAGAGCCAAACAAGTAAAAGGTTTTCTATGTATTGAAGATTATTCAAAAGGCTTCAAAATGCTATTTTTCAATCTTAAGTTGATTATTGCTCAAAAAATGATGTAAGTTTAGCAAAAAGTTAAAGAAATATTTATGGGTGATATTGAACATGTTAAGAGTAAAGAAATATATATAAATAAGAGAGAGAAAAACTCAATTCGTCATAGTTTACTTCATTGAACTCTTTAAGTCCCTTCAAAACATATCCATTTGATCTTTCATGAGTCTTGTTTACCTTCATACCTATTCAAAAAATCTTCTTTGTGATTTTTGGATTGAACCTAGAATCTCATCACTTTTAGGAGTTTTTTTTTCAATAAAGGAATCAAAATATGACTCTTATGTCACTTCATTTGTGGCTTCCTTTTAGTTTGGACAATCTTAAACTTTTATTATTTCTACTCTAGTGGATCGCGTTAATAATTATAAGATGGAAAGGATGGTTTTCAGGATATACATGGTCCTGGAGAAAGTCCAGTGACAATACTTGTCATTATAGATTAGAAACTCTGAATCTCTTACACTAGGATTCATCTAACTATTGTGCCTCTTAGTCTGCACAACAAACTACAGCCTCAAACTTCATCTTCTTCAACTGTTCCTCTTGTCACAGACTTCAAATTGATGTTGTTCTCCTAGAGGCAAACAACAAACTTCCACCTCTAAAGAAGTCCACATGGACCTCCTTGAACTCATGCCATCTTACTCGAACGAAGAGGAAGGAGTTGTCCCTTTTGTTGGTGTACTAGTCACCAACTTGCTCTCCCATGACAATGATATCAATTTCTCTCTCCCTTTTTGTTCCTCTCTAGTTAGGTAGAACTTTCTGGGGTTCTCGTAGTTATCACAACTAAAAAGGACAACACTTGTCAGATAAAATGATTCTCAATTGTTTGTTTTATACTTTGAGAAGCTCCACGTACCCCTCTATTTATTGGAGGGATTTGGGTCCAGGTTACCAGTCTGTGCGGGAGCGGAAGGGAATGTATGATCTCAAATTTTCACAACTTGTGGCCATTGAAATGGCCATTTGTCACACTAGACATCATCTAGCATGTGAGATGGTCGTTAGGTACTATGAAATGGCCATTTCCCAGTTTTCCAATCCCATATGAAATTGGCAAATCTAGTTTTAATTAATATCACATATTAATTTCTTGCACTACAAATAATGTGCAATTGAAATGAACTTAGAAATATCTAGAAACTTCCCTTGTCAGAACTGGGCCATCTCTCCCATGTGAGTTGGCCGTCTCGGTCACCTAGACAGTTGTCTGGTGACCGACCCGAGCCTTCAGTTTGGTCAGTTTGCTTAGTAACCAATTTCAACTTGAATCATGTCTGACTCCCAAGATGCCTGTCTCAACACTTGAGATGACCATTTGGCACTCCAAACGGCCGTCTCAAAACTTGAGATGGGTGTTTCACAGTGTAGTCAGCCTATATGTTGCGTGAATCAAATACCTAAACACTTCAATACTTATTTCAATTGTCGTTCAAGATTAAACTCATCTTCTAGGTCGAGACCTATGTGTGTGACCCTATAGGTCCCATACTATGTTGGTAGTGAATGTCCATAACAACTTATGACATCACAAGAAATGAGTGGTGCCTAGTCGCACATTAATGCTACCCAAGTAAATGGAATATTGCAGAACAACTTCAACCTATAATTTGTGTATGGTGTTATAGTGTTTATAGAGTTCCTTTGTCACTAATGTCTATAAAACTTGAGGAATGGAGAAGTCATCCTATTTATCATTCAATCTTGTTTATTGAACTAGAGCAGACTGTCTGAGATATATGTTAGCTCAATATCATATATTGACTCACATGTGCATGTCCATGCATTTCTCAGTATCATTAATCAAGAGGCCTAGGACATCTTTCTCTTCTAGGAGGGACAAATACCATCTTTGTCACTCAAAGTCAATCCCCATGTGTCAAAGTCACTCAATCATCACTTTTATAATAACCCATGTTTAGGGATTGTGTTTGATGATGTCAAAGTGTACCCAATGACATGCGTTGAGTGCAGTGATTTTAGGTCTAAGAACCACAACCACCACCATCACTATGAGAGCTAACTATGAATTCCATGAAGATGGCTTATGTGTGTTAGTTTCATGATAAGTGTGTGATTGGTTTGATATCATCATATCATGACTAATGACATTCAATGATCAACCAACTCACACTCTGATCTTTTGTGTTATTGTTATCTATCAACCTTCTACAATAACAACTGATTAGGGACATTTTGAAAATGCACATATGTACTCTTAACATTTGTATGATCTCATTCTTTGAAGTCATGTACTTGAATACATACTGTGACGACAGTCGCCAAACCAACAAACAAATCGTCATTAATTAAGAAGAGTTAAACATAAACAACAAATTAACAAAAAATCACTAAAAATTTAAAAACATTTTTCAAAGAGATCCATTCCAAAGAAAACTCTTACTAAAAGGTCCAAAACCTTATATACATCATTACTCACATTGTATATATCTGGTACATCTCATCTCGAGAATAACATATAACAGTTGCTTTACCAAACTATACATGAGCAACATAAAACCTTGAGACACGTAAGCCAAAATCTCTTATTGATCATAAAACTAGTACGAACCAACTCCAAGGACTTGAGAGTACAGAGACGACACATAGGACTCATATCTACAAGACATGATAGAGAGTACACTCAACCTGAGTTGTCACTACTGCCTCAGCTGTTGTTCTTCCTCTGTAGAAAGGTCTTCACCTCCTCGTGCACGTCCACCTAAAAATTTGGGTCCCATGGGGGTGAGACAATTGTAATTGTCCCAGCGAGAGATATAACTCTCCGCTGACCATATTATTATCACATATTAAACATTTATAAACTGAGCAAAGGTTCTTTTTATATTAATAAGTAGGATAATTCATTATATGAACAAAATGTATTAATCTCCTTTCTCAAGGAGAACATTGCATCTACCCATGGTAGAGTTATCAATCATCTATCTGCCTTGCAGGGAATGTAAAGAAACATAAATAACATATATCCACTAAGGATGCATAAAAGAAATGTAACATCAGCCAATGATTTTCATATTCAATCCTTAAGCAAACATGCTATATGGCTGATTAAATTTTACAATCACACTTATGCCCTGAGGAAGTGAGTCGCACCGCTCAAATCCAACCGACCATTGCGAAGTCAAAATTGGCACCATACAAGGTCCATGGAAGAGTCGGACTCCATGACCTCCCATGTCTCGGTCAGTGCGAGACCACAAGCAGGACTCCAGTCTCTTGCTTAAGTGACCTTAGTCACATAGGGTCAGGCTAACCTCTGCCTAGCCCACCTTGGTACAGGTGTCGGCGCTAGTAAATCGAGCCACGGACCAGTTCACCGAGCTCCATGAGCCATGAACGCATTCATGCTCTATCACACTGAGCCATGGGCCTATTCACCATACTCTTATCACACTGAGCCATGGGCCTAAAACCGTGCTCTGGAGTCTACAACCGAAGTTGTACTCTAACCTTCCTATTTGTGGCTAGGAGCAACCCTGCATATTCAACAATATGCGCTCCAGATTAACCCGTAGGAGAACCCATTTCACCATCACCAGCTGCTGACGATGATGGATCTATGGCCAAGGCACTACATGATAAAATTCCACTTGATTAATTAAGTGCATTACCGTATTATTTTAGCATCAGTCAAGTTTTCACACATGTATTATTATGACAAATGCTACAAAGAAAGGTATAATACATCTATCACGTACTTTTCAAATCTTTATAACACATGATACTTGGGATCTCAGTCCCTTATCACATTACTGGGAATTCTCATCCCTTCACATAATCATTATCATGATTGCTGGATATGGGTATTCAAACCCTTAGATCATCACATAACATTGTTACTTCTATAACAGGTAACCATTACCTCTAGGTCCTTAGACCAAGGTATTCATTTCACTTGTTGTGCAAGTATTCACATGGCTTACAAGGCCATCACACATCTTGTCACCTCTCACTAGGCAACAACTTATTCACATGGCTCACAAGGCCATTGCACATCTTGTCACCTCTCACTAGGCAACAACTTATTCACATGGATCACAAGGCCATTGCACATCTTGTCACCTCTCACTAGGCAACAACTTATTAACATGGCTCACAAGGCCATTTCACATCTTATCACCTCTCACTAGGAAACAACTTATTCACATGACTCACAAGGACATTAAACATCCTGTCACCTTTCACTAGGAAACAACTATTAGGATTAGGGTATCCCTTTATTGCCAAATAGGGTTTCAAGTTCATATTATTAATTCAAACCCTAATTCATTGATCCATACATCTAGGAGAAATCATTGATATCATAAGTATTCAATCATACTTATGTATTCTCATCATTTATCATTAAATGATCATCAACACAAGGTATGAGTTTCTCTCTCATCCTTACCAGAGAATGATTACATCATACTTTATTAACTAGGCTAAACCCTTTCTCAGGGTATGTTAGCCTACACTTATCAAACTACATTAATCTCATTACATCTCAATGTAACAATTGACATGACACACTTCATGTGTTACTCATCCAAGTATATTGGATTTAAGGTGCATCAACCTTGAAGTGCTAGATGTGATATCTATCATGTCTTGATATATCACTTCCCTCATCACTTTTAACATACTTAATTTCATCAACTTATCTTGTATTATGGTATGTCCCATCCTAATACTTTATGCACTAGCTCATCACATTTATCATGTGATGTATTGGTCATAAGTCACACAATTGAATTATTCAACCATCATTAATGATATGGACTCATCTCGGGTTAAGGCATTATTGGTATAAGGTTGTCCATTAACAACCACTCTGGGTGCTTCACCTATCAAGGTATTAGCCACACCATTACTTGGTAATACACAAATCACTCATAAGAGTGTCTTACTCTCACCTTTACAAGGTATATAGGGTTAAATCATATGCATGTGTTCACCATATCGGGTTGTAGGTGTCTAGATACCACTGTATCGGGTTGGAGGTGTATGAACACTCACCATATAGGGTTAGGATTTGCACTTGTCTCCATATCGGGCATGAGGTACCTTCTTGACCTCATATCAGATACAAGGTATATGTATGTGTCTCCCATGATACTTGTGAGGTATCAACCCATCACCATGTCAGGCTAGAAGTACATTCAATCACCCTATCGGGCTAGTCACCTTCTAGGGTTAGCCATGACGGGTTAGGGTTACCATATCATCTAGGGTTTTGTATCGTGCAACCCTATCGTGCAACCATTTCATGCAACCATGTCATGAAACGATGTCATTCAACCATGTATATCAAAACCATGTGTGTCGTGCAATAACACTTGGTACTCTTCACTTATATCGGGTTACCCAAATTAGGGTTTCTTATCATCTTACAAGTATACAATTAACCTTGTATCGTGCATGGAGTCTATTCTATACTCCCTATCATGCAAGAATCTTATGCAAGCATCTCATGGAACATCTTGTGCAAGACATATCGGGCAATTCATACCCATATCGGGTTATAACTACTTGTATTTATACTTGAATCTGATATCACTTTTACAAAGTGAAACCATCTTCTTCAAGCTCTAGACCTTTGTTCTAACTGATATAATTCATGGTAACAGGTCTACGCAACTACTAGAACTCGTGATTTCATCAACTATTTCAGGAAATTTCAGTATTAAAAGTATTTCACTAATTATAACAATTTAGGTGAAGAATAATAACATGGTTGAGTTCAAGTTATATAACCCACCTTAAGAACCACTTCAAAGCTTCAAGCTCCAAATCTCCATGTTCCTAAGGTTGAAGATGCCTTTATTAAAGGTCCAAGGCTCGTTCACAACTCCTTCATATACAAGGAATCACCATGGATAAGCAATTGGTGAAGAAGAAAAGAAAGGTAGTTCATAACCCTAATTCGATGCTTCAATTCCAGCTTAAGACAACTATATCTTACCTTAGGGTTAAGTTTTGAGTTCCTTAGCTTCTTGGCCGACACCCTACCACTCTTGGGCGATATGGACTTCCTCTTGGCTGACACAACTTTGCTTGTGGCCGATACCCCCTCACTTGTGTACAAAATCACTTCAATTGGTTGATATCAACTTGCTATGGGCAATATCAACATGGTATGGCCGATATACATGCTATGGACGATATCCAAAGCCTATGCATGATACCCTTGTTCTCTTGCACGTCATTCCACCCCTCTTTCACGATATGATACTCACTTGCACGAAATGGCACTCACTTGGAGTCAAAACACTTCACTTTATGGCCGATATCACCCTATATGGCCGATATCACCTACTTGGGCGATATGGTCTTGCCATGGGCGATATCCCAAGGCCCATGCACGGTACCACAGCATCCCTTCACGATATGGGATCTCTATGCACGATACCTTAGGGTAGGAGGGTGGTAAGGGTCGCAACATTGCACCAAGGGGTGAAACTAAGGGTATATATACTTGTTGTTCATGAAGAAAGGCAAAAATGAGGTGTCAACATTTTGAGCTAGTAGGTGCCACGTGTCATGCATGGGTGACACATGTACATGCATGCATCAACATTTATCTTGACATGCAAAAAGTTTGAGGATCATATAGAGATGCAAATTCGTCCATTGCTTTTCTATTTGGATAAGTCATCTAGGTTTAATCACTATTTTATGTCAAGCCGATACACTTTTTCTAAGGAAACTTGTTGGCCGTCACACCTCACCTCCTTGAGGTTCTTTGCACGATATGGACTTTACCAAGAGTTCACAAAACAATATGGGACACCTCCTTGGGCTCTATGGCTGATAGGCACTCATATATAAGCTTTTCAACTTGATACAACTCAAGTTAAGCTTCCAAGTTCAACCCTTTTTCTTGGTCATTTCATCACCTAGAGTATCATCATTCATAATTGATCCAAACATGGTGTCTCATTCATTCTCTCTCCTCTAAATGATACATAGAGGAAGTAGGGACATTTTAGAGGTGGTAATTTGCATATCAACCCCACATTTTGGGAAAATTACAATTTGTAGTAAAATCGGTGCTCAAAGTACCAGCATTGTTCAACCAAGTTCAAACTTGGAATTTAGGCTTTCCAAAAGCCACCACCTTGCATCATTCTCACTATAATGATGCTACAACACATGAGGCATGTTCAATATGTGACATTTTGCATTATAGCCACTCAATTTGGGTAAATTGCACTTTGGTTAGGATACTCGGCTCTCACCCGAGAGACCCATTTTTAAAGGAGAAGAGATGGCGGGAGCGAGTTCGAAAGGGGGAAAGGCGATCGGCGAGGTGACTGTGGAGGGGATCCAGGGAGGTCGATGGAGACGGCCCTCCGATCAAATTCCAGCAACTTCGCGTGCAAATCCTACTATAGAGTCTATTGGTGTAGGGGGAAAACCGCCGAATGTGGTGACGAAGATGGTACCTCAGGTAGGGCGTGGGGGACGATCTTCCGCTGGTGGCCCAGGAGTCTTCCGATCATGGTGAAATCTAGTTACTACTCGTACAAATCAAATTCCGGTGGTATCTCGTCCCACGTCCAAGACGGCAAACGTTGGAGTGGCCTCCTGTGCTAAGTCTTGGAAGGAGCTCTTCGTGGATCAAGCGCAAAAGGATCATATGGCTCTTCAATTCGTCCAGCCTGAGATCGTTGACCGCTAACTGAGATATAAAAGGGAAAAAGTTGTTGAGATCGTGAAGAAATGGAGCAACACTGTAGCAGGATACATTGTAGGGTTAAATCCACACTGGCCTACCCTGGTTTGGCATTTTGAAATTGTATGGAAGCCTAAAAGCGCATTTGAAGTAATCCCTAGGAACAAGTGTTTCTTCATCGTTAAGTTCAAAGAGGTTGGTGACCTTAAAACGGAGGTGGAGGGAGGTCCTTGGTATGTCAGAGGGAAACCTTTACTTCTAAAAAAATGGGAGATAGGTGAACCTCTTGAAAAACTCAAACTGAAGGAAATACTTATTTGGATTCGTTTTCCTAATTTGCCTTTGGAGTTCTGGGATCAAGATATGCTAAGTTTGTTGGGGAGTTGTATAGGGAAACCTCTATGTGCTGATTATGCTACAAAGTCGATGTTGAGGCTGGATTTTGATCACATCCAAGTGCTGATTTCTTCTAACTGTGATTTCCCGAGTGAGATTGTTCTAAGGAGTGATGAGAGGCATAAGGATGTTATTCCAGTTTCCTATGAATGGGTACCAGATCTCTGTGCTAAGTGCAATTGTTTTGGTCACGATCCTGGTAACTGTGCTAATATGGATGCTAAGAAAGTCTAGATTCAGGTGGATAATAATAAGGCAGAAAAGGAGAACATGTTGTCAGATAAGAACACAAATGCTGATGTGGTACCTACTACAATTACAAATCATGTCTCTACTGTGGAAGGGAAGGGGGTGATTGTATCAAGTCACAAACAAGCTTCGCCTAAGCCTAAGGAGTTAAGTTCTCAAGTACAGGAGGGTCAAGTTGTTGTTCTAAATATGGAAGTTGTTGATAAGGCAATCTCTAAGCAAGGAGTTATAAGTGAAATAAGGCAGAAGGAGGGAGAGACAAATAAAGAGGTAAACAGAACGGTAACTGTTGAAAATTGTCAAGCTCTTTCGTATGGCACTTCACAAGCTTCTGCTAGTGTAGCTATGGTAAATGAGCAAGTGAATGGTTGCTTTAACACACCTCATTATGAAGTTCCTGATAAGATGAAAAGTGTTGTTGACAGTAAGACTTGTATAAAGAAGCACATGGTGGATAAAGAAGGATTATGCTCTGTAACTGGGAAGAATCGAATTCCTTACAGGAAGGCTTATAAAAGTATGACTACTGCCAAGAAGATAGTAGAGTAAGTATCCACCAATATGTTTGAAATCTTGGATGAAAATACAGATGACAACTTTGAAGATACTGAGGCTGGAAGAGCTCTAGTCAAAGATCATTTTAATGGGTGAAAACTTTGGAGTCTTCTCCTGGAATGTCTGAGGTCTTAATAGAAATGGAAACCAGGAGAAAATTAGAGAAGTTGTATGTAAATATGATATGCCTGTTAATATTCTGCTGGAAACTAAAATTAGATACAAAAGGATTAACAAAATTGTTCATATATTTTAGAGTAATAAGGATTGGTGCTATAATCATGGGTCTCACCCGTTAGGCAGGATTGTTATTCTCTGGGATAGTAAGGTGGTGAAGATTTGCAAACTTCTTGAATCAGATCAGTTTATACACTGTAAAGTTGAGTATAAAGATATTGTTTTTTTTAACTGATGTATATGGTCAGAATGAGGAAAAAAGAAGAGGAGAGCTCTGGGAGTCTATTCTAAATATTCATTCGAGGTTGACAGGACCTTGGTTGCTTATTAGAGATTTTAATGCTATTTGTTTTTCCCATGAAAGGAAGGGAAGTGGTTTCTACTCCTTGAAAGCTATGGAAGATTTCAATAACATTTTCTCTAATATTGATCTTGTTGAAATGGAGCTCAAAGGTGCGTTCTACACCTGGGATAATAGAAGAAAAGGTGATCAGTTCATTATGTCTAAAATTGATAGGGTTTTGTATAATGCTGAGTTCATGGATGAGTTCAAAGATTCCTAGGGAGACATTAACAACACTATTCACAGTGATCATCTTCAGTTGGTTATTAGAATGAGTAAGGTTGTAAAGAAGAGGAAAGGCTACTTCAAGTTTATTAATGCTTGGACTAGTCATCCAGAGTTTCTGAAAATTGTGAAGGAAGCCTGGGATTTGGATGTGGTTGGTAATCCAATGTTTAGAGTTACAAGGAAGTTAAAGAATGTGAAGGAAAAACTTGTTAAGTGGAATAAGGAGAGGTTTGGAAATGTGGAAGACTCGGCTAAAATCCTAGAGTTTGAAGCTATAACTGTTGCGGATAAGGCCCCTAATGATAATAATTTGAGAGACATTGCTACTGAAAAGAGCAAAGTAGCTAGGGATGCTGCTGAGAATGAAGAATCTTTTGCTAAACAGCTATCTCATGTGAATTGGTTGAAGCTGGGAGATAAAAACACTTCCTTCTTTTATAATTCTATCGAATCTAGAGCTGCAAGAAATCATATGAGATGCCTTTATATCGACGGATGTAAAACCTATGATGAAGCTGAAATAATTGATCACATTTATTCCTACTTTAATGGCACCTTTAATAAGTCTAAGAATGAAGCTGATGAGCTTTGGAATGATGAATGGTCTGTACCTACTATTTATGATGAACATTTTAATATGATTAGAGTTGTGGTTACCAAAGAAGAAGTGGAAAAGGTTATTAAGGAGGTTGATGGGGATAAGGCTCCTGGACCAGATGGTTTCAACGGTCATTTCTTCAAAACTACTTGGGACATCATTGGGAAGGATGTTACAAGAGATGTGCTTAATTTGTTTCATAGTAATAAGTTGCTTAAGGAGGTGAATAAATCATATATCACTCTTATATCTAAGACTCATGATGCAGAGAATGTTTTTGATTGGAGGTCGATTGCCCTGTGTAACTTTCTGTATAAGATCATTTCAAAGGTTCTCTCTAATAGGTTACAAAATATTCTGCCTTCCATTATCAGCCCTAACCAAAGTGCCTTTATTAAGGGTAGAAAGAGTGTTGATGCCCTTCTGCTGGATAATGAGTTGATTAGTGATTTCAACTCGAGCAATGGGAGTGACAAGATGTGCATTAAGGCGGATTTAACTAAAGCCTATGATTCTATCAAGTGGTCTTTCCTGTTCAAAGTGTTAGAGAAGATGAATTTTCCCTTTTGCTTTATTAATTAGATAAAGACCATTATGAATACTACGAGTCTGCATATTCTTGTTAATGGTTGTCCTACTGATGTTATTCTTCCTTCCAATGGTATACGCCAAGGTGATCTGTTGGCTCCTTCATTGTTTGTTATTGCAATGCAGGGGTTCAGTGCTATGATGGAGAATGCTATGAGAAGAAAAATCTTTGAACCGATTAGTAATGGGAATCTTTCTATATCGCATACTTTGTTTGCAGATGATGTGATGATTTTCGCTAAAGCCAGTTCTAAAAATGCTTACTCTATTGCCTCTATGTTGGAGTATTTTGATAAAATTTCTGGGCTGGTAATGAACCTTAATAAGAGTCATGTGTTCAGTAGTAAAAATGTGGACGGGGATTCTATTGCTAGTATTTTGAAGATTTAGAAGGGAGTGTTTCCCATGAGATATCTTGGGATCCCCCTTTTCTGTGGTAAGTTGAGAAAATCCTTCTTCCTGTCGTTGATTGATAAGATAAAGAAGAAGCTTGATTGCTGGAAGATGAAAACCTTATCGTTTGGTGGAAGAGTGGAGTTAGTAAGCTCTACCTTAAATGTTTTACATCTTTTTTGGTCAGAAACTTTCCCTTTACCTGCTAGTATCATGAAGGAGATAAACAGCATCTGCAAATCCTTTATTTGGGAAGGTTCGGCAAATGAGAAGAAAATTCATTATGTTAATTGGGATCAGGTGTGTAGGCCAAAGAAAGAGGGAGGTTTGGGAATAAGGAAGGTTGAAGACTCTAATAATGCAGGAATGGTTGTGATTGTTTGGAATGTTGCAGCAAAAAAAGACTCATTATGGGTTAGATGGGTCAATGAAAAGTATATGAGGAATGATACTTTCTGGTCCTATAAAGTTAAATCTAATAGCTTGTGGATGTGGAAGCATTTGTGCAGTTTTAGAAGCTTAATCTTGCCTTTGATAAAGCTGCATATTGGGGATGGGTCTAATTTTAGAATTTGGAAAGATCCATGGATGCCTGGAAATAAATTTTTGGGTGAATTTATTGATACTAAAAATGTGCTAAGGATTGGGTGTGGTTTGAATGGTTTCCTTAGTAAGTTCATCTTTGAGAAAAAATGGATCATTCCGGAAAGAAGATGTTTCAAGGAGCTCAAGAAGTGCATTGAAGAGGCTGATATTAATCTATATGACGAAGATACTATTAGTATTCAAGGGTTTCATTCTCTGAAAATTAAAGATGCTTGGAACATTCTCATAGGAACTAGAATTAAATCTGATTGGGCAAGTTGGATCTGGAGTTTTGACCATCCCAGAGCTTTGATCATTAGTGTATGGAAAATCTTCTTAGCTAAACTACCAATGCTTGATTATCTTAAGAAGATGGGATTCCAGTTAGCTTCTCGGTGTATTCTGTGTGAGAAGGATTTTGAAAGTATTATTCATATTTTTTTCAAATGCAACTTGGCTGCTACAATATGGAAGAGTGGAGTTAACAATGGATACATTGAAAAGGCTCCAGGATGTCCTGAAGACTGTTTGAGGTTGAGGTCAAAGAAACAATAGCTATTTTGTTTGTCAACTCTTTTCATCATTTGGAAAGAGAGAAACTACAGAACATTCAAAAATCTCTTTTCTGATAGTAACAAATGTTGGAACAACATCAGGGATCTAGTTTCCCTCTATGATTGAGTTGTGTTTTCTTTTTTAGATCGGATGTATAGGTGGTCTGTAGTTTTCTTACAAACCTTACTTGTATATAAACTCTGGTTTTTTGTCTAATAAAGAGGAAGGCGCTTACTGAGCAAAAAAAATTGCACTTTGGTCCAAAATAAAGAAAAATTGCTCAAACAGCATTCAATCGGGGCCAAAATTGAAACATAAGTGTGTCACATGATAACAAAGCACCTTAGAGGATTATATTAAAGTTCTAAGAAATTTTATTATCCAAAACAATTAGGGTTACCTCATAATCCAGGTCAGGTTCGTTACAAGTTATAAACCCCTAACAAGGATTTTGTCCCCGAAATCCCAGGTACAAGAAGATAGATATTATTCATTCATTATATCACCAAGTCTCCACATAACATATTAATGTCATGGAGATTCTGTAGAACTTTGATCAACACAAAGGTCTTCCACCCAGGGTTATCATGGAATCTGTCACACAGGACACATATTCCACTGTGTTTTTTTATTATTATTGACTGTAGAGTCAACTCTGTGTCAAGTAATACTTTTCTTATTCAGAGAAACATCATTCATACCTTATTTAACTCAGGTGTCAAACCTCACTGATTTGTCACCTTTCTCAATTTACAACTTTATGTGACATGATTCTTGATTCTGGGAAGTCTCCCATACTCCTCATTAGCATTTCACTTTTAAAGGAAAGACCAGAGTTATATTTTGTCACCCACTTGTGAATACAAGTCTTATCATATATCTATTGTGCCATCTAATCTGCTGACACAACATTAATCTTTCTTACTAATTTTACCAACTATCTCATTAGTTGTACATTCTCTTGTCATAAGGGGAGGTTACTTATCAATTAAGAACTTGTCTTAGAGGTATCCTTAGATGTTATATATAAGTTGCCTTAACAGATCTAGATAGGGGTATTCTAAGAAATTATTTTTAGCTTGATAAGATTTTTTCACAATGGTTTTACAATCGTTCCTTCAATTAGTACATCCTTATCAATGTTATGTTCATGCGGAGCATAAACCCCTATCATGTGATGTCCATACTATTTTATGTCACTAGACTGATTTCACAGTTGGCCATATCGGGTAACCAACATAAATCATCTAATTAGGAGTTTATGTTTTCACTTTCTCATACCACATGACACTTCTTAGATACCAGGATTCCTTACTTTGATATCTATCACATGTGTCAAAAACTCATCACATCCTCATCTTTCTTTCATTTTGGGACATTACTTGTTACACATATCTTTATCTTGGAACCAAAGTCCAAGACAAACTAATACTTTTCTAAGTATCCATCAATTGAACATTTTTAACTTATGCACATCAAGTGTCATGTCCCTGAAGGGAAAGAACACAAAGGAACATATTCCTTTCTTTGTTATTGTCTAACATGTTCATGAGCATTTTGTGATTTTATCACATTTCCCATTTCCACATCATGGGAAAAGATCTTTACTATTCACACATGCTTTATCTAACAGGGATCATCTCCCTTGTTCTCATTCTCTTATCATGAGGATTATACTTTTCATTTCCTCATACATACACATTGATCTAAGATCATCTCAGATTCCACTTTATTGCACTTAGGATGTGATATACAAATGTCCATACCATATTTCCAGTTTAGTTATACTCACTAGATTGTCTCACAACGACTACTTGATCAGAGTAATCAAAAAGGTAACAATCTAGGAGTTCCATACTTGCCCTTTCTCCAATAATTATATACCTGGCAAGGGTATACAAGTACTGAGATTAGGTAGTATGCACTTTGTTTACTATCATGTTCCTTAGTTTTCATGTCTTTATAAACACAGGATTTAACATTCCTAGATTTTCTCCAGGCACCACATATATGCCTCGTCCTCTTTCACACAGATAAGAGCAATTAAAAGCATTTAAAAGAATATTGAACAGAATATAAATTCTAGTTCTCATCATATCTTCCCTATGTCCCCAGAGGACAATCAATAGGGAAATCCATAACAGCAACCCTTTTTAGGATTATCTGATAGCATCAAGATAAGGCATATTGAAATGAAAAAGCTCTATCTAACTGTTACCCTCATGGTCATCTACCACTCCAGGTTGACTCAACACATAGAGTCTAGTTGTTTCATGGTGTTACTCTTGCCTTTTTACACTATTGGGTTGTAACTTTTGTATGCCCTACCGAGCCTTCCTTGGCTGTTGAGTCATTTCCTCCCTTCTTTTCAAAGAAAAGAGTTTAGTATGCTCAACATGTCCATAACAGTAGCATGTCTTGTCCTTGTACCATGGTCTTATCGGTCTTATTACCAATGTAGAGACTAAACCATGGGTTCTTACAGGTGGAAAGTTAGGACCCTTTCCTTAACTTAGTGGCTACTGCCCCGGTACACTAGGCATTTATTGCACTGGTGGCACCAAAAACTTTGTCTTTTTAGAACAACTAGGCACATGTCTCTGGAATTGTGGAGACCTTTCCTTAATTCTCAATTTATTTCCCCTTCTTGGGCATTGTCATTGCAAATATACTATCTGTCTATACTTATGGCAGAGTCTATTTTCTTTCCATATGCTAATCCTTCCCACATTTTCCACTGTTCCAACATGACTATGTCATTCAGGAACCTTTTCAAAGCCCAAAGTTTATGTATTAAGGACTGGTAACCTAGGTTGTAATGCTAGTATCCAGTCTACTATATGTATCATTGTTGTCTTAATCTGCCTATTAAGAGCATAAACATAGGATTCTCTATCCTGATTAGGTCAAGATAGGAATTCTCAGGCACTCATTCTTCTCTTGCCTGATCCCTTGCACCCTTTCCTGGTGCAACAATATTGCCCTCAACAATGTGATCCTCATGTTCTACAGTCATTTTTAAACTTCACCCTTTATTATACACAAGCAGAAGTCACTATAGGGAATATTGGAGGACACTAACACAGACTCAACACCTCAGTCTTATGTCTCTGTAGACTCAACGAACCTTAAGCTATGATACCAAACTTTGTGATGACATTCGCCAAACCGACAAACAAATTTTCATTAATTAAGCGGAATTAAACATAAACAACAAATTAACAAAAAATCACTAAAAATTTAAAAACATTTTTCAAAGAGATCCATTCCAAAGAAAACTCTTACTGAAAGGTCCAAAACCTTATATACATCATTATTCACATTGTACATATCCGGTACATCTCATCTCGAGAATAACATATAACAGTTGCTTTACCAAACTATACATGAGCAACATAAAACCTTGAGACACGTAAGCCAAAATCTCTTATTGATCATAAAACCAGTACGAACCAACTCCAAGGACCTGAGAGTATAGAGACGACACATAGGACTCATATCTACAAGACATGACAGACAGTACACTCAACCTGAGCTGTCACTGCTGCCTCAGTTGTTGTTCTTCCTCTACAGAAAGGTCTTCACCTCCTCGTACACGTTCACCTAAAAATTTGGGTCCCATGGGGGTGAGACAATTGTAATTTTCCCAGCGAGAGATATAACTATTTGTCGACCATATTATTATCACAGATTAAACATTTATAAATTGAGAAAAGGTTCTTTTTATATTAATAAGCAAGATAATTCATTATATGAACAAAATGTAGTAATCTCCTTTCTCAAGGAGAACATTACAACTACCCATGGTAGAGTTATCAATCATCTATCTACCTTGCAGGGAATGTAAAGAAACATAAATAACATCTATCCACTAAGGATGCATAAAACAAATGTAACATCAGCCAATGATTTTTGTATTCAATCCTTAAGCAAACATGCTATACAGCTGATTACATTTTACAATCACACTTATGCCCTGAGGAAGTGAGTCGTACCGCTCAAATCCAACCGACCATTGCGAAGTTGAAATTGGTACCATACAAGGTCCATGGAAGAGCCGGACTCCATGACCTCCCACATCTCAATCAGTGCGAGACTACAAGCAGGACCGCAGTCTCTTGCTTAAGTGACCTTAGTCACACAGGTTCAGGCTACCCTCTGCCTAGCCCACCTTGGTATAGGTTTCGGCGCTAGTGAATCGAGCCATGGGCCAGTTCACCGTGCTCCCTAAGCCATGAACGCATTCATGCTCTATCACACTGAGCCATGGGCCTATTCACCATGCTCTTATCACACTGAGCCACGGGCCTGAAACCGTGCTCTGGAGTCTACAACCGAAGTTGTACTCTAACCTTCCTATTTGTGGCTAGGAGCAACCCCGCATATTCAACAATATGCACTCTGTATTAACCCGTAGGAGAACCCGTTTCACCATCACCAACTGCTGACGATGATGGATCTATGACCAGGGCACTACATGATAAAATTCCACTTGATTAATTAAGTGCATTACCATATTCTTTTAGCATCAGTCAAGTTTTCACACATGAATTATTATGACAAATGCTACAAAGAAAGGTATAATACATCTATCACGTACTTTTCAAATCTTTAAAACACATGATACTTGGGATCTCGGTCCCTTATCACATTACTGGGAATTCTCATCCCTTCACATAATCATTATCATGATTGTTGGATATGGGTAGTCAAACCCTTAGATCATCACATAACATTGTTACTTCTATAACAGGTAACCATTACCTCTAGGTCCTCAGACCAAGGTATTCATTTCACTTGTTGTGCAAGTATTCACATGGCTCACAAGGTCATCACACATCTTATCACCTCTCACTAGGCAACAACTTATTCACATGGCTCACAAGTCCATTGCACATCTTGTCACCTCTCACTAGGCAACAACTTATTAATATGGCTCCCAAGGCCATTGCACATCTTGTCACCTCTCACTAGGCAACAACTTATTAACATGGCTCACAAGGCTATTGCACATCTTGTCACCTCTCACTAGGCAACAACTTCTTCACATGACTCACAAGGCCATTAAACATCTTGTCACCTTTCACTAGGCAACAACTATTAGGGTTAGGGTTTCCCTTTATTGCCAAATAGGGTTTCAAGTTCATATTATTAATTCAAACCCTAATTCATTGCTCCACACATCTAGGAGCAAACATTGATATCATAAGTATTCAATCATACTTATTTATTCTCATCATTTATCATTAAATGATCATCAACACAAGGTATGAGTTTCTCTCTCGTCCTTACCAGAGAATGATTACATCATACTTTATTAACTAGGCTAAACCCTTTCTCAAGGTATGTTAGCCTACACTTATCAAACTACATTAATCTCATTACATCTCAATGTAACAATTGACATGACACACTTCATGTGTTACTCATCCAAGTATATTGGATTTAAGGTGCATCAACCTTGAAGTGTTGGATGTGATATCTATCATGTCTTGATATATCACTTCCCTCATCACTTTTAACATACTTAATTTCATCAACTTATCTTGTATTATGGTATGTCCCATCCTAATACTTTATGCACTAGCTCATCACATTTATCATGTGATGTATTGGTCATAAGTCACACAATTGAATTATTCAAACATCATTAATGATATGGACTCATCTCGAATTAAGCCATTATTGGTATAAGGTTGTCCATTAAAAACCACTCAGGGTGCTTCACCTATCAAGGTATTAGCCACACCATTACTTGGTGCTACACAAATCACTCCTAAGAGTGTCTTACTCTCACCTTTACAAGGTATATAGGGTTAAATCATATGCATGTGTTCACCATATTGGGTTGTAGGTGTCTAGATACCACTATATCGGGTTGGAGGTGTATGAACATTCACCATATCAGGTTAGGATTTGTACTTGTCTCCATATCGGGCATGAGGTACCTTCTTGACCTCATATCGGACACAAGGTATATGTATGTGTTACGACCCCATCTGAGCTTAATTGGTAAACTAGGGTTACCAAGATGATTACATGATTAATTGGACTGATCACTCTTGAAATCTAATTAATGACTATAACACAATTAGGATGTTTTTACTATGATAAGAAGTCTAAATGTTCTTTTGTCTTGAGAATTAGGGTTTGAGAAGCATAGACCCTAATCGGCCCAAAATAGGGTTTTAATGACATATGAATACAGAATTTGATAAGTAGAATGTCTCACTAAATGATTTTTAGTATTTTATGTGTAACTCTGATTTACTTCAAATTTGGATATGATTTGTATATATAAAATTTGAACAACATTGGAAAATATCAGAATTTTTGAAGAATGTTCTGACCTGTTTATCGGTCGAGTTTCAAATTCGACCGATCATATTTCCAGATTTATACAGCAGTGTGGTAATTGAATTTTATCTTTTTATTGGTATATCCAATTGATCTCAAATTTTAACTGTGCTTGAAAAACACAGTTTTAGACACTTTGTTAAATTGGCATAATATTTGGATGACTTTTGATCTCTACAGTGAGGGTGTCGGTCGAGTTCTGTGCAGGGCAAACTCGACCGAATCTGCTGCAGACTGCAATATAGCAGTGCACTGTTCTATTTGTAATTATTTATTGGTAACTCCAAATGATCTCAAATTTTAACTGAAGCTTTATAGATCAATTATAAACAACGTGATAAATTCCCATAATTGTTGGAGAAGTTTTTATCTCTGAAATAAACGAATTACAGTAACTTTGTATAACTGAATATTCAGCCAATATAATTAAAGTTGAGTGTTGGGTCAATATGCAATTGACCCAAGCAGCTCAAATTGACTTATATGATCGACCACACACACACACAGCTCTCATTCTTCGTCATCCATCCCAGAGAAACGAAAATCTAGAGAGAGAGGGAGAGTTAGGGCTTGAGTGGAGAACGAGGAGGAATTGCTGACCTAGGGTTTTGCGGTCCGAGGAATGATGAAATCAAGTAAGTTTGGATCCTTTGCATAGACTTTTATGGTGAATCTTCTCTCTCATGTCAAGATTCCGTCCATGCTCTGATTTGATCCAAGATGATGTCAAAATTCCCTCTTTTCTCACCCTTTTCTTCATAACCCCTCATTTTCAAGGTTTCCTAGTTGAATGGAAGAAGAATTGGGAGATTTGCTAGGGATTTGATATGAGTTTGAGATCCCCTGAGTTGAGCTGCAGTTTTGAGGTGTTTTCACACCTTGGGGTGAGTGGGTTCTTCCTTTAAACAGTATAATGCACGAAATTTGATTATAGCATCCAAATCCCTAATTGCTTGGTATGTGATTCTAAACCCTGAAATGTCCGTTTAATTTAAGTTGTTGCAATTTGATATGATATGGATTCCTTCTCTATTTGAATGACTCCTTGATGGTAGATTCACATCAGAAACGTATACAACACATCCTAGAAAGAATGCTTTTCAGATTTATACCATATGATGTAATTAGGGTTTAACTTAATTGAGATATCTCTAGAGTTTCAACCTTATTAAAAAGGACTAGTAAACTTATAAGCGGTTAGGATGTACCTCATGGATTACCTTATTTGAATTTTATCCTTGGTGCATGATATCTCAGTGAATAGCATGGAAACCTAAATTTAGTTCAATTTCCATGGTTTCATACATATATCGATTGTATATGATTTGTTGAAAACAATCTTTATTTAGTGAATGCTTATATCCTATGAAATCCTTATGAGAGCCATGTGACAAGTGAATGAGGTAAATGAAAAGGTGAATGAGGCGAACGAAACCCTAAGAGTAGGGTGTTGTCATGTGATGAATGAATAAGGCAAATGAAACCCTAAGGATAGGGTGTTCAATGAATCATGTTATGGTGACATGAAAGATCTCGATATGAGATGTGGTGATACTTAACTATTGAATTGTATGTTTCTAGTGCATTTAACTTTATATGCTTGTTCTCTCTGAGTTGATATCTACATACTGCAGGGCTTCTTATATTTCAATACATATCTCGTAAATTGCAGCTGATGAAATATGACATGCCCTAGAAAGGGATGTTACTGAGACATGGTATATGTTGAATACATGAGCTATGATGTTTTATATGATATGATATGGCAGGCCGTGTGAGCCTTGTGAGAAATGTAAAATGAGTTATGATTTCTGTTTTACATGTATCTATAATATTAATGTTAGACTTAGGTGCCCTGAACACCGTAGAACCCCTTCGAGAGATCTGCTTCTTAGGGGTGAAACTCGTGTTGCAACATTAACCGTGCGGAGTCATTGTGGCACGAGGACAGAGAGGCAGTGTTCAACATTAATCCGTGCGGAGTCACGGTGGCACTGGAGAAAATAGGGGTTATTGCAACAAGATCCGTGCGGAGTCATGGAGGTAACCCCGTGAGACTCTCCGCCTGTGTGCTTAGGTTGGAGGAGGAGTCTAGAGCACTCGGAGTAGTGCATTGAGGCCGGAGAGCCTGTGGTCCTGTAGCAGAACAGGGCTGGCAGTCAGACTTAGCATTTCTCGGGTGTGTCGCTAAGTCTTGTACGGTGTGGCCGTAGTGCACTGCGAGTCTCTATGCAGAGTACACTGCATAGATCAGGGCATAAGTTAAAATATGATCATATAGGTTCACAGAGTTCCTTATGAATGAATGAGCTAAGGAAGACTAGAGCATAGTCTTCTAGTAGTTATTCTTTGGATGCAATATTTACATTCCTTGTTATTTCAATTATATTGTTTTAGAACTGCTCAGTGTAGTATTTATTGTTGTTAAATTTCATATTGTTTATTCAAAGTTATATCTGTAATCACATTAGTGCCTTAGACTGTTTCTTTGAAGTACTCATTCACTGAGCGAGTAGGCTCACCCCTCTACTCAAACATTTTAGGGTTAACCGCGTGGACTTGAAGATGGTCATAGCTCAGTGTAGATCTTCCACAAGAGTTAAGTACAAGATTAGTTGAGTCAGTCGGTCCTTGTCACTCTAGGTCCTCAGTAAGAGATAAGAGAGAGAGTTGTAATTTTGATGTGTAATATTATTTCTCTTGTGAAATTGTATGCTAATTAGTAGGTATTATGTGCATAAGGTGTGAGAGACATCATGAATGTTTATACATGTATCTTTACTATTAAAGTCTGTTTAGTAAAAGAAATGTTCAGATTCCCTTGTTAAAATGATTTATGTGGTTCAATGCGAAGAAATAAGAGTTTTAAAGAAAGAAGAAAATAGAAAAGGTTAAGGGTGTTCTTTGTTTTACATATAAATCCTATCTTATGCCCTAATCTCATGATTTGAGGAAATTGTGAGATCAGGGTGTAACAT
Organism: Alisma plantago-aquatica; assembly: GCA_963693085.1. Lineage (NCBI taxonomy): Eukaryota > Viridiplantae > Streptophyta > Magnoliopsida > Alismatales > Alismataceae > Alisma > Alisma plantago-aquatica. The sequence goes on along the minus strand of OY856413.1, from coordinate 809,068,713 downwards.
CTTGGTATCAGAGCTTAGGGTGAGTTGTCAAGGACCATTAAGTTAGTAAGTTAGCGTCATAAGTGTGACAGATAGGAGATTTTTGATGTTAGCTTTGGGGATTTGAGTATTTGGATATCCTGGCCCGATATCTGAGTACTTGGATCAACCAGTACAAGCTACTCTATCTATTCTTTCACGTATACCCTGGCCAGGTATACAGTGGAAGAATGGGCTAGAGAGGAACCCTAGAAATGTTAGGGTTAGAAAATGAGAAAAGAAACAAGAATTAAGAGCATAAATGTAAAAGGAGATAGAACTTACATTTCATAATGTTGTTTTTGTTGGAAATGTATAGAAATGCTCTTATATGTTTGAATTGAAATATTCAATACTTTGAAATATGGGTCTTTAATATCTGTTGTACACTATGCAGTTGTAGCATTTATTGATTTCATTCTTTGTAACAAGTAGACTAGAATTGACCTTTTGAATGAGCTTTTGTTAGTGGATAAGTTTTCTTCCACACTTCTGAGATGAATAGGAGTTGAGTAATCCTTTGTAGTTCTTGGCTTCAGGACTTCAGGTTTGGCCTGGTCCGGCTGGCAGGATGCGTTACTAGGATCTAATGAATCCTATCAATAGTATAATAAGAATACAATTTGAATAATTAGACCCACATCAGAGTAAGAATGTACATACAGTAAGATGTTGAAACATATGGGCAAGATCAGAACAACTAAGAATTAGTTGAAACTGATATCTGAGGTTCAATTTTGGGGCCTCATATGAGAAACCCTTAATTGGGAATAAAGGAACATGATATGAAGTTCATAATCAGTTTATTGATTAATATTATATGAACTATACATATGAAATATAGAAAAGATATGTGAAATGTATGTATGGTTCAAGATAGCAAGAATCAATCATGAAGAATGAATCATAGAATAGAGTATAATGCTTTTATGAACTCTAAAGCAAAGGCTAAGTAGAGAATAGGGTTGAGCATTCAATAGGTCCATAGAAGTAAAGAGTCTTCAAAAGAGTAAAAGTGAAGAGGATCGTATGAACATGTAATGCATAAGACTAGAACAACAAACTAGTTTCTAAGCAAAGAACATAGGTGTAGTTTAACGAATGAATAAGTCATACAAAGGTAGACTGTATTCAGGAGAGAAAAACTTGATTGAAAGAGAAACTATGTTTGACCCATGCATGATCCACTTGATTTAAAAATGAAGAATATGTAATGTATTCAACATGAGGAAAAACTAATAGAAGGGCTATTAATTTAGAACGTTAACTTTGCAATAGTATAAAGATAAAGGAGGAAATATGTGCAACATGGTATACATGACCATACATATGAATAAGCAACATGGTCATAAGAGAAAAAAAAAATTAGAATTAAAGATGACGGGTTAAAGAGTAGTATATGGTAAGAGGACTATGAAACGTAAAAAAGGGTTTGAAATATGATGGAGAAGTTATAAAATAAAGAGGTTGTGAGATTCAAGCAAGTGCTAATTAATCAAATATCTCTGTTGATAACTAAGTAAATCTACATACGAGAATGTATTAAGGGAATGTTTGAATACAAGTATTTCAAGTCTTAAAATCATCTTCTCTTTCATATATTCCTTAATGAGAGCAAGGTGGGAATGAAATGATAAGAGAAAATGAATCATATATGGTGCATAACTACCTTGGTGGGGTCATCTAGTGAATGTAACATTGACATACATTACGATGAAGTACGATAAGAAATAAATTCTTGTGTGATAGCAAGAATGATGAATAATCTATTCTTACCTTGAATGTTTTAATGTTAGGGATGTTTATTGTATATAATCATATGAAAAGGATAGGTAGCAAAAAGTAAAGAAGTAATGAATGAGTAGAGAGATATGGGAAAACACTAGCTTTGTGTAATATGTGAATTTGTTTTTACATGTATGATTTGTTGAAGGCATATTAAGGTATGAAAGTTGGTTCTACATATGATTTCAGTGTATTTGTGCAAGCTATGTGTTAATTAAAGGTGTATGATAGTTGTAGTAATTCATACCAGATATGCATCCTAGTATTGCGTATTTGTAATATGGTGATACAGTTTGGATGATGACGGAAGACATGGAGGGATATCCTGAATAAGGTAGTTATACCTATTCACTCATATTAATAGAAAGGGATGATAATCAGATTGTCTGGACAAGTAACCCTAATGAGGTGTAGCTTGTTATACCTAGCTCTAATATAACTGAGTGATGGTAATTGAGTATGATTAATGTTTGAATGACTGATACAATTGTGGATTTCTTTATTACTGTGGTTGAAACCCTAAAATGATATAATACGATGGTTACACTTTGAATTGTGTGTGGGCCCATAACCCACAGGTCCCAGGATCGAAACAGGATAGTATGGAATGAGGTGGTAATGCTTCACCTCATGCATCCATGACCCAATGGGGATGCCAAGAGTAGTATTGTGCAATTGATTGTTGAATCTAGCCTTTTAATTCAAGATTGTTTTGCTATTTGAATAGCACTTTATTAAAGTTTAAAACAGCATGGTGAACTCGCTTTTGTCACTTAAAGGTGATACAGAACAATAGAACTTTCTGAGCTGCATAAGTTGAGATAGTTGTATCAGAGTATCAGATTTGCACAGTGAAAGTGTGGTGGTTCATCTTTGCATTCTATGTTTGACTGCGGCATAAAGAATTTGCTTGATATCATTGAGAACTATTTGAAATATGTTGTGATGTAGTAAAGAATTAAAAGATCTAATGTTGAAAACTACATTCAGGTATGAAATACAAGTATATAATGACATGGAAGGCTTTAGAAGCTTAGAATAACCTTGAATGTATCTTTCTTGTAGGTTTATGTTTCGAGGACGAAACATTCTAAGGGGGGGAGAGTTGTTACGACCCCATCTGAGCTTAATTGGTAAACTAGGGTTACCAAGATGATTACATGATTAATTGGTCACTCTTGAAATCTAATTAATGACGATAACACAATTAGGATGTTTTAACTATGATAAGAAGTCTAAATGTTCTTTTGTCTTGAGAATTAGGGTTTGAGAAGCATAGACCCTAATCGGCCCAAAATAGGGTTTTAATGACATATGAATACAGAATTTGATAAGTAGAATGTCTCACTAAATGATTTTTAGTATTTTATGTGTAACTCTGATTTACTTAAAATTTGGATATGATTTGTATATATAAAATTTAAACAACATTGGAAAATATCAGAATTTTTGAAGAATGTTCTGACCTGTTTATTGGTCGAGTTTCAAATTCGACCGATCATATTTCCAGATTTATACAGCAGTGTGGTAATTGAATTTTATCTTTTTATTGGTATATCCAATTGATCTCAAATTTTAACTGTGCTTGAAAAACACAGTTTTAGACACTCTGTTAAATTTTCATAATTTTTGGATGACTTTTGATCTCTACAGTGAGGGTGTCGGTCGAGTTCTGTGCAGGGCAAACTCGACCGAATCTGCTGCAGACTGCAATATAGCAGTGCACTGTTCTATTTGTAATTATTTATTGGTAACTCCAAATGATCTCAAATTTTAACTGAAGATTTATAGATAAATTATAAACAACGTGCTAAATTCCCATAATTGTTGGAGAAGTTTTGATCTCTTAAATAAACGAATTATAGTAACTTTGTATAACTGAATATTCAGCCAATATAATTAAAGTTGAGTGTTGGGTCAATATGCAATTGACCGAAGCAGCTCAAATTGACTTATATGATCGACCACACACACACACAGCTCTCATTCTTCATCATCCATCCTAGAGAAATGAAAATCTAGAGAGAGAGGGAGAGCTAGGGCTTGAGTGGAGAAAGAGGAGGAATTGCTGACCTAGGGTTTTGCGGTCCGAGGAATGATGAAATCAAGTAAGTTTGGATCCTTTGCATAGACTTTTATGGTAAATCTTCTCTCTCATGTCAAGATTCCATCCATGCTCTGATTTGATCCAAGATGATGTCGAAATTCCCTCTTTTCTCACCCTTTCTTCATAATCCCTCATTTTCAAGGTTTCCTAGTTGAATGGAAGAAGAATTGGGAGATTTGCTAGGGATTTGATATGAGTTCGAGATCCCCTGAGTTGAGCTGCAGTTTTGAGGTGTTTTCACACCTTGGGGTGAGTGGGTTCTTCCTTTAAACAGTATAATGCACGAAATTTGATTATAGCATCCAAATCCCTAATTGCTTGGTATGTGATTCTAAACCCTGAAATGTCCGTTTAATTTAAGTTGTTGCAATTTGATATGATATGGATTCCTTCTCTGTTTGAATGACTCCTTGATGGTAGATTCACATCAGAAACGTATACAACACATCCTAGAAAGAATGCTTTTCAGATTTATACCATATGATGTAATTAGGGTTTAACCTAATTGAGATATCTCTAGAGTTTCAACCTTATTAAAAAGGACTAGTAAACTTATAAGTGGTTAGGATGTACCTCATGGATTACCTTATTTGAATTTTATACTTGGTGCATGATATCTCAGTGAATAGCATGGAAACCTAAATTTAGTTCAATTTCCATGGTTTCATACATATATCGATTGTATATGATTTGTTGAAAACAATCTTTATTTAGTGAATGCTTATATCCTATGAAATCCTTATGAGAGCCATGTGACAAGTGAATGAGGTAAATGAAAAGGTGAATGAGGCGAACGAAACCCTAAGAGTAGGGTGTTGGCATGTGATGAATGAATAAGGCAAATGAAACCCTAAGGATAGGGTGTTCAATGAATCATGTTATGGTGACATGAAAGATCTCGATATGAGATGTGGTGATACTTAACTGTGGAATTGTATGTTTCTAGTGCATTTAACTTTATATGCTTGTTCTCTCTGAGTTGATATCTACATACTGCAGGGCTTCTTATATTTCAATACATATCTCATAAATTGCAGGTGATGAAATATGACATGCCCTAGAAAGGGATGTTACTGAGACATGGTATATGTTGAATACATGAGCTATGATGTTTTATATGATATGATATGGCAGGCCGTGTGAGCCTTGTGAGAAATGTAAAATGAGTTATGATTTCTGTTTTACATGTATCTATAATATTAATGTTAGACTTAGGTGCCCTGAACACCGTAGAACCCCTTCGAGAGATCTGCTTCTTAGGGGTGAAACTCGTGTTCCAACATTAACCGTGCGGAGTCATGGTGGCACGAGGACAGAGAGGCAGTGTTCAACATTAATCCGTGCGGAGTCACGGTGGCACTGGAGAAAATAGGGGTTATTGCAACAAGATCCGTACGGAGTCATGGAGGTAACCCCGTGAGACTCTCCGCATGTGTGCTCAGGTTAGAGGAGGAGTCTAGAGCACTCGGAGTAGTGCATTGAGGTCGGAGAGCCTGTGGTCCTGTAGCAGAACAGGGCTGGAAGTCAGACTTAGCATTTCCTGGGTGTGTCGCTAAGTCTTGTACGGTGTGGCCGTAGTGCACTACGAGTCTCTATGCAGAGTACACTGCATAGATCAGGGCATAAGTTAAAATATGATCATATAGGTTCATAGAGTTCCTTATGAATGAATGAGCTAAGGAAGACTAGAGCATAGTCTTCTAGTAGTTATTCTTTGGATGCAATATTTACATTCCTTTTTATTTCAATTATATTGTTTTAGAACTGCTCAGTGTAGTATTTATTGTTGTTAAATTTCATATTGTTTATTCGAAGTTATATCTGTAATCACATTAGTGCCTTAGACTGTTTCTTTGAAGTACTCATTCACCGAGCGAGTAGGCTCACCCCTCTACTCAAACATTTTAGGGTTAACCGCGTGGACTTGAAGATGGTCATAGCTCAGTGTAGATCTTCCACAAGAGTTAAGTACAAGATTAGTTGAGTGAGTCAGTCCTTGTCACTCTAGGTCCTCAGTAAGAGATAAGAGAGAGAGTTGTAATTTAGATGTGTAATATTATTTCACTTGTGAAACTGTATGCTAATTAGTAGGTATTATGTGCATAAGGTGTGAGAGACATCATGAATGTTTATACATGTATCTTTACTATTAAAGTCTGTTTAGTAAAAGAAATGTTCAGATTCCCTTGTTAAAATGATTTATGTGGTTCAATGCGAAGAAACAAGAGTTTTAAAGAAAGAAGAAAATAGAAAAGGTTAAGGGTGTTCTTTGTTTTACATATAAATCCTATCTTATGCCCTAATCTCATGATTTGAGGAAATTGTGAGATCGGGGTGTAACAGTATGTGTCTCCCATGATACTTGTGAGGTATCAACCCATCACCATGTCGGGCTAGAAGTACATTCAATCACCCTATCGGGCTAGTCACCATCTAGGGTTAGCCATGACGGGTTAGGGTTACCATATCATCTAGGGTTGTGTATCGTGCAACCCTATCGTGAAACCATGTCATGCAACCATGTCGTGAAACCATGTCATGCAACCATGTATATCATGCAACCATGTGTGTCGTGCAATAACACTTATTACTCTTCACTTATATCGGGTTACCCAAATTAGGGTTTCTTATCATCTTACAAGTATATAATTAACCTTGTATCGTGCATGGAGTCTATTCTAGACTCCCTATCATGCAAGCATCTCATGCAACATCTTGTGCAAGACATATCGGGCAAGTCATACCCATATCAGGTTATAACTAGTTGTATTTATACTTGAATCTGATATCACTTTTACAAAGTGAAACCATCTTGTTCAAACTCTAGACCTTTGTTCTAACTGATATAATTCATGGTAACATGTCTAAGAAACTACTATAACTCGTAATTTCATCAACTATTTCAGGAAATTTCAGTATTAAAAGTATTTCACTAATTATAACAATTTAGGTGAAGAATAATAACATGGTTGAGTTCAAGTTATATAACCCTCCTTAAGAACCACTTCAAAGATTCAAGCTCCAAGGATCCATGTTCCTAAGGTTGAAGATGACTTTATCAAAGGTCCAAGGCTCGTTCACAACTCCTTCATATACAAGGAATCACCATGGACAAGCAATTGGTGAAGAAGAAAAGAAAGGTAGATCATAACCCTAATTCGATGCTTCAATTCCAGCTTGAAGACAACTATATCTCACCTTAGGGTTAAGTTTTGAGTTCCTTAGCTTCTTGGCCGACACCCTACCACTCTTGGGCGATATGGACTTCCTCTTGGCCGACACAACTTTGCTGGTGGCCGATACCCCCTCACTTGTGTCCAAAATCACTTCAATTGGCTGATATCAACTTGCTATGGGCAATATCAACATGGTATGGTCGATATACTTGCTATGGATGATATCCATGGCCTATGCACGATAACCTTGTGCTCTTTCTTGACATGCCACCCCTCTTGCATGATATGATACTCACTTGCACGATATGACACTCACTTGGAGTCAAAACACTTCACTTTATGGTCGATATCACCCTATATGGTCGATATCACCTACTTGGGCGATATGGTCTTGCCATGGGCGATATCCCAAGGCCCATGCACGATCCCACAACATCCCTTCATGATATGGGAGCTCTTTTCACGATACCTTAGGGTAGGAGGGTGGTAAGAATCGCAAAATTGCACCAAGGGGTGAAACTAGGGGTATATATACTTGTTGTTCATGCAGAAAGGCAAAAATGAGGTGTCAACATTTTGAGCTAGTAGGTGCCACATGTCATTCATGGGTGACACGTGTACATGCATGCATAAACATTTATCTTGACATGCAAAAAGGTTGAGGATCATCTAGAGATGAAAATTCGTCCATTGCTTTTCCATTTGGATAAGTCATCTAGGTTTAATCACTATTTTATGTCAAGCTGATACACTTTTACTGAGGAAACTTGTTGGCTGTCACACCTCACCTCCTTGAGGTGCTTTTCACAATATGGACTTTGAAAAGAGTTCAAAAAATGATATGGGACACCTCCTTGGGCTCCATGGCCGATAGGCACTCATATATAAGCTTTTCAACTTGATACAACTCAAGTTAAGCTTCCAAATTCAACCCTTTTTCTTAGTCATTTCATCACCTAGAGTATCATTGTAATGACCCCGCGTCGCGGTAACCCCCAATTAAGGGAGACCGAAAGGTCGGAGCCGTTATCCAATTAACAAGATCAAAGGTTCGACAAATAATCAGTAATAATTAATAAACTATACCAACTAAACTGAAAATAGGTATAAAATAAAACTTTTCTTACCTTGGAAAAATTGGGATTTCTAAACTTCTATCCATGAAGATGTTAATCTAACTAATCCTTCTGTGCATGTTATTTCTCATTCAATTCCACATATGTCACTTTACTGTTTGTTCTTTCATTTGTACCTAAAACGCCGACAAACAAAACGTCGGTCAGCCGAAGCTGGTATGTGGGGGAAACAATAATTGTGCAACTATGTTAACATTGTAATCAACCAAATATTAGTTAACAACCAAGATTACGTTTTAAGCAATACTACTCAATCCTTGCATATCCCCTTTCTCTGTAATGTCCCTGCAGTGGACATGGATACCACCTCTCTCATATGGTAGATCCTTACCCCCATGGCCCTACCACACAGGTAGCCAATACCTAGGGTTATGGAGTCGCATGGTCCTACCCAAAGGTAGACTAATCCCTGACTCATGATGACTTGATGGACCTACCCCATTGGTAGCCATTTACTAAGTCATTTAATGACCTGATAGACCTACCCTCATTGGTAGCCATTTACTAGGTCAATCTATAAAGCTACAGAGGGGACTAGGATCTGAGCTAGTAGGCATATTTCTTATGTGATAGTCATATTCGCATTATACTTTGCATGAATTAAATACATCCAACAGTTTAATTCAAGCCACGATGGAAACATCGATAAAATCCCAGAAAACTAATTCGGTTAGTCATAAGCGTAACCACATACCTGTACATGTAGATTCAGGTGCAAGAATAATCCAAACAACAATGAGCAAGCAAGCATTCAATAAGACCCTGAAACAAATATACAATTTCCTTTTATTACTCATGTCATTAAGATCTATTAAATCTAGCTCGCTTCTTAGGGTTTCTAGTCCACTTTTAGGGTTTCCATTGCAATTAGGGTTTCCCTTCATCTTTTATTATTTTAAACCCTAATTTAACACAATTGATCACAAACCCTAATTATTTCCACATTTATTCCTCAATTCTAGATTAAAAGCATATTTAACCATTAATTAAGCTCATTAAGCCTCTATTTATTAAAGGTACTATTTTTATCCTGTTAATCCATGGCAAACTCATAATAAACATTTATCATCAATTCATAGTTCATTATGATTGAATACACATGTGAACTCTATTTATCATTAATTCCATCTTGATTCATTCAAAAAAAACCATGATTACTATATTATGGGTATTTACCCATAATTAGGAGCTTAACCATCATTTAACACTTTTAATATCCAATAGGTTGCAATTACTCACTTTCATCAATTAAGTATCATGAACTTAACCCTAATTCTTCATTATCTTCAATAAGGATTCTTTAATCCAACTTATGTTCAAGAATCATTATATTTTAGTTGTATACTAGAAATTTTCAAATTATAATCACTACAATTCATGTTTTCCCCAAATTAGGGTTTTTATCCCATTAAACCATGTACATGATCACAAAAACCCTAAAAGCAACATATTAATCACCCTTTTATGTTTTTACCTTTTCCTTTACTCTAAACAGGTTTATTTTGATCAAAAACCAAAATCAATATCCATCATGATTGCTTTTATCTCTTGCTAGGGTTTTTCCATTATTTAATGCATTAAAACATTAAAACCCCTAAACTTCTTGAAAAGCATTCACAAACAGGCTCTACTATCATTTTTATCATGTTCTACGCATTTTTCTGGTTAAAAAGCACTACCTACTTGCATTTTTCGGCCACAGGATCTATTTTTAACGATTTATACAAGTTTCAACCTTTTTCTTGAATATAGATCAGAGAGGCGACTAACCCTTTATTTTTCAAAAAAGTCTAGTTCGTCGGATCTGCGGTCGCCTTTGAGCGAGCGTGATCGGACGGACTGCGTGACTTGCGCCCATTGAGGGTCTGCTAGTGCGCTGGACAATATCGACCATCGATCACCCTCCTCCATCAACCGATGATCCCGATCCAACGGCATCTGCTGCTTGACCTTGCTCGATCCAGGGAACACACTGCGGCAGCGCCGCAGTTCGAAGATCGCCGGAGCTTCTAGATCTTGTCGACCTGGGGCACTAGGGAACTAGGAAAGGGGCCGGTCAAGCTTGCGAGGGTCTGCTCGACTTGAAGGGGGGTTCTATTTATAGGATATAGGGCTCTCTTTAGGGTTCCCAATCTCACCGCCGCCCCTGGCTCTTGGCCGTTTTGGGCAAAACTTCTAGAACGAACGAAACCACCCAAAACCTAGGTGGGTTGGGTGCGGAATCACCTCACGAAGCCAACCAACATCTTTCCATGTTTGCATATGGTCATATTTCCGAGGAAAAATAGAGGGAAAAGTCCCTCTGCTCTTGCGACAGTTTCCTTCTCAGAATCGAGGAAGGAGACGCACAGCTGGCGTCGGATCTTGATCCGATGGCTGCTGTCATCCCAAGCAAAATCCTTTTAAATCGATATATATGTGACATTTGTTATAATTACAACACTTTAGGGGAATTTGTAAAAGTCATAACTCCCAAACCGAGTGTCCAATTAATCCCAAATTTTGAGGGAAAGTTTATGATAACTTAATCTACCTCTCTACCAAAATTGGGATCATTATCTTAAGGAAAACGTGCCGTTTCTTTAGGTGCAAGATATCACTTAATTATATATATATCTCACATATTTTCTCTTTCCCTTGCTATTAAATTATTATTCTGAGTTCCTTGAACCTCAAGGAACCTTAATGGCTCGAAATCCCATATTGGGGATATAACTTAGCCTCTTTCTTTATCTTTCATCCTTATTCTCATTATCTTGCTTTTTCTTTATTAAAATATCTCTTTTGAAGATTTCTCTTTCATTTTCCTCATTAGTATTTCTTTTTATCATTAGGAATCCTTGGGATACGAAATTCCACCAAAGATAACTCAATTATACCTCTTTTCACTTGTTTTCCACATTTTACCATTATTTTCAATTTCTTTCTTAATAAAGAAATATTTAATTGACCTTTTCTTTTCTTATTGCATTTTGTTTGCAACTTTGGACTCTTTGGAATCCAAGGAAACTATGTGAATCCACCTTTGGATTAAGTTCTTTTGCCTTCTAGGGGTTTCCACACCTTTCTTTCCTCAATACTCAAATATTCATTAATTAATTGAATTTCCTTATTATTGGGCCCAATAGCCAATAAAGCCCACAAATCAAACAACAAGGCTATTTTAAATGAAATCCATTTATTCACAAAAAAAGACATCATTATTTGTTCATTTATCTTTGTTATGAGAAATTACATTTCTCAGCAAATGAACCCAAAATTGGGGTTGTAACATCTTTCCCCTCTTATAAGAATTTTTCCCTCAAAATTCCATCTAGCAAGCAAACAAACAAGATAAGTCTTCTTATGTCCATCAAGGCTTCCATGTGGCTTCACCCTTTCCATGGTGTTTCCCAAGAACCTTCATTATCTCATTTTCTTCCATCTGAGTTCTTTCTTACCTTGGTATATTGTACCCTCATAGGTGACTCAGGACTTTTCAGCCTTTCAAAAGCTAAATAGGTTCAGGGCACAACACCTGGCTTGGGTACCTCACATAGTGCTCTAGATCGAACTCATGCAACACATCAATTTTATCCTGAGGGAAAAGGTTAACACAACCTTCTCCACCAATCCATCTCAAATGGACCCATATATCGGGGACTCAGCTTTCTCAGTTGTAGCTTAGAGGGGTCAGATTTTCTCATCACATATTCTCCCACAGTGAACTGCATATCAGTCTGCTTTACATCAGCTCGTGACTCATGTCACCACTGGGCTCTCTCTCAGCCATTGCACGATCAAAGAGACTTCATCTGCACACACTTGTGGTTCTTTTCTGACCTTCGCGAGGCCTCCTTCACCAACATCATCATAATGAAGTGGTGACCGACACAACCTCCCTATAGAACTTCTTGCATCCCGATAAAGGCTATGGTAGTTAACATCACATCTTAAGAACTGTCTCTATGTATCACCCTAAATGAGCACACATGCTCTCGTCAAATCATACTGTCCATTAGTACGGGGTGATAACCTGTACTATCATCAAGTTTTTCATGTATCCACTTCCATCTCATGGAAGTGAACCTTGGTCATACCCAAGAACTTTTGAACTTGTATCATGGTGTAGTTGAACCATCTCTCTCTCCTATGTAGTTCAACAAAATCTATCTCTTGACAGTACTCTTCCTTTCTCATGTCATCTAGGTAAGGCGATCAACCATAACCCATATTGTATCTTGACCTTCTTGGTCTAGGAGAGACTCACAACATCCATAGTGATGAACTCCCATTTCCCCTCGGGAACTCTTTATACTTTATATCCATGCACTGGGTTAATGGTGTTCGTCCTTCACCTCCTGGCTTACATGGCCACATGCTACATGAAACTTTGTTTTAAGCATCCAGAATGCTACCATCACTTACTATCTTTGTAGTATCAAGGTATATCATGACCTCCTGTATTGTTATGATTCCTCAAGTTTGATACCTCGAAAACCCTAAACCACTCTCAAAAGGGTTTTATTACCTTCCTATCCAAAGAAGTGTATCTGAGGTTCTATCACCATCCTTTTACTACATCAAGGACTAAACTGGCTACCCAAATAATCATTAACTTGTTCCACATATCTTATTACATCCGAGTATTAGCCAAAACACATCTTCTTTCCAAACTTAGGGTCAGACAAACAACCTCAACTTCTTCTAACCTCTAACTAAACTAGGCATCTAGATCTCAACCAGAACATTCATTACCACCTCTCATCCTTACGTGTTAGGTAACATACACCTCCATGTATTATACTTATCATCTCATCTCAAACTCTAAGTCTGTCTTCATCAAGAAGCTCTGAACTCATCCTCACTGTGATCGAACTCGACCTTGGTTAACTTGCAAATTCCACATAGCTTCTGCTAAAACATCCTTATTTCTCTTACTATTTGTAAACCATCCATGTATCGTTCACTCCACAAGGGTATGTTATTATCTCTATCCTTATACCTCATATCAACGTTCCAACTTCCATCATCTTTTATCCTTGGTGTAAGGCATGCGTACTGTCCTATCTCTCACTCCCATAACGAGAAGAAATAAGCATTTGGCAGCCGTCCAAATACAGAGTTCTTCCCATTCCAGGAGTAGAGATGGTACATCCCACCTTGCCAGTACACCTTTAAAACTAAGTTGAAACATGCAACTTATGTCTCTACTTCTCAGTCATCTTGATATCAAAGTTACTTCCATGGGAAACTGGTCTCGAACCTACTTGGGTTACTACACAATCCTTGGTCATCTCCTCTAGGTCTATAGGGTGCCGACACTTTTGGGGTCATCCCTCTTCCCTCATGCATCAGAGAGTGCCCTTACTCATCTGCACTTTGGGTCCCATGAGTTTATGAAGGTGATCAATCTCCTAACCCATGGCCCTCAGACAATTATAGTTGTTTCCTCCCGACCCTATGGTCATGTGCAACTAGGGAATTAGGAAACTCCTTCTTCCATCAGTCTTATCCCTACCTGACCCTAGGATAGACTTAGGATTCCATTATAGTACATGTTAAACTTAGAACCTTACCCAAGAATTCATCATCTCTCTCCGCATTCTCGGTTGACTTTCATCCCTTCATAGGGGTCAAGGCATCCTGCCTACCTTGAACATGCCCCATACCGGTTACCTCCATGGTAACACATCCACATGCACTTAGAGATGGTTAACTATGGGTCTACAGGTTCATTCTCATACCATGTACTTTGCACTTAGCTTCTCAAGGTCCTATGAAACCTCTTTAGGTTACCTCAAAACCAACAAAACTGGTATACACCCTGCCAAAGGGTCCCTCTCCCAGGATGGGAGGAAACTACAACTTTTGACGACAATGTCACAACTGTCCTTAGGGTTTACCTTCGCATGAGCATGTCTAACCCGACAGCTATTAAAGCACAAGTTGATCACCTATTAAACCATGCTAGGTCATACTTGTTCTCATCCTCAACATTAGTTCAACTTAGTTGCGAGGGGGTTCATCAAACATACCCTCAACTTAAGGGGTTTCCTATTCCTCTACCCATGAGGAGAACCATGCTTGAAACTATAGAGACTCAACCTCATCATGAGCATTGGGTATACTGCTTCCCCTCTTAGGCCTAGGAATCCTAGGTTCACCTTTGGATATCCAACTACATGCTCAACCTCTTAACCACGAATCAATCATGTCCAAGGTATGCCATGTACTCCCATGATCCTTTTATATGAGCAACACCTCAGAGTTGAGTCCTCCTCAAGGACATTCAACTAGGTATAAAACCTCACAACAGGGTACTTAAACCTCCTCAGGGTCTAAGGCAGTCTTTATCTCCTCCAGTAGGTAACCACTTATACCCTGGGAACTAGAAGCATCATCCTCTCTCTAGGGTTTGGTTCCTCTAAAGGCAACCAAGATATCATCGTCCTCCAGGGATCAAGCATAAGGCAACCACTGTCATCTACTTAGGTCGCATCATTCTCGACTCCCCACTATTCCTCAAGTTTCGGGGTTTTAGGCTTCCACCCTCCCTGTTGGGGTTCTTCTTCCTCTCTCTAGAGCTAATTCCACTTCCAACCATACTTACTAGAGGTCCCTTCTCCATGAAGGCTCATGCTCACAAGCATACCCCTAGGTGGTTGGAACCTATTTTCCACTCATGTTTGGCTCAAGAGCATCCATACCCCTTTCATAAGCCATCCATCATGATCTCTTAACCAGGGTTGGGGTCACCAAAGGTACTAGATCATCTACCCTCTTATGGCATCCCAAATGCATGACCAACCAAACACTCGGTCAATCATGACATCTAACTCAGCATGTCATCTCTCTTTCTACCCTTCACTTAGGGTTAGGGTTACCAACATCCTCAAAGGATGAGCTAGGTCTCTACCTTTAATGGAGGTCTCTACCTCCAAGACTAACTCTCTCTACTCATCCTCCTACCAAGGAGGTCTATCCCCATGTCTCTCCTGAGGGCAATGACAACTCGTGTCATACGACCCAAGCATGTATCTATTCCTTTTACGCTTACTCTATTAAGCTTATGTCCATGATATCTTATTTACATGCTTTTTATTAATTTGGTGGAGGATTCCTTAATCCTTATCAACCTTACACATACCTCAAGAGGGTGAGGAGAAGAGAGAAAACCCTAATCCTTAAGGTCCTTAATAGAATTTGAGTTGAGAAGGGATGAACAAGATGAGAGGGTCCTAAAGGTATCTTATTTTGATTCATACCCTAAGACTTTGGCCAGGCAGTCACACGGATCCGGGAGTCCTCGTATTCCGACTAGCGGTGCGGAGGAAAATATTGCCAGCCCCCGGCCGTGATCCTTTTCTAGACACCTCTGTCTTTCGGATAATCCTCTAATAACTCCCTTGGGTTCTACAGAATTTGTAAAATTTAATAATTATTAAAGATTACTTGAGGAACCTATGCTCTGATACCAATTGTAACGACCCCGCCTCGCAGTAACCCCCAATTAAGGGAGACCGAAAGGTCGGTGCTGTTATCGAATTAGCAGGATCAAAGGTTCGACAAATAATCAGTAATAATTAATAAACTCTACCAACTAAATTGAAAATAGGTATAAAATAAAACTTTTCTTACCTTGGAAAAACTGGGATTTCTAAACTTCTATCCATGAAGATGTTAATCTAACTAATCCTCCTGTGCATGTTATTTCTCATTCAATTCCACATATGTCACTTTACTGTTTGTTCTTTCATTTGTACCTAAAACACCGAAAAACAAAACGTCGGTCAGCCGAAGCTGGTATGTGGGGGAAACAATAATTGTGCAACTATGTTAACATTGTAATCAACCAAATATCAGTTAACAACCAAGATTACATTTTAAGCAATACTACTCAATCCTTGCCTATCCCCTTACTTTGTAACGTCCCTGCAGTGGACATGGATACCACCTCTCTCATATGGTAGATCCTTACCCCCATGGCCCTACCACACAGGTAGCCAATACCTAGGGCTATGGAGTCGCATGGTCCTACCCAAAGGTAGACCAATCCCTGACTCATGATGACTTGATGGACCTACCCCATTGGTAGCCATTTACTAAGTCATTTGATGACCTGATGGACCTACCCTCATTGGTAGCCATTTACTAGGTCAATCTATAAAGCTACAGAGGGGACTAGGATCTGAGCTAGTAGGCATATTTCTTATGTGATAGTCATATTCACATTATACTTTGCATCAATTAAATACATCCAACAGTTTAATTCAAGCCATGATGGAAACATCGATAAAATACCGAAAAACTAATTCGGGTAGTCATAAGCGTAACCACATACCTGTACATGTAGATTCAGGTGCAAGAATAGTCCAAACAACAATGAGCAAGCAAGCATTCAATAAGACCCTAAAACAAATATACAATTTCCTTTTATTACTCGTGTCATTAAGATCTATTAAATCTAGCTCGCTTCTTAGGGTTTCTAGTCCACTTTTAGGGTTTCCATTGCAATTAGGGTTCCCTTCATCTTTTATTATTTTAAACCCTAATTTAACACAATTGATCACAAACCCTAATTATTTCCACATCTATTCCTCAATTCTGGATTAAAAGCATATTTAAACATTAATTAAGCTCATTAAGCCTCTTTTTATTAAAGCTACTATTTTTATCCTTTTAATCCATGGCAAACTCATAATAAGCATTTATCATCAATTCATAGTTCATTATGATTGAATCCACATGTGAACTCTATTTATCATTAATTCCATCTTGATTCATTCAAAAAAAACCATGATTACTATATTAAGGGTATTTACCCATAATTAGGAGCTTAACCATCATTTAACACTTTTAATATCCAATAGGTTGCAATTACTCACTTTCATCAATTAAGTATCATGAACTTAACCCTAATTCTTCATTATCTTCAATAAGGATTCTTTAATCCAACTTATGTTCAAGAATCATTATATTTCAGTTGTATACTAGAAATTTTCAAATTATAATCACTAAAATTCATGTTTTCCCCAAATTAGGGTTTTTATCACATTAAACCATGTACATGATCACAAAAACCCTAAAAGCAACATATTAATCACCCTTTTATGTTTTTACCTTATCCTTTACTCTAAACAGGCTTATTTTGATCAAAAACAAAAATCAATATCCATCATGATTGCTTTTATCTCTTCCTAGGGTTTTTCCATTATTTAATGCATTAAAACATTAAAAACCCTATACTTCTTGAAAAGCATTCACAAACAGGCTCTACTATCATTTTTATCATGTTCTACGCATTTTTCTGGTTAAAAAGCACTACCTACTTGCATTTTTCGGCCAAAGGATCTATTTTTAACGATTTATACAAGTTTCAACCTTTTTCTTGAATATAGATCAGAGAGGCGACTAACCCTTTATTTTTCAGAAAAGTCTGGTTCGTTGGATCTGCGGTCGCCTTTGACCGAGCGTGATCGGACGGACTGCGTGACTTGCACCCACTGAGGGTCTACTAGCGCGCTGGACAATATCGACCGTCGATCGCCCTCCTCCATCAACCGATGATCCCGATCCAACAGCATCTGCTGCTTGACCTCGCTCGATCCAGGGAACGCACTACGGCGGCACCGCAGTTCGAAGCTCGCCGGAGCTTCTAGATCTTGTCGACCTGGGGCACCAGGGAACTAGGAAAGGGGTCGGTCAAGCTCGCGAGGGTCTGCTCGACTTGAAGGGGGTCTCTATTTATAGGATATAGGGCTCTCTTTAGGGTTCCCAATCTCACCGCCGCCCCTGGCTCTTGGCCGTTTTGGGAAAAACTTCTAGAACGAACGAAACCACCCAAAACCTAAGTGGGTTGGGTGCGGAATCACCTCACGAAGCCAACCGACATCTTTCCATGTTTGCATATGGTCATATTTCCGAGGAATAATCGAGGGAAAAGTCCCTCTACTCTTGCGGCAGTTTCCTTCTCAGAATCGAGGAAGGAGACGCACAGCTGGTGTCAGATCTTGATCCGATGGCTGCTGTCATCCCAAGCAAAATCCTTTTAAATCGATATATATGTGACATTTGTTATAATTACAACACTTTAGGGAAATTTGTAAATGTCATAACTCCCAAACCGAGTGTCCAATTAATCCCAAATTTTGAGGGAAAGTTTATGATAACTTTATCTACCTCTCTACCAAAATTGGGATCATTATCTTAAGGAAAACGTGCCGTTTCTTTAGGTGAAAGATATCACTTAATTATATATATATCTCACATATTTTCTCTTTCCCTTGCTATTAAATTATTATTCTGAGTTCCTTGAACCTCAAGGAACCTTAATGGCTCGAAATCCCATATTGGGGATATAACTTAGACTCTTTCTTTATCTTTCATCTTTTTTCTCATTATCTTGCTTTTTGTTTATTAAAATATCTCTTTTGAAGATTTCTCTTTCATTTTCCTCATTAGTATTTCTTTTTATCATTAGGAATCCTTGGGATACGAAATTCCACCAAGGATAACTCAATTATACCTCTTTTCACTTGTTTTCCACATTTTACCATTATTTTCAATTTCTTTCTTAATAAAGAAATATTTAATTGACCTTTTCTTTTCTTATTGCATTTTCTTTGCAACTTTGGACTCTTTGGAATCCAAGGAAACCATGTGACACGAAATCCACCTTTGGATTAAGTTCTTTTGCCTTCTAGGGGTTTCCACACCTTTCTTTCCTCAAAACTCAAATATTTATTAATTAATTGAATTTCCTTGTTATTGGGCCCAATAGCCAATAAAGCCCACAAATCAAACAACAAGGCTATTTTAAATGAAATCCATTTATTCACAACAAAAGACATCATTATTTGTTCATTTATCTTTGTTATGAGAAATTACATTTCTCAGCAAATGAACCCAAAATTGGGGTTGTAACAATCATCATTCATAATTGATCCAAACATGGTGTCTCACTCATTCTCTCTCCTCTAAAAGATACATAGAGGAAGTAGGGACATTCTAAAGGTGGTAATTTGCATATCAACCCCACATTTTGGGTAAATTACAATTTGTAGTAAAATCGATGCTCAAAGTACCAACTTTGTTCAACCAAATTCAAACTTGGAATTTAGGCTTTCCAAAAGCCACCACCTTGCATCATTCTCACTATAATGATGCTACAAAACATGAGGCATGTTCAACATGTGACATTTTGCATTATATCCCCCCAATTCTGGTAAATTTCACTTTGGTCCAAAACAAAGAAAAATTGCTCAAACAACATTCAATCGGGACCAAAATTGAAACATAAGTGTGTCACATGATAACAAAGCACCTTAGAGGATTATATTAAAGTTATAAGAATATTTATTAGCCAAAACAATTAGGGTTACCTCATAATACATGTCAGGGTCATTACACATACATCATTGATAATATTATTCTCTAGACATTTATAATGTTACATCATTATCTTATAACTAAATTAAACAAAATAAATTGGAATCTTGCCTTTTCTTAATAATAAAATTCTTTTTACATGTTATGCCATTACATTCGCCACATGATTGTCTCTCTAGGCATACATATCATATTCCAAGTGATCTAACAGGACAATTATGCTTTTCCTGTGAAAGTGCCTTTATCAAGGGGTCATCAACATTATTATCAGTTGGTACTCTACAAATCATTACATCTCCTTATTGTATGATCTCTTATGTGAGATGGAACTGCCTTTGTATATTCTTTGAGCGTTGATAAAATTTGTGGTCCTTAGCTTGTGAAATAGCTTCATTGTTGCCACAATATAGCTCAATTACCTTGCTGATGCTTGAAACGACCCCAAGTTCTGTGATGGACTTCCTGATCCATACAACCTCCTTTCTTACATTCAATGCAGAAATATACTTGCCCTCTATTGTATAATCGACAACTTTCTCTTTCTTGGAACTCTTCCAGCTTACAACTTTGTTGTTTGGGCAAAACATGAATCTTGATTGTGATTTGTAATCATCTTGATCATTCTAGAAGCTTGCATTGGTGTAACCTTTTACCACCAACTATTCTACTCTACCATATACCAAGAACTGATTCTTCGTCCTTCTCAAGTACTTGAGGATGTTCTTCACAACTATCCAGTTAGCATGACAAGGATCTGAATGTTATCTACTCATCATGCTCCAAGCATACGAGACGTCTGGATAGGTAAGCAACATTGCATACATGATTTATCCAATTGCTGAGGAATATGTAATCAAACTCATGCACTCCCTTTCTTCACAAGAATTAGGACATTGAGCTCTAGAGATTGAGGATACCATGATGCGGATATAGGTTTTCTCTCTTTGAGTTCTCGATGCTAAACCGCTTTAATACTTTGTCAATCTATGTGCTTTGACTTAAGACTTTTAGATCTACCTCTATAGATCTTTATCCCCCAGATGTAGGATGCTTCTCCCAAGTCTTCATAGAGAACATATTTACATGTCATGTCTTTACCTTTTGTAAAGCAGGGATGTCATTCACCATCAATAGTATGGCATCTACATATAATATGAGGAATGTCACTATACTCCCACTAACCTTCTTATACACACAAGGTTCATCTTCATTTTGAATAAAGCCAAACTCTTTGATTGTCTCATCAAAATGAAGATTCCAACTCAAAGATGCTTCCTTCAATCCATAGATTGACCTTTGTAGCTTATAGTATTTATTTGTATCCTTTGGATTTATAAAACCCTTAGGTTGTGTCATTTATACATCCTTGAGAAGATTCCCATTAAGGAATGTGGTTTTAACATCCATCTTCCAAATCTCATAGTCATGATAAGCTGTAATAGCAAGCATGATCCTGATGGACTTTACCATGGCCACTGGAGAAAAGGTTTTGTCATAGTCAATACCTTGAACTTCTCTAAAACCCTTTGCAACCAATATGTCATTTCCATCGATTTCGGTCTTCTTCTTAAAGACCCACTTGCACCCTATGGATTTTACCCCTTCAGGTGGATCCACTCATACCTTGTCAGTATATGTGGATTCCATCTTAGATCTCATAGCCCACTACTACAGAAATAGCATTCAGTGTCGCTTTTCTGGGCGTCGGTTATTAAGGAAAACCGACGCCTAACATATAAGGCATCGGTTGTTTAATAAAACCGACGTCTATATTCGAAGACCAGCCAGACACGGGTACCGCTTTGTATTAAGTGTCGGTTGTTTATAAAAAACCGACGCTTAAAGTCGCCCGTGAAATCCATTTTTCGATAAAAAAAATAGTGTCATTTTCAGCGTCGGTTATATACCTAGAAAACCGACGCCTATTTGCGATGAAAATTTGCGCGGACAATGTCACTTTCAGCGTCGGTTATCCTTGTCTAACCGACGCTGAAGGTGGTTCCCGCCAAAAATTTCCATGAAAATATCGTCCAATTGGACTTCGGTTGTTTCAACCAACCGACGCTAAAGATGTTTAGGCGTCGGTTGTTGTAAACAACCGACGCTATTTGGGAACTCATAACCCCCCGTGATCGCCCGACTCTTCCCCTTTCTTCTGTTTCATTGCTACCCTATTGCGGCGATTTTCCCTGTTGCGGCGACTTTCCGGTGCTTCTCTGCTGCTGCTGCTCTCCGGCGCTTCTCTCCGGCGCCCCATCTCCGGCGTCCTTCTTCTCCGGCGCCCTTCTTCTCCGCCGCCCCTGCTGCTGCTGCTGTCCACTCGTCGCCGCCGGTCGTTGCCCACCGCCCCTGCTCTCCTCTAGTCGTCGCCGCCAGTAGAAGCAGCTACGGTGCTGTCGTTGTCACCTCCGCCCCCGCCGATAGAAGCAGCTTTACTCGTGCTGTCCTCGTGCAAGGTAACCCACAAACCTTCACCACCTTTTTTGTCCTCTGCCTTGCTTTTCTCTGCCGCTGCCGACCTAGAACTCACCCAGGCAGCGCCTAAGTAGGTGCCAGGGCACGCCTAGGGTCCCAATTTTTTGGTAAACATGAAGGAGCCTATGGGCAGGTTAGGATAATAGAAATTTTGTAGGATAGGTGTGATGCAATTTGGGTTTCTTGGATAAGGAATTGTGGTGGAAATTGGTAAAATGGTAGAATGTGTTGCAACTAGAGGTTATGCTCCTACATTTTTCCAACAACAACATTCTACATAGGTGGTCCTCAGTAGAACATACATCAATTGGATATCCACCATGGATGATAGCCTTCCAACTGTGAGAAATTGTTAGTTTAGTTTATGAGTAATACATATTATTGTAAATACTAGGACCTTTTCTCAATGAACTCATAAGGTCAAAACTATAGCATAAAAAATAACTTACACATGGGAGGTTAGTTTTTGAAATTATCAAGAGATTTGGAGATATTAAAATACTACCTACTTCATAGATCATGCATCCATATATGACTCACCACAATCATCATGCTCCAATAAATGGAGAAGCAAGTATCTAGAGGAGGAATATATCACACAACTTCATACACATACTTCCAACACCTTCCAATCATCCATGATATATTCCCACTCATGGATGCACGTCTAGGCTGCACGTCTAGTGGATTTTTTTTAAAAAGTTATTTACTGATTGTGTTTATTTAATAATGTACTGATACATATGTGATATACCAATCTGATAGTCCATGATAGAACAAAACATAATGATGTTGACTGCAACTTTGTGTGTCATGCTATTCTTAATTAAGTGTATATTTACTTCATAATTGAATGTTTAAGTAAGGTATAGATATCTTGATGATGAACTGTAATGCACACATGTGACATGTTTGGAATGTAAATGATGAACTGTAATGCACACATGTTTAACTTATTTTATTGTTGAGTATATTGAGAATCCTAATCACCCTTCTTGCTTAATGATGAACTGTAATGCACACATGTGAATGCTTGGAATTTAAATGATGAACTTTTCCCTAAATTTCCAATCATGCTTTTAAAGACATCAATAATCACCCTAATTTGAAGAACTAGGATTTTAGGTATAAGAATGACAACACATTATTTGTTGGCCTAGAAACCCGTCCAAGATTTACTCATTAGGAGTAAATCTTGGATAGTCCCCGGTTTGGGACTGTTCTTGAACACCTAATCTCACTTAGGATGTAAGTGTATAATGTGTATTGAGTTTTCGAGAAAATTTTGGTAGCATTTCCCCGTTTGTTCTCTAAGTACATATGTACTTAGAGAACAGCGGGGAAATGCTGCCGAAATTTTCTTGAAAACCCAATACACATTATACACTTACTAGTGAGATTAGGTGTTCAAGGATGGGATAGGTGGTACACATTTATTATATATAAGAATGACATCACATGTGTTTGTTGGCCTAGAATGTGAACAATCATTGTTTTTTATATTACTTGTACATTGATATAAATTAGAATGAACAATCACTAAATTATATACTGTTTGTATGGAGTCCGGCTTCATTGTAGATATCTATTATTGTGTTTGTTGGCCTAGAAACCCGTCCAAGATTTACTCATTAGGAGTAAATCTTGGATAGTCCCCGGTTTGGGACTGTTCTTGAACACCTAATCTCACTTAGGATGTAAGTGTATAATGTGTATTGAGTTTTCGAGAAAATTTTGATAGCATTTCCCCGTTTTTTCTCTAAGTACATATGTACTTAGAGAACAGCGGGGAAATGCTGCCGAAATTTTCTTGAAAACCCAATACACATTATACACTTACTAGTGAGATTAGGTGTTCAAGGATGGGATAGGTGGTACACATTTATTATATATAAGAATGACATCACATGTGTTTGTTGGCATTTCCCCGTTTGTTCTCTAAGTACATATGTACTTAGAGAACAGCGGGGAAATGCTGCCTAATCTTTTCCTAATATATACTTGTTTCCTAATATATACTTGTTTTCTCTGATCATAGAATGGATAGATCATGGATGTCCATTCGTAATCGTTGCACCCCAGAGTTTATATCTGGTCTTGATCAGTTTATTAGATTTGTCGAGGAACAGTCGATGCGATGTTGGATAGTTGTAGGGTAGAGCACACCGATCCACCTCCTATCTTTACAAACATTGTGCATGATGCTGAGATACCGTTATACACAGGCTCTGCTAAGTTTACGAAGCTTAGCGCTGTGTTGAGATTGTATAAGTTGAAAGCTAACAATAGATGGAGCGACAAAAGCTTCACTTCATTGTTGACTTTGTTGAAAGAAATGCTTCCTGAAGGAAACGAGCTTCCAATCTCAACATACCAGGTAAAGAAAATGTTGTGCCCAATGGGAATGGAGGCCAAGAAGATACACGCATGCCCGAATGATTGTGTATTATTTCAAAAGGACTTTGTAGATTTGAAAGATTGTCCAAAATGTGGTGCGTCACGGTATAAATTGACGACTTCGGGGGAGTCCAAAACTGGTTCTCCTGCCAAGGTGTTGTGGTATCTACCTATAATATCACGGTTTCAACGCTTGTTTGTAAATCCGAAAGATGCGAAGAATTTGAGGTGGCATGCAGATGTTAAGAAAAATAATGATGGGATCCTACGACATGCGTCTGATTCCCCACAGTGGAAGAAGATTGATCTATTGTACCCTAAATTTGGTGAAGAAGATAGGAATCTAAGACTTGGGCTTTGTACAGATGGGATGAATCCGGACGGGACATTGAACAGCCAACATAGCACTTGGCCAGTCATGCTTGTTATATACAATCTTCCTCCCTGGATGTGTATGAAAAATAAGTACGTTATGTTGTCATTGTTGATATCGGGCCCTAAACAACCCGGAAATGATATCGATGTTTATCTTGAACCTTTGATTGATGACTTAAAGAAACTTTGGGCTGAAGGTGTGATGACCTATGATGCTTCAGCAAGAGAGACATTTCGTTTGCACGCTATGTTGTTTTGCACTATTAATGACTTTCCAGCATATGGGAATTTGTCTGGATATAGTGTCAAAGGAGCTAAAGCGTGTCCTATCTGTGATGAAAACACTGATTCAATAAGACTAAAACATGGCGGCAAGACTGTATATCTTGGTCATCGAAGGTTTCTTTCAAAATTCCATCCGTATCGTAGGAAGCGCAAAGCATTCAATGGATGGAATGATGAACGGAGTGCACCTAAACCTATACCAGGGGATGTTGTTTATGAAAGAGTAAAAGACATTGTCAATGAATTTGGTAAGAAATCACAATGTAGTATGGCCACACGGAGTGACAATTCTTCATTCAAGAAGAAGTCAATATTTTGGGATCTTCCTTATTGGAGTTCTTTGACAGTCAGGCATTGTATCGATGTAATGCACGTTGAGAAAAATGTCTGTGATAGCATCATTGGTACTCTATTAAATATACCAGGTAAGACTAAAGATGGGATAAAATCCAGACTGGACCTACGTGAAATGGGAATAAGGTCAGAATTAACAGAATTACGTGAAATGGGTAATAAAAGAACATACTTACCTCCCGCTTGTTACACGTTGTCTAGAAAGGAGAAGAAAACTTTTTGTGAATGCTTGGTAAATGTTAAGGTTCCACATGGTTACTCATCCAACATCCGTAGATTGGTATCAATGAAAGATCTGAAATTGATAGGTCTTAAATCTCATGATTGTCACACTCTAATGCAACAAATATTGCCTGTGGCAATTCGATCTATATTGCCGAAGCATGTAAGGTTTGCAATTACCAGACTTTGTTTCTTTTTCAACACTCTATGCAGCAAAGTTATTGACCCTGATACTCTCGATAATTTGCAAAGAGAAGTGGTTGTTACCCTATGTCAGCTTGAGATGTATTTCCCTCCTTCGTTCTTTGATATCATGGTACATCTTGTTGTCCACTTGACTAGGGAAGTGAAAATGTTTGACTACATAGATTTCAAAATTCCTCTCTTTAAATGTAATTGGGTTGATAACACCAAAGGAGTTATAGTGGATGAATTGGGTTTCACTTTGGTGAACTTTGAAAAGATTGGCGAGAAGGGTGAACCATTCATATTGGCATCACAGGTGAAACAAATATTCTATATTGATGATCCTGCAAATGATAAATGGTCGGTTGTTCTTCATGGTAAAAGACAGTTCATTGAAGATCCTATAGATGAAGAAGAGTACTATGATAAGTATGATGACTCCAGTCCATTCTCAGTTGGGTTGCCAACTCCACAAAATATTGAAGCTAATGATGACTTATATGTGCGCGGAGATCACAATGAAGGATTGTTAATTGATAAAAGATCACAATTTTAGAGACATGTATGTTTATACAAATGCTAAATGTTTGCCTTTTTCTAGTTAATACAAATGCTAAATGTTTGCCTTTTTCTAGTTAATACAAATGCTAAATGTTTGCCTTTTTCTAGTTAATAGAAATGCTAAATGTTTGCCTTTTTAATGACATTTTCAGATGGCTGACCATGATGAGCATGATGTCCATGATGAGCATGAAGTCCATGATGAGCATGCTGTCCATGACGAGCATGGCGAGGATACTAATGTAAGTTCTAAAAACATATCCTGTATTTCTATAAAATTCATTATCTTCTAGTTATGTCATATATCCTATATTTCTATATTGAGCTAATTTAGTGTGTTTTATTTTTGTCAAATTTTAGGTTGATGCACCTGTACCCACTGAAGCACTGGAGCAACTTGATGCGCAACACCAAACACTTAACAAGAAAAGGGGCATCACTCTGTTGAAGAAGTTATTAGCGCTAAGTGGTAGTGGATCCAAATTGGTGGTGGAGTTTGATAATGGAGGAAATCCAATTGGAGTGAACCGCAATAATTTTGTGAACTATCTTGGGTGTACCACTCGGAGCCATTGTGGTGTTAAGTATGACAATTGGCATAAAGTTCCTCAAGGGAAAAAAGACTTGATATGGAAGGATTTATGCGTGAGTTATTATTTGCAATTCTATTTTGTAGATTACAAATTCTATTATTTGCAATTCTATTTTGGATACTAGTTAATAACATTTCTATTTTACAGAATCTGTTTGCATTGGATGAGAAGTTGCATCGTAAAAATGTGATGCAACGCGCTGGAAAGATGCTTAGGAATTATAGGACAAATCTGAACAGAGAATACATAAAAGAGGGTGATAAGAAGAAGAAGTCAGCCCTTGAACAATGGAACTTCTTGGACAAAGAAGATTGGGACAATTTTGTTTCTTCAAGAAAATCTGAAGAATTCAAGGTATTAGGCGTCACTCCCAATTTAATTAATATACATTGTATTCACCTATTCACGATTAGCATGTAGTACTACTAACCAAATCATTAATGTGCATACTAACTAGGCCCTCAGTGACGCACAAAAAGCAAGGCGTGCACTGAATGTGCATGACCACACTATGGGTCCAAAAGGCTATGCAAGCGTTCGCCAAAGACTACAGGCAGAGTCTGCGGCTACTCAGGAGTCTTCTCCTACTCAGGAGTCTGCCACACCCATGCCTCGCCATGATATCTGGATAGCTGGCAGGCAAAACAAGAAGGGTGAAATAAAGAAGCCTGTAACTGCTGAGGCGACTGCAAAAATGGTAAAATAACACTCTTAGAGAAATCG
Source organism: Alisma plantago-aquatica (assembly GCA_963693085.1). Taxonomy (NCBI): domain Eukaryota; kingdom Viridiplantae; phylum Streptophyta; class Magnoliopsida; order Alismatales; family Alismataceae; genus Alisma; species Alisma plantago-aquatica. The sequence goes on along the minus strand of OY856413.1, from coordinate 809,040,950 downwards.
TTTGAATATTGATTATTTGTGGTGTTAACTTACCAATTTCTATTTATGGTGATTAGCGGGAGCTGCACGAGCAGAGGAAACAAGGCACGTTCATCCCTCAGGGCACAAGGGATGAATTGACAGTTGCTCTGGGTAACCCAGAGCATCCTGGACGTGTTAGAGGTGCCGACGCTGGTGTTGGCATCAAAGCATTCTTTGGGCCATCCCAGCACAAACCCAGAGCGGGACTTTCTCAAGAAGAGGTAACCTATTCTTTTTTTAGAATGTTACTGCAAAAGGAAATTCATTAATAAGAAGCTAATGTTTCTTTTATCCATGTATAGGAGAATAAGAGAGTTGAGGATTTAGTTGCTAAGAAGATCAACGATGTAGTTGCTGAGAAGGTCAAGGAAGAACTGCTGCGGTGGCAGGCATCTCAGGCTTCCAATACGCCTATGGCGACCCACTCTTCTCCTGATGCACAGACTGCGAGTAATCCTGGAGACCCATCGCCTAGCACGTCTGCTGTAAGTATTGTTTATGGCATTGTAGTTAGTATTTTCAAGTTGTTATGATTTCAAGATGATATGTATATATGTATAATATTCTTTATGTAAATTTGTAGGCATTGAAGCCATTCCGCTTAAGAATGCAAGACTACGTTGTTGCAGAGGCGCAGGCTTACCCGTCCCTTCCAGGGGCAATGTTTCACGGGACTCCAATGCCACAGGGCTACGTTCGTGTGAGCCCGATACGTGTGTTACCCGATTGGAGAGAAGCTACATTGCCATATCCCCACCCGGATATTGATAGACTTGCTGATGCAGAAGGCGGGGTGATATTGTGGCCCAAAGCAGATGTCGTTTACACGACTGAAATTGTAAGATAAATTTACATTGATTTAGACTGTTAATGTGTATATATGATGTCAACTGATCTGAAATTATATGTACAGGTTAAAAGAAGACACCAGGAGCACCTAGGCCTCCACTTCCACTTCCCGCATTACCTGATTGGGTTCCAACTGACCTAACATACCCGTTAGGTCCTGCTTGTAGGGGAATGGCATGTTGGCTACGGGCACATAATGTACATTGCCCTATAATTATTTCTTTAGATGCAGATTATGCAGGTCAATCATACGATAGCTCTTTATTTATACAAGATATTATTGAGTTGTTTATGTATGATTGGTTGAATACATCAATGATAGAGACATGGATAAGGTGAGATCTTGTTTATACATCCATATACCTTGTGTAAGATCCGGTGATCTGGTTTCTTATATATTAATGCATACGCCTATATGTTTTGCAGCTACCTAGTCGAAGATCATTGCAAACAATTTGCATTTGATCATGTGGGATTTTTTATTCCATCATTGATTAGTTTGGTAGCTAAAGACCCTGATAATGTTCAACAATACTGTATAGATGCTTTTACAATTTTTGGTCAGCAAAAGAAGACGATAATAATAGCTCCATTCAATGTCAAGTAAGTTTACTTTATTTATAATTTGGACTTAAGAAAATTCCATTTTTATTTTGCATTTTGAGTTATTAATTGTTAACTTCTTACTTCTAGCGGTAGACATTGGGAGTTACTAGTTATTGTCCCCGGGACATTCATTGTTTATTATCTAGATCCTGCGGGGAGTACATTGAACACTAAAATTGGACACGTAATGAGAATGCCATTATTCTGGTGAGAAATATTTCATTTTTATATCCGTTAACATCTTTTCTTACATTACTATTTACTTATGCAATTTATTGTGTTATATTAACATGTAGGGGTTTAGATGCATTCAAAAAGGCTGGAGGAACGGTCCCAAGGAAAAAGAACCAGCCAATAAATTGGCAGAACGTACAAGTAAGTTCCCGATTCGAATATATATATTATTGATGTGAATTGTGCTTAGTTGTATTATTTTGTATGTTTCAATTTATAGTGTGCTACACAAGACAATGGCTGGGCATGCGCATACTATGTGATGCGATTTATGCAGATGATTATCAAATATGCCGCATTGGACATCGATACCATACATGAGGTATTATATATAGTCTCATTAGTTAGTATGAAATATATCAATCTTATCTTATTTTTATATTATTACTTATATATATACATCATTCTCTTTGCAGGTGTTTAAAACTGACAACACTACAGGTAAACGCTTAAAAAATATACATGCTCCATATACGATGGAAGCATTAAATGAAGTAAGAGAAGAATGGGCAAAAGCCATACAAGCAGTGGCAACTGTAAGATATAATTGGGATGTTGATAGCGATAATGAATGATACTATGTAAATGAATATTTCTGAATGTTAATACATGTATTTGAATGTTTCTATATGTGTGAATGTGAGAATTGAATTGATGTCTGAATGTATGTACTTGTGTAGAATTTTTCTTGTGACTTTTGCAGGTTTGCGGCCTGTTTGTAGGCTGATATCAATGGATGTCGTAAACCTACAGTTCAGAAAACTGAACTGCAGGTTCTCATCCTGCTGACCAGCCACAGCAGGCCTGCAAACTGATATGAAAAAAAAAAAACAGGCGTCGGTTATTTATAGAAAACCGTCAGCAAAGACATACAGCGTCGGTTATTTGATAAAACCGCCGCCTAATAGTACAAACAACCCGACCGTGCAGGATAGCACGGCCGTGGTGTAAATGGCGTCGGTTATTCATATAAAATCAACGCCTATAGTACTAACACGGCCGTGCAGGGAAGCACGGCCGTGCAGGGAAGCACGGCCGTGTCGTCTTGAAGTACAGGCGTCAGTGGTTTAGTATATAACCGACGCCAAAAGTGTTCGTGCCACAGAAAATGGCATCATCTAGGGCACTTTATGTGTCGGTTATCTACTAAAACACCGACGCTATATTCCATATAGGCGTCGGTTGTGTAGTAAATAACCGACGCACAAAGTGCCCTAGATGACGCCATTTTCTGTGGCGCGAACACTCTTGGCGGTGGTTATTTACTAAACAACCGACGCCAATAGGACAAATAGGCGTCGGGTAAAAAACCGACGCCGAAGTGTTCGACCTTTAGCGGCGCCCACATAGGCGTCGGTCGGAAACCGACGCCAAAGGCCGTTTCTGTAGTAGTGGCCTCAAGCCATTTCTCAGACTTTGATCCCTCTATAGCATCTTGATAGGATATTGGGCCATCATCTATGACCAATTCACTGCCTTCCTGAGTTACAAGATATCCAAATATCTCAGGCTCAAGGCATGTCCTATTAGATCTATGAGGTTCCTGTGATACTTGAGGAATTTGAGATTCCTCAAAATTTTGTGATTTTCTTGGTTCCTCTTGTACATATAATGCTTCAATGTTTTCTTGTTGGTCTCAAACCTCTTCAAGTTTCACTTGCCTCCCACTCATTCCTTTGGAAATAAATTCCTTTTCTAGTAATGTAATATCTCTGGCAACAAACATTTTGTTGTCAGATGGATTATACAAGTAATATCTCATAGTTTCTTTAGGATATCCAACAAAGTAATGTTTATCACATCTTAGTCCAAGCTTTTTAGGAAACATTTTCTTGACATAAGCTTCATGCCCCTAAATCCCTAAAAGACATTTTAGGATGTGTAACGACCCTGCCTCCCAGTAACCCCCACTTAAGGGAGACCAAGAGGTCATAGCCATATTCCAATTTCCGGATCAAAGGTTCGACAAATAATCAATAATAATTATCAAATTCTACTAGACTATACTGAAAGCGGGAATAAAATAAAACTTTACATACCTTTTTCCAAAACTTGGATATATATAACTTCTATCCACATCTGGACTCTATTCTAACTAATCCTCCTTGCACTTTATTTCTTAATTTCCCAAATATGCCACTTTACTATTTGTCCTTTTCAATTTGCACCTAAAACGTCGACAAACAAAACGTTGGTCAGCATATCGAAATATGCCGGTATGTGGGGACAAACAAAATGACACAAATATGGCTAACAATCTAAATATCACAATCAAGTTAATTAACAAACCAATTTACGTTTTCAATGTGACATTCTCCACCACTTTTGCCCTAACCCTAGCATACCCTCCTTAGGGTTTCTCTTTTGCCAATGACTTAAGGCCACCTTCTCATTCCCGAGCTTGGTGCCTGGGGTCACCTCTCATGGTGCCCATTAGTCATTCAATAAAGACCACCTTCTCAATCCCGAGCTTGGTGTCTAGGGTCACCACTCATGGTGCCAATGGGTCTTCCCTCTTGGGCTTGACCTTTTGGCATCATCCATCAGGGTGGCATGTAGGTGCGAGAATACACACTTACACTATTATTTTGATAATCATAGTGACTTTATGATTTGCAAATATGAACATACAAACTGATAGGTTGCATTCAGTGCAATGAATCATCCGGGAAACTCTTCGAGAAACTAATGTGATTAACCATAATTAACCACATACTTGTGAGGCTGATTTGAGATAAAATTAATCCAATCAAGCAAGAAATCCAAATACGTAAGCAAGTACACAAAGAGATCCTGAAATATGCATATAATTTCTTATTATTGTTCACATCATCAAGATCTATCAAACATAGCTCGCTTCCTAGGGTTTCTATTCCTTTTTAGTGTTTCACTTGCAATTAGGGTTTTCTTGCACTTTTATTACTACAAACCCTAATTAGGCAAAATAACTCACAAACCCTAATTATTATAACCTATCTCATATAACATGCTTAGGACCATCATTTAACAGAATTTTTCACATATTTCAAATTAAATATGATCTCTTCCTCTTTTACCTAAATTAGGGTTTCTAGATGCATTATCATGTAATCTTGGTTTAAAATGCTAAACATGCAATTTCTCATCTAGATTAGATTTGAATCTAACATTATCATTCAACATGTTATTATTACTCAAACTAACCCATTAGGCATCATAGATTCAATCATTAACCTCAATTAGGGTTTTTAACCTAACTTTAATGCACTTTTCATCAACTTAATATACGTTTACAATTAGAAGCGGTATCAGGCTTTCATATCATTTTTATTTGATTCCTCTCGTTCTCCTGATCCATTGTCATATATAGCATGTCCTTATTCAACCTACCAATTATTTTCTATGAAATTTGCAAAACGGTTACCTTTCAGCCAATGATAGCACGCCACGTGTCTTTTTTTTTAATCCCTTTTCTCTCTTTTTCTTTCTGCCCTATCTCTCGCTCGCGGATCTTCCATGTAGTCCGATTACCCGATAACCCGGTCGGGCTTCCTTTCTTCTTCTTTGCGGAACGGGGCTCCAGTCCCCTGTTTCCTCTGTAAAACAGAGGACCGGGGGGCGGCGACCACTCCCCCTTCTCGCCCTATCTCGCGAGGATTCCAGACCTCGCCAATCGCGCTGATCCCTCTCTGCCTGGCTCCGCCAACAGGGACGGATTTTTCCAGAGCTTGCTTATGCCTCCGGCGGTCGTCTTCCTCATCCGTTCCGCGAATAGCGACTCCACGGCTTGCAGGCCGTGGTCAACCGAGTTGTTGACTCGGGGCTGTAGGGCGTCGGAGCACCCACATTGGTGCAGACCGCCGCAAGGACCCACGGCGCACTCGAAGACCACCTTAATTCTGTCGGATCTGACTCCCATCGAGAGGACAACCAATCTGTTCGTCGGTCGAACTAGTAAGGAGCCGAGGAGAAGGAACAGAGGTGATGAGGAGGAATCGGGGTCTGGTTTTGGTGTTGTGTAGGCGGAGGGATGTTTAGAACAACAGAGTGATTCTTCAGAGGGTCCCCGAAGCCCCCATTTATATACCCATCCACCCCCAAATTGGGCAAAACTTCTGTGCCTTGAAATCCCAGATAAAACCTAGGGTAGGTCGGTGCGGTTTGATCTCCCGAATATAATCGAAGGCTTTCCCAATCTCCTCGTGCACCCGGTTGTGAAAAAATCCATCATAACCAGACTCCTCCAGTTTCCAATCCTATTAGAGGTAGAAGAGGACCCAGGTGTCCTTGGATCTTAATCCAACGGCTGCCGTGGTGCGTACCAGATCTATATCATTTTAATCAGGAAAATAAGTGCAACATTTAATGATTACTCATTCACTTTATGGATTTTCAAAAATCCATATCTCTTAAACCGTTCATCCAAAGAATCCCAAATTTTGAGAAAAACTTAGTAATGACTTAATCTACCTCTCAGCCAAATTTGGGCTCATTATCTAAAAGAAAACGTGCCTTTTCTTTAGGTGTAAGATATTACTCAATTAGGCTTATTTCTCCCATCTTTCCTCTTTCTTATTTTCTTATTTCCCATTATTTCTATTCCTTGTAATACAAGAAAGCAAGTGGGGTTCGAATTATCACTCATCATGACCAAACCCTCACTTCTCTCTTTATTTCCAGCATTATCTCCTTTATTTCAAATATTCTTGATTAATTGTTTATCTCTGGTTTTTCTTTTGATTTTGATTCCTTTTTCCATTAGAAACTATGTGGACACGAAATCTTATCCAAGATAGATCCATTATCCAAATATCCACATATTTCTATTATTATTATCTCATATTTCCTTTAATAAAGCAATATTTAATTGATCTTTTCTCTCTCTTGTTGCATTATCCTTGCAACTTGGACTCCTTGGAACCCAAGGAATCCAAAAGGCACAAAATCCACCTTTGGAGAATATTATTTTTCCTTATAGAGGCTTCTACATCTTTCTCTTCTCCTTTTTTAAATTATTCATTTACTAAGTGAATTTTCTTTTTCTTTTCCTTGTTATTGGGCCCAATAGCCAATAAAGCCCACAAAACAACCAACAAGGCTATTGTAAACGAAATCCTTTTATTCAAAACAAATCATATCATTATTTGTTCATATATCTTTAATAGGATAAATTACATTTCTCACCAAAGAACCCAAAAATTGGGGTTGTAACATCATTCCCCTCTTATAGGAATTTGCCCCCAAAATTCCACCAGGCACACAAACAAACAGGATAAGGCTTTCTAATGTCCATCATGGATCCCATGTGGCCTCACCCTTTCCATGGTGCTTCCCAAGAACCTTCATCATCTCATATTCATCCATCTAATTTCTCTCTCACCTTGGTATATGTACCCTCATAGGTGACTCAAGATATTTCAACCTCTCATAAAGCTGAATAGGTTCAGGGCTCAGCACATGGCTTGGGTACCTCACATAGTGCTCTAGATCGGACTCATGGAATACATTATACATCATGTTATCCTGAGGGGTAAGGCTAAACATAACCATCTCCATCAATCCATCTCAAATGGACCCATGCAACCGGGACTTAGCTCTCAGTTGTAGCTTAGAGGGGTCGAATTTTCACATCACATACTCTCCCACAGTGTACTGCATGTCAGTCTGCTTTGCATCAGCTCACGACTCATGTCACCCATGGACTCTCTCTCAGTCATTGCACAATCAAAGTTACTTCATATGCACACACTGTGATTCTTTCTTGACCTTCACGAGGTCCCTTCACCAACATTATCTTAATGAAGTGGTGACTGACACAACCTCCTTTATAGAGCTTCTTTACATCCCGACACTAGCTATGGTGGTTATCATCACATCTTACAGAGGACAAGAACTATCTCCCTGTATCACCCTGAACAAGCACACATGCTCTCTTCAGACCCTCTAGTCTGGATCATACTACCCATTAGTTAAGGGTGATAAACTGTACTAGCATCGAGTTCATCTACTTCCACCTCATGGAAGTGAATCTTTAGAACTTTTGAACTCGCATCATGGTGTAGTTGAACCATCTCTCTCTCATATGTAGTTCACCTGGATTGGTCCCTTGACAACATTCTTTCTTTCTCATGTCATCTAGGTAAGGTGATCTACCATAACCCATATTGCAACTTGACCTTCCTTGGTCTAGGGGAGACTTATCACAACATCCATAGTGATGAACTCCCATTCCCTCTCAGGGACTCTTTATCCTCTACATCAACTCTTTGGGTTACTGGTGTTCGTCCTTCACCTCCTGGCTTGCATGGTGACAAACCACGTGCAACTTCATCTTAAGCGTCCAATGTACTACTGCAACTTACTATCTTAGTAGCACCATGGTGTATGATGAACTTAAAGTCATGATCTCTTGTATGTCATGATTCCTTAGAAAACCTAAACCACTCTAGTTGGGGTTTCATCACCTTCCTTTCCAGAGAAGTGCATCTGAGGTTCTACAACCATCCCTTTATTGCATTAAGGCCTAGGCTGGCTAACTAAACAACTACTAACTTGTTTAACAGATCCTGTTACATCCGAGTGTTAGCCCAAACATATCTCCTTCAAACCTAGGGTTAACCTAACAACCTCTTCTAGCCTCTAGCTAACTAGGCAGCTACTTCTCAACCACTTCACATCCTTATGTGTAAAGAAAAGCTGAAGACATATACCTCCATGTATTTCACTTATCATCTCATCTCAGACTCTAAGTCTACCTTCATCAAGAAAACTCTAAGCTCATCTTCTCGGTTATTAAGCTCAACCTTGTATAGCTCATGATAAAAACATCCTCACAAGATGACCACCTTAGTTCTCTTGATGTTTGTAAACCATCCACATATCGTTCACTCCACAAGGGTATGTTATCATCTCTATCCTCATACCTCATAGCAACATTCCAACTCACATCATCTTTATCCTTGGTGTATGGCATGCATATTGTCCTATCTCTCACTCCCATAACAAGAGGAAATAAACATTTGATGGCCATCCAAACACAAAGTTCTTCCTATTCTAAGAGTAGAGATGGTACATCCCACATTGCCTGTACACCTTCAAATCCAAGTTGAACCGTGCAACATATGTCTCTACCTCATGAAAATCTCGATATCAAGGTTACTTCCATAGAAAACTGGTCTCAGACCCACTTGGGTCACCACACAATCCTTGGTCATCTCCTCTAGGTCTGTAGGGAGTCGACACTTTTGGGGTCATCCCTCTTCCCTTATGCATTAGAGAGTGCCCTCTTCATCTTCCCTTTGGGTCCCATGAGTTCATGAAGGTGATCAATCTCCTAACCCATGGACCTCAGACAATGATAGTTGTTACCTCCCGACCCTATGGTCATGTGCAACTAGGGAATTAGGTAACTCCTACTTCCATAGGTCTTATCCCTACCTGACACTAGGATAGACTTAGGATTCTAACATAGTACATGTCCAACTTAGAACCTTACCCAAGTCTCCATCATTTCTCTCTGCATTCACGTGCTGACTTTCATCCTCTCATAGGGGTCATGGTGACCTGCCTACCTTGGTCAGGCCCCATACCGGTTACCTCCATGGTAACACATCCACATGCACTTAGAGATGGTTATCTATGGGTCTAAAAGTTCATTCTCTTACCATGTACCCTTCACTTAGCTTCTCAAGATTCTATTAGACCTCCTTAGGTTACCTCAAAACCAACAAACTGGTATACACCCTGCAAAAGGGTCCCTCTCCCAGGATGGGAGGAAACTACATCAAAGGTCACAAACATCCTTATGTCTAGGGTTCACATCTAGGGTTTGCATGAGCATGCTTAGCCCTAGAAAGCTACTAAGGTGTGTAGCTCACAAGCAGACCACCTTCTAAACCATGCTAGGTCTCCATGGTAGGTCCTACTTGTTTCTATTCTCTCACATTGGACCATCATCACACCTGCCCATGTAGCCAACTTAGTTGTGAGGGGTTCATCAAACATACCTTAGAGTTAAGGGGTTTCCCTTTCCACTAAACATGAGGAGTGCCATGCTCAAATCTCATCATGAGCAACAGGTACACCACTTCCCCTCTTAGGCCTAGGAACCCTAGGTTCACTTTTTTGATGTCCAACTGTCTGCTTAACTTTTTAACCACTAGCCAAGCATGTACAGGGTATGACATGCACTTCCCATGATCCTTCCACTTGAACAACACTTCAGAGTGAAGTCCTCTACAAGGGCAACCAACTAGGTATAAGGCCTCACTACTGGTTACTTAAACCTCCTCTGGGTCTAAGGAACTCTTCTTCCTATCCCTACAAGGTAAGCACCCATATCATCTACACATAGGTACTAGCAACCTCATCCTCTCTCTAGGGTTTGGTTCCTGTGACGATACTTCTGTCTCAGAAAATGAGATCAACGAATGTGGAAGCGATTAGCTAACAGTGAAATTATTAAAAATCACTAAAAATTAAAACTTTCGTAAAGAGATCTTCAAACGGTAAAACTCTTTCATAAAGAAACATGATAAGTTGTTTACAAACTAATCCATCAGTACATCTCTGTAATGTCACATCTCGAGGGTTACAGACATCAACTGCCTTGTTAACTGTACAAGGCAAGATACAAAAATCTTGAGGCATTAGGCCAAAAATCTCAGATTTACTTTAAACATATATTGACTCCTAGGACATGAGAGTACATAGATGACACATAGAACATTCTATCTAAGACTCGACAGACAGTGTCTCCACCTAAGGATCACTGTTGTCCCTGATGTTGCTGCTGCTGTTGTTGCTCACCCACTGATGGGTTCCTTCGTCCACGGCGTCTACCTAAAAAGTTGAATTCCACGGGGGTGAGACAATTGTATAATTGTCCCAGCGAGAGTTATAAATCTCTGCCAGAAGCATTGTTATTGCAATAATGGAATAACATTGAGCAATAGAATTATGAATATTCAACAGTAGGTAAAATATTGTGTAAACTAAGTGAAGCAACATTCTTTTAAGCAATCATTTCAATTATAACTTAATTGAATGACAAGACACATAACAATAAGGAATATGAAGAACATGTATACTAGTTATTCAACTAAAGCACTGTAAACAATGTATCATCATTCATTGTTTCTCGTGTTTCAACCTAAGAAATTATGCTATACAGCTGATTACATTTTACAAACACACTTATGCCCTGAGGAGATGAGTTACACCTCTCATACTCCAACTGACCATTACAAAATCGCAATCGGTACCATACATAGGTCATCAGAAGAGCTGGATTCCTATGACCTCATCCTCCTCAGTTAGTATGAGGAACAACATGCAGAACATCTTGTGTCTCTGCCATAATAGATTTCCAGGGTATTCTGGCAACTTCACTATTAGAGTTACAGTGGCGTGCTGTACTCTCTTCGCCATCGAGGGATTTCATGTTTATCTCACATCGATGCGACATTAACAACATCATCGGGAGATTGGTGATACATCATCCTGACATAAACATATAATGAAGGAATGAGAGATTAAATGTACATCTCACATCAATTCCTACATTAGGATGTAAGGATATTCATGTCCATAACCCCCACATACTCAAAAGTATGCTCTCCAGAAATTCCCTTAGGAAAACCTGTTTCACCATCATTTAACTTCTAACAATGATGGATCTATGGTCAGGGCTCTACATGATATCATTATACTTGATTATTTAAGTACAATATAACATTCTTTTAGCACCAGACATGTTTTTAAACATAAACCAATAAGACAATTGCTATAAAGAAAGAGTACTAATTGTATCAAGTTCATTTCACATCTAGTTATCATTAGGATATCAATCCCTAACCATCTCATCATTATGGTTCAGGAATATGGGTATTCAAACCCTTATATCATCAAAACACTTGTTACCAAGTAACATATTGATTATTTGATGGCAATACATATATTTCTCATGGCTCATACAACCTATCAATCTCATATGTTACCTCTTTCTAGGCAACATAGCATGCCATTACTTCCAAATCTTATAAAGTGTTTTCAATAAATATGACGTCATAACCCTTATCTGGCTATATTCACTTCTTAATAAAGACCTGCATGACTAACAAAATTGATAATAAGTACATTATCTCTATATCAACACATTGCAAAATAAAGATAACCTTTCAATTCAAGGGTTGTACTACTATGCCCTTAGTAGGGTTAGGTTTTTCCCTTTTTAATTCAATTAGGGTTAATCAACCCCTATAGCTAAATTAGGAATAATGATTCCTGATTTCATACATCACTCATAGGGTTACATGCTTAAAGGCATAACCCAGAATTAGGGTTTACTGTTCATACCATGACATTTCCCTAAATTAGGGTTTACTATTCATATTTCATCACATTACCCTAGATTAGGGTTCACTATTCAATTTACAATGAATTAAGATCATACCATCATCATGTATGAGGATTACTTCCATTAATGCCCTCAAATTAGGTTAAGATTCATTAACCATCATAATTAGGATTTTCATGATCTCACTATGAAGGATCATACCCTAATTAGACATATGCATACATATTGAAGATTTATCACTTGATTCTCAATCATATAGGGAGTCTTCTCTCTCCTCTATCTATCAGATGATGTTTACATCACCTATGATTAGGCTAAGTCAATCCAATACTGACATCATGGGTTGTGTCATTACTATTGTGGTCATTTACGGTTCACTTGATCAAAGGGTATTGGTTACTCCATCCCATCAAGGGTACTTTTGTAATGTTCACCATTGATCATGACATACATTAATTAACTAATTACTTGGTCCCTTAATCATTTTAAGTATATATAAGGTTTAGGTTAATCAACTACTAAACCATATTGACCACTAAGACATCAAATGATCTTGACCGTTTTAGACCTCAAATGGTCTTACACACTAAACCCCAAAACGGTCTTGGCAGACCTTGAAACCGTTTGGTGTTGTTGACCATTTGGTCTAGTTTGACTTTTGAAACCGCATGGACACAATCGTTCTTGAAACCGCATGAGCACCAAATGGTTTGGGATCATTTGGTCCCAAACGTTCTTGAGACCATTTGCACTCAAATGGTCTTGAGACCGTTTGGACCCAAACAGTCTTGAGACTGTTTGGTCCAAACCACCTCAAAACCGCATGGACCAAAAAGTGTCTCAACCATTCCAATTGAGTTAGGGCTTCCAATGTTGAACCCCTCAATCGATCATGCACTTGTTAGCCACTCATCAATTGAGTCAATTAGGTCAATCCTCAACTGATTTGACATTCAATTGACCCTCAATTGATCATCAATTAGGGCTTGGATCAATTGGATTAGGGTTTGGAATCGATAATCCTTCAACATGTTTCAACATGAGTCTAATTGATTTTGAACCCATTGAACCATCAATCAATTTGGTCATGACCTGACCCCAAACGGTCTTGGGATCGTTTGGATGACCTCCAAACGATCTTGAGACCATTTTCCCATTATATCATCATAAACCAAGTCATTCACTTAAGGGTTGAACCCTAGGTTTGGTCACCAAATCAGCACTTAATTGCTTATCAACTTGATATCATTGGACCCTCAATTGGTCAACCCTACTTAACCCTAGACCTAAAAATGGTCTTGGGTGATCACCAAACGGTCTTGAGACCGTTTGGGTGATCCCCAAATGGTTTTGAAACTGTTTGGGCCACTCAACCCAAACCTCAACTTGATTCTATTATTAAAATCAGCAAATAACCCGATTAGGGTTTAGGTGGTTGATGTGCCTTCAATTGGTGATTTACTTGGTATTACTTGATGATTTTCGGTAGGTGATTAGTCCACATTATTTACAACATACCTACAAATGGTCAACACCTGGTCAATGCATCCAAACGGTCTTGAGACCGTTTGCTTCCATGCGTTCTTGGTTGAAACTGTTTGCATTCAAACGGTTTGAAACCGTTTGCTCCCAAACGGTTTGGAAAACCGTTTGTGCAAGGTTAGAAACCGTTTGCTAAATTTTATTTCTTGATAAAAATTGGTATTAATGTTATCATCTTCTAACTCAAGAACAGGGGCTGTTCTTCATGGAATTACTTGTAATAACACACAAAGGTGTCTAAGGAAGAAATATAAGCAACGTTTCTAAGAAAGAAGGATGCAATAGAAAAGCTTAAGGGTTAGAGTTATAAAACCCACCTTTAGATCTGATATAGAGCTCCAAGCTTCGTAGCTTTAATGGTGGATGAATCTCCAGTGGTTTCCCAAGGTCTGTTCTTCAAGATTTGGATGGAGAAGATGGCTAGAAAGAAGAGTTGTGTAAGGAAAACTACTAAACCAACCTTGTATTAGAGTTTCCTCCAAGAATTCGAGCTAGGTGATGATCCATACTTACCAACTTAACTTGGTCATCCTTCCTCTGATCCTGATCTCCTTCTTAGTCGGCCAAAGCATGAAGATGAGAAAAGAAACTAAGGGAAACGATCCCTTTCTTTGTTGATAAGGATCCTTATATATTTTTGGATATTTTCAAGGCAAAGAAAAAGATAGTTATTTATTTTATTTCTTAAACCCATCCACTCATTCTTGCTCTACCCTTGGCCACGTTTCTTCCTCCTTTTCACATGAAAAACCTATCTCTTATCCAAGGTTAAAGGAAAAGAAACCATATGTCTTAATAAGTTATATATATGAAAGGCCATTTTGCTTAAAACTTGGTTATTTAGATATTAAGGTTATCTTTCTTATTTGATCATTCAAATGAGGTGCCCTCCTCATTTTCCTTACTCCACTTTATGACAAGAGACATTAAAGATACTCTAGAGGGTATATTTTACATGTTGGACCCTAGGTTTTGGGTAAATTGCACTTTACACCAAAACTAGGTTTTAAAGCACAAGGATTGCTCTACAAGCTATATCTTGGTGTTCAAGCCTGTGGAATCCATACCACTACATCATATTCATTCTTATGATGTCTCATAATCATAGGAACATCTTAACATGTACAATTTGCAAGTTAACCCCTCTACTTGGGTAATTTGCACTTTAGTCCAAGATTAACAAAACACTGTTGCAACATTGTACAAAAAGGACTGAAATGGAAATATAAGTTTCTCAAAAGCTTTAATTACATATCATAAGATAATCACAAATATCTAATCACATATTTAAGCAAAACACCTAGGGTTAGTTCATAACCCAGGTCAGGGATGTTACAAATTATCCACCCCTTACAAGGATTTCGTCCCCGAAATCAACAAAACATACTAAGAGAAAAGAGTAGGGTATTTCCTTCTCATCTCTTCTTCTAGTTCCCATGTGGCTTCTTCAATACCACGGTGATTCCAGAGGACTTTCACAAGACTTATGTCTTTCTTTTTCATCTTTTTAATTCTTTTATCAAGGATCGATACAGGTTCTTCATAAGATATATCATCATTCAATTCTACGTCCATAGGTTGTAGAACTGATTCTATATTAGGGTGACATTTCCTAAGCATGGAAATGTGGAACACAGGGTGTAGCTTCTGTAGCTATGGTGGTAACTCTAGCTTATAAGCTACCTTCCCAATCCGTTCAATGATTGGATAAGGCCCCATAAACCTAGGAGCTAATTTTCCTTTCCTTCCAAATCTCAGAACTCCTTTCCAAGGTGAGACCTTGAGGTAAACTCTGTCTCCAACCTGGAATTCTAAAGGTCTATGATGCTTATCAGCATAAGACTTCTGCCTATCCTGTGCAGTTTTTATCTGTTGTTGTATTACTTTAATCTTCTCGGTAGTCTGCTGCACAAGATCAGGACCTAACAGTTGATTTTCACCGGTTGCATACCAACATAGGGGTGATTTACAACGTCTACCATACAAAGCTTCATAAGGTGCCATGTCAATGCTATGTTGATAGTTGTTATTATAGGCAAACTCTATCAAGCTTAGGTGCAGATCCCAACATCATGTAAATTGAAGAACACATGCTCTAAGCAAGTCTTCCAAAGTTTGTATAGTCCTTTCTGACTGTCCATCAGTCTGGGGATGAAAGGATGTACTAAAACTTAAATGTGTGCCTAAAGATTTATGAAGTTGCTCCCAAAAATGACTCGTAAACTGGGGACCTCTATCAGAAATAATGGTAACTGGGACTCCATGCAGCCGCACTATCTCATCAACATATAACTGTGCTAGCTTCTCAGCAAAATAGGTTGTTTTGACAGGTAAGAAATGTGTTGTCGTTGTCAACCTATCAACTATTACCCAGATGGAATCATGTCCTTTGACTGTCCTTGGTAAACCAACCACAAAATCCAAGGTCACATGATCCCACTTCCACTGTGGTATGGGCAAAGGTTGCATTGTTCCTGTAGGCTTCTGGTGTTCATCTTTAACTTGTTTACACACAGGACATCACAAAACAAACTCAGCAATGCCCTTCTTCAAACCAGGCCACCAATACATATCTTTCAAATTTCGATACATCTTGGTGCTTCTTGGATGCATAGCATACTTTGAAGAATGAGCTTCTTCCAGGACTAACTTTCTCAAGTTATCCACATCAGGCACTATCATCCTACCATGATAACATGCTACTTGATCCTATGAGTCATGGAAACCATATCATTTCTCGCTACCATACTCTGATCTTATCAGTTGAACTGTAACATCAACTTGCTGTGCTTCCTTGATCTGCCGTCTCAGAGTAGGTTTTATATGCATCTCAGCTAACAACCCGGCTAACAATGATACTCTCAACTGTATATTGTCTTGCCTTAAGGAGATAAGCATATCCCTTCTAGAGCATACCAAAGAATTCAGTTGTGCTCTATCTAAAGCTGGTGTTGCTGATTTCCTACTCAAAGCATATGCAACCACATTGGCCTTCCCTGGATGGTAATCAATCGTACAATCATAGTCTTTGATTAACTCCATCCAGCGGCGTTGCCTCATGTTAAGCTCATGCTGAGAAAATATATACTTAAGGTTCTTATGGTCTGTGAAAATCTAGAATGTCTCTCCATAAAGATAATGTCTCCAGATCTTCAAGGCATGAACTACGACAGCTAGTTCTAGATCGTGTGTCGGATAATTCTCCTCGTGTTTCATAAGCTGTCGGGAAGAAAAAGAAATCACTTATTTATCCTGCATCAACACACATCCAAGTCCATTATTAGAAGCATCACAGAAAACTATATATCCTTTTCCTTGCACAGGTAACACAAGTACAAGTGAACTTGTCAACCTCTCCTTCAACAACTAGAAAGATTGTTGACACTTATCACTCCAGGAAAAAGGAACGTCCTTCCTGGTCAACTTTGTCAAGGGTAAATCTATATAACTGAAGTTCTTAATGAACCTCCGGTAATAACCTGCCAATCCTAAGAAACTATGGATTTCCGTCGGCGTCTTCGGATGCTCCCATAGCAGAATAGATTCTACTTTTTTTAGGGTCAACACAAATACCTAAAGTAGATATTACGTGCCCAAGAAAAGATACTTCTGGTAACCAAAACTCACACTTGCTAAACTTAGCATATAACTTATGCTCTCTTAGCAAAGTTAGAGCCTGACAAAGATGCTGCTCATGCTGCTAAGGATCTCTATTATAGATCAGGATGTCATCTATAAAGACAACAACACACTGAATGAGAAAAGGCTGGAAGATTCTATTCATGAGTTCCAAAAATGCAGTTGGTGCATTTGTTAGTCCAAACGACATAACTGTGAACTCATAGTGACCATACCTTGTCCTAAAGGCAGACTTGGGTATGTCACTATCCTTAATACGGAGTTGATGATATCTTGACCTCAAGTCTATCTTTAAGAAGACGATTGCACCATGCAACTGGTCAAAGAGATCATCAATCCTCGACAGAGGATACTTATTCTTTATCATTACTTTATTTAGCTGTCTATAATCAATGCATAACCACATTGACCCATATTTGTTTTTAACAAATAGGACCGGAGCACCCCAAGGCGAAGTACTCGGTCAGATGAAACCCTTCTCAAGCAACTCTTGCAACTATTTCTTGAGTTCTTCCATCTCAGCAGGCGCCATCCTATATGGTGTTTGTGCTACATGTTGCGTTTCTGGGATTAAATTGATCTCAAAATCAATTTCCCGGGGTGGTGGTACACCTGGAAGCTCTTCAAGAAATACATCTTCAAATTCCCTGACTATAGGAACTTCGACAGGGTTAGGACTATCCATGGTAGTATCTACCACATGGGCCAAGAATGCATAACATCCTTGCCTCATCAGTTTCTCAGCAACCATAGCTAACATAAGACAGGTGGTTAGAATCTTTCTTTCTCCTTGAAAGATCCATGTGTCACTATCATCAGTGAACACAACTTTCTTGGATTCAGAATCCAAAACAACCTTATACCTTTATAAGGTATCCATCCCAAGGATTATATCAAATCCATGCATCTCAAGTGGTATAAGATCCACTTGAATGCGATGTTCAGAAAAGAAGAGGATGCAGGGAGAAAATACCTCCTGCAACACAGCAGACCCCATCAATGGAGTTTCTACCAACAAACTATCTGCTCTATGACTTATAGTCAAGTTGTAGTCAAGAATCACTCTTCGAGTGATAAAGGAGTGCGTAGAACCCAAATCAATTATAACAGATACAACGCAAGATGTTGACATATCAGAATATAACAACTCCATCTGACCTGCCACAACCCGAGGGTTGATTGCTGCATCAGGTGGGTTCATCGTGTAGAATCTTGTCGTTGCCTATGGTTGATTCAGTGCTCGATGACTAGGTGCCGATGATCCTACTTGGGATGCTTGTCCATGTCCTCTAGCGTTACCTAGAAACTGTTGCCTTTGGGATCCTTGCTGACTCTGCCTTTAAGGTTGAGTCACACTCACATCTCTGGCTTTGCAATCTTTCATCAGATGTCCCATCTTTCCACATATGTAACAACTTCTGTTTAGTTGTTGTGGTCTAGGTGGTCCTGTAACCGATATAGATGCTGAACTATGAGCTCCTTCTAAAGGTAAGCTTCATCCGCTACCCCTATTTGACGTCCACTGCATCTGGGTATTGGATCTAGGTGGTGGTGTAGGTACATAAAACCTAGGTTTCTTAAAATCTTTAGATGAAGATCCTTGGAACTGGGGATACATACTCTTGTTCTTTGTCTGTCTCTTTTCTGATACAGACCTCTCTACCCTTCTGATAGACTCCACAAAGGTAGAAAACCTTTCCCTATTCTCTAGAGCAGACACATGAGTAGTTAACTCAGCATATAACCCTTTCTCAAAACGCCTAATCCTTTATTCATCAGTGGTCTTCATGTGCAGATAGAACTGCAAAATCTCCATGAACTTAGCCTCGTACTCACTAATGTTCATAGGTACTTGTCTTAACCTCTCAAAGTGAGAGATTTTCTCATCCAGAAACGTCTTAGGAAAATATCTATTGATAAATTCCCATCAGAAAACTTCCCATGCAACCTCAACACCTGGCCTCTTCTATTCTTCCATGGTCCACCAGTGACTAGCACTCCCCTTGAGAAGGTACACAGCATGTCTAACCTTCTCAGCATCTGGGATGTTCAGGATTCTAAAGGCCTTCTCTAGTTCAGTTAACCACAAGTTAGCATCTGCTGGGTCAGCTGTTCCAGCATACTCTGTGGCTCCAACTCGGCGAAGTCGTTCAAACGTCTTGCCGACTCCTTGTCCTTATGGATGGGTAGGTTCCCTAGGTGCAGGTATAGGCATCCTATCAGTCATATGTGTCATGGCAGTCATAAACTGCCCAAACATAGCTTGGACGGCTGGGTTCCCTATGCCAGTTGGATCGAACTGGGGTGGTTCAGGCACAAGTTCTTCTCTTTATGGGTTTCTTGCACCTTCTCAGGTGCAGGGACACTACTTTCTGCAATGTGTTCTTCATGTGGTCCAGACATCCTTAGTTTTATCTTCTCCTCCTGATGAGCAGAAGACACTATCAGATATACTAGAAGATACTAGAACAGACTCATCATCCTAAGTCCTATGTCTTTGTAGACTCAGCGAACCTAGAGCTCTGATACCACTAAATTGTGACGATACTTCTGTCTCAGAAAATGAGATCAACGAATGCGGAAGCGATTAGCTAGCAGCGGAATTATTAAAAATCACTAAAAATTAAAACCTTTTGTAAAGAGATCTTCAAACGGTAAAACTCTTTCATAAAGAAACATGATAAGTTGTTTACAAACTAATCCATCAGTACATCTCTGTAATGTCACATCTCGAGGGTTACAAACAGCAACTGCCCTGTTAACTGTACAAGAAAAGATACAAAAATCTCGAGGCATTAGGTCAAAAATCTTAGATTTACTTTAAACGTGTATTGACTCCTAGGACCTGAGAGTACATATATGACACATAGGGCATTCTATCTAAGACTCGACAGATAGTGTCTCCACCTGAGGATCACTACTGTCCCTGATGCTGCTGCTGCTGCTGTTTCTCACCCACTGATTGGTTCCTTCGTCCACGACGTCTACCTAAAAAGTCGAATTCCACGGGGGTGAGACAATTGTATAATTGTCCCAGCGAGAGTTATAACTCTCCGCCAGAAGCATTGTTATTGCAATAATGGAATAACATTGAGCAATAGAATTATGAATATTCAACAGCAGGTAAAACATTGTGTAAACTAAGTGAAGCAACATTCTTTTAAGCAATCATTTCAATTATAACTTAATTGAATGACAAGACACATAACAATAAGGAATATGAAGAACATGTATACTAGTTATTCAACTAGAACACTGTAAACAATGTATCATCATTCATTGTTTCTCGTGTTTCAACCTAAGAAATTATGCTATACAGCTGATTACATTTTACAAACACACTTATGCCCCAAGGAGATGAGTTACACCTCTCATACTCCAACCAACCATTACGAAATCACAATCGGTACCATACATAGGTCATCAGAAGAGCCGGATTCCTATGACCTCATCCTCCTCAGTCAGTATGAGGAACAACATGCAGGACATCTTGTGTCTCTGCCATAATAGATTTCCAAGGTATTCTGGAAACTTCGCTATTAGAGTTATAGTGGCATGCTGTACTCTCTTCGCCATCGAGGGATTTCATGTTTATCTCACATCGATGCGGCATTAACAACATCATTGGGAGATTGGTGATACATCATCCCGACATAAACATATAATGAAGGAATGAGAGATTAAATGTACATCTCACATCAATTCTTACATTAGGACGTAAGGATATTCGCGTCCATAACCCCCACATACTCAAAAGTATGCTCTCTAGGAATTCCCTTAGGAAAACCTATTTGACCATCATTTAACTTCTGACAATGATGGATCTATGGTCAGGGCTCTACATGATATCATTATACTTGATTATTTAAGTAAATTATAGCATTATTTTAGCATCAGGCATGTTTTTAAACATAAACCAATAAGACGATTACTATAAAGAAAGAGTACTAATTGTATCAAGTTCATTTCACATCTAGTTATCATTAGGATATCAATCCCTAACCATCTCATCAGTATGGTTCAGGAATATGGGTATTCAAACCCTTAGATCATCAAAACACTTGTTACCAAGTAACATATTAATGATTTGATGGAAATACAAATATTTCTCATGGCTCATACATCCTATCAATCTCATATGTTACCTCTTTCTAGGCAACATAGCATGCCATTACTTCCAAATCTTATAAAGTGTTTTCAATAAATATGACGTCATAACCCTTACCTAGCTATATTCACTTCTTAATAAATACCTGCATGACTAACACAATTGATAATAAGTACATTATCTCTATATGAACACATTGCAAAACAAAGATAACCTTTCAATTCAAGGGTTGTACTACTATGCCCTTAGTAGGGTTAGGTTTTTCCCTTTTTAATTCAATTAGGGTTAATCAGCCCCTATAGCTAAATTAGGAATATTGATTCCTCATTTCATACATCACTCATAGGGTTACATGCTTAAAGGCATAACCCAGAATTAGGGTTTACTGTTCATACCATGACATTTCCCTAAATTAGTGTTTACTATTCATATTTCATCACATTACCCTAGATTAGGGTTCACTATTCAATTTACAATGAATTAATATCATACCATCATCATGTATGAGGATTACTTCCATTAATGCCCTCAAATTAGGTTAAGATTCATTAACCATCATAATTAGGGTTTTCATGATCTCACTATGAAGGATCATACCCTAATTAGACATATGCATACATATTGAAGATTTATCACTTGATTCTCAATTATATAGGGAGTCTTCTCTCTCCTCTATCTATCAGATGATGTTTACATCACCTATGATTAGGCTAAGTCAATCCAATACTGACATCATGGGTTGTGTCATTACTATTGTGGTCATTTAAGGTTCACTTGATCAAAGGGTATTGGTTATTCTATCCCATCAAGGGTACTTTTGTAATGTTCACCATTGATCATGACATACATTAATTAACTAATTACTTGGTCCCTTAATCATTTTAAGTATCTATAAGGTTTAGGTTAATCAACTAATAAACCATATTGACCACTAAGGCATCAAACGATCTTGACCCTTTTAGACCTGAAACGGTCTTGCACACTAAACCCCCAAACGGTCTTGGACATAACTTGAAACCGTTTGGTGTTGTTGACCGTTTGGTCTAGTTTGACTTTTGAAACCACATGGACACAATCGTTCTTGAAACCACATGAACACCAAATGGTTTAGGATCGTTTGGTCCCAAACAGTCTTGAGACCGTTTGTGTGGACTCAAACGATCTTGAGACCGTTTGGTCCAAACCACCTCAAAACCGCATGGACCAAAAAGTGTCTCAACCATTCCAATTGAGTTAGGGTTTTCAATGTTGAACCCCTCAATCGATCATGCACTTGTTAGCCACTCATCAATTGAGTCAATTAGGTCAACCCTCACCTGATTTTACATTCAATTGACCCTCAATTGATCATGAATTAGGGCTTGGATCAATTGGATTAGGGTTTGGAATCGATCATCCTTCAACATGTTTCAACATGGGTCTAATCGATTTTGAACCCATTGAACCATCAATCAATTTGGTAATGACCTGACCCCAAACGGTCTTCAGATAATTTGGATGACCTCCAAATGATCTTGAGACCGTTTTCCCATTATATCATCATAAACCAAGTCATTCACTTAAGGGTTGAACCCTAGGTTTGGTCACCAAATCAGCACTTAATTCCTTATCAACTTGATATCATTAGACCCTCAATTGGTCAACCCTACTTAACCCTAGACCTCCAAATGGTCTTGGGTGATCACCAAACAGTCTTGAGACCGTTTGGGTGATCCCCAAATGGTTTTGAAACCGTTTGGGCCACTCAACCCAAACTTCAACTTGATTCTATTATTAAAATCAGCAAATAACCCGATTAGGGTTTAGGTGGTTGATGTGCCTTCAATTAGTGATTTACTTGGAATTACTTGATGATTGTTGGTAGGTGATTAGTCCACATTATTTACAATAGACCTCCAAACGGTCAATGCATGGTCAACACATCCAAATGGTATTGAGACCATTTGCTTCCATGCATTCTTGGTTGAAACCGTTTGCTTCCATGCGTTCTTGGTCGAAACCGTTTGCATTCAAACAGTTTGAAACCATTTGCTCCCAAACGGTTTGGAAAACCATTTGTGCAAGGTTAGAAACCGTTTGCTAAAGTTGCTTTTTGGATAAAAATTGGTATTAATGTTATCATCTTCTACCTCAAGAATAGGGGCTGTTCTTCACGGAATTACTTGCAATAACACACAAAGGTGTCTAAGGAAGAAATATAAGCAACATTTCTAAGAAAGAAGGATGTGATAGCAAAGCTTAAGGGTTAGAGTTATAAAACCCGCCTTTAGATCTGATCTAGAGCTCCAAGCTTCATATCTTTAATGGTGGATGAAGTTCCAGTGGTTGCCCAAGGTCCGTTCTTCAAGATTTGGATGGAGAAGATGGCTAGAAAGAAGAGTTGTGTAAGGAAAACTACTAAACCAACCTTGTATTAGGGTTTCCTCCAAGAATTCGAGCTAGGTGATGATCCATACTTACCAACTTAACTTGGTCGTCCTTACTCTGCTCCTGAGCTCCTTCTTAGTCGGCCAAAGCAAGAAGATGAGAAAAGAAACTAAGGGAAACGATCCCTTGCTTTGTTGATAAGGATCCTTATATATCTTTGGATATTTTCAAGGCAAAGAAAAATATAGTTATTTCTTTTATTTATTAAACCCATCCACTCATTCTTGCTCCAACCTTGGCCATGTTGCTTCCTCCTTTTCACATGCAAAACCTCTCTCTTATACAAGGTTGAAGGAAAAGAAACCATATGTCTTAATAAGTTATATATATGAAAGGCCATTTTGCTTAAAACTTGGTTATTTAGATATTAAGGTTATCTTTCTTATTTGATCATTCAAATGAGGCGCCCTCCTCATTTTCCTTACTCTACATGATGCCAAAAGACATGAAAGATACTCTAGAGGGTATATTTTACATGTTGGACCCTAGGTTTTGGGTAAATTGCACTTTACACCAAAACTAGGTTTTAAAGCACAAGGATTGCTCTACAAGCTATATCTTGGTGCTCAATCCTATGTAATCCATACCACTACATCATATTCATTCTTATGATGTATCATCATAGGAACATCTTAACATGTACAATTTGCAAGTTAACCCCTCTACTTGGGTAATTTTCACTTTAGTCCAAGATTAACAAAACACTGTTGCAACATTGTACAAAAAGGACTAAAATGAAAATATAAGTTTCTCAAAAGCTTTAATTACATATCATAAGATAATTACAAGCATCTAATCACATATTTAAGCAAAACACCTAGGGTTAGTTCATAACCCATGTCAGGGATGTTACAGTTCCTCTAAAGACAATCAAGATACCATCAGCCTCTAGGGATCCGTCATAAGGCAACCACTATCATCCACTTAGGTCACATCATCCTCAACTCCCATTGTTCCTCATATCTCAGAGTTTAAGCTTACAACCTTCTTGCTTGGGTCCTGCTCTCTCTCTAGAGCTATTTCCACAACCAACCTAACTACTAGAGGCCCTCCCTCAAAGAAGGTGGATTAAGCTCACAAGCATACCGCTACATGGGTGAAGTCTCTGTTCAACTTACGCTTGCTTAAGATTATCCATAGCCCCTTTATGCTTATCTCATAATCTATTCAACATACTCTCTTGGCCATGGTTTTAGCCTACTGTCAACACTATTGACGTACTCTGGGTGCATACTATGCCATACCCATATAAGCCCATCAGGTTTCTATAGGTTCTCCACTAACCTTATCAATGAAGGATCTATCCTTCATTTTAACATGCATGACCCTTCCCAGGGTTGGTTCGCCAAAGGCACTAGGTCATCCAACCTCACATGGCTCATATCGTCGTGGGTATCTGAAAGAATTTCCTCTCACACACATGGTGGAACATGGCATCTAACTCATCATGCCATCTCTCTCTCTCTAGTCACCACTTAGGGTTAGGGTAAGCATCATCCTCATAGGATGTGCCAGGTCTCTACTTATAATGGAGGTCTCTACCTCTAAGACTAACTCTCTCTACCCATCCTCCTGACAAGAAGGTCTAGCCTCAGGTCTCTCCTGAGGGCATGACAACATATGTCATATGACCTAAGCATGCAACTATTATTTAGTTTACACAAACTATTAAGCTTATGTCCATGACATATTATTTACATGCTTTTCATTAATTTGGTCGAGGATTCCTTAAACCCTATCAACTTTACCCATACCTCAAGAGGGTGAGGAAGAGAGAGAGAAACCCTAATCCTTAAAATCCTTAACAACATTTGAGTTGAGAAGGGATGAACAAGATGAGAGAGTCCTAAAGATATCTTATTTCGAGTCAGATCCTAAGACATTGGCCAGGCAGTCACACAAATCTAGGAGTCCTCATATTCCGACTAGCGGTGCAGAGGAAAATCTTACCAGTCCCCGGACGTGATCCTTTTCTAGACACCTCTGTCTTTCAGAAAATCCTCTAATAACTCCCTTGGTTCTACGGAATTTGTAAAATTTAATAATTATTAAAGATTAAATGAGGAACCTATGTTGTTATACCAAATGTAATGACCCCGCCTCCCAGTAACCCCCACTTAAGGGAGACCAAGAGGTCAGAGTTGTTATTCCAATTTCCAGATCAAATGTTCGATAAATACTCAATAATAATTATCAAATTCTACCAGACTATACTGAAAGTGGGAATAAAATAAAACTTTGCATACCTTTTTCAAAAACTTGGATATATATAACTTCTATCCAAATCTGGACTTTATTCTTACTAATCCTCCTTGCACTTTATTTCTTAATTTCAAAAATATGCCACTTTACTATTTGTCCTTTTCAATTTGCACCTAAAACACCGACAAACAAAACGTCGGTCAGCATATCGAAATATGCTGGTATGTGGGGACAACCAAAATGTCACAAATATGGCTAACAATCTAAATATCACAATCAAGTTAATTAACTAACCAATTTACACTTTCAATGTGACATTCTCCACTGCTTTTGCCCTAACCCTGGCATACCCTCCTTAGGGTTTCTCTTTTGCTAATGACTTAAGGCCACCTTCTCATTTTTGAGCTTGGTGCCTAGGGTCACCTCTCATGGTGCCCATTAGTCATTCAATAAATACCACCTTCTCGATCTCGAGCTTGGTGTCTGGGGTCACCACTCATGGTGCCCATGGGTCTTCCCTCTTGGGCTTGACCTTTTGGCATCATCCATTAGGGTGGCATGTAGGTGCGAAAATACACACTTATACTATTATTGTGATAATCATAGTGACTTTATGCATATAATTTCCTAATATTGTTCACATCATCAAGCTCTATCAAACCTAGCTCTCTTCCTAGGGTTTCTATTCCTTTTTAGTGTTTCACTTGCAATTAGGGTTTTTCTTGCACTTTTATTACTACAAAGGCTAATTAGGCAAAATAACTCACAAACCCTAATGATTATAACCTAACTCATATAACTGGCTTAGAATCATCATTTTACAACATTTTTCACATGTTTCAAATTATAACCTATCTATGGTTTTTCTTTTGATTTTGATTCCTTTTTCCATTAGAAACTATGTGGACACAAAATCTTATCCAAGATGTATCCATTATCCAAATATCCACATATTTCTTATAATATTATTATTATCTCATATTTCCTTTGATAAAGCAATATTTAATTCATCTTTTCTCTCTCTTGTTGCATTATCCTTGAACTTGGACTCCTTGGAACCCAAGGAATCCAAAAGGCACGAAATCCACCTTTGGGGAATATTCTTTTGCCTTCTAGAGGTTTCTACATCTTTCTCTTCTCCATTTTCAAATTATTCATTTACTAATTGAATTTCCTTTTTCTTTTCCTTCTTATTGGGCCCAATAGCCAATAAATCCCACAAAACAACCAACAATGCTATTGTTAATGAAATCCTTTTATTCAAAACAAATCATATCATTATTTGTTCAGATATCTTTAATAGGTGAAATTACATTTCTAACCAAAGAACCCAAAAATTGGGGTTGTAACAAGATGCTTCCCAATTTATATCTGATATGGTGTCTTTTTAACCGATTTAGATGGTACTAGATTTAGTGTAAACATCGAAGTTTGTAGAGCATACCCCCAAAAGGTTGTCTAAAGCTCGGGTAAACTCATCATCAATCACATCATATCCATTAATGTGCAATAACTTCTTTTTGATACACCATGATGCTGATGTGTTCCAGGAAGAGTCCCCTGGGATATAATCCCATGGGCTCTAAGAAGGTTCTCAAACTCTTAGTTTAAGTACTATCCACCTTGATTAGAACAAAGTTCCTTAATACTTTTGCCATGTTGGTTCTATACTTCATTCATTAATTCCTTGAACCTTTTAAGAGCTTCTGACTTATTTTTTATTAAATAAACATAGCCATACCTACCGAAGTCCTTAGTGAAGGTAAAGTACTGATACCCACCTCTAGCATTTGTTGTAAAAGGTCTACACACATTAGTTTATTTGAGTCCTAATAGATCACTATCCCTATCATTCTTACTGGTGGAATGAGTCTTATCCATCTTACCTAATAAACAAAATTCACATGTCTATATTGATTCAAAATCTAAAGAGTCCAGATAACCATCTTTATGGAGTCTAGGTATGTGATTCTCATTTTTGTTCCCTGGACGACAATGCTCAAGGAGTGTCTTATTTGAGTTGTTTAGTATTAGTCTTTTGGTATTTACGTTATAAAAACTTGTCTTTTGATCTAAGAAATAAAGATCATAAGATATTGGGGCACTTTCATAAAAGTTCTCATCTTTTGAAATAGAACATCGACCATTTTTAACATGGAATTCAAATGCGTCCTTGTACATAAAAGATACAAAAATTATGTTTCTATTTATAGAAGGTACATAATAGCAGTTCTTTAACTCTATTACAAGCCCCATGCAAAGAGATAAACTATTGGTTCCAACTGTGTTGGCTGCAATTCTTACACCATTAACAACTCATAGTTCCACCTCACCTTTTACCAAAGGCCTACTTCCTTTCAGATCAAGCATATGAGAGAATATGTGAGATCCACATCATGTATCTAGTACCCATGATGATGAAGTAGATAGATTTATCTCAATAATGTATATACCTATAGTGGAGAGCATCATCCACATCTTCTTCTTCCTGAATGCCTTCAAGTACAAAGGATGAGATCCTCTTACACTTTTATTTCTCCTTTTCTTGAGTGATGAAGATTTAGATTTGGGCTCGATCTTAGAACTCTTCTCGGTCTTGCTTTGATCCTTGGACTCAATCTCCACTGATCAACATCACATGCTAGTCATTCTTCAATTTTTTTCAGCATGAATCAATATGGCAGGCAAGTCTGACATCTATCCAGCATTATTATTCACATGATGACATGAAATAAAGTGGCTATATGATTTTGGCATTGTATTTAGAATCATATCAGTGGACAACTCTTGGCTCAAGGTGAATCCCAACTCTTCAAGATGATACACATGTCCAATCATATTGAGCACATGTTCTTCTACTAAGGTTCCCTCTATCAGCTTAGACTTAAGAAACACCTTCAACATATCATCTCATCCTTGCTTTGTAAGACCAAATGTCACTTTCTGAAGATGTGTTATCATCTCAAGAACACTCATGTCTTCCCATATCTCAAAGGAATTAGTGACATGCTTTCGGTAAGCATCTACTTATTCCCTAGGTGCATCAGGAGCATGTATTTTTGGCACTGGTTTGTCAAAGATGTAGAGCTTCCATTCTTCATTGGAAACCCTTCTCAAAGTCCAAAACTAGTCATGGAAATTTCTTTCATAAGGGTTTTTCTTATTTAGGACCAATCACAATTCGGATTTGTTCGTCATTTGATTCTACAACATAAAATTTGCATTTTCTAAAAACCCTTTTGATTTGATTTGAAAAATTTAGCACTATTAATTAGGTCTTCAATTATTATTGCTCCCACTATTTTACTCTAATTGAAATCCCTCAATATCAATTTAGAATATTACAACGTAAAACATTCTAGTGGGCCAAGATCCATATTTCATCAAGTCATGAGTCAGCTTTTTCTAGTCACCCACAACCTAACTATCTAGGTAGTGCATCATGCAAATTGCATTATATACAACTCTTGGATAGATGATATATGCAACTCTTTTCCATGATCATCTATATGCCCCTGAGCTTAGGCTCTCCAAGTCAGTAGTTAAGCCTGACACAGTAGCCAACATGATAGATATGCACCATGCTTGTGCAAATCTACATATCTACCATCACACTTTCACGAGATAGATGGTGCACCATGATTTGTGAAAATCTATGCTTGGTCAGTTAAGATTTTCATGTGTGTTGCTAATGGAAGGCATCTATGACATAATATTTTAATTTAGGGAGTGTGTATAAATACATATACTTTATCCAATCACCACATATATATTGCACATCATATACATGCTATATCCCACAATGAAAACATGCAATAAATGAAAGCAAGGGTTGTGGCAATCCTAATGTAATTCGTTGTAGCCAAAAAGAAATATGTCATTTAGGTCTACATCACATGCAAAAACATGTTGTTGATGAAGATTTATTCTTTCCAATATGGATTGATCGATTCAACCCTTAAACCGATCGGATCGCTTCTTATCCAATTGTTAGGTTGTCTCACCAGTCGACTAGTCCTTCTGTCCATCATCTGCTGGCTCCTCCAACATATCAGTTGGGTCCACCAGGTGCTCAATTTGTCTCATTCTCCTGGTCATCCATGGTCCTTCAATAGATCACTACACTTTTGGGACATCTTCTTCTTCGTCAAAACAAGAAAGTAAACTATCCTACTTTTAGATAATTATTGAGAAACCTCAAGTTACATTCAAGGGGAGAAAATGTAGGAAATAATTAATTTTACATAGGGAAGATGTGATAGAGGCTCGATATGCAGATCGAGATAAAAGGATCAACCAACCACACAACCATGCACAAACAACATGCATTATTGGTCATAACCATGCCACACATCCACCATCAAAACCTCTTTTAGGGTGACGTGTGTAAAGTGCATGTATATATATATATATATATATATATATATATATATATATATATATTAGTTTGGAAATATTGTGGTATTGGATTTGATAAGATATAATTTGCACCAAATGCAATAATAGAATGACAAAACCAAAATCCAATCATATCGATTATCCCATTATATAGTAGATTGACATTGGCTTTGATACCACTATAGGGAAATATGGCTACATTGAAGGCAGTGGAAAAAAAATTATCTACCATATTCCCATAACTAGTAGATCATGTGAATAACTATAAGATGGGAAGGATGGTTTCGAGGATATATCTAATCCTAAAGCAGGTCCAGTGACAATCCTCATCATTGTAAATGTGCAACTCTAAATCCTAGTTGCACTGGGACTCATCTGACTATTGTGCCTCTTGGTCTTCACATCAGAATGTAGCCTCAAATGTTTTCTTCTTAGTCTACTCCTCTTGTCACATGCAACTGATTGACGTTGTTCTTCTAGCTACAAACAACAATCACGTACCTCTACAGAAGTCCACACAAACCGCCTAGAACTCCTATCTTCCTACTAGAACGGATAGGAAGGAGTTGTCCCTTCCATTGGTATATTAGTCACCAACATGTTCTCCCACAACAATGATATCAATTGCTCTCTCCCTTACTGTTCCTCCCTAGTCGGTAGAACTTACTTGAACTCTCATGATTACCACAACCATAGAGGATAACATTTCTCAAGGAACTGATTCTCAATTGTCAGTTATGTACTCTGGGAATATCCTAGTACCTCTCAATTTATAGGCGGGGTTTGGGTCTAGGTTCCCACTATGTGCAAGAGTGGAAGGGATGGGAAAATCTCAAAATTTTGCAACCTACAACCATCAAAACAACCGTTTGTCACACTAGAAGTTCATTTGGCATGTGAGACGGTTGTCTCGTACTGTAAGACAACCATTTCCCATTTTCCCAACCACATATGAAATTGGCAATTTCGATTTAAATTAATATCACATATTAATTCCTTGAACAACAATAAATGTGTAATGGAAATGAACTTAAAAATATCTAGAACCTTTCCTCGGCTGAACTGAGCCATCTCACCCATGCAAGACGGCCGTCTCCATCACCCAGATAGTCGTCTAGTGACTCAGGATGAGCTAGTTAGTTTGGTCAATTCGCTCATCATCCAATTTCAACTCCAGTCATGCTTGAATCCTTAGATTCCCTTCTCAACACTTGAGACAACCATTTCACACTCCAGACGACCATCTCAACACTTGAGATGGGCGTTTGGCTGTGCAGTCACCCTATATGTTGCATGAATCAAATACCTAAACACTTTAGTACATAATTAAATTGTCATTCAAGATTAAACTGCTCTTTTATGTTGTGTCCTATGTGTGTGACCCTATAGGTTCCATATTATGTTGGCAGTGAATGTCCATAATAACTTATGACATCACAAGAAATGAGTGGTGTCTAGTCACACATCAATGCTATACAAGTAAATGGAAAGTTGGGGAACAAATTCGACCTACAATCTGTGTATGGGGTTGCTGTATTTGTATAGTTCCTTTGTCACTGATGTCCAAATTGAACTCGAGGCATGGAACATCACCCTCTTTATCATTCAATATTGTGTCTTGAACTAGAGAAGATTCTTTGAGATATATGTAAGCTCAATATCATATATTGACTCACATTCTCATGGTCATGCATTTCTCAGTCGCTAATCAAGAGGCATAGGACATCATACTCATGTAGCAGGGACAAATCCCATTACTATCACTCACATGCAATCCCCATATGTCAAAGTCACCCAATCATCACCTTTATAACAACCTATGTTTGAGGATTGTGTTTGGCAATGTCAAAGTGTACCCAATGACATGTATTGAATGTGGTGATTTCAGATATAAGAACCACAACCACCACCATCACTGTGAGAGATGACTATGACTTACATGAATATGGCTTCCATGTTTCAGTCTCACGGTGGGTCTGTCTGATACACTATTCTCTAACATGTATCTGTGTGATTGGTTTGATATTTCCATATCATGACTAATGAGATTGATTCACCAACCAACTTGCACTCTGATCTTATGCATTATGGTTGTCTATTAACTTTCCAAAATAACAAATGATCAGGGACATATTGAGAATGTACGTATATACTCTTAACATTCATATCATCTCATTCTTCCAAGTTACGTACTTGAAGACATACGTCATTGAGTAATATTTTTCTCTAGACATTTATAATATGACATCATTATCTCTTAACTAAATTAAATAGAATAAATTGGGAGATTGCCTTTTATTAATAATCAAATCATTTTTATAAGTTATGCCATTACAATCATCACATGATTGGCTCTCTAGGCATACATACAATGAATATGGTAGATACATTTTTTGTTTCCGCTGCTTGCTCTGTAGCCATATTTCCATACACAACAAATATACAATTGTTTGTTAGTGTCATGTACCATGTTGTTGAATATAGGGTATGGGTCTTTGAGATTTTTCCCAAGACTATTCAAGATTACACAATGATATTATTCCCAATATTATCCATATACTATTTATTCCTACTAATTTTTGCATGTTTCTCCACATGAAAACAACATTTATCATTGTCTTGTGTGATCCATTGTACGTGATATGAATTTTAAATTAAATATAAAAATAAAATTTTACTATGATATGTACATTGGAAATAGACATGTATTCTACAACATCCAATTTTGTGGATGTTATATGCCTATTTTACTGTCCATTTCCTCTACTACCTTTGAGTTTAGAAACTAAACCCCAACTTTACTTGCATTGTAAGACCCCTGACCTAGATTAATGGATGAACACGCTTTCTTATCATACTTACAAGCTTAAAACCATAATTTAACCATAAAATGTGCTTTCATATCATGTGACAAGCTCAAGTTTCATGTTTCGTCCAGTTTGGACACTATTTTAGGAAGTTATGTAATTTTATGCTTGTTTTAATTGTTTTTGCAATTTACCCATATAAATGGGTTTTTTTTGCAATTTGGAACATTATTTTTGTTTCTCAAATTTTTTCTTATCATATTTGAGTTTTTTATTCTTTGGAGAACCTAGATACATCTTGGTTTGATGGTGACATTTATGTAGGGTTGAGTTAGGGTTTTGCCTTCATGGATGAGCTACCTTGGAGGTAAGAACTCGATGACACTCCCCTTGGTTGATGGTATCCCATGGTGTCGAGATCCTATGGTGGGACCTTGGTGGTCTCTATAGGTGTGAGGGTCAATGGTTTCCCCACTTGAGGTTCCTCGGGTTGGTGGTTCACCTAGGAAGGTGCTACAACTGATGGTTTTCACCCTTATGACCCATAGTGCATCAACTGATGGTCACCATAGTTTGAAACATGATGGACACAATATGAAGTCATGATCTGATGGCCCTCCACATTCCCACAACTAATGGATCTACTTCTTGCTTGGACGTGATGTCTGTTGGCCGTGGACACATTCAAGCTTAGTAGGACACCTCAACCTTCTCTTCTCTCTCTCCCATAGCATTATAAACCTCCCCTATTCCATGCAAACGAACCTTTTGGACCCCTTTATTCTTCCTTTCTGTCTATAGCTTGCCCCCTTGGCTAGGTGGATAATAAGGTTCCCAAGGTAGAAGAATGTGGACGATCTACATTTCATGTGCATCTAGGGTTTATATCTACCCTATCCTTGAACTAGTGGAGCTTCCTTAGCTTGTTCTTGACCTAAGCGAATATGATCTCCCTCCTTACCTTCGTTTTCCTTGCTATCCTACTTTCTCCTCTCTTCTTCTTGGTCAGACCCATGGTGTTACATGGTGTAACTTATGCTAGAGCTTAAAGAACATCTCTTTCTTTCTTCCATGATTTAGGGTTTTGCTTCCTTTATTTGAGAAGGATCTACCTTGGTCGTGTGGAGTGCTCAAGCTAGGGTTTCTTCCTCTTATTCTTGAGCTACCTTTCTATTTGGAGCTTCATATTCTTCTTGGAGGCGAGTTGTATAACATTATCCATGTTTATTTCTTACTCCTTGCTTGCATATACTAGATCTTGCTAAAAAATGAGGTTCTAGTAGAAAGATCATATGTTTGCCTAGGGTTTGAGATTAGGTGCTAGTTATTGAGTAGTTATCTTCTTGGATGGACCCTAAAACCTTGTGCACGAACCTTCCATGGTAGAGGAAGCTTTAGACCTTGAATCCATGTGAGAAGCCATTACACTAAATGAGATTACTCAAATCACAAATCACAATTACTCATTCATTAACAAAAACCCATAAAACATGGAAAACTAAAACCGATTTCAACATTTACCAAATTCTCAGAAACATTTACATGAAAGACCAACAAATTTATTTGTTACATATAGTGATCAAAATCTCTTAAAATTGTTCCATGGCCTCAGCCACAACATATACATATTATATAGGAAACATTTCCACATTTATCCCTTGAACAAGCATATAATATGCTACCATAAACCTGATTCGATTGGAATACCGATTACAAACTTTCTCTCCTGGACCCTAGAGTACATGGACGACTCTAGGGCACACTAGAAAATCGACAACCATCTCTAGGTCTCATCACCTCAGATTCTCCTTGCTTCCACAGTTTGCTACCGCTGTTTTTGATCACCTAAAACAATGTGGTAACCCACGAGGTGAGACCAGTCCTAGCGAAAAGTATAACTCTCTCCAACAAATATTGATTACATCAAAATACATGGTAAATAATTGAGCAGTTGTAGTATTTAATAGTCAATTGAGAAGATTGAATAGTTCAAGAATGCTAACAAATTAAGAAATTAAGCTTAGCGACAAGTATGATTATCGATATATATACCATGCTAACAACATAAGCAACTAGTAGCATAAGTATCTCTAACATCATGAATATGTCTAATAACATAACATGTCTATAAACATTGGAATGTTTAATAAAGTGAACCAATCTACATCATTAGTAGAGCTAACATCATAAGCACAACTAACTGCATAAGCATGTTTAGCAGTTTAAGCATTTCTAATTACAAAGGCATGTCTAGCAATTTCAAACATAGCTAGCATCATCATCTTAACTATCAATGTTAGTATCTCTGATAACATAAACATTTTAACAACATGAGCATTACTACAACATAAGAATATCTATCATTGCAACATAAACATCTTTTATTACCCCCTGGGGAGTTTGAGTCCTACAACCCAAAGTCTAAATGACCACCGCTTGGTCGCAATTAGTTCCATATAAGATCTAGGAAGAGCAGGACTCCAAGATCTTCTTCCCCTCGGTCAGTATGAGTAAAAAGTTAGTGATATATCACTAAATGTTGCCACTACAACGACATATAGTCAAGCTTCTAACACCTAATTTTCCCATGGTAGAGGTAACAACACTAGTCACCAGGGTATGCAAGAAAAACCCTACCACTGAGGTACAACTGCAGTTGTCCTCTAATCACATCACATATATAACAAATCCCAAGGCATGATCTGAGGCTCACACATGGACACAATCACCCTCAATTTCTTGATATTAGGGTACCAAGCTGTCTCAACATACTCAACATGTTATATATGCACTCTGAGTTTTCCTTAGGAGGACTCATTTCACCATCTAGCAAAGTTCTTGACTATGGAATGGATCTAATGAACAAAGCACTACATGATTAAGATTTCACTTGATTAGTTACACCAATTGGGAGAATTAAGGTTGTATCATACAATTGAATATACAAACCCTAATTCATTTCTAGCAAGCATTTCTATATAATAATTTCAGAAGATATAAAATGTATGAGACATAATGCTTGAACACAATTACTACATAGTACTATTCATTGTCATACATGATTTCATACTTGTCATCATCTAACTACAGTACACAATTCCTTGTCACATGTTTTAGGCTTCCAACCCCTATCACATTATAAAGAGGATTAAACCTCATTTAGGGCTCAACCATGCCCAAAGGTCTTTAAGACCATCACATTATACCATGCAAGATCATCATTATCCTTCCATGCCTTATATCAAGTCTCAACAATGTCACTTTACATGAGATTCACAAGCTCAAAAAAATATAGCATTAAAGAGCCAAGATGTATTCATAACATAACATGATGGGGTTATTTTTGCACTAAGAGAATTTCTTTATTACATCAACAAACAAGGAATTTAGGTAACATTAACCATCATCATACTCATAATGCACATATTTAACATAAGAATGTATCAATCATAAGTTCCTGATAATCACCTCTTAACATATTAGGGTTATAATTACATTATGAAGATTATTACACCATCATACCATCAATACAAGGAAGTTGAATATAAATATCCATCTTCATCAACTTGTGTTAAAGTTAGTTTCAATGAGATGAATTTTATTGATATTACTAAGCAGAACTCATCTCCAAATCCTAACTCATGGTATCTGCAAGGAGTGGGACTCGAGAGGGGATCCACTCCCTGCTAAAAATTTGAAGAATAAAACATCCATTCCAAACATACTCAAAGGTATACTGGAATAGGTGCAAAAATTTTCAAACATCAATAAATGGAATTCAAAACAACCAAAGTGTCACAGTAGAATTAACAAATGCCTATATTCAATTTTCATAAAAGATTACAAAAGTACATCATAATATCTCATAAGGGTTTACATGTATGATACAACATAAGGATCTAAGTAGAGGGAAATCTAAACCATATCAACTTTTTCTCCAAGCTTTAACTCCTTAAGCTAGTCCAAAACTTCATGCCTTATCATCCAAGTCCTTCACATAGGGTTGGAAGCATACTCCAACAATAAGAGGAAATAGATGACATCAGTAAAGGCTGGTATGTGCATACTAAATAGGAAATTGAGCAATATATGGAATAAAGGAGGTCAAAGTATAACGAATTCCCATGAAAACGATAAGGACAACCCAAGTGGGTATCAAGAGACATGATTTGAAATAACAAAAGAGATACTTTACATAAAAACAATAATAAAAGTAGTTCTAAAAAAGCACACATAATTCTTTGGGCACAAAACCCATAACCACCTGCATGTATGTGAGATAAACATAACACTAAAACAATATAAATAACAATGGTGGCCAAGTCTCACAAACTTAAAACTTGATAGAGAATATGTACTGCCAGACTCCCTAATATATAACATGGGCCAAGCCTAACAAACATGAAACCTAGGTATGGGGCACGACCACCTCCATCCCAATAATAAAAGGGGCATACTGCCCAAAAACCAATGCAATTACACTACTCTAGGGATACTGAGTCACATAACATGCTTAATAGAGAGGCAAGTAAAAGTGTTGTCAGATTTTCCAAAGTAGTCACCACAAAAGTGATCAACATATACATCCACCTCAAAAGTGGGCCAAAAGACATCACATGTCATCTTATAGAGTTCCATCATGAACCAAGCATAAGAAAGACCAAGAGAATATCGAAAGATGATAATGAGATCAATAACAATATAAGGTACTTCACATGAAGAATATTTTCCAAAAGCACATGATATTGTGTAGGATGATGTCCATAGGACCAAGAGAAATAAGAAAGTAGGTTATTGCTTGAAAGAAATAAAAGGGGATGCAAACATACAATAAGAGAGAGAAATTACTCAATATGAATAATTGGGTCTACAAATATACCTTAACTTCATAGTCTAAAAGTCCAAGGTCACTTATAGATCCAAGTCTAGGTCTCCAAAGAACCTCTAGGGAAGGTGGACAGGTCCAAGTACAAAGGTTCCCTATCTAGATAGGCTGGTTTCTCCAACAAAGCTCTTGTCTCTAGAAAAAAGAACCTTCTCCACTTTAGATGTGAAAAAACCCTAACAAAAGAACATGGAGATGGGGTGTTTAAGGGATCTAGGTGGGGTTTCACGATGGAGGGCCATGTTTTGAACCTAGAAGAAGGTGGAAGGAAGACAAAAATAATGAAAATAGGGAAGGAAAGGAGGAAACTGACTAGTTTTGGTCGAAATCACCAAGGAGGAGCTTTAGAAACCCTTAATAGAGCAAATTCAAAACCCTAAGAGCCTTCTTCACCAAGGTAGGAACCTTCATTTACCTTGGGAAAACACCTTCATGGAAAAACAAAGTAGGAATGATTCTCTAAGATAGAGGAAAGAAAAGTGGAGCAAGAGTTTTTGATTTGGGAGGTGGGAAGGGGTATATATTGCTTTATAAAGAAAGGGGTCAAGCATGAGGTGTCTATGGGACTTTCCATATGTCCATGTATAAGGGTGCCCATGGTGATGCAACCCTTTATTGATAAGGAAGAATTCAAGAATGAGGTGTTAGTTACTTTCCATGTTTCCAATGCTTAGGGTGCCCATGGACATGCAAACCTTTATGGATAAGGAAGAAGTTAAGCATGAGGTATCCATGGAGCTTTCCATGTGTCCTTAGCCTACAGCTTCATGGCCATGCAAGAGGACAACTCATAGATGCTTCTTGAATTCAAATGTCGGTTCATGGAGACTTCTAGGCCATCCCCACCGACTTCCAATCAAAGTAATAACCCCATTGGTTGATAGCTTCTAAAGATAAGCTCATTTATAAAGAGGGTAATCCTAAAATGCCCTTGGAGAGAAACACCTTCAAACCAAGGTGCAACTAGGCTCCCCATTGTTCAAAAACTCAATAATGGTAAGGGAATATCTAACCATTATAATGCATGTGAAATTTGCAATGAAAACCTCCCACTTGGGTAAATTGCAGAAAAGTCTAGAATGTACCTAAAATTGCATAACTTGCACAAACAACATCCAAATTTGGTGAAACTTCATCCACAAGTTAGACTTTTATGTTTTGAATATGAATATGACATTATTTGCATCTTTTGAAGTTATATAATCACATTATTCATTACTTATGTCTTTTACTCATTTTCTCTATCCTAAACTTATGCTAATATTTCAAGGTGGTCCAAATTAGATGACATTTGACATGTAGGCTAATTTTGATGTGTAGATTACAAATTTGAAGTTTGTTTTCACTTTTGAGACTTATTTTTATGAGATATGTCATATGTCCCATTAGAGACTAATTATCTAAATTATTCATCCAATTAAGTTCCTTATCTTCATACTACCACCAAAATGAGTTATGAGGCATATTTTATATATCTATTATTAACCTAAGACTAATGTGAAAACATTAGGATACATTTGGGTGATACATTCATGTATTATCTCATTAGGGTCATACTAAACATCTATTTAGGTCTATCCTTAAACTTTGTTTGGCTAATACCAAAATGTCAAAGTTCTAGAGTAGGGTCCAAGATCTAGTATGTTGCAGTATCCCCATTGCATCATGAATGTATAAGATGAAGCATCACCATCATATTCCATACTATCCTCAAGTATGAATCCAGACATAACTCAAGGCGTAACCATCAATTTATAGCATACTAGGGTTTGTTCAACAATAAGAGAGACACCATTGTTCTATTATTCCACTAAGGAAGGATGATCATATTTACCCATCATCATTAAAGTTCATTAGAATTAAATATAACAAACTATATCCCATTAGGGTTACTTGTCAACATGATATGGTCATTATCCTATCTATTCATATGAGGGAAAAGGTAAGACTACCTTATTAAGGTCAAAACTCTGTTGGTTCCATCATCATTCAACCCCTATCACCATACCACAACATCACCCAAAACTATTGATGTTGAAAAGATAAGACCATTGGTTATTTACATAAGTAAACACCTTAAACAAACCATATATAAAGCCATTGAGTTGGGACCTAGAAAGAGTCACCATTAAACCTTAAACATCCTTCATTTAATAACATAAAGAGGCACCATTGGTTGTAGGGTTAAAACCCATCATTGGTTGTACATTTCAAGCAAGCCATCATATCAATCAACATGCTCCTTAAATTGATTACATGAGGGAAACCATCAAATTTATATTATTCGAACTCACATTTATTACTAAACGTTTCAATCTAAACCATTAGATGTTGAAGAATACAATCTAAACCATTAGATCAAGCCCATTATTCAAAGCTATTAGATGAAGAAGTGTTAGATCCTAACCATTGGATCAAGTTCATATGTTAAAACCATTATTTGGAGTATAGGTCCAACCTTTGCATCAAGTTACCCAAGAAACCATTTTTTAAGGCTTAATGGTTGGTACAAATACATACAAAACTCACCATCAGTTGTGGGTACCCGATCCACCATAAGTTGTAACAATTAAGTAACCATGGTTTGTTAGATCAACACTATATTCATTAATCACCATTGGATATCGAGATAATGTCACCAATATTTGATAGCATCATTAGGGTACTTAGTTGTTGATCATTAAGCTTCTAATAGAACCAAAACCTGACCTAAGGGAGACCATTGGTTGACATTGTCAGTTGACACCCTTGGTTACCACCATCGGTTGTCATGAAGACAACAACATTAGTTGTTGCAAGGGTACTACCATCAGTTGATGTATTAAATGGAAATCAGTCTTAAAACCTAAGTATAAGCCATTGGTTGTTAAACCAACCTGATCAAAGACATCCTCTTGGTTTGGTAGGTCATATGCAGAGTTTCAGATCCATCTATAGCTGGAAACTAAATAAGAAACATCATAAAAATTGAAACCCCGAGCAAGGTTATCTTATAGAAGCATAGAGCTTTGTTTTAGAGCAAGAAATTATGTAAGCATGCTTGTAGTAAGCAATAAAAGTGAAGAGTGTTATGCAAATTGCCTCTACAAAGATGGAAAGGAGTTCTAAAAGCAAGGAACTCGAGCCAAGAAGGTAGGAAAACCCTATATTTAGCTCTGAAGTCGGCCGTCTAAAACCTTTCTCCATACAAGAAGCAAACCCTAGATAGGAGGAGCAAGAAAGGTAGATCTTATAAGCTCTAGTATAACTTATGAGACGACCCAAAAATAAATCAGATCACCACTGTGTAAATAATTGTGGAATTAAACATTAGCAGCAGATTAACGAAAATCACTAAAAATTAAAACCTTTTTGCAAGGAGATCCATTTCCAGGAAACTCTTATCACAAGAAGCAAACCATCATATATACATTTTGGTCCACAATGTACATACCATGTACCTTCTCATCTCGAGGATTACATACAATAGTTACTCTATTAAATCTACACACAAGCAACATAAAACCTCGAGGCATTCAATGCCAAAATCTCTGATCGATCATTAAACCGCTAACTACTAACTCCAAGGATCTGAGAGTAAAGAGATGACACATATGACTCACAA
Source organism: Alisma plantago-aquatica (assembly GCA_963693085.1). Classification (NCBI taxonomy): domain Eukaryota; kingdom Viridiplantae; phylum Streptophyta; class Magnoliopsida; order Alismatales; family Alismataceae; genus Alisma; species Alisma plantago-aquatica. The sequence goes on along the minus strand of OY856413.1, from coordinate 808,999,292 downwards.
CTACAAGACATGACAATCAGTATCTCCACCTGAGATATCACTATTGTCCTTGATGTTGCTATCCTTCCCCTACTGTAGGGTTTCTACCTCCTCGTCCTCATCCACCTAAAAGGTTGGATCCCACGGGGGTGAGACAATTGAAATTGTCCCAGCGAGAGATATAACTCTCCGCCAGAAACATTATTATTGCAGATGAACAGTAATAAACTGAATAGAGAAATCTTGATTGAATCAGTAGGATTTTAATCATTATTAAGCAAAATAGAGCAATATCATCTTTTAAAGCATTATAATTATAAATGATAAAGCAGTAGATCATCTATTCTTTTTAATAAGGAATATGAAGAACATGTATAATATTTATCCACTTTAGGATACAATAAGCAATTTAACATCAACCAATAGTTTCTGTAATTCATCTTTAAGCAGATATGCTACACGACTGATTACATTTTACAATCATTCTTATGCCCTGAGGAAGTGAGCCGTACCGCTCAAATCCAACCTTTGGTTACGAAACCCAAAGCTGGTGCCAAATAAGATCAAAGGAAGAGACAGACTCCTCGATCTCATCTGTATCGGTCAGTGCGAGACCATAAGCAGGACCGCATTCTCTTACTTAAGTGACCTTAGTCACCAGGTTAGCTCCCATAGGCTACCCATCCTCTAGCCCGCCTTGGTACAAGTCCTGACGCTAGTAAATCTGAGCCACGGGCCAACTCACTGTACTCTCTGAACCATGAACACATTCATGCTCCATCACACTGAGCCATGAGCCTATTCACCATGCTCTTAAACATATCTTGAGTCTACAACCGAAGTTTCACTCTAATCCTCCTATTTTCGGCTAGGAGAAACCCCACATATTCAACAATATATGCTCCGTATTAACCAGCAGGAAAACCCATTTCACCATCACCAACTACTGACGATGATGGATCTATGGACAAGGCTCTACATGATAATATTCCACTTGATTATTAAAGTACATTACCATATTAATTTAGCATCAATCAAGTTTTCAAACAAGAATTATTATGACAAATGCTACAAAGAAACATGTAATACATCTATCAAATGCTTTTCAGAGCTTTATAGGACATTGGGATCTCAATCCCTTATCTCATTATTGGCAACTCACATCCCTCAATAATAACATCATCATGTTCTTTGGATCTGGGTATTCAAACCCTTAGTTCATCACTGAACATGGTTACCACTTATCAAGTAACCGTTACCTCCAGGTCATCTGACCAAGGTATTCTGGATACTTGTTATACAAGCATCTCACATAGCTCACTAGGCATATTCAACTTCTTGTCACATCTCATTAGGAAACAAATAAAAAGAATGTCTCACAAGGCCCATTAACATCATAGCTCATACCTGGTTATGCTCATCATCTCATAATACCTGCATGGTTAGTATGCTTGATAACAACCATATCAATTACACATCAACATTATAAAATAAAAGGATAACATCACTATTCCCTCATTAGGGTTAGAGTTTCCCATCTTTATCAATTAGGGTTTTCACATAACATCACCTTATATTTGGGTTTCACATAACATCACCCTGTATTAGGTTTTCACATAACATCACTCTACATTAGGGTTTCACATAGCATCACCTTGTATTAGGATTTTACATAGCATCACCCTGTATTAGGGTTTTACATAGCATCACCTTGTATTAGGGTTTCACATAGCATCACCATGTATTAGGATTTTACATAGAATCACCCTGTGTTAGGGTTTTACATAGCATCACCTTGTATTAGGGTTTCACATCCCATTACCTGAAATTAGGGTTTCTCAACCCATAGCCCAAAATTAGGGTTAGGGTTTTCCATCTTTATCAATTAATTAGGGTTTTATGATTATCTCATTAATCCAAACCCTAAGTCAGTGCTTCCACATATCTTGGAGCACATAGCATTATTAAGTATTAAATCATACTTATCATTGTTCCATGTACTAGGAACACACATCACCATCATACTTATTCAGTTAGCTTAACCTTGCACCTTAGCTTATCATAGTGTATTGGATTTATTACTTTCATAGGCATTGAGTAATAACCACTCTAATTATACCAATCACCTAACTACTTTAAAGGTACTTCCATTTGAAATCAACCTTGAGACACTCTTCAACCACTTATGGGGTTATTAATACTTACATAATTAGAATCAATTGGACTTTCAAACGATTTGGACCAATTGCACCTTCAAATGATCTTCAGATCACTTGACCTTCAAACAGACTTGAGGACACTTGAACTTCAAACGGTCTTGAGGTCACTTGACCTTAAAACGGTCTTAAGGTCACTTGACTATCGAATGGTCTTGAGGTCACTGACGCATGCCATTTTGGCATTAATTTTGGATAATGTTGCAGTCTTGATTTCATAGATTTTCTTTATTAATCGACTGACATGCAATAAAATAACTTCTACCTATCTCTATCACAAATAAATTTTACTTTTTGAATTCTAATAATATTTCCCTCAATTTTCAGGAATAAATGAAGATAAGAAGAGATGAAGGTAGGAGGAAATTCAATTTCCAGCAGTGCTGACTTAAATGCATACATTGCACCAAAATTGGCATAACTCTCACATCCCAAGGCGGAATTTAATGTTCAAATATGATTTGGAAAGGGAATTCAAATTATTACAGGCAAAACATATTTTTGAGCGCTCTCTAAATTCTATGGACAGCGGAAATTCGGTCGAAATCTCTGCTGCGAGAATCTGCATTAAAGAAAGACAATCAAGAGTTGTTGACTAGATCTAAAATTCAAACTGATGGTTCCCCTCTTTTTCCCCCCTCTTTAGAGGGAAGACTACCCTCTCCTTCTCCTATAAAATGAGGGGGGGGGGTTCTCCATCTTTTTCCATCTCGGGTTTCTCTTGTATTAGCATTCTGGAGCAATCTTCTTGTATTCTTCTAGATCTAAATAAAGTGGCTTTGCATCTTTGTTACATGTTATTCCGTTATTCCATTGTGTTTAAATCTAGTACTTGCTTTTCTCCTCCTCCCCTCCCTTGAGCAATCGAGCAAGGTAGGAAGAGACAACCATCTTCATTGTCTTTAATTGAGGATAAGTAGTTGTAAGACTCGAAGACGGCTAGATCACTTCCTTCCTCCGCCTCTCCTTGCTCCTTCTCCATGAGTGAGTAGTTCTTTATCGAGGCAAGGGGAATAACCCCTTAGCCATGGCTTTATCGACTTTTCTTAAAAAATGATTCTAGATGGCTTTTGGGTTTGATAACTAATTGATCTATCAAAGTAATTAATTGATTCGATCAAAAGTTAATCTGGATGGATATGACCGTAGAAGTTTAGATTTAGAACAACAAACCCAATAACATAGGAGTTTTGAAACGACCGTGGATCTTCTTCTTTTAGGATGACGAACTAAGAAGCATGAGCACCAGGACCAATGGGATCATGTGGAGTCCATCTTTAGTGGATTTTTATTAATTCACTTGCCTTCATCGAATCCGTCATTTTTAAAGGATTAGTTTGTTTTTCCTAGGCTAAGGTGGTAAAAACCCCTAAAGCCTCGATTCTCATCTCTTGATCTAATCACCGCTTGCCTTTGATTTCTTTAATCTATAGTATTTTCATTCATAATAGTTTTTCTTATGCTAACAACAATCTTAATTTTCCTTGTGACATGGCAAATTTACATTCTTGTTAAGTGCATTTCCATTCTTGTAATTCTTTCTTTAGTGTTAATCACCAACCCCCAAAACTCGACTTTTACTTTCCATTCCAAATCTGAAAAATACCAAAAACAAATAATAAGTTCTTCAAACAATTGGGATAAAAAGAAACAATCTTTAAAAGTCGTCCTGTGGGATCGACCCTTTCTATACTAGCCTTAATCAGAAAGTTGAAAAAGGATTAAACTCTAGGATAATTATCTTAGTGATTGTAAGTGCTAAACGACACATTAACAATTTGGCGCCATTGCTGGGGACAACGAATTTGTTTCTTCGAACCCCAAAAGTTTTGAATTTTTTCCCCTTTTTATGCCTTCCGAGTAACATTCCAGAAGTGCTACTCCTCCTTTTGCCGAGTTTCTATTCCGGCAGTCTATTTTTTGCAAATATGCTAGTTTGTAAAAAAATGTTAGTTTTGTAATTTTTAACCTTGTGTCACAATCCCTTAGATTTTCCTGTTAATTTACAGTCTTGTACAAATCTTTAGTTCTTTTTTGAATTGTAAAACAAAAAACCTTTTCAAATGGAGTGGGCAATGCAATATCCCCCATAATGTTATTATTGTGGTCATTGCCACCATGCATCTCTTGCCTATCCAACTTTATCCCATAGAACCCCTCTCTATGAGCCCTTTCATCCTGGTGGGTACAATGTAAATCCTTATTTTTCTGAGAACCAATATGGGGAACCTTGCTATCCATATTCTGATAGAGGGTACGACCAACAAAACTTTGGGGGAAATGGACCTATATATGATACGCAATATAATCCTCAACAAGAAGAGAAACTTAAGTCCCTAGAGAAGATGGCAACAAAACTCATAACTAGCCAAACCTTATTGGCCACCTTGCTGAATGCCCAATCCCAAAACCTAGATGTTCCAAATATGTTCCCCGATGACTCGGTGACACCTTGTAATATTGTATCTTCCCACCACAATGAGAGTAATGGAAATTACAATCCACCATCTTCTGAAGATTATTATAAGGAGCAACACCACAACCAACATACTGGATACCATGACCAAGATCCTTATGGGGTAATGGTGAGGATGGTAAATGTTTTGGGTTGTATGAATCTAATAATGAAAATCAACTAAAAGAGAAACTTGGGGCTATAGAAAAAAGGTAGTAAAAGGACAGAAAAAACTAGAAACTAGCCAAGCCCTTTTAGCTACCTTACTAGAGGCCCAAGCACAAAAATATGTGGAGGACTTAGAGCGACCTAAGATGGTTCTTCTCGAAGACAATGATGATGATCTAATTTTTATGTCATATACGTTGTATTCTAAAGAAACAATACATACCATGGGGTCGTATTTTTGTGCGATGAGGATGTTGGCATTCCTACGCTTCCCTTGGAGACTTTATTACTCGAGTATGAAAAGTCAATCTCAGAGAGTCATCCTAAAGACCCAACAACCTTTCCCATAATTTGCAAAAGTCCAATAGTTATCGACAACCAATCCCCTCTTGTAGGATCTATTCTGGATAATGAGCAGCCGACCTCCATTGATGAAATGATTCCTCCCATTCTGCCACAACCAATTCCCATTCTACATAAGGATGATATAGAAGGGGAGAACTCCTTAGAAGAAATCCATATACCCCCTTCTGCTGGCTGTAAGGAATATATCCCCATTTTTATCCTTCAAGAACCCTTGGGAAATCCTTGCATAGAGAAACTATAATTACATGCAATATCAACCATGAAATCCATCTATCGCAAGGTTGATTGCATGAATTTTGAGGAGAGCCAAAATATGTATGATGCTGATTTAAATTTGTGTGTCCCTTTCATATTACCACCAATTTTACTATATGTAGATCAATATGACAGAGGGAAACCAAAGGCTGATCCCCCACCCGATGTTGCAGAGTCAACACCATATGTGCCACCCACTGAACACCCGCCAATCCCCCTCAAGCCACTCACATTTATGACATTTCCTTTACTACTAAAGGAAGATGTGTTGATCCTTTTGGAAGGAGTGCGAGGCAAAAAGACATTATGAAGCCCCTTTGTTCAAAGCTACAACCATCATCAACATCCCCTTTAGCTGGACATTTTTTGAGCTACCAGGACCTCCCGGTGATCCCAGTGATTTTCTTCCCTCCATCTTGGATCTGTGTTTTGCTCGGGACGAGCAAAATTTAAAGTCCAGGGTGGAGGTGGGTGGTACGTACTCCTTCCACCTACACTATCTTATTTTTCTAAAATTTTTCATTATGTTACATAATTTAGTTTTAATTTCTTTAAAAAAAATCACAAAATTTCAAAATTTTTAGTTGGCCCTTATCTAGTCGGTCAATTGTTGTAGTTTTTGCCAAAATTGAATTATAAAGCAACTTTCCTGAAAAACAAATTGTGACCAAAATATCTATGAGATGAAATTTGCATGTTCCCTATGACCTAAATTAGCAATATATTTGGAATAGATGGCAAGCCTTAGAGTATCAATCAGAATAAAATGCAAAATTTTCCTATCTTTAGCATTCATTAACTGATTATTTCTGTTTATGCAATGTATCTTCATGTTCTGTCTTACCAATGCTTCAAATAAAGTTTGAAATTCACACATGGGGACAAATAAATCTGCTTGCCAAACCCTAAGTCTGGGGTGGCAAGCCCCTTCTCCCTCTCTCTTCCATACCCCTCGTAAATGTAATAGGGGCGTACTGCCAAAAAATGTCATAAAAGATAGCACACAAAAAATTGTGGTCAATGTAACCACAAGTCCATAATATCCCAAGTCGAATAGAGGACATATCCATCTTCCACACCTCCACTTCTCTCATCCCCGTGAATGAAAATTGAAAAAAAGAGAAAAAAAAGAAGATTTTTTTTTTGTTGAAGCAGAAGGATGAAAATAGTTTTTACCAAGTATGGACTTAAAAGAAAAGTTATGAAAATTGCTATCATAAGAAATATAGAACCTTGCATTTTGTGATTCTAGGAGATTTGGTTGCTTGGCCATGAAAAGGATAGAAATAATTGCTAATTGGAGAGGATGAACATGTTTTGTTTATAAATAGATGTTTTGTGATTTTATTTGCTTGAGGACAAGCAAAAGCTTAAGTCCGCGGTATTTTGACGCATGCCATTTTGGCATTAATTTTGGATAATGTTGTAGTCTTGATTTCATAGATTTTCTTTATTAATCGAGTGACATGCAATAAAATAACTTCTACCTATCTATATTACAAATAAATTATACTTTTTGAATTCTAATAATATTTTCCTCAATTTTTAGGAATAAATGAAGATAAGAAGAGATGAAGATAGGAGGCAATTCAGTTTCCCGCAGTGCTGATTTAAATGCATACCTTGCACCAAAATTGGCATAACTCTCACATCCCAAGGTAGAATATAATTTTAATATATGATTTGGAAAGGGAATTCAAAGGCCTATAGGAAAATAATATTTTTAGGCGCACTTTAAATTCTATGGACAGCGGAAATTCGCTCGAAATCGCTGCTGTGAGAATCTGCATTAAAGAAAGACAATCAAGACTTGTTGACTAGATCTAAAAATTCAAACTGATGGTTCCCCCTCTTTTTCCACCCTCTTTTGAGGGAAGCCTACCATCTCCTTCTCCTATAAAAGGAGGGGGGGGGTTCTTCCTCTTTTGTCATCTCAGGTTTCTCTTGTATTAGCATTCTGGATCAATCTTCTTGTATTCTTCTAGATCTGAATAAAGTGGCTTTGCATCTTTGTTACATGTTATTACGTTATTCTGTTGTGTTTAAATATAGTACTTGCTTTTCTCCTCCTCACCTCTCTTGAGCTATCGAGAAAGGTAGGAAGAGACAACCATCTTCATTGTCTCTAATTGAGGATTAGTAGTCGTAAGACTCAAAGATGGCTAGATCATTTCCTTCCTCCGCCTCTCCTTGCTCCTTCTCCATGAGTGAGTAGTTCTTTATCGAGGCAAGGGGAATAGCCCCTTAGCCATGGATTTACTGACTTTTCCTAAAAAATGATTCTAGATGGATTTTGTGTTTTATTACTAATTGATCTATCAAAGTAATTAATTGATTTGATTAAAAGTTAATCTGGATGGATATGACCGTGGAAGTTCAGATTTAGAACAACAAACCCAATCGCATAGGAGTTTTAAAATGACCTTGGATCTTCTTCTTTTAGGATGACGAACTAAGAAGCATGAGAACCAAGACCAATGGGCTCATGTGGAGTCCATCTTTAGTGGATTTTTATTAATTCACTTGTCGTCATCGAATCTGTCATTTTTAAAGGATTAGTTTGTTTTGCCTAGGCCAAGGTGGTGAAAACCTCTAAAGCCTCGATTCTCATCTCTTGATCTAATCACATCTTGCCTTTGATTTCTTTAATCTATAGTATTTTCATTCATAATAGTTTTTCTTATGCTAACAACAATCTTAATTTTCCTTGTGACAGGGAAAATTTACATTCTTGTTAAGTGCATTTCCATTCTTGCAATTTTTTCTTTAGGGTTAATCACCAACCCCCAAAACTCAACTTTTACTTTCTGTTCCAAATCTGAAAAATACCAAAAACAAATAATAAGTTCTTCAAACAATTGGGATAAAAAAAACAATCTTTAAAAGTTCTCATGTGGGATCGACCCTTTCTATACTAGCCTTAATCGAAAAGTTGAAAAAGGATTAAACTCTAGGATAGTTATCTTAGTGATGGCAAGTGCTAAACAACACATTAACAGTAACTTGACCTTCAAATAGTATTGAGGTCATTTGACCTTCAAATGGTCTTGAGGTCACTTGACCTTCAAACGGTCTTGAGGTCACTTGACCTTCAAACGGTCTTGAGGTCACTTGACTTTCAAACAGTCTTGAGGTCACTTGACCTTAAAACAATCTTGGTCCAAAACTCCAAACGGTCTTGGACCAAACCTCCAAACAGTCTTGGACCAATTGAACTTTCAAACGGTCTTAGACCAGACCTCCAAATGGTCTTGGACCAATTGAACCTTCAAATGGTCTTGGACCAAACCTCCAAACGGTCTTGGACCAATTGAACCTTCAAACGGTCTTGGACCAAACCTCCAAATGGTCTTGGACCAATTGAACCTTCAAACGGTCTTGGACCAAACTTCCAAATGGTATGAAGACCATTAGACCTTAAACGGTCTTGGTCTCTAAACCTCAAACGGTTTGAAGATCGTTTGACCCTCAAACGGTCTTGTCCAAAATCTTCAATTGGTTTTGAAACTGTTTGATCTTATTAGGGTTTGAAACCATTTGACCTTTGAACGGTTTAGAACCATTTGATCAAATTAACTTTAAAAATGTTTAACCCTAAACAGTTTGAGATCATTTGGTCCTCAAACAGTTTGAGACCATTTGGTCACTTCAGGGTTGAAACCGTTTGATCCTAAATTAGAGTTTTAACATCAATTGATCTAGGGTTTTGAAACCAATTGAGCTAGGGTTCTGAAATCAATTGAGTTTGATTGTTTGAAATTATTAGGTCATGAGACCAATTGATCCTTGAATCCATTGAAACCATTTTGGTATCTAACGGTTTAAGACCGTTTGACATCTATCGGTTTTGAAACTGATTGGTCACCAAACAGTTTGAGACTGTTTGGTCTCTAACGGTTTGAAACTATTTTACCAACCAAAAGAAACCGTTTGCTTATGATTTTCTTGAGGTGTGTGCTAGATGATGTCATCATCATCAAGCTTCAGACCTCTGAATTATATTGCCATATATATGATTAATTCAACAATTATTCAAGAAGTAAATAAAGATCAACATATGATGAGAAATTGAAATCAATAACAACATTGATGGGTTCAAGTTATATAACCCACCTTCAAAGTAGCTTCAAAGCTTCAAGATTCACATCTCTAATGGTGAAAGAAGATCGTTCAACTATCCAAGGTTTGTTTCCAACTCTTTGGATGCAAAGGATAGCCAAGGTTGAATATTGGATGGAAAAGAGAAGAACATCAATGTTGAAATCCGATTTCAACCATCAATTCAAGGTTGAATATGATCATGGAACTTACCATTAGCTTGGGGAACGTTTTCCTCCTGCTCCTAATATCCTTGGTCATTGGCCAAAGCAAGTGAAGAAAGTGGTTTGCAAAATAGCCTTTCAAGTAAGGAGAAAATTGAGTATATGTAATTGATTTTCTAGGAGAGAGAAAGTAGGGGAAAATTCATCCACTTTCTTTCCACATGCCCCCTCCCTTCCTTGCCTTCGAATACATATTCCTTCATCCTCAATATCCTCTCTTTATCCTTGAATTAAAAGCAACCACTTCAGCACCTTAATTAATATAATACTATTATCCATTTTTAGTGGACATTACTTTTTAATTAACAAATGTGAGTGGATTTCTTCACCTACTTAGGATATTTCGGTGCAACTCAAGGCATTTGGACGTCCTCCCATTATAGGATTTCAATCACAACCTTTTTAGTTGATGGGAACTTCAATTAATATATTTATTTTTGCTACAAAATAAATTAGGGTTTCATTTATGCATAAATCTTGATTATTTTATTATCAAGATTATCTCTCCTCAAAAGTAGTTCAAACAAGATGCCCCATTCTTTTTATTTTCTCTAAATGATACCAAGAAACAGTAGAGACATAATAGAGGTGGTATTTTACATATTTAACCCAAGATTTTGGGTAATTTGCAAATTACACCAAAACTAGCATTCAATACACAAACATTATTCAAACAAGCTCATTTTTGGAACATCGGCTTGTGGAAGCCATACCTCAGCATCATTCTCATTTTTATGATGCTATAACACTTAAGGAACATTTATCATGTAACATTTACAAGGTAACCCCTTAAATTGGGTAAATTGCACTTTAGTCCAAAACAGGTAAAATATTGTTTCAACATTATTCAAATAGGACCAAAATTGAAACATAATCTCTCCTTTAGTCTTAATTACTTTTCAAAAGATAAGGATAAGAAACTAAATGACTTACTTAAGAAAAACTTCTAGGGTTAAGCCTTAACCCAGGGCTGAGATGTTACAACTTATACCATGGAAAAATAGAGTTCTACGCTGGAGGAAGGTCTAAAAAACAAGAAGATCAACAAAACAGAGAAGGAAGGAAGAAAACAACTAGCCTTGGTCAGAAACCCTAGGAGATGACCTTGGAAACTCTAGGAGACCTTCTTCTCCAAAAAGGGGGTCATCTTCTACCTTGGACCACCTGGTTCTATAGAAAAACAAAGTGAAGTCTATGCTCTAGGCTAGAGGAAAGGAGGAGCAAGCAAAGGTTTTTTACTTGGGTAAGGAAGAGGTAAATATAGCCCATGGATAAGGATGGAAGCAAGCATGAGGTGTACAAGTGTCTCTCCATGTGTCCATGGATTAAATCTTCCATGGACGAGCAAGTAACATGTTCATAGGCTGTTGGAGACTTTTGGGCCATCATTTGATGGTCTCATAGGCCAGCCATATTTTTTGATCGATGGTTCCCATCATTTGTTCATTATTTAGAACAATAGGTGGTTGAACCATCGGTTGCCCATGTCTATAAATGAACCATGGGTTTTGTGAACCAAAACAGAATGAACCATCTATATAGAGCCTCTACGATGGCCTGAGGTTGTTCCCCATGGTCCCTTTAGCTGATAAACATTGGTTCTTGCCCAAACCAATGGTACCATCAATTGTTAGCCAAGAGGGCGGCTCATCCATTAAGGGTAAAACCCTAGATCACCCTTGAAGCAAATCACCACCAAACCAAGGTACAATTGAGCACCCGATGGCTCAAAAATATCAATAATGACAGGATAACATCTAAGAAACATAAATGGCATGAAAAATTGCAAAAAAAAACCCTCAATTGGGTAAATTGTAGAAAAGTCCAAAATGTACATAAAATTGCATAACTTGCTCAAACAGTGTCCGAATTGGACCAAACTTAAAATATAAGATTGTATTATGATTCCAAGGCATATAAAATGGTTACATTTTGTTTCTAAGAATTAAATTATGGTAATGAATCTTGTTCAACACTTTAATCTAGGCTAGGGTATCACAACCATAAAATCCTATAAGGGATTTTGCCCCCGAAATCCAAGGTAAACATTGATGGATACTCCTCATGTACCGCATCCTCAATCTTCCATCTGGTTACTTTCATATAATGATTATGTCACATCATTCTCATAGAAGTCATATTCTTCTCCCTCAACTCCTGCATGTGTCACCTTAGTTCAACATAGAAATTGTTGTGCCACATGTACAGGTCTGGTAGTACCTTTCAACTTGGGACTCTAATTGTCATCCTAAACCATTCTATATATATTACAAAACATCACTTAAAGGCCATACTTGACGGCTATTACAAACATGGAACATTATCTATCTCTTATCATATGTAATTCCACAAGGTTTCATCTTTATGCTACTTTGATGGTTGTTGTGATTATCAACTCAATCAATCAGGTGAGCATCCCCTATTTGTCACAAACTATATAGAATGTATTCTTCCAAGATTATTCAATGATCTCTATGATGGACTATACTTCTATCTAGTTGAATAATCATACACTTGTGTACAACCTATTAAAAAATATATAACTTCCTGATTGACCTTGTTAGGGGTAAGGCAACTGTATCGTCTTCATCTTAGCAAGACTCACATAAACACACTTAATATATGTATTATAACTCCAAGAGGATACTCTAGTTAATCCTCAACTCACTCTTGATTAACTTGTCACACACATAAGTATAGTTGTTTCAACATTCTTAAGGTTTATCAAAGATGTTAAACATGCTATTGACCATATCTAAAATACCTTGAGATGTCATCATTCAAAGCTTGTCACAACTTATGAGACATGACCTAAACACTCTTCTCCTCTTATTTATAAACATTGTTGTTGCATTGGTTAGTCTAAACTACATAACCCTAAACTCATCATAGTCATGTATCATATGTCATCCACTTTAACTCTTATCCATTGATATTCTGATCCTAATTTTATCTTAAAGGAACACGGTAACACATTTCTGTTGATCAACAAACCATGTATTCGTGATAGTGGTCTTGCCCAGCTATCATCAGACCATACACGACATTATAGAATCACTCTTCTTTTCTCAAAAAATATTTGGAGGATCAACATCATGTCTCTCTCTCTCTCTCAAATAGAGAGGAACACTGGACAAGTCATCTAATAGATATCTTTAACTCATGTATAACTTATACACTCTGGATACTAGGATACATTACCTTGGTATCCACCTCATGGGTTTTAAATAACTCATACCATGGTTTCATCCAATTACTCAACATCATAATTAGCTAAGAGCTTATAGGAGAATCCCCCTAACTCTTGGAAGGTTAAAAAATCATGCTTATTACAAGACATAAAGATTTTAGAACTATAGTTCAAGGGTAATCACATGTTATATAAAGATATCCATCCTAGGATTATAGTGAATATGCATTTACCAAGTGGCATGAGATCCACTTGAAGGCTATGCCTAAAAAAGAAGGAACAAAAAGGGGAAACATACTTCCCACATCAAAGAAACATTGTCCAATGGTTACTAGAAAAAGGTAACCAATTCTATCTTCCTGATGAAAGTTACACTTTTTTTATATCATCTAACCTTTTACAACTTGGGTTCCTTGCCATTAGCATACGAATTATTAAGAGTATCATGTCTCATTTCTATTTTCTCATGAACTGTTCATCTTTCTTGTATATGTCCTCTCATATTACCGTGTTTTTCAACCATTGATCAAGGAATATGTCATCATATTCCATGTTTACTTCATTAAACAAGGAGCTTCTCCCTTGATTTTTTTCACATACCATGCATATATTACATTAACACTTTCTTACATCACATGTTGGTTTGAGATTAACTCAGGTTCCACTTAATTCCTCTATCATTGTTCTCTTTCATCTTCTCATATGATACTTATCACGGGAGTTCTCTCCATTTTATGTAGATTCCATACCTTGAATCACTTAATTAACACAAAGTGATATGTCTTTTACTTCATCATCTACTTGAATTATAGCTTCAATAATCCCCCTTTAGCTTGTTTGTATTCAAATACATATTTTATGGTAGTGTATCTTTCTCTTGTAGTTACCAAATATTCAAGTTTTGATAGGTTATGATGTAATTCTCATCTTCTTTAGAGTAAGATTGAAATATCTGCACCATGATTTCTTATTCATTAGGCTCTTTAAATTTTTGCAAAATGAGTACATGATCAGATTAATCCAAAAGAAACCAATCTAAGAGTTCCATACTTACCTTTTCTTTAATACCTAAATACCTAGCCAGGGCACCCAATTACTGAGATTAGGTAGTATGCATCATGTTTTCGTGTCATGTTCCTTACTTAGACGTCATCCTAATCCTAAGTCCCAGTGTCTCTATAGAGACTACAAACCTAGAGCTCTGATACCAACTTGTGAGAACCTGTTACACTAAATGAGATTACTCAAAATGCAAATCTCAATTACTCATTAATTAACACAATCTCGAAAAATAGGTAAATTAAAATCAATTTCAACATTTCCCAAATTCTCATAAACATTTACATGAAAGCCCAACAACTTGCTTTGTTTCATATAATGATCAAGATCTCTTACAATTGTTCCATGGCCTCAGCCACCACATGTACATATTACACATGAAACATTTCCACATTTATCACTTGAACAAGCATATAATATGCTACCAAAAACCTAATTCGACTGAAACACCGATTACAAGCTTTCTCTCCTGGAGCTGAGAGTACAAGGACAACTCTAGGATACACTAGACAACTAACAACCATCTCTAGTGTTTATCACCTCATATTCTCCTTGCTGCCAAGGTCTGCTACCACTGTTGTTAATCACCTAAAAAGGTGTGGTGACCTGAGGTGAGACCCAGTCCCAACGAGAGATATAACTCTCTCCAATAAATATTGATTACATTAGATTACATAGGAAATCATTGAGAAATTGTAGTATTTAATAGTCAATTGAGTTGATTAATTAGTTCAAGCATAGTAACAAATTAAGCAATTAATCTTAGCAATAAGTATTTTTTATCGATGTATATACCATGCTAACATCATAAGCAACTAGTCGCATAAGTATCTTTTGCATCCCAAATATGTCTAATTACATAACATGTATATCAACATTGGCATGTTAAATAAAGTGAACCAATGTACATCATAAGTAGAGCTAACATCATAAGAAAAACTAACTACATAAGCATGGTTAGTAGTTCAAGCATTTCTAATTACATAGGCATGGCTAGAAACATTAAACATAGCTAGCAAAAAAATCTTAACTATAAGTGTTAGTATGTCTGACAACATAAACATGTTTACAACATGAGCATTACTACAACATAAGAATATCTATAATCTTTTATTGTACTATACATAATCTCTATGTAAGGAAAGCAAACAAGGGTTATCATCCAATATGAAGTGTTATGTATAGCCCTAAATATATATGCTACACTACTATGTTACATGTTTTATTACATCCTAGGGAGTTTGAGTCGTACCACCCAAAGTCCAACTGACCACCGCTTGGTTGCAATAAGTTCCATACAATATCTAGGAAGAGCTAGACTCCAAGATCTTCTTCCCCTCTATTAGTAGGAGTTAAAAGGCAGTGACATATCAGTCAATGTTACCACTACAACATCATATAGTCAAGATTCTAACACCTAGTCCTCCCTTGGCATAAGTCATGGCACTAGTCACCAGGGTATGCAAGCAAAATCCTACCAATGAGGTACAACTGCGGTTGTCCTTTATTCACATCACATATATAATAAATCCCAAGGCATGATCTGAGGCTCACGTATGGCCACAATCACCCTCAATTGCTTGATATTAGGGTACCAAGTTGTCCCCGCATACTCAACATGTTATGTATGCACTCAATGTTTCCCTTAGGAAGACTCGATTCATCAACCAACAAAGTTCCTAACTCTGGAATGGATCTATGGCACCAGGCACTACATGATTAAGATTTCACCTGATTAGTTATGCCAATTGGGTGAATTAAGGCTGCATCATAAAAGTGGACATACAAACCCTATTTAATTTCAAACAAACATAGGTATATAATAATTTCATAAGATATAAAATGTATGAGACATAATGCTTGATCACAATTACTACATATTAATATTCATTGTCATACATGAGTTCACAGTTGTCATCTTCTCACCACAGTACAAAATTCCTCATCACATATTCCACGGTTCCAACCCTTATCACATTATGAAGATGATTATACCTCATTTAGGGCTCAACCATGCCTAAAGGTCATTAAGACAATTACACTATACCCTACAAGATCATCATTATCCTTCCATGCCTCATATTAAGGCTCAATAATGTCACTTTACATGTGATTCATAAGCTCAACACAATATAGCATTAAATAGCCAAGATGTATTCATAACATAACATTACAAGGATATTTTAGCACTAAGAGCATTTCTTTATTACATAAACAAACAAGAAAGTTTGGTATGATTAGCCATCATCATACTCATAATGCACATATTTAACATAAGAATGTATCAATCATAAGTCCATGATAATCACTTCTTAACACAATAGGGTTATAATTACATTATGAAGATGATTCAACCATCATATCATCAACACAAGGAAGTTAAATATAAATATCCATCTTCATCTACTTGTTTTAAAGTTAGGTTGAACAAGATGAATTATATTGATATTACTAATCAACACTTATCCCCAAACCCTAACTAATGATAACCCCATTGGATCATGAATGCATTAGGTGTAGCATCACCATAATATTCCATACTATCGTCAAGTATGGATCCACACATAACTCAAGGTGTAACCATCAAGTTATAGCAAACTAGGGTTAGTTCAACTATAAGAGAGACACCATTGTTCTATTATTCCACTAAGGAAGGCTAATCATAGTTACCCATCATCATTAAAGTTCATTAGAATTAAATATAACAAACTATATCCCATTAGGGTTACTTGTCAACATGATATGGTCATTATCATATCTATTCATACGAGGGAAAAGGTAAGACTACCTCACTAAGGTCAAAAATTCATTAGTTCCATCATCATTCAACCCCTATCACTATACCACAACATCACTCGGAACTATTGATGTTGAAAAGATAAGACCATTGGTTATTTACATAAGTAAACACCTTAAACAAACCATATGTAAAGACATTGAGTTGTGACCTAGAAAGAGTCACCATTAAACCTTAAAATTCCTTTATTTAAAAACATAAAGAGGCACCATAGGTTGTGGGGTTGTAACCCATCATTGGTTGTACGTTTTAAGCAAGCCATCCTATCAATCATCAAGCTCTTTAAATTGATCACATGAGGGAAACCATCAAATTCAGATTATTAGAACTCTCATTTATTACTACAAGTTTCAATCTAAACCATTGGATGTCAAAGCTTACAATCTAAACCATTGGATCAAGTCCATTATTCAAAGATATTAAATGAAGAAGTGTTAGATCCTAACCATTAAATCAGGTTCATATGTTAAAACCATCACTTGGAGTATAGGTCCAACCTTTTCATCAAGTTACCCAAGAAACCATTGGTTTAAAACTTAATTGATGCTACAACTACATCCTTAAATCACCATTGGTTGTGGGGACATGATCAAACATCAATTGTGATCATTAAGTCACCATTGGTTGTTAGATCAACACTATATTCATTAGTCACCATTAGATATTAAGCTAATGTCACCATTGATTGATAACATCGTTAGGGATCTTAGTTGTTGATTATTAAGTTTCTAATTGAGCCAAAACATGACCTAAGGGGTGAACATCAGTTTTCACCATCACTTGACACCCTTGGTCACCACCATCAATTGTCATGGAGACAACACCATCGGTTGTTGCAAGGGGACTACCATCGGTTAATGTATAAAATGAAAATCAGCCTTAAAACCTAAGTATCGACCATCTGTTGTTAGGTGCTAAGCACCATCGGTTGTTAAAACAACCTGATATAAGTCATCCTATTCCTTAGACAGGTCGTATACATAGTTTTAGATCCATCTACATCTGGAAACTAAATAGGAAACATCATAAAAATCAAAATCCCAGACAAGGTTATCTTTTACAAGCATAGATTTTTGTTTTAGAGCAAGAACTTATGTAAGCATGCTTGTAGTAAGAAATAAAAGTGAAGAGTGTTATAAAACTCACCTTTACAAAGATGAAAATATTTCTAGAAACAATAAAATCAAGATAAGAAGTTAGGAAAACTGAAGATTTAGCTCTAAACTCGGCCAAGTAGCACCTTTCTCCGTACAAGAAGCAAACCCTAGATAGGAGGATCAAGAAAGGTATATCTTTTAAGCTCTAGAACAACTTTTACCATGTAATAGAAGAGTTCTGAGGTGGAGGAAGGTCCGAGGAAGAATAATAGAAAGAAAAATGGAGAAGAAAGGAAGAAAACAACTTTCCTTGGTAGGAAACCATAGGAGATGACCTTGGAAACCCTAGGTAGCGCTAGATGGAGCTCTAGGATACCTTCTTCTCTAAAAAGGGGGTCATCTTCTACCTTGGACAACTTGGTTCTATAGCCAAATAGAGTAGAGTCAGTGATCTAGGCTTAGAGGAAATAGAGAGCAAGTAAAGGTTTCATACTTGGGAAAGTAAGAGGTAGATATAGCCCATGGATAAGGATGGAAGCAATCATGAGGTGTACAAGCATCTCTCCATGTGTCCATGGCTGAAAGCTTCCATGGATGAGCAAGAAGCATGTTCACCTCCTATTGGGGACTTTTGGGCCATCAGTTGATGGTATCCAAGACCAGGCATCATCTGATGGTCGAAGGTACCCATCGTTTGTTCATGATTTAGGTCAATAGTTCGTTGAACCATCAGTTGATCATAAGTGAACCAGGGGTTCAAGTGAACCAAACTAGCATGAACCATGAACCTAGATCCTCTAGGATGACCTTTGGTTGTTCCCTAGTGGTCCTTGCAGATTATGGCAATTAGTTGTTTCCCAAACCAATGGTTTTGGCCATTGGTTGTTAGCGAAGAAGGTGGCTTATCCATGAAGGGTAAAACCCTAGATCACTCTTGAAGCAAATCCCCACAAGAACAAGGTACAATTGAGCACCCCATGGCTCAAAGAGTTCAAGAATTGTAGTATAACATCAAAGAAACATAAATTATGTGAAAAATGAAAAAAAACCCCTCAATTGGGTAAATAATGGAAAAGCCTAAAATGTACATAAAATTACATAACTTGCTCAAACAGTGTCCAAATTGGAACAAATTTAAAATTTAAGCTGGTCTTATGATTACAAAGAATATAACAAGGTTATATTAGGTTTCTAAGCATTCAATTATGATAATTAAGCTTGTTCAACACTTTAAGAAAGGTTAGGATCTCACGATCCATGTGAGTACTTAGGTTTTTGAGCTATTTTCCTTCCTTGAGATGCAAACTGATGGTTTTGTTCTGGGTTTTATTTGGTTGACTTTAAGTGCCAACTGATGGTTTGACTTAGCTTCTATTTTGGACTCTTTTATACTAAATAAATAATGGTTTTGGTGGTCCTTCAAGTAGTGAAGTTGATGGTTTTCTTCCCTTCCTTATTTGATGTTTTTTGAATCTTGTTTCACCACATGTTGACCAAACTCGATGATCATTCTGGTTCAACACTCTATGGTCATTTTGGTTCAACACTTGGTGGTCCCATTGGTTCATCAACTAATGGTTTGACTGGGTTGATGTTTCATCAACCAATAGTTCCTTGACTCAATGGTTCATCAATCAATGGTTTTCCTGACTCGATGGTTCATCAACCAATGGTTTCCCTAACTCAATGGTTCATCAACAAATGGTTTCCCTTTCTTAATGCTTCATCAAACAATGGTTAGACTGGTACAATGGTTCACCAACCAATGGTTCAACAACCAATGGTTACCCTACTTTCAAAGTCGATGGTCATTCTAGATTACAATTTCATGGTCTTTCTTAACCAACATCTAATGTTTTTGAGTGAATTTCATGGTTTTATGGCCAGGGTTTTGTTTATGAAGAATCAATGGTTCTATGCCCATATATTTGTAGTCTTACCTTTTCCCTCATATGAATGTAAACCAATAGTCACCAAAATGAGTTGATGTATAACACTAATCTAACTTATCATGTTACACCTAACCCTAATACATATAGGTGATGACAGTTAGTCAAACTTCGATACCTTGTGTAACTAGCATGATGACATAATACTCTCTTAATTTTGTTGTAACCCATATATTTTTCCATAAAAACATCATAAGCTTTTTAATGCTATCTTATGCTATACTTATGTGTCACATATATGGTGATGGCTTATTGAGCCTTTTTACTAGGTATGAAAATAAATGATGTTCTTGTAAGGAATTATATGATGGTCTTAATGAGATTGGGGCATGGTTGAGCCCTGATGGAGGTTTAATACTCTTCATTAATTGATAAGGATTTATATCTTGTGATGATATGATGGAATTTATAGTCTCATGATTGGAAATGAGATAGTATCATGCAGTTTTGTGATCCTGAACTTGTCACATGGGTTTTATATATTCTGAAGTTTCTATAAATCAATTCTTGCTAGAAATGAATTAGGTTTTGTATATCCACTTGTTTGTTGCAACCTTAATTCTCCCAATTGTCAATAACTAATAAAGTCAAAACCTAATCATGTATTTCCCTGAGTCGTAGAACCACTTAGTGTCAAAACTTGCTGGATGTGAAGTGAGTATTCCTATGGAAAACTCGGAGTGCATACTATTGAGCATGTAGGGTGTAGAGAGTGTACATCCTTGACGTCTAGATCCCAAGGCTATGGAGGATGTATGCGATATTTCCTCGATTCGAATATTTTTATATATGATGTGGTTGAGGGAAGATGTGGTTGTACCTCGAATGATAGGGTTTTGTATACCTTGGTTTCAAGCATCATTACCTTTATAAAAAGGACTTGTTGATGCTTGCAGCTTGACTATATGTCACTATAGACATCTTGACTATTATGTCACTACATTTCACTTATACTGACCAAGGGTGGGAGATCCAAGGAAACTGACTCTCCTAGATCTATACATATCTGAATATCACTTCACAGTGGTTAGTCAGAGTCTGAGTGGTATACCTCAAACCCCCATGGCTTAATAAAAGATGTCATCCAATCGTGTTGCATATCTCCGGGGTTGAATGCACTTTACATTGGTTGCTAACACTTGTTTTTTTTCTTAGATAGTTTTACCTATTTAATTTACATACCTTATTAGCCATGACTGTTCTTATGCCAATCTATGCTAATCATGCTTAACCTACTTTAGTTGTTTAGTCTATTATACATGTTTAATCTGCTTAATTCATTTAACCTACTTATTATGTAAATAGTTGTTATCAATAACTATTGTTGAGAGTTATATCTCTTGCTAAGAGATCAGTCTCAACATGTGGGCTACCACATATATTTAGGTGGTTGTCAGTGATGTGGTCAGGTTCGTACGAGTGAAGAAGAGAATCTTGGAGAGAAGTAGGAGCATAAGGTTGGATAGTAGTTAGTCATGTCCTAAAGTCATCCCTGTACTCTTAGATCCGTGTAGGGGATGTTTTGTATATGATATGTATACAAAAAGTTGACTTTTGGCAATATGCCGATGTTTGTATATGGCAAGTATATGTGGAACAATATCTTTTATATACAGGTTGTGGCTGATGCTACTAGACATACATGTAATTACTTGATATGGTATGTGCTTATGTGTAGGATTTAGGACACATATTTAAATTTTCTAGATAGGTTTGTAATGATTAAATCAGTTTTAATTTACTCACATTTCTATCTATGTGGTTAACTAGTTTTTGATGGCGTGTTCTGTTTTGAGTAATCTCATTTAGTGTGTTGGCGTGTCACATGATAGGTTGGTATAGAGATCTAGGCTCACTGAGTCTATAGGGACACATGGCTTAGGTTTTTTGTATGTTCTTACATAATCCAACATATTTGATCATAGCTTCTTTTTATGCGGGTATGTCTGGAGAATGCAAAGAACGTATGGAGAGTAGCTTCTTCACACAAAGAGGTGGCAATAGGACACAAGCACATGATGAGAGAGTGCACAAGATGAGGCTAGAGTAGCCTGTGGTGCCTCAGTTTGACCCTATAGCCATGGCAAATCCTGTCTTCCAGACCATGTTTGGACAGCTCATGGTGACGACTACACACTTGGAGGATAGAGAGCATGTACCAAAATCTAGGTAGTTGTCCCTAATGAAGAATCTCAAGGTTCTGGGTAGACTTTTGAGATGTTAAGGCATGTTGGAGTGATAGATTACTTGGGTATACAAGATGCAGAAGACATTATCATGTGGTTAACAGAGCTTGAGAAGGCATTCAAGATCCTCAACATCCCAAAAGAGGACAAGGTGAAGCATGCTATGTATATGTTGAAGGGTAGTGTTGGCAACTGGTGGGCCATATAGGAGGAGAAGAGAGTGGGAGTTGTGATAGGTTTGAAAGAGTTTCGGTGGGATTTTGTGAGCTGATACTTCAGTGAGAAATATCTGGAGAAGAAGATAGCTCAGTTTGAGAGGATACGTCAAGGTTCGATGACCATCATCGAGTATAAGGT
The DNA here is from genome assembly GCA_963693085.1 of Alisma plantago-aquatica. Taxonomy (NCBI): domain Eukaryota; kingdom Viridiplantae; phylum Streptophyta; class Magnoliopsida; order Alismatales; family Alismataceae; genus Alisma; species Alisma plantago-aquatica. The sequence continues at coordinate 808,976,896 of OY856413.1, read as the reverse complement.
GAAGTTTATGGAGCTTTTGAGGTTCTTTCCTCACATGGCAGTGATAGAGAAAGGAGGATCTGCATGTTTGAGTAGGGTTTGAGCTCAAAGTTGTCCACAACAACATCAACTTTGGAGAATAGGGAGAGGTTCTCTACCTTTGTAGAGTCTATAAGGAAGATTGAGAGGTTTGATCTCAAGAAGAGTGAAGCTAATGCTAAGAAGAGGCCAACTCAGTTTCAAGGTTAGTCATCTGGTGGCTTTAAGAAGACAATGTTTTATTCAGGACAATATCAACAATCACAATAGAGATCAACATTTTCCAAGCCAAAATTAGGAGTACAGTCATAGTGGTCCTTGAGTAAGGGAAGAGGTCATAGTTTTCTACCTTTAGGAACCCATAGTAAAAAATCAATGCCCATCACATAGTCATCTAGGCTGTAGTATGATACCAGGACATGTTACAAGTATGGGCAGGTTGGTTATACGAATTGGGTATGCCCTATGAAGGATGACGAAAGTGACATAGTCGTTGAGTAAGAGTTAGAGGGGTTCACAACAACATCAATATAACAGTGGTGGGGGTAGATGACGCAGTCAAGCATTGCAGCAAGGATCTTTTGGGCTAGCTGGAAGAGGATGTGGGTGAAATAGAAGACAACTAGATTCTAAGCAATGAGTCATCTAGAGGGAGTGGTCAATTCACGGGCCATGAGAGATCATATGAAACTAATTCGGTCTGACTTATCTACTTCTTCTTTTGTATTTGTTTTGGTGGACCTAGGTGCAACACACTTTGTGATAACTTGGATTTTCTCTCTCAATGTACATCCTGGCCTGTTTGATTCTCTAATGTACTCAATAACCTCCCACACCTCCACTTTGATGGATTTGATCAATTTAATGCCTACTTGAATATTTGACCTTGATTAAATATCACTTTGCAATTATGTATCACTCTAATTTGAGTTTTGAACTAAGTGTCATGTATATTATGTATCATCAACTTGCATTTTATGTTGAACCTATTAAATTATCTCTTATTTATACCAAATTTATTTCATGGTATGGAGAATTCACTTATCTTTCCAATGACGAAAAGATTTCCTCAATCAAATAATCCTAGCTGAAGTTATGGCCTTTTGAACCTCTTGTTTATTTAATCCTTGTTTTATCTTGTTTTTGTCCCTAATTGGGCCCATTTAGGCACGTAAGCATGACCCATTACTCCCTTTCTTTTCCCCTGGTTGTGTGATCTATCTATCACCCTTTCAACCACTTAGGAGTCTCATTTTAGTGGGCCTTGATTTTGGGCCATCAGATACTATTCCCGTGGATTGAATCATTGATCGAGCGATCCTAGAGTCATCTTTGACCTCCGTATAGCTACCAGAGAACATGGTGTTGCACCCCACCTACTCCCCTTTTCCCTCTACTTTGGTGCCATTTATCCTCCTATTTTCTTAAAAGACCTTGTTCTGAAGTTGTTTGCCTCCTTTTACCTCTCTCTCCCTAAGCCTAACACCCTATTTCATGCTCCTTCTATTTCCTCTTCATGGCAACACCACTACTAGGTCGATTTGGGTTCTTCTGCCCTAGACACCTTTGGCACTCAAAAATGGTAGTTTAGGGTTTTGACCTGCCATTTTGAGATCGGGTGGCTAGGTCATGAGCACCCCTAAGGGTCAAGCCCCATCTTTGATTTGTATTCAACAAGAAGTCTTGCCACATCCTCAAGAGGTTAGGTGAGGACAAGAATGTGAAAGAGAGTATGGACACTCCATTAGATTGGCACCCCAGTCAAATGGATGATTAGATCAGCGGCCCAGATCCAAGGCTACCCAACATTGCATATGTGCTTGGGTTGTGGACCACTGCATCAATGCGAGCGGGTGGCAGCAGATATCAGGTGATATCAGGAGGTGAAGGTCAATCACGAGCCCTTATTATCCACTATGCGGGAGTCGATGGTGATTGTAGACTGCCAGACCATGCCAGGTGTTGGCCTTGAGGCCCAATCTTGCACAAATAAGGTTAATCTCCTGTACAATTCCCATTTCTAGATGTAAAATTTCAAAACCTTGTAACTTCTTGGTCTTTTACCCAAATCTAATGAAATTACATACCATTTTGATAAGAAAAATGAGAGATTTTCAATAAAAATACTTTAGCCTATATATCTATTTGCTCTTGTACCGATACCCCTAAAAGCATACTTTTGAAGTCTTTTTAAGATGTTACCCTATTGTTATGCACGATCTTATTCCTTTATGAACCAAAAATGATGATATCCTAATTTCAGTTTCTTGAACATCCATATGTACAAATATTTGATGTTTACTTATCCTTACACCCTTAAATGGTCTAATGTTGCATATGAACTTAAATGGGCCTATATGCTAAAGATCACCTCTTTAAATTCTTAACCTTAATTGAAAGTGCCTCAATCTTCATGCTTGAACCAAAGTTAGTAAACCTTGGTGTATGTTAGACCATGGTTCAAATTTTTTCATGATACCATCCTATCTTGGTTTGATTATGTGCCCTGAACCTTGAAACTTGCCTTATGTGGATACATTGATGCTGAATATTAACCTTTACTCCTATGTGGGTATTTGATGTCTAAGATTTTTATAAGGCCTTGAAATCAATAATCTTACATGCCTTGTGTACCTATGGGATGTATGGAACTTTCTTGTGAACTTATGTGATCAATTTTCCTACTATTGAATTGAAATGTAATCTGGCATGCACGTTGATAACTAGTCTCTAATTTTATGTAAATCTTTCCCTAATGATCATACATATTATTTAACGGTCTCAAATCAATAGTTTGATGATGTTTGCAACACCTAAATCATATAAACCCCATGTATACTCTACGAGTGACAATTTGCATGATTATGATCCCTATATTAGTTGTGATGTGTCACCATAGGTTCTAGATGAACTCATGACGAACTATGATTCTTGATAATTCCTATGCATGACCTAGTTGAGATGTTGAAATTAATGATGAAAGATATGATACCTCAATCTAAGTGATACATCCAACCATCAAAATAATGATTGGCGATACCTAATCTTGTTGGTATTAATCCAATTGAACTTATTTGAAATGTCAAGATCTCTATGTTGACTCAATTTCCAAGATCTTGTCAAGGTTTCTGTAAACAATTTTCTTAATCAAAATGGTTAATCATGTACTATACTCACAAGGTACACTTCCTTTTGACCCTACTATGATATTGGATTGCTTGTATGTATTCTCGTATGAATGCCTGGCTACTTACTTACTTAGTTGAGATATTGTTTTATGATTATTAATTGCATGTTTTAGTATTCTACGTTAACATACCTTGAATATAATATACATGAATCCATTTTGCAACCTAATGTAGACATAATGGATAAAGTAACATAAAAGATTATTTGTAATAAATGATATCGTTAAGTGTTCTTGCTTTGTTTCTTCTTCTTGACTATGATCATGTTTCTGGACAATCAAGTTTTGTATTATTCTTAAACTATTTACATGCCTTTTCATTGCGTACTTAAATCTTTAGCATTAATATGTTATGTTTATCTATTTTTTAGTTGAAAAATTAAGATCTATTGCACTCAAGGCTCTACACTATGAATGAAACACCAATGGGATTATATAATTCAAATAGTTACACGTCTCTATCTCCTTTGGTACCTTCTTATCTCTATAGTTTGTTTTTTCCTTTTCATATATATTGCTTGTGTAAACTATGTGCCATTCTATGGACCGTCACCCAATCCCTACTGCCACTGACTCTATAGTCAGTGGAAGTAAGAGGAGGGTAATAAAAAATTCTGTGACAAATGGTATCATAGCCAAACACACAAGCCTCTATATGTGTAAGGCATAACACATCTTCTCCTAAAGCTTAGAGAGTCTTCTAGCATCTCACCTCTTCTTTAAGGACTACCTAAGCCACCCAAGTAGATGATGAATAGTTAGTCTTCTCATCTCCTCATGTGATTATTCTCTCATGAGTATTTATCACATGATTTCTCGATTATCGGTAGTTTATGCATGGGAAAACTAAATTTGATTTGAACTCGTGAATGTTGATCTAGATGATAATGCCATGATCTATTCTTGAATGAAAGATCCTATTTGATAAAGGAAAGTACTAATGAAAGTAATGTGCATGTGTAAAGTTCATGCAAACTCAATGTTACCAATTGGATATAAATGCACCCTATGTTTATGGTAAATCCTTGATGTTGGTGATATAAGATGGAAATTATGTTACATACCCCATGTTTGGTAGAGTCCCTATTGATTGAACCAATGTTGTCCATATTTTGATCAAACCTCAAACATATCTAAGTAAAACTCACCCTATTGATTTGTATCATGTCACATACTCTAATATGACTATACAAAACGAATTTCTGTCACGAAAGTCGACAAAACCATTACTGATTAATGCAGAATTAAACATTAGCAGCGGATTATCAAAAATCACTGAAAATTAAAACCATTTACAAAGAGATCCATTTCTAGGAAACTCTTATAACAAGAACCAAAATATTATATACATCCTGGTCCACAAAGTACATACCATGTACCTTCTCTTCTCGAGGATTACATACAACAATTGCTTTGTTAAATTTACACATAAGAAACATAAAACCCCAAGACATTCAATGCCATAATATCTGATCGATCATAAAAGCACTAACTACTATCTCCTAGGACTTGAGAGTACAGAGATGACTCATATTTACAAGACACGACAGTCAATATCTCCACCCGAGATGTTACTGCTATCCCTGATGTTGCTGTCCTTCCCTTGCTGTAGGGTTTATACCTCATCATCCTCGTCCACCTAAAAAGGTTGGATCCCACGGGGGTGAGACAATTGAAATTGTCCCAGCGAGAGATATAACTCTCTACCAGAAACATTATTATTGCGGATAAACAATAATAAACAAAGCAGAATAATCTCTATTGAATAGCATGATTTAAATCATTATTAAGTAGAATAGAGCAATATCATCTATTCATTTTAATAAGGAATATGAAGAACATGTATAACATCTATCCATTTAGGATACATTAAGCAATATAACATCAACCAATGTTTTCCATAATTCGTCCTTAAAAAAATATGCTACACGACTGATTAAATTTTACAATCATTCTTATGCCCTGAGGAAGTGATCCATACCGCTCAAATCCAACCTTCGGTTGCGAAACCCAAAGTCAGTGCCATACAAGATCAAAGGAAGAGCCGAACTCCTCGATCTCATCCGTCTCGGTCAGTGCGAGACTACAAGAAGGACCACAATCACTTGCTTAAGTGACCTTAGTCATAGGGTTAGGTCTCATAGGCTACCCATTCTCTAGCCCGCCTTGGTACAAGTCCTGACACTAGTAAATCTGAGCCACAAGCCAGTTCACCATGCTCTCTGAGCCATGAACGCATTCATGCTCCATCACACTAAGCCATGGGCCTATTCACCATGCTCTTATTCATATCTTGAGTCTACAACTAAAGTTACACTCTAATCCTCCTATTTTTGGCTAGGAGAAACTCCACTTATTCAACAATATACACTTCAAATTAACCAGTAGGAAAACCCATTTCACCATCACCAGCTACTAACGATGATGGATCTATGGCCAGGGCTCTACATGATAATATTCCACTTGATTATTTAAGTACATTACTATATTCTTTTAGCATCAGTCAAGTTTTCAAATAAGAATTATTATGAAAAATGTAATACATCTATCAAATGCTTTTCAAAGCTTTATAGGACATTGGGATCTCAATTCCTTATCTCATTACTGGGAACTCACATCCCTCACCAATAACATCATCATGCTGACTGGACCTGGGTATTCAAACCCTTAGTTCATCACTAAACATGGTTACCACTATCAGGTAACTATTACCTCCAGGTCATCTGACCAAGGTATTCATGATACTTGTTACACAAGCATCTCACATAGTTCACCAGGCATATTCAACTTCTTGTCACCTCTCACTAGGCAAAAGATAAAATAATGGCTCACAAGGCCCATTAACATCATGACTTATACCTGATTATGCTCATCATCTCATGATACCTGCATGGTTAGTATACTTGATAACAACCATATCAATTACATATCAACATTATGAAATACAAAGATAACATCACTATTCCCACATTAGAGTTAGGGTTTCTCATCTTTATCAATTAGGGTTTCACATAACATCACCCTGTATTAGGGTGTCACATAACATCACCCTATGTTAGGGTTTCACATAACATCACCCTGTATTAGGGTTTCACATAACATCACCCTATGTTAGGGTTTCACATAACATCACCCTGTATTAGGGTTTCACATAACATCACCATATATTAGGGTTTCACATAACATCACCCTATATTAGGGTTTCACACAACATCACCCTATATTAGGGTTTCACATAACATCATCCTATATTAGGGTTTCACATAACATCACCCTACATTAGGGGTTTCTCAATCAATATCCCAAAATTAGGGTTAGGGTCTCCCATCTTTATCAATTAGTTAGGGTTTTATGATTATATCATTAATCCAAACCCTAAGTCAGTGCTTCCACATATCTTGGAGTACATAGCATTATTTAAGTGCTAAATCATACTTATCATTGTTATATGTACTTAGGAACACACGTCATCATCATACCTTAATAGGTTGACTTAACCTCTTACTAAAGTACATCCAACTATGCTTATCATAGTGTATTGAATTTATTACTTTCATAAGAATTGAGTGATAATCACTCTAATTATACCAATCACCCAAGTACTTAGAGGTACTTCCATTGAAATCAACCTTAAGATACTCTTCAACCACTTATGGGGTTATTAGTACTTACATGGATTGAATCAATTGGACCTTCCAAACGTTTTGAACTAATTGAACCTCCAAATTGTTTGGGACCGTTTAGACCTTCAAACGGTCTTGAGGTTATTTGACCTTCAAACGGTCTTGAGGTTACTTGACCTTCAAACAGTCTTGAGGTTACTTTACCTTCAAACGGTCTTGAGGTTACTTGACCTTCAAACGGTCTTGAGGTTACTTGACCTTCAAATGGTCTTAAGGTTACTTGACCTTCAAACGGTCTTGAACCAAACCTCCAAACAGTCTGAAGATCGTTAGACCTTAAACGGTCTTGACTACAACATCCTTAAATGGTCTAAAGACCATTAGACCTTAAACGGTCTTGGTCCCTAACACCTTAAATGGTTTGAGACCGTTAGACCATCAAATGGTCTTGGTCTAAAAATCCTTCAAATAGTTTTGGACCTTTTTCTCATTAAACGGTTTTGAAACTGTTTCAATCCAAGATCCTCAAAAGATTTGATGATTGGTTAACCTTAAACAGTTTGAGACCATTTGGTCCTAAAATGGTTTGAGATAGATTGGTCCTCAAACAGTCTGAGGCAGATTGGTCCTCAAATGGTTTGAGACCGTTTGGTCCAATCCTCTTGAAACCATTTAACCCCAAATTAAGGTTTTGTCATCAATTGACCTAGGGTTTTGAAATCAATTGAGTTCTAATTGATTGGTCATCCATGGTTGAGACCATGTGGACTAAATCAGATTGAAACCTTTAAACTTTTACACCTTCTTGAAACCATTTAACCCCTAACGGTTTGAAACCGTTTGACCTCTAACAGTTTTGAAACTGTTTGGTTACTAAACAGTTTGAAACTGTTTGGTCTCTAACGGTTTGAAACCATTTGACCAACACAACAAAATTGTTTTCTCTTGATATTCTTGTGGTGTGTTCTAAGATGATGTCATCATCATCAAGCTTTATATCTCCAATTTCTATTATTGTATATATGAGGAATTCAACAATTATTCAAGAAGAAATAAAGGATCATCATATGATGAGAATTTGAAATCAATAATACCATTGATGGGTTCAAGTTATATAACCCGCCTTCAAAGTAGCTTCAAATCTTCAAGCTACACCTCTATAATGGTGAGAGAATCTCCTTCAACTATCCAAGGCTCATTTCCAACTCTTTGTATGCAAAACATGATCAAGGTTGAGCATTGGGTGGAAAAGAGAAGAAAATCAATGTTGAAATCCGATTTCAACCATCAATTCAAGGTTGAAGATGATCATGGAGCTTACCTTCATCTTGGGGAACATTTACCTCCTGCTCCTAAGCTCATTGGTCGTTGGCCAAAGCAAAGGAAGAAAGTGGTTTGCAAAATAGCCTTTCAAGTGAGAAGAAAATTGAATATATGTAATTGATTTTCTAGGAGAGAGAAAATTGGGGAAAATTCACCCACTTTCTTGCCACATGTCCCCTACCTTCCTTGACTTCGAAGACATCTTCCTTTTCCCTCAAAATCCTTTCATTTATCCTTGAATTAAAAGAAATCACTTAAGCACCTTAATTAATATAATACTATTATCCATTTTTAGTGGACATTACTTTTTAATTAACAAATGTGAGTGAGTTTCTTCACCTACTTAGGATATTTCGGTGAAAATCAAGGCATTTGAACATCCTTGCTCTAATGGATTTCAACCACAACCTTTTTAGTTGATGGGCAGCTCAATTAATATATTTATTTTTGCTACAAAATAAATTAGGGTTTCAATTATGCTTAAATCTTGATTATTTTATTAGCAAGATTATCTCTCCTCAAAAGTAGTTCAAACAAGACACCCCATTCTTTTTATTTTCTTTAAATGATACCAAGAAACAATAGGGACATAATAGAGGTGGTATTTTACATATTCAACCCTAGTTTTTGGGTAAATTGCAAATTATACCAAAACTAGCATTCAATGCACACACATTATTTAAACAAGCTAATTTTTTGGAATACAGGCTTGTGGAAGCCATACCTCAACACCATTCTCATTCTTATGATTCTCTAACACTTGAGGAACATTTATCATGTAACATTTGCAAGGTAACCCCTCAAATTGGGTAAATTGCACTTTAGTCCAAAATGGGTAAAACATTGTTTCAACATTATTCAAATAGGACCAAAATTGAAGCATAAGCTCTCCTTTAGTCTTAATTACTTTTCAAAAGATAAAGACAAGAATCTAAATGACTTAATTAAGCAAAAATTCTAGGGTTAAGCCTTAACCCATGTTAGGGATGTTACAATTATCCATCCTTAACAGGGATTTCGTCCCCAAAATCATCAAGAGAAAAAAGAAGGGTACTTCCTCCTCATATCTTCCTCCAGCTCCCATGTAGCTTCTTCAATGCCACAATGATGCCAAAGAACTTTCAAAAGAACTATATCTTTCTTTTTCAACTTTTTGATTCTCCTATCAAGAATCAAAACTGGTCCCTCTACATAGGATATGTCTTCATTTAACTCTACCTCCACAGGTTGCAAAACTAACTCTGTGTCAGGGTGACATTTCCTCAACATGGATATATGGAATACTGGATGCAATCTGTATAGTTTAGGTGGCAACTCCAACTTATAGTCTACCTTTCCAATCTGTTCAATGATTGGATAAGGCCCCATAAATCTAGTAGCTAACTTACCCTTCCAAATTTAAGAACACCTTTCCAAGGTGAGACTTTGAGATATACTCTGTCTCCAACTTGGAATTATAAAGGTCTTCGCTGTTTGTCAGCATATGACTTCTATCTATCCTGTGCAGCCTTTAACTGTTGTTGTATTACTTTAATCTTCTCAGTTGTCTGTTGTACTACTTCAGGACCCAAAAGTGGATACTCCCCTATTTCATACCAGCATAGTGGAGATCTACAACGTCTACCATATAATGCTTCATATGGTGCCATATCAATAATGTGCTAATAACTATTGTTGTAAGCGAATTCTATTAAGCTCAAGTGTATATCCCAACTTCCTACAAATTGAAGGACACATGTCCTAAGAAAATCCTCCAAAGTTTGTATAGTCCTCTTAGATTGTCCATTTGTCTATGGGTGAAAGGTGGTACTAAACCTTAACTGCATACCCAAAGCTTTATGTATTCATTCCCAAAAATGACCTATGAACGGGTGACCTCTATCAGAAACAATTGTAGCTGGAACCCCATGTAAACGCACTATCTCATCTATTTAGATCTCAACCAGTTTCTCAATTGTATATGTTGTTTTGACAGGAAGAAAATGTGTTGACTTAGTCAAACTATCAACTATCACCCAAATGGAATCATGACTTTTAGCTATTCTAGGTAAACCAACCACAAAGTCCATGGTCACGTGATCCCAATTCCACTGTGGTATAGGTAAGGGTTGCATTGTTTCTGCAGGCTTTTGATGTTCAACTTTAACATGCTGACATACTAGACACCGCATAACAAACTCAACTACATCTTTCTTCATACTAGGCCACCAATACATATCTTTCAAGTTATGATACATTTTGGTGCTCTCTGTATGCATTGAATACATAGATGAATGAGCTTCCTCCATGAATAACTTTCTTAAGTCATTGGCATCTGGTACTACCATCCTACCATGGTAACAAACTACCTCACCATCTGACTCATGAAAACCATCCTATTTCTCACTACCATACTCTAACCTGATCTGCTGAATCACAGTATCAGACTGTTGTGCCTCTTTGATATGTTGTTTCAGAGTAGGTTTTATATGCATCTCAGCTAATAGTCTAGATAACAAGGATACTTTAAGTTGTACTTTGTTTTGCCTCAAAGAGACAAACATGTCTCGTTTAAAGCACACTAAAGAGTTCAACTGTGCTTTGTCTATGTTTGGTGATGATGATTTCCTACTTAGTGCATCAACCACTACATTAGCCTTTCCTGGATGATAATCAATTGTACAATCGTAGTCCTTGATTAACTCCATCCAACGGTGTTGTCTCATGTTCAACTCATGTTGTGAAAAGATATATTTTAGGTTCTTATGGTCTGTGAAAATATGGACTGTCTCTCCATAGAGATAATGTCTCCAGATCTTCAACGCATGAACCACTGCAGCTAGTTCTAGATCATGTGTTGGATAATTTTGCTCGTGTTTCTTAAGTTGCCGAGAAGCAAAAGAAATCACTTGTTTATCCTGCATCAACACACATCCTAGACCGTTCTTAGAAGCATCACATAAAACAATATACCCTTTTCCTTATTCAGGTAACACTAACACAGGTGCACTGGTCAACATTTCTTTCATCGTCTGGAAAGAATGTTGACACTTGTCATTCTAGACAAAAGGAACCTCCTTCTTGGACAACTTGGTTAGGGGAAATACTACAGAACTGAAGTTCTTAATGAACCTCCTATAGTAGCCTGCCAGTCCTAGAAAACTACGTATCTCTGTTGGTGTCTTTGGTTGTTCCTACTCCAAGATAGATTCTACCTTTTTAGGATCAACACAGATACCTGAGGCAACTATTATGTGTCCTAGGAAAGACACTTCTGATAACCAGAACTCACACTTACTGAATTTGGCATATAGTTTGTGCTCTATCTGTAAAGTCAGAGCCTGACGAAGGTGTTGCTCATGCTATCGAGCATCTCTACTGTAAATCAGGATGTCATCTATGAAGACAACTATGAATTGATCAAGGAATGGCCAGAAGATTCTGTTCATGAGTTCCATGAATGTAGCTGGTGCATTAGTTAGTCCAAATGACATAACCATGAACTCATAGTGACCATACCTTGTTCTGAAGGCTGATTTAGGTATGTCACTCTCCTTGATACGTAGCTGATGATATCCTGACCTCATATCTATTTTAGAGAAAATAGTTGCACCACACAACTGGTCAAACAAGTCATCTATCCTTAATAGAGGATATTTGTTCTTTATGGTTACCTTGTTTAGATATCTATAGTCTATGCATAACCGCATAGACCCATCTTTTTTTAATGAAAAGAACCGAAGCACCCCATGGTGAAGTACTTGGTCGAATAAAACCCTTTTCAAGCAACTCCTGTAATTGTTTCTTGAGCTCTGCCATCTCATCAGGTGCCATTCTATAAGGTGTTTGAGCTATAGGTTGTGTACCCAATATTAGATTAATCTCGAAATCAATCTCTCAGGGTGGAGTAACACCTGGAAGTTCCTCAGGAAACACATCCTCAAACTCCCTAACAACTGGAACTTCAAAAAGACTAGGACTCTCTACTTTGGTATCTACCACATGTGCCAAGAATGCAAAGCATCCTTGTCTCATCAACTTCTCAGCTACCATTGCTGACACTAGACAGGTTGGAAGAATCTTTTTGTCCCCCTGAAAGACCCATGTAACACCACTGTCGGTGAACATAGCCTGCTTGGAACCACAATCCAAGACAACCTTATACTTTTCTAGGGTGTCCATCCCAAGGATTATGTCGAACCCATGCATCTCAAGTGGTATAAGATCCACCTAAATGCTATGTTCTGAAAAAGAAAGAATACAGGGAGAATATACCTCCCATAACACTGCAGATCCAACTAATGAAGTTTCTAATAACAGATTATCTGCTCTATGGCTAACAGTCATATTACAGTCATGAATCACTTCTCGAGTGATAAAGTAATGTGTAGCACCCAGATCAATCAAAGCAGATACAAAGCAGGATGAAGACATATTAGAATGAAATAATTCCATCTGTCCTGTCATGACTCATGGGTTAACCATTGCTTCTGGCCGATTCATAACATAAAATCTTGTCGTTGCTGGTTGTCAACCACTCACCTTGTTGTTGGATGTAGATGAGCCAGCTTGGGATGCTTGTCCACATCCTCGAGTTCCACTACTAAATTGTCACTTTTGAGATCCTTGTTGACTTTGCCTCGGTGGTTGGGTTACACTCATGTCTCTAACCAAAAAATCTTTCATCAGATGTTCCATCTTCCCACATTTATAACAAACTATGTTCTCCCGTTGTGGTCTAGAGAGTCTTGTTATTGACATTGATGTTGAGCTGTGGGCTCCCTCTGATGGTAAACTATGACATCTACCCTTGCTGGATGTCCACTATGTCTGAGTATTAAACCTTGGTGGTACTGTTGGTGCAGAAAACCGTAGTTTCTTAAAACTCTTGAACCTCTATCCTTGGAACTGTGTATACACCTTTTTACTGTTGGCCTGATGCTTCTCAGTCACGGACCTTTCTATCCGCCTAACTAACTCCACAAAGGTGGCAAACCTCTCTCTATTTTCTAGAGAAGATACTGGTGTGGTTAAATCAATGTTCAAACCCTTCTCAAAACACCGAATCCTCTCCTCGTCTGGAGCATCCATGTGTAGACAAAATCATAGAAGCTCCATGAACTTAGCTTCATACTCACTAATGTTCATTGGTCCTTATCTTATCCACTCAAACTGATGGATCTTCTCATCCAGGTAAGTCTTAGGAAAATATCTACTGACGTATTCACGTCAGAATTCTCCCCACCCGACTTCAACACCTGGCCTTTTACCTTCTTCTATGGCCCACCAATGGCCAACACTCCCCTTCAACAGGTAAACCGCATGCCTAACCTTCTCTACTTCTGGGATATTAAGAATTTTGAAGGCCTTTTCCAGCTCATTCAGCAACAAGTCTGCATCTGCTGGGTCAGTTGTACCAGCATATTTAGTGGCTCCTACCCGGCGAAGTGGTTCAAAAGTCTTGCCAGCTCCATGTCCCTCATTGTGAGCTGGTTCCCTAGGTGCAGGTGGTGGCATCCTATCTGCCATATGTGTCATAGTTTCCATGAACTGTGCAAATAGAGCATGGAAAGCTGGGTTTTCTAGTATATCTTGGTTAAACTGGGGATGTTCAGGTACTGGTTCTTCCCTATCCCGATCCCTTGCACCTCCTCCTGGTGCAGCAACACTACTTTCAACAGCATGTTCTTTGTGTGATCCAACCATCTTCTAACTTTACTTCTTCTCCTCAGAGAAGAAGTCACTATCAGATAAACTAGAAGACACTAGAACAGACTCAACGACCTTAATCCTATGTCTCTATAGACTCAGCGAACCTTAAGCTCTGATACCACTTCAATTATCATGACGGTCGACAAAACCATTACTGATTAATGTGGAATTAAATATTAGCAGCGGATTAACAAAAATCACTAAAAATTAAAACCATTTACAAAGAGATCCATTTCCAGGAAACTCTTATAACAAGAACCAAAGTATTATATACATTCTAATCCACAAAGTATATACCATGTATCTTCTCTTCTCGAGGATTACATACAACCGTTGCTTTGTTAAATCTACACATAAGAAACATAAAACCCTGAGGCATTCAATGCCATAATCTCAGATCGATCATAAAAGCACTAACTACTAACTCGTAGGACCTGAGAGTACAGAGATGACTCAGAGGAATCATATTTACAAGACACGATAGTCAGTATCTCCACCTGAGATGTTATTGCTATCCCTGATGCTACTGTCCTTCACTTGTTGTAGGGTTTATACCTCCTCGTCCTCGTCCACCTAAAAGGTTGGATCCCACGAGGGTGAGTCAACTGAAATTGTCCCAGCGAGAGATATAACTCTCCGTCAGAAACATTATTATTGCAGATAAACAATAATAAACTAAGAAGAATAATCTCTATTGAATAGTAGGATTTAAATCATTATTAAGTAGAATAGAGCAATATCATCTATTCATTTTAATAAGGAATATGAAGAACATGTATAACATCTATCCATTTAGGATACAATAAGCAATATAACATCAACCAATGATTTCTGTAATTCATCCTTAAACAAATATGCTACATGGCTGATTACATTTTACAATCATTCTTATGCCCTAAGGAAGTGAGCCGTACCGCTCAAATCCAACCTTCGGTTGTGAAACCCAAAGTCGGTGCCATACAAGATCAAAGGAAGATCTGAACTCCTCGATCTCATCCGTTTCGGTCAGTGCGAGATTACAAGTAGGACCATAGTCTCTTTCTTAAGTGACCTCAGTCATAGGGTTAGCTCTCATAGGCTACCCATTATCTAGCCCACCTTGGCACAGGTCCCGACGCTAGTAAATCTAAGCCACGAGCCAGTTCACCGTGCTCTCTGAGCCATGAACGCATTCATGATCCATCACACTAAGCCATGGGCCTGTTCACCATGATCTTATTCATATCTTGAGTCTACAACCGAAGTTACACTCTAATACTCCTATTTTCGACTATTAGAAACCCCACATATTCAACAATATATGCTCCAAATTAACCAGTAGGAAAACCTATTTCACCATCACCAGCTACTGATGATGATGGATCTATGGCCATGGCTCTACATGATAATATTCCACTTGATTATTTAAGTACATTACCATATTCTTTTAGCATCAGTCAAGTTTTCAAACAAGAATTATTATGACAAATGCTATAAAGAAACATGTAATACATCTATCAAATGCTTTTCAAAACTTTATAGGGCATTGGGATCTCAATTCCTTATCTCATTACTGGCAACTCACATCCCTCAACAATAACATCATCATGCTCACTGGATCTGGGTATTCAAACCCTTAGTTCATCACTGAACATGGTTACCACTATCAGGTAACTATTACCTCCAGGTCATCTGACCAAGGTATTCATGATACTTGTTACACAAGAATCTCACATAGTTCACCAATAATAATCAACTTCTTGTCACCTCTCACTAGGAAACAGATAAAATAATGGCTCACAAGGCCCATCAACATCATGACTTATACCTGATTATGCTCATCATATCATGATACCTATGTGGTTAGTATACTTGATAACAACCATATCAATTACATATCAACATTATGAAATACAAAGATACCATTACTATTCCCTCATTAGAGTTAGGTTTTCTCATCTTTATCAATTAGGGTTTCACATAACATCACGCTATATTAGGGTTTCACATAACATAACCCTATGTTAGGGTTTCACATAACATCGCCCTGTATTAGGGTTTCACATAACATCACCCTATGTTAGGGTTTCACATAACATCACCCTGTATTAGGGTTTCACATAACATCACCTTATATTAGGGTTTCACATAACATCACCCTATATTAGGGTTTCATATAACATCACCCTATATTAGGGTTTCACAAAACATCACCCTACATTAGGGTTTATCAACCCATAGCCCAAAACTAGGGTTAGGGTTTCCCATCTTTATCAATTAGTTAGGGTTTTATGATTATATCATTAATCCAAATCCTAAGTCAGTGCTTCCACATATCTTGGAGTACCTATCATTATTTAAGTGATAAATCATACTTATCATTGTTCTATGTACCTAGGAACACACATCATCATCATAGCTTAATAGGTTGACTTAACCTCTTACTAAAGTACATGCAACTATGCTTATCATAGTGTATTGAATTTATTAATTTCATAAGCATTGAGTGATAATCACTCTAATTATACCAATCACCCAAGTACTTAGAGGTACTTCCATTGAAATCAACCTTAAGATACTCTTCAACCACTTATGGGGTTATTAGTACTTACATGGATTGAATCAATTGGACCTTCCAAATGTTTTGAACTAATTGAACCTCCAAACGGTTTGGGACCATTTAGACCTTCAAACGGTCGAGGTTATTTGACCTTCAAATGGTCTTGAGGTTACTCGACCTTCAAACGGTCTTGAGGTTACTTGACCTTCAAACACTCTTGAGGTTACTTGACCTTCAAACGGTCTTGAGGTTACTTGACCTTCAAATGGTCTTGAGGTTACTGGACCTTCAAATGGTCTTGAACCAAACCTCCAAATGGTCTGAAGACCGTTAGACCTTAAACGGTCTTGACCTCAACATCCTTAAATGGTATGAAGACTGTTAGACCTTAAATGGTCTTGGTCCCTAACACCTTAAATGGTTTGATATTGTTATACCATCAAACAGTCTTGGTCTCAAAATCCTTCAAACAGTTTTGGACCTTTTGCTCATTAAACGATTTTAAAACCGTTTCAATCTAAGATCCTCAAAAGATTTGATGATTGGTTAACCTTAAATGGTTTGATACCGATTGGTCCTCAAACGGTCAAAGACCGTTTGGTCCAATCCAATTGAAACCATTTAACCCCAAATTAGGGTTTTGTCATCAATTGACCTAGGGTTTTGAAATCAATTGAGTTCTAATTGATTGGTCATACAAGGTTGAGACCATGTGGACTAAATAAGATTGAAACCTTTAAATTTGTACACCTTCTTGAAACCTTTTAACCCCTAATGGTTTGAAACCATTTGACCTCTAACGGTTTTAAAACCGTTTGGTCACCAAACGGTTTGAAACCGTTTGGTCTCTAACTGTTTGAAATTCTTTGACCAACACAACAATTTTTTTTGCTCTTGATATTGTTGAGGTGTGTGCTAAGATGATGTCATCATCATCAAGCTTCATACCTTCGATTTCTATTATCATATATATGAGGAATTCAACAATTATTCAAGAAGAAATAAAGGATCAACATATGATGCGAAATTGAAATCAATAATAACATTGATGGGTTCAAGTTATATAACTCTCATTCAAAGTAGCTTCAAAGCTTTAAGCTTCATGTCTCTAGTGGTGAGAGAAGCTCCTTCAACTATCCAAGGCTCGTTTCTAACTCTTTGGATGCAAAAGATGATCAAGGTTGAGCATTGGATGGAAAAGAGAAGAAAATCAATGTTGAAATCTGATTTCAACCATCAATTCAAGGTTGAAGATGATCATGGAGCTTACCTTCATCTTGGGGAACGTTTTCCTCCTACTCCTAAGCTCCTTGTTTGTCGGTCAAAGCAAAGGAAGAAAGTGTTTTGCAAAATAGCCTTTCAAGTGAGAAGAAAATTGAATATATGTAATTGATTTTCTAGGAGAGAGAAAGTAGGGGAAAATTCACCCACTTTCTTGCCACATGCCCCCTCCCTTCCTTTACTTTCAATCCATTTTTATTTTCCCTCAAAATCCTTTCGTTTATCCTTGAATTAAAAGCAATCACTTAAGCACCTTAATTAATATAATACTATTATCCATTTTTAGTGGACATTACTTTTTAATTAACAAATGTGAGTGGGTTTCTTCACCTACTTAGGATATTTCGGTGCAACTCAAGGCTTTTGAACGTCCTTGCACTATAGGATTTCAAGCACAACCCTTTTAGTTGATGGACACTTCAATTTATATATTTATTTTTGCTACAAAATAAAATAGGAATTCAGTTATGCTTAAATCTTGATTATTTTATTATCAAGATTATCTGTCCTCAAAAGTAGTTCAAACAAGATGCCCCATTCTTTTTATTTTCTCTAAATTATATCAAGAAACAATAGGGACATAATAGAGGTGGTAGTTTACACATTGAACCCTAGTTTTTTGGTAAAATGAAAATTATACCAAAAGTAGCATTCAATGCACAAACATTATTTAAACAATCTCATTTTTTTGGAATTTAGGCTTGTGGAAGCCATACCTCAGCACCATTCTCATTCTTATGATGCTCTAACACTTGAGGAACATTTATCATGTTACATTTGCAAGGTAACCCCTCAAATTGGGTAAAGTGCACTTTAGTCCAAAATAGGTAAAACATTGTTTCAACATTATTCAAATAGGAACAAAATTGAAACATAATATCTCCTTTAGTCTTAATTACTTTTCAAAAGATAAAGACAAGAATCTAAATGACTTACTTAAGCAAAAATTATAGGGTTAATCCTTAACCCAGGTCAGGGATGTTACAATTTCCCTATTGACTTCCATGCCTCTTTTTCAAGCTCAATTTTAAATAAATATGATGGACATGAATATCATTCTAGCCAGTGGCCTAGGTTGGCACATGCCCTACCTAGGTTTTAAATTTTATCCATGTCGAAGTTCAAAATGGCTGGAGTTTAATAGAAAAATGTCTATTGTGTCCTACTTAATATCTCCAATTTTGGCTCTACACTAGTGGTGCCCCCCTTGATCGGATTTTTGGCCTCTGCCACTGACTCTAGCACTGTTATTCTCAAACTCTTGAGTCCTCAATTTGACTTCTCGATTTCCAAAATCTACCCTTACCTTGATCTAGAAAGGAAGGGAATGAAATTATGACCTTGATCTTGCAAAATATTGATATATGGTTGCCCTATTATGATCTTGACGTTTGCTCATGACCTTGTGAAATACGATTTGATAGTTGACACTATCCCTATTAGAATATGCTTGATTACTCATAACCAATGTAGACTAGTGTTCTAGGTTAGGGTGGTAGTTGACTTGTGCCTCCCCTATCCTAGGTCAACCCCCATTATGACTACCTATAAATTGTCATCTTGTTGATTATTTAGATCTTGGAAAGGAGACCCCTTCCACACAACTTAGATTTCTTGACCTAAGTCCCTAATGGGTTATTTATATGATGATGTTGATAGTCGATCTAAAAATTGGGATTTGATGATGATCTTAGAATAATATGATGTTGACTATAGATAGTGGTCATGTTACAAGGAAAACCTAGGCCTATATCACTCATCAACCTTAAATACCATGAAAATAAACTTGATATTGAGGCCAAAAAATGTTGAATAATGCCCGAAATATTGCTCAATTGTTGCTTGATTATTGTATATGGATGAATGATCACCCTACAAGGGTGAGTTTAACAATCACTTTACAAATTGAGATAACCTTGAATTTCACTAAATGCCTAGAAAATTAAGTATACAATGCTTGAAATAATAGATATTGAGTATAATTATCTAAAACCCAACTATTCCATCTCTAAGGAACATAAGGAAAAGTCTTTCAGAGAAGTGGATGATAGTAGGTGACCAAGCCCAGGAGGGAAGGTCATCAAGAAGCCAAGGACAAGAGGTAAGACCAACATGAAGACCAAGCCTAGGAGAGAAGGTTGCCAAGAGGTTAAGCCTAGGAGGGAAGGCCAACATGAAGAGCAAGCCCTAGAGGTCAAACCTAGTATAGAAGTCTAACATGAAGATCAAGACGATGAGGTAAGGTCTCCATGAGCCCAAAGTTGGGGTATAAAGTAAATAAGGTGCACCCTAAGATATGGAGAAGATTTGGGTTAAAGAAATCCCTAGAAAATAATGGGCTAGAAATTTGTAGGAGAAACCTCAAGTGAATATGGAATGACACCTCAATAAAAACCCTAGGAAGGATAGACCCCTAAGTCACATGTAAGGTCCAAAATAAGAATCTAAACCATAGCTTTGAAATGTTTAGACTATGACTTTCATGTCCATATTTGATTCTCGATACTAAATAACAAAATCTTGACTCTCGACGATTGATCTTGGTTTTGAGTAGACTCCTACGATCACCGTATTTGGATCTTGATACCACCCTCGATATAACACTAATTACTTTTGTGTTCCCAAATATTGAAAATTTGAAATTATGACTATGTTGAATCGATTGATTTATGACTTAAAGGTGAGCTCTATGTGGACTAGGGTGGGACCTTCCATTGATTTTAAGCACTAATTTATGATGTTGAAGTGTGATGTATGTCTCGAATTGTGGAAATATGAATTCTCAATCAAGGATGTATAACCCCACATAGGGAAATGTACAAGATAGGACCCTAATTATTGGGAATGAAAGTCTTTTTTGACTATTGATTCAAAGATCTCTATGCGTTTGACCTAAAAATGTGACCTCTCCAAATTTGGAATCTTTAGGATGATCTCTCCCAATTTGTGGCTTATGTGATGGTACTTCCAATTTGACAATCTATGTGACTATATGTTAACCACCATGCTAAATTTCTCAATTTCATAATGAGATGGATATTGTAAGTGGTGATGCCACCTTATGATAATACTACTACAATCTTGATGATTAAAAATGAAATCTCGAATCTCGACTTATCAAATTGATTTAATTTTGGGACAAAATTCCTTTTAAGGTGGGGAGGATGTGATAACCTGGATTTTCTCTCTCAATGTACATCCTGATCCATTTGATTCTCTAATGTACTCAACAACCTCCCCCACCTCAACTTTGATTAATTTGAGCCATTTAATGCTGACTTAAAGATTTGAGCTTGATTTAATATCACTTTGCAATTGTTCATGACTCTAATATGAGTTTTCAACTAAGTTTCATGTTTTTTATGTATCATCAAATTGCATTTCAAATGAGACACATTCAATGAAATCTTATTTCTACTAAATGTTTCTCATGAAGTGTGGAATTCAACTATATTTCCAATGCTACAAAAATCACCTCAGTCGGATCATCATAGCTCAAGTTATGGCCTTTTGAAACTTGGTGATTTAATCCTTGTTTTATCTTTGTTTTTGTACCTAATTGGGCCCATTTGGGCATGTCCGTGCAACATGCTACTCCCTTTTTTCCCCTAACTGTGCAATCTGGCTATCACCCTTTCAACCAATCAGGAGTCTCATTTTACTAGGCCATCATTTTGGGCCATCAGATCATATCATCATGGATTGAACCACTGATTGAACGGTCATAAAATCATCTTTGACCTCAGTATAGCTACCGGTGAGCATGGTGTTGCACCCCACCTACTCCCCTTATCCCGCTACTTTGGCACCATTTATCCATCTCTTTGCTTACAAGGCCTTGTTTTGAAGTTGATTGCCTCCTTTTACCTCACCCCCAACCCTAGAACCCTATTTCATGCTCCTTCTATTCCCTCCTCATGGCTGTTGGTATGTATGCCCTGAGAGCCAATCATGGGATGATTGGTGGGATACATTAAGATTGATTTGATAAACATCAAAGGCAAACTTCCAATTCTTTCTGGTTCAGTCATATGAGATAGTGATAGAACAAATTGAATGTCTAGAGAATGACAGTACTCAATGACGTATGCCTTCAGGTCCATGACCTGAACGATGAGATCATACAGATGCTAAGAGTTTGTACATTCTTATTATGTCCCTAGTCGGATGTCATTGTGGAAGGTAGATAGACAACAATGACACACAAGACTAGATTGTGGTGTTGGTTGATGACAGAATCTCATTAGTCATGATATAGAGATATCAAACCAAACACATAGGTACTTGTTAGAGAACAAGGTACCGGACAGACCCACCGTGAGTTTGACACATGGAACCATGAGATGGTAGTCACAGTCAGTACTCACAGTGATGGTGGTGAGTGTGATTCTTTGACCTGAAATCACTACACTCAACACATGTCGTTGGGCACACTTTGACATCATCAAATGCAGTCCTGAAACATGGGTTGTTATAAAGGTGATGATTGGGTGGCTTTGATACATGGGGCTTTTGAGGGGTGAGTGATAGATGTGGGATTTGTCCCTCCTGAGGGAGTTTGATATCCAAGGCCACTTGATGAGTAGGATTGAGATAGGCGTGCGCACGGATGTGTGAATCAATATGTGATATTGATGTCATACATATCTCCTTCAATATGCTCTGAGATCAAGAAAGTGAATGAACGTTGACAGGATGACTGTTCCATGCCTTGAGTTCATTCGGGATATCAGTGACAAAGGAATTATACATTCACTGTAACACCATTCACGGATTGTAGGATGAATGTTTTTCTCCAACTTTCTACTTTCACTTGGGTAGCACTGATGTGTGACTAGGCACCGCTCTTTGCTTGTGAAGTCATAAGTGTTATGGACTTTCACTGCCAATGTGAAATGGACCTGCAGGGTCACACACATAGGATTTAACCTGGAAGAGGAGTTTTGTCCACAAAGCAATGTTTAGATTGATTACTAAAGGAGTTTAGTAGTTCAATTAAACACTCAATCAATTGATAGCTCAATATCATATGGTTCAAGGTGTTGGACGCATTGATTGGAGTATCAGATTGATTGAAATCGCAATTGACTGATTTTGCCCAACCTGTGCTCCCAACCGATCGGCTCATGTGATGAACCGGTCGGCTGAGGTGCTGAACCGGTCGACTGGAGTGTCCAGGCCGATCGGCTCATGCCCAGGTTGAAGTGACCGGTTCAAGGGTTGAACCGATCGGCTCAACTGGTGCAACCGACCAGTTGGGAAAGTCATGTCGGCAAGAATTTTCCTTTGGTTTCAAATTGCCCAATTCGATTGGGAATAACATTGGTATTCGATACCAATTGAGAACGAAACAAGGAAAGTCTTTTTGAGCCAGATTAGGACCATGAACCGATCGGTTCAGGGCACCAACCAATCGGTTGGAGTGCCCCAAACGATCGGCTCAGGTCCAACCGATCGGCTCAATGGCCGAACCGATCGGTTCAGTTGTGAACCGATCATTTCAAGTTGCGAACCGGTTGCTTTTTGTGGAAAATTCTCAAACCCTTCTACTCCTGCTTTAGTCCCATATTTCCGGACACAGAGAACCCTGTCCCATGACCCGCCTATATATATAGGGGTATTGGGGGCTTCTCAAAGTACAACTCAATGCAAGCCGGTTGCTTTGCAAAGTTGTCGTTCTCTCTGGTTTTGGTAACCGTGAGAGATCCCGAGCAAGTGCTTCCCGCAAAAGGGAGGTGCAGCAAGGGAAGGACAACTGCAGTTGCAACTGGTAGCAGGAGAGTGTGTTGGCGACTAGTACGTCAACAGGAGGGTGCGACTCCTTCCACTTCCTTGTGGGACAAGGAGAGTGGAGTTCCAGGTGGTCTGTGTGGACTACTACAGAGGCGGGAGGACACTGCCGCTCAGGAGGACAACTGTCATCCGACAGTCCGGTAGGAGGAGGAGTCGTCAGTCCCGGTGCGACCAGGAGCTGCACAGACACCATCCAAGATCGGAGTTGAAGATTGCGCATTGCGCGAGGTATTGTCGCCGAGCAAGCCTCGGGACAAGGCATGATTCCACAAACCATCCTTTCCTATTATATAGACGTTGTCGCGTTTCCTCGGTATGGGTTGGGGGAGAAATTTTTTTGTTTCCGCTGCCTTCTCTGTCTCCCCTAAAACCCAACAGTGGTATCAGAGCCAGGTCAACTGCTCTATATTTTAGGAATATCGATATGATCGATTTTGGTTTGTCGCCTTTATTTATTGCATGCGATGCGAATAATATCGGCTTTATGCATGTCCAATCCTAAATCCACAAATCCCTAATTACATATATGATATGTATTATTAATGCACTCGATACGCGTCTCCCTTAAACGAGTTTTGTGGTGGATGTGTGTAGCGTGATTATGGCCTATAAACCCCTATCTGTGTGTGGTTGTTTGTGGTTGCTTGCATCTCGGTCTGCGCACCGATCTTCCCTCTCTTATTCCTGATGTAACTTGAAATAATTCGAGATTCTTTCCTACCTTTGCTCCCCCCGAATGTAACTCGGGGTTTCTCCTTTTAAGCAATGTAAAATATGATAGAATTTTATTTCCTGTTATGTCAAAGACCGGAGGACATCAAGACGACAGCTGAAACGATCGGTTCAAGGAGTGAACCGATCGGTTGACGTTCCAGACGGTCGGTTCAAGGTGTGAACCAATCGGTTGATGACCGGTTCGAGGAGCGAGATGAGCGGGTGGCGGACATGACGAGATGCACGACGACCAGGCGAACCGATCGGTTGGAGGAGCCAACCGATCGGCAGGTGGCACCCAGACGACCGGATGGAGAGTACAGATCATTCATGAGATGAGTTGATCAACTCGGAAGGCAAGGCACAGAGTTCATCTTATACAGGTTGCATGTGATGTAGACCTAGATGATCGTGATTCCTCTTGGCTCGAGGAATCAGATTAGGATGGCCATAATCATCGCTTTTTTATCGTTTGTGCATGTTTTCTGTGGGATATAGCATGTATATGATACGTACTATGTATTGTGGTGATTGGATATGTATATGTATATAAAAACCAAATCCCTCATTAAAATATTAAGTTTTAGATGCCTTCCAAATGCGACACACGTGAAAAGCTTGTTCGACCAAGTGTGGGCATGCCCTAGCGTGGTGCACCGTCTACCTCGTGGAAGCGTGAAGGATGAATGTGTGGGTCTGCCCTAGCAGGGTGCATATTCATCGTGTTTGCTTTGGGTCGGACTTAACAAGGTGACCTAGATAGGATCTAGCGCCTTGAGGCATGGAGATGATCATTGCAAGGAGTTGTATATGACATCTTATCAAGAGTTGCATATGATGCAATTGGCAAAAGTTGCCTGCCTGAGAGATCTATGTTGTGGGTGACAGCCCTAGCTGGTCCATGGCTTAGAGGATTTCAGGATCTTGCCCACTAGAAGGTTGTACGCTGCAATCTTCCGAATTGATGGTGAGGGATATCAATTTGAAGTAAAATAGTGGGAGCGATAATTAATTAAAGGCCTAATTTTATCGTCAACTTTTCAAATCAATCAAACAAGTCAAAAGAGTTTTGGACTAAAATTGCATATATTTCCTTTTGTTAAAATGAATGGTTAATTAACAAATCACTTTATTTGCGATGGGTCTTTGAGACCAACAAATTAAATGGGAATAATTCCATGATTGGTTAGGATGATGAGAAGTGTTCTCAGTCAAAGAGCAAAATCTCTAAGTCCTAGTTATACCAGAACCAGATGAACTCGATCCCACCACATCAATGGCTGAAAGTATGCTTATGGAAGCATACTGAGAAAGACATTGATAAGGAGTGCTTGACGTTGTGTTCTCTGAACTATGAGTTGCAGAGATGAGACATATGATGTATCCAAGATACTGTCCTAGTATGTCATGACAGAAGGAGATCCAGTAAGGTATTCACACACTCAATGTGATTGGGTATGTGGAAAACCTGATTAAGAAGGATTCCCTCTGAGCCAAGAGTTGGCTATTGGTATGATACTGCAAATGTTGCGAGAATCATACAATTCATGATAAGCTATAACATGAACAACTTTGACAAGCGTTGACAGAGTTGTTAGACATGTTGAGGATAGTAGAGGCAAAGATGAAGAAATACAAACCATAATCTTTGATGTGATCAAAGAGAAAGGTAAGTCTTAAGGGCAAGGATAAGGGAAAAGCAAAGAAGTGTTCTATTGCTATCCGACAATCCAAGCCGTCTTAAGCCTCAAGGCACATGGGGAAAGGGTGTATAAGGGAATTGCCCTCTATATCTGGAAGAACAAAAGAAGATGAGGGAGGGGATGGAGATCTCCGCCTAAGGTATCATGAAATGAACCGCTTCTTTATCTGAGGTATATGATACCAAGATATGGATATGTCATATATGATATGCAATATCCACAAAGAAGTGATGGCCTTTGTGAAAGGACCAAGAAAGAAATACCCATCATTGGAGCAAGTGTTGCTGCCATAGATAGGAGTATCTTTCAGTTTATTTCAGCCTAAAGGGCACGAAATAGAGTTGAGAACTGCTATTTCATATATTGCCAATAGATAGAAACACTTTATTATTGCATATTGTATGACAATGATGGCAATTAATAAAGTTGATGTTTCAATCTTAAAGATATGATCTTTGTGGCAATGCCTTGTTTATCTTGTGATACATGGTATGCATAAGATAAAATGATACCTAAAGTTAATGATAACTCAAACAATCAAATTAGCATCAATCATGAGAAATTCATTTCTAGTTTCCATGTGATGGATAAATCTAGACTCTTTTGGTTAGAGAACCAATAAGAGACATGAATCTCCTGTACATGATTAATCAATCTTCACTAATGTAGTGGGAGAATGATTATCCTATTAGGTATAATACATGTGATGTATTTACATACCTATTGGAGTAAATGCTAATGCTTCAAATGGTGTTTAGAGAAATACCAATATGAATATCTTGAAGTGTTCAAGATTATCATAGATGAAGTACAAATTTGGTAAAGTGTTAATTCTTGATGAGATCAATGAAAGAAATACTTGAACCAAATGTTTGAGATCCTTATGAGTGATTATGATAGTGTATCATAGTGAACTCATGATTAAGGCATAGTGATGTCTAAATCAAGAAGGAATCATACTCTAAGGAGTTAGAGAATGATTATCAAATAACTGAATTCTTCTTAATAAAAGAATACCCCACACTAATAAAGGAAATTAAGAATCACAAGGGTTGTGAGTTCTTAAATCCTTAACAGATACACCTCAATTATCTATGTGATGAGTTGTTCATGTGATGAGTCAACTATCTAGATGAATATGAGGAACCGAATTTTGAGTTATGATTTATGATCATTACATCCTAAATGATTTCCGTGTGAACCATAAGGTATGACCTTGATGGTAGCACTCATTGGATGAAATCCATAAGTGCAAATGAGTCTTAAGTGTTAAGACACATGGATAACATTTTGAGAAGGATGATGCTTGTTGATTGCAACTTAATGACTGAGACATTTGGCATATGGATACTAAAACCACATTCCTATGAGGAATAAAACAAGGATGTGTACGTGACACAACCTATAAGGTTTATGAATCCACTAATGCAAATGAAGTCTATAAGTTACAATGGACTAATCAATATGATTGATTGAGTATAAGCAACTCAAAATTGGATCTTTAATTT
Source organism: Alisma plantago-aquatica (assembly GCA_963693085.1). Taxonomy (NCBI): domain Eukaryota; kingdom Viridiplantae; phylum Streptophyta; class Magnoliopsida; order Alismatales; family Alismataceae; genus Alisma; species Alisma plantago-aquatica. The sequence continues at coordinate 808,949,516 of OY856413.1, read as the reverse complement.
GATGATATAGTCAAAGGGTTTGACTGATATGTCAAAGATAAAGAAGGGATCTGTGATTTAGTGGGAGCGTGTTCACATTCCACATGTTGATGTGAAATGAAAATGTTCTAGAATGGAAATCCAAAAGTGGAAATTATCGTTAAGGAAGATAGAGATGTTTCCTATATGATAGGAATAGAGATCTATAGAGATAGTTCTCGACAAATCTCTTGACCTGGAAAAGAGAGAGCATACATTGGCAATCTCTACTGAAGGGTTCAGTATGCACAGATTCAGTGGGAGAAAACTTGTCCATGCTATATGGATATTAGTATCCCAAGGCCAAGTGTCCAATTCTTATGAAGAATGGGAACATGAAGAATAGATATGGATCTATCATGTATGTAATCATCCCATTGTCTTGCATGTATGACATGGAAAGAATAAAATGCATTCATCATCTTGTATGTAGGACATGGCAATATGATGTGCTCATCCTGATAACTCGTATGTAGGACATGATGAGTGGATGTCTGTCTACTTCCAGTAAGGGTTACTGAAATACCATAAGAACTTGATAAGTACTTGGGAAGTACTAGTTCTATGGAGATAAGGAAGAGTTCAATGTAAAGAGTTACATTGATGCGAACTTCCGAAAGGACAGAAAATAAATCGCAAAATATATATAGGATATATAAAAGTGAAAGTTTGTTGATAATTGGAAGTGTTCCAATAAAACCATTTAAAAAGGGAAATGCCGAGTATCTGTGTGTTAGTGAACAGCAGTGGATACTATATGGATCTAAAAGTTCATGAGATGAACTTATATTCCACTCATTGATGACAAGTCTGGAATCCTTGATCATGCAATGTGGCTAAAGGTTAGCAATGGAATACTAGATCGCATATTACGGCAACTCCATCTCATACGTGCGACGTACAACGAAGAGATGAGAGACATGCAATTTATACTGACTTTGTCAAGGTGTTGCCATTACTCACTATGTTGGCACTAGAGCACAGTAACATGTGGGACATGTTTGAATATCACTATGAATATGATTCAAGAGTGATTGGCTCGTAGTGCAAGTAGGAGTCTGTTGGTATGTATGCCCTGAGAGCCAATCATGGGATGATTGGTGGGATACATTAAGATTGATTTGATAAACATCAAAGGCAAACTTCCAATTCTTTCTGGTTCAGTCATATGAGATAGTGATAGAACATATTGAATGTCTAGAGAATGACAGTACTCAATGACGTAAGCCTTTAGGTTCATGACCTGAACGATGAGATCATACATATGCTAAGAGTTTGTACATTCTTGTTATGTCCCTAGTCGGATGTCATTGTGGAAGGTAGATAGACAACAATGACACACAAGACTAGATTGTGGTATTGGTTGATGACAGAATCTCATTAGTCATGATATAGAGATATCAAACCAAACACATAGGTACTTGTTAGAGAACAAGGTACCGGACAGACCCACCGTGAGTTTGACACATGGAACCATGAGATGGTAGTCACAGTCAGTACTCACAGTGATGGTGGTGAGTGTGATTCTTTGACCTAAAATCACTACACTCAACACATGTCATTGGGCACACTTTGACATCATCAAACGCAGTCCTGAAACATGGGTTGTTATAAAGGTGATGATTGGGTGGCTTTGACACATGGGGCTTTTGAGGGGTGAGTGATAGATATGGGATTTGTCCCTCCTGAGGGAGTTTGATATCCAAGGCCACTTGATGGGTAGGATTGAGATAGGCGTGCGCACGCATGTGTGAATCAGTATGTGATATTGATGTCATACATATCTCCTTCAATCTGCTCTGAGATCAAGAAAGTGAATGAACGTTGACAGGATGACTGTTCCATGCCTTGAGTTCATTCGGGATATCAGTGACAATGGAATTATACATTCACTGTAACACCATTCACGGATTGTAGGATGAAAGTTGTTCTCCAACTTTCTACTTTTACTTGGGTAGCACTGATGTGTGACTAGGCACCGCTCTTTGCTTGTGAAGTCATAAGTGTTATGGACTTTCACTGCCAACGTGAAATGGACCTGCAGGGTCACACACATAGGATTTAACCTCGAAGAGGAGTTTTGTCCACAAAGCAATGTTTAGATTGATTACTAAAGGAGTTTAGTAGTTCAATTAAACACTCAATCAATTGATAGCTCAATATCATATGGTTCAAGGTGTTGGACGCATTGATTGGAGTATCAGATTGATTGAAATCACAATTGACTGATTTTGCCCAACCTGTGCTCCCAACCGATCGGCTCATGTGATGAACCGGTCGGCTGAGGTGCTGAACCGGTCGGCTGGAGTGTCCAGGCCGATCGTCTCATTCCCAGGTTGAAATGACCGGTTCAAGGGTTGAACCGATCGGCTCAACTGGTGCAACCGACCAGTTGGGAAAGTCATGTCGGCAAGAATTTTCCTTTGGTTTCAAATTGCCCAATTCGATTGGGAATAACATTGGTATTCGATACCAATTGAGAACGAAACAAGGAAAGTATTTTTGAGCCGGATTAGGACCATGAACCGATCGGTTCAGGGCACCAACCGATCGGTTGGAGTGCCCCAAACGATCGGCTCAGGTCCAACCGATCGGCTCAATGGCCGAACCGATCGGTTCAGTTGTGAACCGATCATTTCAAGTTGCGAACTTGTTGCTTTTTGTGGAAAATTCTCGAACCCTTCTACTCCTGCTTTAGTCCCATATTGCCGGACACATAGAACCCTGTCCCATGACCCGCCTATATATATAGGGGTATTGGGGGCTTCTCAAAGTACAACTCAATGCAAGCCGGTTGCTTTGCAAAGTTGTCGTTCTCTCTGGTTTTGGTAACCGTGAGAGATCCCGAGCAAGTGCTTCCCGCAAAAGGGAGGTGCAGCAAGGGAAGGACAACTGCAGTTGCAACTGGTAGCAGGAGAGTGTGTTGGCGACTAGTACGTCAACAGGAGGGTGCGACTCCTTCCACTTCCTTGTGGGACAAGGAGAGTGGAGTTCCAGGTGGTATGTGTGGACTACTACAGAGGCGGGAGGACACTGCCGCTCAGGAGGACAACTGTCATCCGACAGTCCGGTAGGAGGAGGAGTCGTCAGTCCCGGTGCGACCAGGAGCTGCACAGACACCGTCCAAGACCGGAGTTGAAGACCGTGCATTGGGCGAGGTATTGTCGCCGAGCAAGCCTCGGGACAAGGTATGATTCCACAAACCATCCTTTCCTATTATATAGACGTTGACGCGTTTCCTCGGTATGGGTTGGGGGAGAAAATTTTTTGTTTCCGCTGCCTTCTCTGTCTCCCCTAAAACCCAACAATGGCAACACTGCCTCTAAGTCAATATGGCCCCTTCCACCCTTGCCACCTTTGGCACTCAAAAATGGAGGTTTAGGGTTCATCCTTCCATTTTGAGATTGGAAAGCCAAGTAGTAAGATCTCCCATGGGCAAAGCCCCATTTTCAGTTGTTCTTCGACGAGCAGTGTCATCATGTTTGATGGAGGTTGGGTCAGGATGAGCCTATGAATGAGAGGATGGCCACACCGTTCAATCGGTACCCCTGTCAAATGGCTGACCAGATCAACTTCCTAGATTTGAGGCCACCCAACAACACCTCTACACCTGGGTCACGGACCGATGCATTAACGTGAACGGGTGGCAGTGGATATTAGGCGATCTCAGGTAGTGGTGAGCGGTCATAATGCCCTTATCAGCCACTTTGCGGTCTTGGGAGGTGATTGTAGGCTCCCAGGCCATGCCTGGTGTCGGCCTTGAGGCCCATTCTTGGCCCAAACATGGTTAATCTCCACTAAAAATCCCATTTCTTGATGTGAAATTTCAAAACCTTGTAACTTCTTGGTCTTTTACCCAAATCTAATGAAATTATATACCATTTTGATCAGAAAAACGTCAAATTTTCAACAAAAATACTTTTAGCCTATATATCTTCTTGATATTATACGGATGCCCCTAAAAGCATACTTTGAAATCTTTTGAAGATGATATCCTATTGTAATGCATGATCTTAATCCTTTATGTTCCATAACATGTTGATATCCTTATTTCATATTAAACATCAATATATATAAATATTTGAAGTTTACCTATCCTTACACCCTTAAATTGTCTCATGTTGCATATGACCTTAAATGGACCTATGGGCTAAAGATCACCTCTTTAAATGCCTAACTGTGATTGAAAGTGCCTCAATCTTCATGCTCGAAAAAATAAAAATAAACCTTAATGTATGTTAGATCATGGTTCGAACTTACCTTTTGTGCTAGCATCTTCTCTTTGTTTGATTATGTGCCTTAAACCTTGAAACTTACCTTTTGTGGATACATTGATGTTGAACATTAACCCTTTCTCCTATGTGGGTATTTGATGTCCAAGATGTTTATAGGGCCTTGAAATTAGTAATCTTACATGCCTTGTATCCCTATATGTTGTATGGAACTTTCTTGTAAACTTATGTGATCAATTTCCCTACTCTTGACTTGAAATGTAATCTAGCATGCACATTGATAACTAGTCTCTAATCTTATGCAAATATTTCCCTAGTGATCATGCATATTATTTAATGATCTCAAATCAGTAGTTAGATGATGTTTGCAACACCTAACTCATATATACCCCATATATATTCTGGGGGTGACAATTTGCATAATTATGATCCCTATCTTAGTTGTGATGTGTCACCATAGGTTCTAGATGAACTGATGACGTTCTATGATAGTTGAGATGTTCAAATCAATGATGAAAGATATGATACCTCGATCTAAGTGACACATCCAACCACCATAATAATGATTGATGATACCTATCCTTATTGGTATTAATCTGATTGCACTTATTTGAAATGTCAGGATCTCTATGTTGACTCAATTGCTAAGATCTAGTCAAGCTTTCTATTAATGGATTTCTTAATCAAAATGGTTAATCATGTACTATACTCGCGAGGTACATTTCACTCTTGACTCTACTATGATACTGGCTTGCTTTTATGTATCCTCGTATGAATGCTAGTCTACTTGCTTACTTGGTTGATCTATTGTTCCTATGATTATTACTTGCATGTTTGAGCATTCTACATTGACATACCTTGAATATAATAGACAAGAATCCATTTTTCAACCTAATGTTGACATAATGGATAAAGGAACCTAAAACATACTTTGTAATGAATGACAGTGTTAAGTTTTCTCACTTTGTTTCTTCTTCTTGACTATGATCATGTTTCTATCCAAGAAAGTGTTGTATTATTCTTAAATTGTATACATGCCTTTTCATTGTGTACTTAAATCTTTAGCATTAATATGTTTTGTTTATCAAATGTTTAGTTGCCAAATGAATATTCACAGCAGTCAAGGCTCTACACTATGAATGAAACACCAATGGGATGCTAGAAATGAAATGGGTAAATGTCTCTATCTCCTTTAATACCTCGTTATCTCTTTAGTTTGTTTTTTCCTTTTCATATATATTGCTTGTGTGAAACTATGTTCCATTCTATGGACGGGCGCCCAATCCCTAATGCCATTGATTCTGTAGTTAGTGGGTGTAGAGGAGAGTAACAAATAGTTTTGTGACACTCTCTTTTATCACCAAAGAACTGATAAGTAGTTGTATCTTCCTATTTAAAGTAGATTTGATAGCCTTCTATTAGAAACATGTCTTGTTGGTTCCACTGAGTTGTGAGAGGTGTGTCCATCTTGCATTTTTCCCTTTTCAAGATGCAAAGGGACCTTATGCCACTTGACACACATGGAATATATGCGATTGTAGTTATGGATACCTTGGAGAAGTACAAGGTTGTTTTGGACTGTAGCTCCAAGGTTGCGAAATTTTGTGATGAAGATGTTTCTTAGATCTTCAAAGGATATTGGAATATTCTCCCTACATTATGTGTCATATGTGATTTTGGAGTGGTTGATGAGATAGGTGTGTGAGGTTTTCTTGGCTCATGTTGTCAATACCAAGGAGAGAGGTCCTAGTATCTAGGAGGTACCTATAGTGCGCAAGTTTGAGGATGTCTTTCTGATGAGTTTCCTTGTGTTCCCCCTCATAGAGAGATTGATTTTGAGATCAATCTTGTTCCTAGAACACAATCCATAACACAAGAACCTTACCGGATGGCACCGACAAAGATGTAGGAGTTGAAGAAATAGTTGCAGGAGCTGTTAGAGAAGGGTTTCATCAGACTGAGCACTTCCCCTTGGGGTGCTCTTGTGTTGTTTGTGAAGAAGAAGGATGGTTCCATGAGACTTTCAATAGACTATAGACAACTAAACAAGGTAAAGATAAAGACCAAGTAATTTTTTCCAAGGATTGATGATCTATTTGATCAATTGTGAGGTTCTATAGTGTTCTTGAAGATAGATCTGAGGTCAGGTTACCACCAATTGAGGATTAAGGAAGATGACATACCTAAGATAGCTTTAAGGAATATGTATGGTCACTATGAGTTTGTGGTTATGCCATTTGGGTTGACCAACACACCTGAATATTTTTATGGATCTGATGAATAGAGTGGTCAGGCCATATATGGATCAATTTGTGGTGGTGTTCATCAATTATATCTTGATATACTCTAGACCTAATTAGTAACATGAGCAACACCTTCGTCAAGCATTGACGTTGTTGATGGAACACCGACTGTATGCCAAGTTCAATAGGTGTGAGTTCTGGTGGACCGAAGTATCTTTCCTTGGTCATGTTATATCTACAAAGGGTGTTTGTGTAGACATGAAGAAGGCAGAGTCAGTGCTGGAATGGGAGCATCCTAAGACACTGACTAAAGTCCCAAACTTCCTAGGTTTGGTTGGATACTACATGAGATTCATAAAGAATTGTAGTGTTGTAGTGCTACCCCTAAACATGTTGACCAAGAAGGGTGTTCCTTTTGTCTGGGATGACAAATGTCAAAGTTCTTTCTAGTTTTGGAAGGAGAAGTTGACCAATGCTCTAGTGTTAGTACTACTAGAACAAGGAAAGGGCTATATCGTCTTCTTAGTTTGGAATGTGTGCTAATAAAGGACAAGAATGTGATTTCTTTTGCTGCATGACAACTTAAGAAACATGTGGAGAACTACCCAATACATGATCTAGAGATTGCAGTAGTGGTTCATGCCCTGAAAATCTGAAGGCACTACTTGTATGAGAAGAAGTGTTAGATCTTCACCGACGACATGAGCCTTAAGTATATTTTCTCAAATCAGGAGTTGAACATGAGGCAGAGAGGATGCATGTAGTTGATGAAAGACTATGATTACATAATAGACTACCATCCAAAGAAGGTGAATGTGGTAGATGATGCACTAAGTAGGAAGTCATCTTCTTCGTCATATGCAAATAAGGAACAGTTACATGCCTTGGTGTGCCACAAGTGGGATATGTAGTGTCACTTCGCCAGATGCATGTGAAGTTGAAGGTTTCCTTATTGGCATGATTGTTGGTATAGTTGTAGGTGAAGCCTACCTTCATGTAGAAAATTAGAGATGCTCAAAAGAGTGATGTTGTGATACAGAATATCTAGTCAGAGCTCAACAGTAGGAAGTATGATGGATTCCATGAGTCAGAGGATGGGACAATATGTTTTCACAATAGGAAAGTGGTTCTAGATGTCCAATGCTTGAGGAAGATGGGTGTTGATGAAGCTCATTCCTTGATATATGTGATGAATCCTAGAAGTACAAGATGTGCCATAATCTGAAGGAATTTTATTAGTATCCATGCCTAAAGCATGATGTGACAGAGTTAGTTACTGAGTGTCTAGTTTGTCAAGAGTTCAAGGTAGAGCATAAGAAGCATGTAGGTATGTTACAACATTTGATGATATCATGGTGGAAGTGGGATTATATCACCAAGGACTTTGTGGCTTGTCTTCCTAGTACAACCAAAGGTCATGATTCCATATGGATGATAGTTGACAAGTTGACTAATTCAACTCACCTCCTTCCAGTCAAGATGACACACACAACAAAGAAGTTTGTATAGATATATGTGGATGAGATAGTCTATTGGCATGGTATTCCAGTTACCATAGTGTCTGATCAAGTTCCACAATTCATGATTCAATTCTAGGAGAATTTTCATGCAGCTATGGGGTCACAATTAAGGTTAAGTGTGACCTTCCACCCATATAAATATAGCTAGTCTGAGAGGATACTTCAAACTTTAGAGGATCTCTTGAGACCTTGTGTTCTGCAATTTCTTGGTAGTTGGGACATCTGTCTGAGTTTGATCAAGTTCATCTACAATAATAGTAATTAGAGAAGTATCAACATGGCACCTTATGAAGATTTCTATGGGTGGCATTTTCAGACACCTTTATGTTGGTATGAGATAGGTGAGTATCAACTTTTGGGTCCTGAATTAGTACAATAGACTATAGAGAAGATCAAGGTGATACAAAAAAAGTTGAAGGCAGCCCAGGACTGCCAAAAGTCTTATGTCGATAACCATCCCAGACTGTTGGAGTTCCTTAGTTGGGGACCATGAGTACCTTAAATTTTCCTCTTAAAAAGGTGTGTTGATGTTTGGTAAGAAAGGTACGTTGTCTCTGAGATTATGGGACCATACTCTAACTTGGCACGTGTTGGGAAGGTGTCATACAAGTTGGAGTTACCACCATAGTTTCACAATTTAACCCTATCTTTCATGTCTCCATGCTAAGGAAGTGTCACCCTGATACAGAGCATGTATTGTAGCCAGTGGAAGTTGAGTAGGAAGATGATGTGTCTTATGAGGAGGGTCCTGTGTTGATCTTGGATAGGTTAGTGAAAAACTTAAAGAAGAAGGATATAGTCTTAGTGAAGGTTTTTTGGAGTCACCATGGTGTGGAGGAGGCCATATGAGATTCAAAGGATGATATGCATAGGAATTACCCATCTTTGTTGGCATAGGATTTTGTGGGCAAAATTCTTGTTAGGGATTTATGGTTGTAAGACCTCTAACCAGGCTTAATGAATGAACATGGTTTATTATCACAATTACAAACTTAAAACCTCAATTTAACCATAAGACATGCTTTGATATCCTGTGACAAGCATATGTTTCAAGTTTGGTCTAGTTTGAACACTATTTGAGCAAGTTATACAATTTTATGCTTATTTTGGACTATTATGCAATTTATCCATATCTATGGGTTTTCTTGCAATTTTTCACAGGATTTTTGTTCCTCACATGTTTTCTTATCATTTTTTATTTGGTTGTGCTTTGGGGCTCTGAGAAGCACCTTGGTTTGATGGTGACATCTATCTAGGGTTGAGTTAGAGTTTTGCCTTCATGGATGAGTTACCTTGGAGGTCAGAAGTCGATGGTACCCCCTTGGTTGATGCGATCCGATGGTGTTGGGATCTTATGTTGATATGTGGTGGTACTTATAGGTGTGAGGGTTGGTGGTTTCGTCTATTGAGGCTCCTTGGATTGGCAGTTCACAAAGGAAGGTGCTACAACTGATGGTTTAGGCCCTTGTGACCCATGGTTCATCAGCTGATGGTCACCCTGCTTCCAAACTCAATGGAAACCCTGGGAATTCATGATCCAATGTACCTAAAGACTCCAAAAACTGATGGATCTTCTTTTTACATGGACGTGATGTCCAATGGAATGGACACATGGCAAGCTTAGTAGGACACCTTAACCTTCTCTTCTCTCTCTCTCCCATAGATTTATAAACCTCCCCTCTTCCATGCAAACAAACCATTTGGACCACTTTCTTCTTCCTTTCTGTTTATAGATCTTCCCCCTTGGCTAAGTGGAGAAGAAGGTGTCCAAGGCAGATGAAGGTGGCTGATCTACCTTGCATGTGCATCTAGGGTTCATATGTACCCTCCCCTATGCTAGTGGACCTTCCTTAGCTTGTTCTTGACCTAAGAAAGTAAGCTCTCCCTCCTTACCTTCGTTTTCCTTAATTTGCTACCCTCTCCTATCTTATTCTTGGTTAGACCCATGATGTTCCATGGTGGAACTTGTGCTAGATCTTAAAGAACATCCCTTTCTTGCTTCCTTGACCTAGGATTTTTTTTCCTTATTTGGAGAACGAGCTATCTTGGCCTTGTGGAGTGCTCAAGCTGGTGTTTCTTCCTCTTCTTCTCAAGCTACCTTTCTGTATGGAGTTTCATCTTCATTCTAGAGGTGAATTATATAACATTACCCACGTTTATTTCTTATTCCTTTCTTGCATGCACTAGATCTTGCTCTAAAATGAGATTCTAACTAGAAAGAACCTATCTTTGCCTAGGGTTTAAGGTTAGGTTCTAGTTCTTGAGTCGTTATCTTCTTGTATGGACCATAAAACCTTGTGGAAAAACCTTCCTTGGTATAGGAATCTTTATACCTTGCATCCATGTGAGAAATGATGGTTTTTGTTCACCAAATGATGGTCACTACTTAGGGTTTCTGAGATGTTTTCCTTCCTTGAGATACAAACTGATGGTTTTGTACTTGGTGATGTTTTGGTTGAATTTCTTGTGCCAACTAATGGTTTGACTTATCTTATGTTTTGAACTCTTGTTTGTTCAATAAATGATGGTTTTGGTTCTACTTCAAGTGGTGAAGGTGATGGTTTTCGTCCCTTACTCATTCGATGGTTTTTGAAGCTTGTTTCACCACATGTTGACCAAACTCGATGGTTGACCTGGTTCAACAGTCGATGGTCTGACAGTTCATCAATAAATGGTTGGATTGGGTTGATGGTTCATCAAAAATTAGTTTACATTACTCGATGGTTCATCAACCAATGGTTTCCCTAACTCGATGGTTCATCAAACAATGGTTTCCCTGACTCGATGGTTCATCAACCAATGGTTGGACTGGGTCGATAGTTCATTAGCCAATGGTTGGAGTGGTTTGATGGTCCAACAACCAAAGGTAACTATTCTTTCAAATTCGATGATTTTTCTAGATTATAATTATATGGTTTTTCTTAACCAACAAATGATGGTTTTGAGTGAAGACTATGGTTTGATGGCTTGGTTTTGTTGATGAAGAATCGATGGTTCTATGCCCATAACTTTGTAGTCTTACCTTTTCCCCGAGTTTATGTATAATAGTAATCCAAATCATCTTGTTACACCTAACCCTAATACATATAGGTGGTGATGGTTAGTCAAACTTAGATAGCTTGTGTAATTAGCATGATTAAGGAATACTTTCTTAATGTTGGTGTAACCCTAATATGTTTACATACAAACATCATAAGATTCTTAATGCTATGTTATCCTAAACTTATTTGCTACATATATGGTGATGGTTTGTTGAGCCTAGTACAAAGTATGGAAAGACAATGATGTTCTTTCTGATACGAATGATATGACTGTCTTAATGACCTTATGGAATGGTTGAGCCCTAATGGACGTGTGATCCTCTTCATTATGTGATATGGATTTGTATCCTATGGTGTTATGATGGCATTTATGGTCTCATGATTGAAAATGAGATTGTACCATGTGGTTGTTGTAAACATGAACTTGTCTCATGCATTTTATATCTTCTAAAGTTGCTATATATCAATGCTTGCCATAAATGAATTAGGGTTTGTATGTGCACTTGTTTGATGCAACCTTAATTCACCCAATTGGCATTAATTAATCAAGTAAAACCCTAATCATGTAGTGCCCTGGGTCATAGATCCATTGAGTGTTAGAAGTTTCTAGATGGGGAAATGAGTATTCCTATGGGAAACTCAGAGCACATACTTTTGAATATGGGGGATGCAAGGAGTGTACATCCTTGACATCCAAATCCCAAGGTTATGGAGGATGGTTGCAGTCATGCCTCAGTTTGAGTATTTATATATATGATGTGGTTGAGGACTGCTATAGTTGTACTTTGGATGATAGGGTTTTCTATATCCTAGTTTTGAGCGTTGTGACCTTTATACCAAGGATGGGCTGGTGTTAGAAACTTGACTATATGTCACAACAGGTAGCTTCACGTTATGTCACTGCATTTCACTCGTACTAATTGAGGGTTGGAGACCCTAGGATAACATCTCTCCTAGATCTTATACAGAACGAAATATCACTTCACACTGGTCAGTTGGAGTCTGAGTGGTATACCTCAAACTCCCCAGGGCTTAATAAAAGATGTAAGCCATCTGTATAGCATATCTACTAGGGTTAAGTGCACTTCACATTAGTTGTTAACCCTTGCTAAAATCTTATAATGATAGTTGTAATATCAAGATACTTTTACTTGTTTTATATTCCTTGTTTGCAATGAATGTTGTTATGTGTATATGTGCTAATCATGCTTAAGATTATTTATTTTTTAGTCTATTATACATTTTTAATCTACTTAATTGGTATAACCTGCTTATTATGTAATCTATTGTGATCAATAACCATTGCTGAGAGTTATATCTCTCGTTGGGACATTGTTCTGAACTCGTGGGTTACCACATCTTTTTAAGTGGTCATCAGCTACGTGATCAAGTTCTTAGTGGTGAAGAAGAGCAGCTTATAGAGCAGTAGGAGTAGAAGGTTGGTTAATAGTTAGTCATGTTCTAGAGTGATCCATATACTCTCAGGTCTAGGCAGGGGATGTTTTGTAGATGATATGTATACAATGATAGAGTTTTGGCAGTATGTCGATGTTTGTATATGGCATGTATATCTGGAATAATATCTTTTGTATATAGGTTGTGGTTGATGATACTAGACATACATGTAAATACTTGATATGGTATGTGCTTAATGCATGTTGTTGCACTTATATGTAAATGTTTTTGACATGTTTGTATATTGCATGTATATGTGGAAAAATATCTTTTGTATACAGGTTGTGGATGTTTCCATTGGACATACATGTAAATACCTGATATGGCATGTGCTTATATGCTTGTTTTTGGACTGATATGTAAATGTTTCTGATATGTTTGCAATGTTTAAATCAGTTATAATTTACCCTCTTTTTGGGGTATGTGGTTAATTAGTTGTTGATTGCATGTTTTAATTTGAGTAAATTGTTTAGTATGGTGTTGTGTCAAATGCATTATATATCATTATCAAGTTGTTGCTACTGTACTTCCTTTTGTAGAAAAATCTAAATATTGTGTTTTACAACACATTCCATCGGTTAGTAATAGTTGGGTAGAAGTAATCAAGGTCTTTGACCTTCACCAACCCTAAAGCTCATTAGTTGAAAACAAATGAGATGGTGACTCCTAGAAATCCAAGCAACTAACATCTGATGAAGCCCTAGAGTGGCTGGAAACTAAAGGGATAGGAAGGCCATATACTTGAACTAGCCTAAACCTCATCGGTCAATGAAATATGAGAAAAATACAAGCACAAAAACCAATGGACCTTCTATCAACTGAAACCAATGTCCATGTAGTTAATTAGTTGAAAACCAATGACATATCACCATATCCACAACTAATGTTTTCCTTGTCTACATTAACTGATGAGATGGGTACAACTGATGGATCGAAAAACTACAAACTAATGAGAAGTTAGACTTTGTAAACCAATGTAATTTTTTCTCTCACCAACTGATGGAGATAAACAACCTCCACAATCAATGAAGTTCCTTCTAACTCCTCCATTGACACAGTTACTTAAGAACGTGCCCAGGGCACATTCCCAGATGTTTGAAGTGCAAGTAAATAACTCTTGTGCTCAAGAGTGTTCCACCACTCCCTATAAATAGGGAGCCAAGCCTTCTAAAAAGGACATTTCTTCTTCCACCACCATAATGTTTTACCAAATCGGGATGAAGCCATCGATCTTCATCGGTAGACAAGGAAAAAATCTCAAGTCTCATGATCTCGTATCACTTAGAGACATCTACTTCATAGCACCAAGAGAAGGAAGGTTTGAGACATCTTTCCCTCTTCATCCTCTTCATCAATACTAAAGAGGAGGTCTACATCGACATTTAGTAAACAAAGATTACTTTTCAATTTTTGTCCTCTTTATCTTTCTCACTCTATTTCATACTCACCCATATTTATCATGGGCAATGACCTTCTATACATGCAAATCAACCATGCCATTTGTTAACATGAATGTTTAAACTCATTAACTTGGGTTGTTATTAGTTACCAATGCCTCCCAACCTTGTAAACATTCATATTCCATTGAATGTATGTACACATATAAATGTTTAACATCTTGATCTTTTCATGAATGAATCTCTTGTAAGTTTAGCTACCATCTTTAGATGGTTGATTTTAAAAGCCTAAAAATATTAGTATTGGATTAAATTTGGAGTTAATTCAAGTATGTGTTGGATTGTTAGAGATAATGATCACATGGTTGCATGTTTGTTTCACATCTTGAGAGATATACATACTTATAACTTAGATCTAACACATCCCAAGAGAGTATGGAATATACAAAAACTCTGATTTCCTACAAGCTACACTAAGGGTTTACAATATGTATGAGTATGAAATGTTAGTGACTGTGCTTAGTAGGTGAATTCCAATCCATTTTCATAATGTTTGTATTGAAGTATTATCTTTCTAGGGGGATTAAACTAGTTTTATTCACTTTGTTACTCTTTTTCTAGTGTACTTCTTACTTAGTTCTATAAGGAACATCTATTTAGCCATTAATTCAACTTGTCTAAGATAAAATACAAGGTCCTGGCGTCTTGTCACCCCTCATACCTGTGTTTGTCTCCACTTACTACTCAGACCAATATTATTATTGTGGACAACCCAAGGTATCAGGTTATAAAATTAACATTTAATCCTCTAGATTTGTAATTTCTATCTTGTGATTTTGACACAACTCCATAGGTGATCAAATTTTGGTGTTGTTGTTGAGGACAGGGAAATTGGCAACAATTGAGGACCTGACGTCTACTTAGACTTTGTTAGTGCTTTGTTTATATCAATATATTTGGTTTTTTTAGTAAGTTAAAGATTGATTTTTTTGTGTATTTTTTGATGAAGAGATACAAAGAATGAGTGAGGGATAGGTTAGGTATCTATCTATCTATACATGTATGATAAGAAAAGAAAAGTGTGAGATAGAAGGTTCAAAAAGAAGAATTAGGAGTTGTTAATAAAATAGACCCTAGATGAATTGAAAACCCAAAGAAAAATTTCCATGAATAAGGGAATATGGCTCACTCGGCGAAGAGCATGACATAAATAATATAACACACATATGTTTCAGAGAAGTTTGAATATCCTTCGAAATGATCAAGGCAGGTTTTTCTATATTTTCATGGCACCTCAAATTTCTCTCTTTCCAAAGATAATAGTACATGCACATGCAAACAGTCTTCCAGACTAGATCAAAGTTATGGATCATTTTTGAAATAGAACATGATTGAAGATAAAAACTTGAACACCAATCAATCTCCAAATTTCAATAGTATAACTACAACCAAAGTAGATATTAAGAGTGTCTTCATAGGCACCTTTACATAAAAAAAACCTTGAGAAAAAGCAATTTTTCTCTAATTGTATTGCACTTAAGGTTAAACCTTGGATATGGAACTCCTTATAAATAACTACATCCTCACCCCTAGAGGTCTTTGGACAATCTTCAATTAGATCTTGCATTTTTTTATTAATAAGCTTGTAAGGATAGTCCAATAGAAATTTACAATGATACAATTGAGTTCATAATATGAGGCAAAACCCAACTTTAGTATACTATCCTTGCCAATTTACTTCTAGAAAAACTCTTCATTATCCCAAGGATGGAGACACAGACAAATAGAATCACCAAAACTAATCGTGAAGTTTTTGAAACTCCTAAGAGAATCTCTAACCTTTAAAATATTCTCGAAACCCCATCACATATTCATTGATTCATTAAAGGACCAAAATCTAATATTTTTCAAGCATATTTTGTGAATCCACTTGACCCATGGGGAACCTTTCTTACTAGCCACATGACAAATTCAAAATAACACATGCTAAGGAAGAATTTTTGACCTTCTTAATACCCAAACCTCCCTTAGAAGTAGGTTGAGTTCTAGTTTCTCATCTCACCAAATGTAAAGAATTTTTGTCTTCTTCCTTACTCCATAGAAATTTTCTACAAACAGTTTTAGTTCAATGAATAGGGGAAAACTCAAATGCTTTTGTGGTATCACTCCTTTTTTGAACCCCATAATGCTAACAATAACATCCTTTAGAGAAACTTTACTATTGAAAATATCACTTTTCTTAGCATTAGCCTTTAAATTAGATACATTACCAAATAACTCAAAAATTGATAAGATGTTAGAAGCATTTTGATAGTTAGCATCAACAACGATCATGAAATCATTTGAAAAAATAATATGAGACAAGTTGAAATTCTTAGAAGCTTTAATCAGTTGAATACACTATCTTTAATCACCTTTTGCATAAGCATTGAGAACCCATGCATTACTATAACAACAAGTAGGGGACTACATGGTCCTTTGCATGATACCATTTGAAGACTTGAAAGCATTTTTGGGCTCCCCATCGACAAATACTTGATATGACATTGAGAAAGGAATTTCTCGAATCCAGTTAAATCCACACAATAGGAAAACCCTTTTTGAACAGAACAACATTAAAATATTCCATTTGACCAAGTCATACTCTTTTGAATATCCATCTTGATACACATTCTACTACCTGCATTTCTTCTAGTGAAATCATCGATGATTTCATTAAACAAAAGAACCACATCCTTAATACTCCTTTCTCTGACTAATGTACATTTATTGGGACTAATAATAGAAGGAAGGCACACATGCAACCTATTTGTAATAATTTTTGTAATGATCATTTAGATATCATGATAAAGAGAAATGAGTTGCCAATTTTTCAATTCATTTGAATCAAAACCTTTAGGAATAAAGATCAATAAAGTATTATTAGCTTCATTTAACAACATCTCATTCTTCACCAATAATAGACTAAGATTTTTGAATGAGAAAGACATTAAACCCATTAGGACCCAACACCTTATCAGACTTTAAAGACTTAACCACCCTATCGATTTCCTCTTGAGAGATAGGAGCTACAAGAGAGGCCTTCTGGACATCATCAAGGGTAGGGACATTCCAATGAAGATCGACTAAACCAGAGCTTTGCTAGACTTATTAAAAATCTCATTATAATACAAAAAAATTAAAATACAAGGATCAAAAGTAAGTTTATGATCAACATTCAAACTCTTAATTTGGTTTCTATGTCATCTCATTTAAACATATGTATAGAAAAATTTGGAATTGGAATCACCTTCACTGAGCCACTATATCCTTGAATTTTACATCAAGAATTTCTTCATCACCTCAACTTTTCTTAATCCTTTCTTAGAGAGAAAACAAAATGTTGAAGAATACAGTTTAAAGGTTCATTATAAGCTTCTTTTTGAGCACATAAAGATTTTTTTTAATCACTATGACTCTATCAAACACATTTCCAAAGGTCCTACAATTCCATTCTTTCAGACTTTCTTTAAGGACAACCAAATTTCTATGGACTCTACACATTGCATATCCTTCCACATGACAATCCCAGGAAGCCTTAAAAATGTCAAGAAAATGGGCATATCCTACCCGAGCATTAATGAAGCAAATAGGGGATCTGATCTTCCCTGGATTACCAATATAAAATGTGATGATTTTGTAATCACTAACAATATTTTAAATAACTAAAATATAGAAGTTAGGAATAACATTGAGAAAATAAGAGTTGAAGAATACTCTATAAATCTTTGATGTAATGAAGTCAAAACCTTATTTATGGTTATCCCAAGCAAAGAAAGGTCCATTGAGATCTAGATCCATTAGGCCACAAGCTGATATGAAATCACTAAATTCCTCCATCAATGTCCTTGTTGGAGGTAATTTTCCCTCTTTTTCATTACTCAACCTAACATCATTATAATTGGAAAACAAAAGCTAAAGAAATTTATTATAGACAACATTATTTCTAATAGAAAGTCATAGGGAAGATCTATCACTGTCATAATTATGACCATAGACAATCCTAACATAGAAATATATGTCTTGAGTAGAGATTCCCACATGTAGCATTTGATCAGACTTATTAACCAACTACATATTGCACTCATATTCTCACCAACAATAATAATTCTCCCCAAATTTTGTGAGTTATGATTAGAAACATATTCAAGCCCAGGAAAATATCTATTCATGATCTTATCCAATCTTTTTTTTCATGATTTTTGTCTCACTATGAATAAAAACATTACCACCCACTCTCTATAACTCCTAGATGTATTTTATTTTGTTACTCTAGCCTCTAACATTTCAAGAGGAGATGACATTAAAGGATTTGTATTCATTTTGGAACTTGGGCCATTATGCTTCTTTCCTCAGCTTCCTCATAAATAATTTCAAGGTTACATGGTTCGTTACTTAATGACAAGAAACCAGAACTAGCAACTTGTAAGGATAGTCCAGAGGACACTTTAGATAAAACCATAGGAGGGGACTGTATAACAGTCAAGCTATTGTTAGTTACAGACATTTCATCAAATATTTGCACAAGGTTTGAAAGAATAGACCTTCACCCCAAGGATGAAGCTTTTTTAGTAGAGCTAGTTACTCCAACAAAATGAGACTTTTCAAATCGATCCAAATTGAAAGGACACACTTTAGTTTCATGACCAACTAGCCTGCATTTGTTGCATGTATTAGGGAGCCACTCATACTCAATGAAGACCATCAACTGGCACCAACATCACTTTGGAGTTTCACATAAGAAGGAAACACATAATCCCCCCCCATGAGAACCTGCAATTGGACATATTCCACTTGAGTACATTCCTTTGTAGATCTACATGTACAAAGATGTGACGTACAACCCGGTCTTAACTAATGTAACAAGATTGACTAATGCGGAAGCATTTCGTTACCAGCGGATTACTGAAAATCACTAAAAATTAAAACCATTTATAAAAAGATCTATTACTAGAATACTCTATAAACAAGGACCACAGTATTATATTTACATACTGGTCCACATTGTGCTCATCTCTTCTAGAGGAATATATATATATATGCATCATTATTTTGCTAAACAACTCAAGTAAGAAAATCCTCGAAGTATCAAACCAAAAATCTCAGATTGATATAAAAATCATGCTCTCCTCAAGAACTCCTCTTCCACGATGGCCAATCGACGTCATGGACTTCCACAACATCATTGATCTGGAGGAACTCTTCGATGTGCAACATTTGACTGATTTTCTGAATCCTTCCTTCCATTCCTACTCCTCCAAAGTAGTTAATGAATTCTATGCCAATTTAACCCCACATCCTGACCATGATTCTTTCTCTTCTATGGTTAATGGGTATGTATTCCATTTTACTAAAGAGGGCATTCTTAATATGTTTAACATAGACATTGAAGACTATAAAGATTTTATTGACCTCACCACAGGAAATCCACTAAATAAACTCTCCCAAGATGACACTACCACTAGCCTTAGTGACATCAAAAGAGCCATCTTTTTATCCAATACCACTTGTCATGAAGATAGGGGTACCTATTATGCTATAAACTTAAAACCTGAAGCTAGGATCATAAATCTCATTGTCACCACCAATATCCATCCTAGAGAAAACAAATCTGAAGTACCCACTTTTCGTATGTACCTTATCTATGCCATTCTAAAAAGTATTCCCATAAATTTCATTCGTATCATCCTTAAGAATATGCTTGAGTTTTCTGGCAATCCACCTTATGCTGACTTTGTATGCCAAATCACTCAACATTTTCTTAAGAAGAATATTGAGGACCTAGGTTACACATGGGATAGAAAACCTAAAAAGATTAGTAAAAATACGGTGGAGAAGATGGGAATTGACTTTGGCCATAAAAGGGCTAGGACTGAAGGAGAGACATCCACCCCAGACATACCTCCACCACCTCCTCCTACCAACCTAACCCATGATCCTATTACAAACACCTTAAAATACATTGTTGGATCCCAATATCATCTGAGTAGGCAACTAGATTACAATCACCATGCCATGACTTATTTAAACCAAAGGATGCAAGCCCCTTCTCCCAACCAACCTGATGAATATCCTTATTCCCTTAATCCCGGCATAATAAATCCATACAATCCTTCCTACAACTACTATCAAATTCCATCTCCACCATCTCCTAATCTCACACATACTCAGTTTTCCCCAATACAACTTCAAGACATTGCTGCCCACTTCCTCTTTGATCGTGTTCCCACCTTCTTGGAGGCTTATGACTTAACCAAGACAGGTGCCTTAGAGTGGCAGACACTTGTCAAATATTATGGAGCTGAGCCTTTTCTTGGAAAAGACCCAGACATTGATGTAATCCTTCGGTCTTTCCAGTGAGATTATGAGATATCTTTGTAATGGTTGTAATGGAATGGCTATCTTTATAATGATTGTAATGGATATCTTTTATAAGCAAGTATGTCATGCTTTATGGATCTTCTTATAAATTGTATGAGCAACAAGTTGTTATCAATAAAAGTGTGTTTAAATGGCTTCATTTGAACATATACAAGAATATTACAGTAGATCATACAAATAAGGGGGAGTAATATATGCAATGAATAACAAAGAATACAAATTTTGCAAATGATTGAGAATTTAATTGTGGAAAAATTTACCATTAATTGGTGTGCATTAATCCCTTGATTTTAATTGAATATCTCTTTAAAGGGGAGCAAAGCATAAAATTAAGAGGGAAAAATAAAATGTCATACTAAATGATTATCTTGGATATCTTTTTGAAATGACAAAAGGGGGAGAAATAATATAAAATCAAAAACATAAAATTACCAGCATTCACTTGTAAAACAAGAATGGCTACAAAAGGTAAATTTTAGGTATGAAACTCACATGATTTATATTTCCTTATTTTATATTTAGCAAATGTTTGTCATCTTCAAAAAGGGGGAGATTGTTGGCTAAATTGGACATTAGTATAATCCCATTGTTTTGATGATGACAAACATTTCATTCTTGTCGATCTAACGTGCTACTTGAGTATTGCAGGAATAAGGTGGATGAGAAAGATTTGGGAAATCTATATGCTTGAATTGTTGTTATTTCATGATTGTAATCAATTGTGAAACTTGTACAAGTATATAATGTACAAGTACTTAGACATCATGTAAATCAAGCATTAGATCTTCCCTAGCCAATCACTACACTTAGATATGTCATCCCCTTCAATAGTGTCACAAATGCACACTCATACACAAACTTAGTACTTAGCTTAAAACATTTAAATAGGGTTAATGTCGGTCGACAAACTCCTCGACCGAGACACTCTCGGTCGACAAAGTCCTCGACTGAGAAAGACCCAAGTAGCCGTTAGACACAGCAAACAAGGTAGTTGGAAGTTGGAGATGAACTTTGTATACACTTGCTCCAGACAGTCTTTCGGTCGACAAGTCCTCGACCGAGAAGGACTCTCGGTCGACAATTCTTCGACCGATATGTGTTCTGTCTGCAACTTTCAGAGTTAATTAACTAGCCGTTTCTTAAGCAACTAAAGTGTACCTAACAACTAGTTAAGCACTTGGACCCCCCTAGAAAGTGTCTAGAACATCCTTAAGCACTTGTAGGTCATTCCTATAAATAGGACATGCCTTAGGACACCTAAACTCACTCATATACACTTGTGCTATACTTGAGCTTACACTTGCAATTGGCAATCTATTTTGAGCAATTGAGCAACACTAGCATTGGCCACTCATTCCCTTGCTCTAAATTCGTATCCTACAGGCTAGCATCTCCTATCCACTAAACCTACACTTCAATATTCATTGGTTAGGAGATTTATATGCTTGATATAGGCAAATCAAGCCTTGTGCTTCAAAGTGGTAATTGTAATTTCCATTTCCTTTCTTGTTCTCTCTTATTGCTTGTACTCTCCTTGCTACTCCTAGGGTTGGAGGCTACGAATTGGAGAGGGTTTGATCTTCTTGGTGAAGAAGGAGATCTTTGGACTACTTCTAGAAGGCTATTGCAATGGGAGGCTACTTAAGGAGGAAGCCTACTTCAAGGGGGAGCTTGAAGTTACTTCAAGAAGGTTACTTCAAAGTTGGTGCAACTACTTCAAGATGAAGGATGTCCAAAGGGTGTAGAAATTATTGTAATTTTATGTAAATTCCTTGAGAGGTAATAAAATTTAATACTTTCAAAATCCCAGTTGGGTAAGAAACCGGGTAGTGGATTGACTGCCTTAGTTTTTTCTAAGGTTGTAACCACTCTAAACACCTTGTCTCTTTCTTATTATCTCAATTGTGGTTGTTTGAGTTAAATATATTAAAATTAACATAAAACCCTATTCACCCCCCCTCTAGTGGTTTTTCAACCCCTACTTGACGTCCACCGTGTCGGGGTATTAAACCTTGGTGGTGATGGTGGTGCAGAGAATCTCAGTTTCTTGAAACTCTCAGACCCTTGTCCTTGAAACTGAGGATACACTTTCTTATTACTGGTCTATCGCTTTTCGATCACATACCTCTCAATCCGCCTAACGGATTCCACAAAAGTGGCAAATCTTTCCCTGTTCTCCAGAGCAGACACAAGAGTGGTCAATTCAACATTCAACCCCTTCTCGAAACGCTGAATCCTCTCTTCATCAGTAGCTGCCATGTGTGGACAGAACTGCAAAAGCTCCATGAACCTAGCTTCATATTCACAAATGTTCATCTGTCCTTGCCTCAACCTCTCAAATTGAGAGATGTTCTTGTCTAGATACATCTTAGGAAAGTATATAGTGACAAATTCACGCAGGAATTCATCCCATCCAACTTCAACTCCTGGTCTTTTACCTTCCTCAATGGTCCACCAGTGACCAACACTTCCCTTCAAAAGGTATACAACATGTCTCACCTTCTCTACTTAGGGGATGTTGAGGTTTCTAAAAGCTTTCTCCAGCTCTGTCAACCATAAATCTGCATCAACTGGGTAAGCTATACTATCATACTTTGTGGCTCCCACCCGGCGAAGCCTTTCAAAGGTCTTTCCAGCTCCATGTCCTTCATGGGGGGTAGGTGCCCTAGGTGCAGGTAGTGGCATCCTATCAATAATATGAGTCATGGCTGCCATAAACTATCTAAACATGACTTGGAAGGTTGGGTTCCCCATATCTGCTTGATAGAATTAGGGTTGTTCAGGTACGGGCTCCTCCCTATCTTGGTCTCCTGTACCTCCTCCTGGTGCAGCAACGCTGCTCTCAACAACATGTTCATCATGTGATCCAAACATCTTCAAGTTCTTCTTATCCTATTTGTGCAGAAGACACTATTAGATAAACTAGAAGACACTTAGAATAGACTCAACAACCTTAATCCTATGTCTCTATAGACTCAGCGAACCCAGAGCTCTGATACTACTAATCTTGTGACGTACAACCTGGTCTTAACTAATGTAACGAGATTGACTAATGAAGAAGCGTTTCGTTAGCAGCGGATTACTAAAAATCACTAAAAATTAAAACCATTTATAAAAGGATCTATTACTAGAAAACTCTATAAACAAGGACCACGGTATTATATTTACATACTAGTCCACATTGTACATTCCATCTTCCATCTCTTCTTGAGGAATATATATATATGCATCATTACTTTGCTAAATAGCACAAGTAACAAAATCCTCAAAGTATCAAACCAAAAATCTCAGATTGATATAAAAACACTATCTACTGACTCCTAGGACCCAAGAGTACAGAGATGACACATAGGACTCTATTGGCATAGCTTGACATCTAGTATTTCCACATGTAGGATTACTACTGTCCTTGTTGTTGCTGCTATTGCTCTTCCCCTGCGATAGAGTTTCTTCCTCTTTGTCAGCATCTACCTAAAAACGTTGGATCCCACAGGGGTGTGACAATTATACAATTTCCCTAGTGAGAGATATAACTCTCCGCCAAAAACATTATTATTATAGTTTAATAGAAATAAACTGAGCAGTGGGATAATATACTTTAATGGAAGATAAATCTATATCTATACAGATTAGAGCAACATTCCTATTCAAGTATTTCAGTTATAACTTGACAAGGCAACATGTCTCTTATTCAATATTGAATTGAAGAACATAAGTAACATTTATGTATCCAGGACATGCTAAGTAGGATAATCATCAACCAATAGTGCTCATATTTCAATCTTATGCAAATACGCTACACAAATGATTACATTTTTCAAACATATTTAAGCTCTGAGGAGATGAGGTATACCACTCATACTCCAACTGACCATTACGAAATCGAAATCGGTACCATACATAGTCAGTGGAAGAGCCGACTTCCATGACTTCCCACATCTCAGTCAGTACGAGATCACATGTAGGACATCTTGTGTCTCTGCTACATAGCTTGCCAGGGTATAGTAGCATCTCATTATAGAGTTACACTGGTGGCTGTACTCTCTTCGCAATCAAGAGATTTCGTGTTTACCTCCATCGATCTGACATTAACAACATCAGGATATTTGTTATACATCCATCCCTGAACATATAATGAAATATTGAGAGGTTTAATGTTTACCTTCCATCAATTCCCCCATTTGGACGTAAGGATATTTTCGCCCATTCACGCCCACATATTCAAAATATGTGAACTCCAGGAGATCCCATAGGAAAACATGTTTCACCATCACCAACTACTAACGATGATGGATCTATGGTTAGAGCACTACATGAATAGCTTTGACTTGACTAATTAAGTACATTATCATATTCTTTTAGCATCAGTCAAGTTTTCAAACATAACTTATTAGGACAAATGCTATAAAGAAACATGTACTATTTTCATCACTTACTTCTCAGTCTTTAAAAGACATTGGGATCTCAGTCCCTCATTTCAAACTCAAAGCCATAAACATATGGTTCTGGGTATTCAAACCCTTAGCTCATCACTGAGCACTGTTACCACTATTTCAGGTAACCATCACCTTCAGGTCATCTGACCAAGGTACACATGACACTTGCAAGGATGTTCTTCATGGCTATCCAATGAGCTTTACTGGGATCTGACTAATATCTTCTTGTCATGCTCAAGGCATACACGACATCTGGATGAGTGCATAACATTGCTTACATGAAGGATACAATTGTAGACGCACATGGAATTGTTGTCATCTGTCCTCTTTCTTCAAAAGATTTAGGACATTGAGCTCTAGAGATAGTAACACCATGACACATGGACATGTTGCCTCTATTTGAGTTCTCCATGATAAACCTCTTCAGCACTTTATCAACATATGTGCTCTGACTTAGTCTATAAAGCCTTCTAGACCTATATCTATAGCTTGATTCCTACGATGTACGATGCTTCACCTAAGTCCTTCACAGAGAATGTGTTTCCAATCCAAGTCTTTATCATGTGTAAAGTAGGTATGTAATTCCCCATTAATAGTATGTCATCCACATATAATATGAGGAATACAATCATGCTCCCACAAACCTTCTTGTAAACACATGGTTCATCTTCATTTTGACTAAAGACAAACTCTTTGATTGTTTTGTCAAATCAAAGATTTCAACTCTAAGATGCTTGCTTCAATCCATAGATTGACCTTTGTAGCTTACAAAATTTATATGAATCCATTACATTATAAAACCTTTAGGTTGTTCCATGTACACATCCTCAAGTGGATTCCCATTAAGGGATGCAATTTTAACATCCATCATCCGAATCTCATGGTCATGATAAGCTACAATGGCAAGAATGATCCTGATGGAAAATATTGTCAATTTTATAGATCTCATGGTCAGGATAAGTTGCAATAGTAAGTATGACCCTGATGGATTTAACCACAACTAGTGAAAAAGTTTCATCGTAGTTAACTACTTGAACTTGTCTGAAACCTTTTGAATCTAACTATCCTTTATTGGTTTATAAATTATGATCTATAACAGTATTCTTTGTGAAGGTCCACTTGTACCCTATCAATTTAAACTATTCAAGTACATCTACAAAATTCCATGCTTTGTTGGCATTCATGGAATCCATCCTAAATCTAATGGCCTCAATCCAATTAGTTGACTCTAGAATCTAAATAGCCTCATTGTAGGTTGCTCATATCTCATAAACAAATGTTTTTCTAGTCAAGTCATTAGAAATCCAAATATTTGTGGATTAGAAGTGTCCAACTAGATCTTTTAGGTTCTTGTGCTACATGAGGATTTTGAGATTACACAATTGTATGCGATTCTATTTTTTCCTCATACATCTTCACAAGTTCAATGTTGCCTTGTTGACCTCAAACTTCTTTCAAACCTATTTTATTCCCATTGGTTCCTTTCCTAATGAATTCATTTTCATGGAATACAATAGTCTAAGCAACATGAACTTTCTTGTCAGATGAAATATAGAAGTACTAACCCTTGGTTTCCTAATGCTATCCATCAAAGAAATATTTGTATTATTTGGGTCCAATATTTTAGAGTACTATTTCTTACATAAGTTTTTCATCCAAAGATCTTAATGAAAAACATATCGGGTCATTTCCCATTCCATATATGATATGATGCCTTTTAAATAAATTCAAAAGGAACATAGGTAAGTATAAACATGGTAGTTTTAAGAGCATGTCTCGATAATGAATTCAAACGATTAGCTAAACTCATCATTGATCATGTAATGTCCAACAAGGTGAAACTCCTTTCTAACAAATCATTACATTGTGATGTTCCAAGTTGAATAAATTATAATATAATACCACAATCTCTTAGATGTTCCTCAAATTCTCAACCTAGATATTATCTGCCTAGATATTCTCCACTATGATCATAGCATAGTGTTATAGTATTCACTCCAAGATGATTCTGAACTTCATTCATGAGTTTGACAAACTTTTTAAGATATTATGATTTGTTTTTCATAAGATACACATATCCATATATACTAAAGTCATCAGTAAATCTGATGAAGTATTGTTACCTGCCTCTAGCATTTTTTAAAAGGTTCACACACATAAGTATGTATGTGTCCTAATAAGTCAAGTTTCCTATAACTATGTGTTGAGGGTGCTCTTGTTATTTTGCCTAATAAATAAGATTCACATGTCTCAATTGATCCCAAATTAAAAGACCCTATATAACCATATATAAGAACTTAAAAAATATACTTCTCATTTATGTTCCGTAGACCATAATTCCAAAGATAAGTTTTATATAAATCATCAAGTTTAAAATTCTTGGTTCTATGTTTGATATACTTGTATTAAGATCCAATAAATAAAAAACATAATACATCAATATACTACCATAGAATATCCCAACTCTTGGAATAGGAATATGACCATTCTTCATTAGAAATTCAAAACCGGTTTTGTCCAAACAAGACACAAAATTAATACTCTTATTTAAGAAAAATATATAATAGTAGTTGACTAACTTAATCACTATTGCACTAGATGGAGATAAACATTACTTGTCTATAGCTATGAAATAAACTCTTGCTATATAAGTTACTCTTATACCCACCTATCCCTTCATTTAGGGTGTACTTCTTTCTAGATCCTATATGCATATGTGAGATCCACAACCAACATCCAATAGACAAGATGAATAAGTAATAAGTTTATTTTTACAATTTATATACTAAGAGAGGAGATCCCATCCTCCATGTTCTTTAGTTCCTCAAGGTAAAGAGGAAAATATCATTTCCAATATACATCCTGGTATAAATGGTGACAATTACCTTTCCTATCTAGTCCTCCATTAGATTCATGTGCACAAGATCTGGTTTCTAGCAACAATAAGAACTTTTCTCAGCTTTTCTTTTCCCTTTGACTTCCCCTTCCCACTATAGATGATGAATAGAAACTCTGACATGCCTCTCTTCATTTGAGTCTTAGCTATTCTCAACATGCTAAGAAACCCTGAAAACGATCAAAAACTCTTTTTTTTATCCCTCAAAGCTTGGTCCTCTTTTTGTATTTATAAAAAAAGTGGGTATGTACAATGTGTGTGAAATGAAAGAGAAACAAGAAAACTATACAGAAAGATGAAAAAGAGTAAAAAAAGACCATCTACATTAGCTTTAATTTGTCTCCAAATGGAGTCAAGGCTTCTTTTAGATCCATCAAAAATCCGATCATTTCTCTCTCTCTCCAAGTTTCTTAGTAGTTGAACATGGACAAGATCACACTTTTACCACTTTTTTTGAGCATATCAGTAAGACTGAGGGGAATATCAGTAGCTAAATTCTCAACCTTAGCAGACCTCCACAGGTTATTGACCCAAGGACATGACCAGAAGAGATGCTGATGATTTTCTTCATCCAATCTATAGAGAATACACATAGAAGGAAAAGGGATACCTCTTTTTTTTCAAATTGTCATGTGTGACGAGTTTGCTAAGAATAAGCCTACACATGAACATTTTGCATAGATTAGGATCTTTAGGCTTCCATAACCAGTTGTACCAACCAACATCATCGTGTTTATCTCTACAACAATTCCAAAAATCTTTCATTTTCTTTGGAATAGTGTTGCCAAGGAGGATAACATCATCACATTTTTTGGGATTATATAGTGATTTGACTTCATTCAAAATGTGATTGGAATGCCTGGACAGACAAGGGATCCAATCCCCATCACCATCAATCAGAGAGTTAAGCCTACAAAGTTTACCTTCACCAAAGTTGGAGATATCTTTGATATTAAGAATGTCATTCAGAAATCTCCCTTTATCAACCCATGGGATCCCTCCAAAGAAGAGTATTCTTACCATTGCCCAAATTCAAATGGACTTTGTCTAAAATCCAATCTCTAGTATAAAGGAGTTGTTTCCTAACAAGGAAGCTGAGATTCTCCCTTTCATTTTCCAAACTGAATCCCCCTTCAGATACCTTTCATTGACCCATTTAACCCAGAGGTTATCTTTTTTTGTAGGAACACTCCAAATATTCTTAATCATACATTCTTTAACAATGTCTCTAGTTTTTCTAATTCCCAAAACACCTTCCTTCTTTGGAGAGAATACTATCCCAACTAAGAGTATGCATAGTTTTCTTTAGCTCAGGTCCCCCCCCATTAAAATTTTGACAAATCTGATCACTTTCATTAGTAACACTATAAGGAATAGGAAAAAAGGACACCCAATACATATGGAAGGAAGTTATAGTCAAGATCACTAGTTCAAATCTGCTTGCCAGGGAAAAGTGATGAGACTTCCATCCTTCAAGTCTTGATTTCATTATATCAACAATAGGAAAGAAAATACTTTTGGATAATCTTCCTTTAAACAAGGGAAAACCAAGGGACTTCATAGGAAGTGAACCCACCTACATATTCAGTTTCTTTGTGATATCCAGATTGTTTTTTGAATCATTACAGAAAAGATGAGTTTTCAAGCAACTTACTTTCATACCCAACACCTCACCAAAACTTTTGATAATTTCATTAAGACCATCAATAGAGTTATCAGTAGATTGAGTGAAGAGCACCACATCATCTGCAAACATGACATGAGATAGATAGATAGATTTTGAAGCTTTAATAGGAATGAATTTACCCTTCAAAATAGCATGGTTAACCATAGCAGTCAAACCTTCCATGGCAATTACAAAAAGATATGGAGCAATTGGATCACCCTGCCTAATACCCTTTCTAGGGAAAAAGAACTTAGATGGTTCACTATTGATTAGAATTTGAAATCTGATCATGTCCAGGAAAGTATTGATCCAATGAATAAAGTAGAAAGGGAAACACATATGTCACATGACAATGTTGAGATGGCCCCAATCAATAGAGTCATATGCTTTCATAAGGTCAATATTGGAACATATTTTTGGTTTTTTGCTTTTCATCATATCATTAAGAACTTAATTAACAAGAAGGGTAGCATCAGTAATGGACCTACCTTTCAAAAATGCACACTGAGTTGACCTCATAATCTTAGGTAGGATAATTTGAAGCCTATTAGCAATGAGTTTGGAGATAATTTTAAAGACAACATTGCACAAGGCAATGGGTCTCCAATCTTTAATTTCCATAGAATTCTTCATCTTAGGAATACGAGTGATATAAGTCTAATTGATTACTCTGAGAAGACCTCCAGAGTTGAAAAAATTATGAATAGCCTTTTTAACATTACTGCCAACAATATGCCAACACTTCTTGAAAAAATAATACTTGAACATGAAAACCTCTAGAGGGGGGGTGAATAGAGTTTTATAGAGATTTTAAAATAATTTAAACTCAAACAACCAAAGTAAAGATTGAGAAGAGGAACACAGGTGTTTAGAGTGGTTCCACCTTAGCAAATACTAAGGAGTCAGTCCACTACCCGGTTGCTTACCCAACCGGGATTTTGAAAGTACTAAATTTTATTACCTCTCAAGGATGTTACATAAAATTTACAATACTTTCTAAACACCCTTTGGACAGCCTTCACCCTGAAGTAGTCTTGCCAACCTCGAAGCAGCCTTCCTTGAAGTAACTTCAAGCTCCCCCTTGAAGTAGCCTTCCTCCTGAAGTAGCTTCCCGTCAAGACAGCCTTCCGAAGTAGTCCAAAGTCCTCCTCTTCACACGAAGAGCTTCAACCTCTCCAATCCGCAGCCTCCTACCTGGAGTAGCAAGGAGAGTACAAGT
The DNA here is from genome assembly GCA_963693085.1 of Alisma plantago-aquatica. Taxonomy (NCBI): domain Eukaryota; kingdom Viridiplantae; phylum Streptophyta; class Magnoliopsida; order Alismatales; family Alismataceae; genus Alisma; species Alisma plantago-aquatica. Next base: position 808,918,973 of record OY856413.1, on the reverse strand, counting down.
AATACAAAGGAACGAGAAAGGAATAAAAGAAAATACAACTTATCCTTGTAGCTCAAGGCTTGATTTCCCTAGATCAAGCGTTTGGATTTTCCTAGCCAATATGATGGACTTGTGATTGCTAGGGTTAGGAAAATCTAGCCTATAGGACGAGCTTTAGCAAAGGAGAAAAATGGCCAATTGATCACACAGCTCAGTTCACACAGATTGCACAAGAGGGCTCAAGTATTTTCTCAAGTATAGCAAGTGTAAGAAGTGTCTCATAGTGTCCTATGACTTGTCCTATTTATAGGAATGGCCTAAGTATGCTTAAGGACATTCTAGACAACTTCTAGGGGGTTCCTAGTGCTTAACTAGCCGTTAGGAATAAGTTAGGTGCATTAGCAACGGCTAGTTAATTAATTCTGCAGTTGCTGTCAGAGACCATCTCGGTCGAGGACTTGTCGACCGAGATGTCCAGTCGGTCGAGGATTTGTCGACCGACAGGCTCTCTGGATTAACGTTTATTTGCAACTGTTAACTGCTGTGTCTAACGGCTATTTTTGGTCAATCTCGGTCGAGAGGTTTGTCGACCGAGAGTGTCTCGGTCGAGGAGTGTGGTCGACCGAGATTGACTCTGTTTTCAATCTTTCAATTAAGATACTAAGTGTGTGCATAAATGTGCATTATGTGATCCTATTGAATGGATGACTAAGGTGTTTAGCTAGGGAAAATCCAATGCTTGATTTACATGCGATTCTAAGTACTTGTACATTATAATTCTGTACAAGTTTTTACAATGATTACATTTGCATGAAAATATAAATACTTCATGTTGGATTTCCCTTATAGTTGTGTCATCCTGCACGCTCAAGTAGCTCGTTAGATAAATAAGAATGAAATGTTTGTCATCATCGAAACAAAGGGGATTTATCATAATATCCAATTTATCCAACAATCTCCCCCTTTTTGAAGATGACAAACATTTCTTAAATATGAAATAAGGAAATATAAATCATGTGAGTTTCATACCTGGAAATTTACCTTTTGTAGCCATTTATGTTTTTCAAGTGAGTGCTGGCCAAGATATGATGAAAACTCCTTTTATATATACTTTTACATTCTTTCTCCCCCTTTGTCATTTCAAAAAGATATCCAAGTTGAATGTTTTATTGATCTTCTCCCCCTTAATGTAATGCTCCCCCGTAATTAGATATCCTATTAGGAACATGGATTTGTATCTAATTTATCCACAATTTGTTTCTCAATCATTTGCAAGGATGTTAGGCCTTGAAACGATATGAGATTCCCTTAAGCATATGATGAATGGATTTCTCATATAGCAAAGAATGTTAAGTTATAGATTAAATGAGAATCCTAAAAAATATCTCCATCCAAAAGCAAGGGATGTTAAGCCCCATTTTGGGTAGAGAGTTCCTTCAAGTACACGATATAGATTTCTTAAAAAAATATTCAGCTACACATAGTGATAGCAAAGTTTTTGTAAGCTTCTTTTAAACAATTATCAAAGTTTTAATGATCTCCCCCTCTTTCTTATGCTTTGCTCCCCCTTCGATAGACATCTCAAATGAATACTCAGTGAATACATAAAATGTCCAATATTTTAAAGATGTATGCAATTTTGTCAACCTGGAAAAACAGAAACCCAGTCGGTCGACAGTTGCTCGACCGACAATGTTCTCGGTCGACCAGTTGCTCGACCGAGAGTGTTTCTGGAGAACGATTTTGTTATTTTAATTTGTAATAGTTGCCTGTTTTAATTATAATAATTTCCTTATTTGTTATGCTCTACAATAATGAACTGATAACCCATATTTTGAAGATAGCATCATAATCCAAACAAATAACCATGTAAATAAAAATGGCAAATTTCATTCAATAACATGATGAAGATTACAATCATATGGAATACAACTATTACAACACCAACACTTCACAGGAAAGATTTAAGAATTACATCAATGTCCGGATCTTTCCCAAGAAATGGCTCATCTCCATAGTATTGGACCAAAGTTTTCCAATCCAAAGCACCAGTTGTAGTCAACGCATATGCTTCCAGGAAAGTGGGAACTCGGTCAAAACGGAAGTGAGCAGCTATGTCTTGCAATTGTATGGACGAAAATTGAGTATGTGCAAGATCCATTGATGGTGAAGGTGGAGGTTGATAGTAGTTGTATGAGGGGTTAAATGGGTCGAGCATGCCAGGGTTTAAAGAATGCGGATATTCATCGGTTTGGCCAGGAGAAAGGTTTTGCATTCTTTGATTCAAATATGTCATGGCATGGTGATTGTAGTTTAATTGTTTACTAAGATGGTATTGGGAGCCAGCAATATAAGTAAGGGTATTTTGGATGGGATCAATGGAAAGGTTAGTAGAAGGAGGGGGTGGTATATCCTGATGTGATGACTCTCCTTCTACTCTTGCCTTTTTATGGCCAAAGTCAATCCCCATCTTCTCTACGGTGTTCTTACTTATCTTTGGTGGTCTACGCTCCCATATATATCCCATATCTTCAAGGTTTACCTTAAGACAATGTTGAGTAATCTGGCATACAAAATCGGCATATGGTGGATTGCCAGAAAACTCAAGCATATTTTTAAGTACTATGCTAATGAAGTTGATGGGAATTTCTTTTATGATAGCATAAATGAGACACATACGGAAAATGGGAACCTCGGATTTATTGGCTCGTGGATGTATATTGGTGGAAACAATGAGGTTTACTATTCTACATGCCGGTTTTAGGTTTATAGCATAATAGGTTCCCCTATCTTCATGACACGTGGTATTGGCTTGAAATATGGCTCTTTTGATATCACTTAAGCTAATGGTATGGTCATCATCGGAAAATAAATTTATTGGATTGCTGGTGGTAAGGTCAAGGAAATCTTGATATTCATCTATATCAATTTCAAGCATGTCAAGAATATCCCCTTCGGAAAACTTAAAACTATGCCCATTGACCATGGTGTAGAAGAAAGTGGTGTCATTTTCGGTGTGAGATAGAAGATTGGCATAGAATTCGTTTACTACCTTAATGGAGTAGGAAGGAAAGGATGGATTGATGAAGTCCTTCAGCTTTTGTACTCCAAAAAGATGCTCCAGGTCGACTATGTTGATGAAGTCCATCACTTCGACCGGACGTCGGGGAAGAGGAGCTTTAGAGGAAAGCCGAAAGTATCTATCTCCGGCATCTCCGTCGACGAAAGCTATGTCATTGATGATCGTCAATGGCGGAGTGGCTTCCCTCTCTTCTCTTCTTTTTCTTCCAGCAACTTTCTTCTTCCCTCGGACAGTTGATGATGAGGCCATTTTGTTTCTTGAGAGTGAAGAAGAAGCAAGGAAGATTTGAGAGTAAGAGTGCTGAAGGAATGCACAAAATTGCACAAGAGATGGACTATGGAAGCAAGGAAATGCAAGTGTGAGTAAGTGGCTCGTTTTTGCACTTATTTATAGAATTCCAGCGACCCGGTCGGTCGACGGCTCGTCGACCGAGCGTCCGCAACGGTCAAGTTGCAGACGTGCCACTTGGTCCTCCAACGGTAAAGAAAACGGTCATAACGGTCGGGTCGCAACGGTCATATCCAACGGCTATTTCTCGGTCGAGCGCTTGTCGACCGACATTGTCTCGGTCGAGCACTCGTCGACCGACAGTTTGTCTGAGACTGAGTCTATTTAGAATTTATCGGTCGAGTGAGACGGGCTGACCGAGTGGTTCTCGGTCGAGCACTCGTCGACCGACTAACTTTCTGAGTTCAATCTTGATGCAAGTCATAGAACATTTTTGTAGAGCATATGTATATTCCAAGGGAGTAATAATATTTAAGGCTTTTGATTACCACAAATGATTTGACGTTTTAATTTAAAAATGTGCTAAGATAAAGTTCAATAAAATAATGTTCAAATAAACAGTTTTTATCAAAGTTTATTTTAGGTCGCCCTTGATTACGACCATGGCGCCCCTTGGTCAAATTTTATTTTAACCAAGAGGCATATTCTGCAGGTTTCCAGTATGAATCATTTATATGCGAAGTATGAGTTCTGCAGATAGCTTGGAAATATTAATTTGAGACACATTAAAGTGTACTAATAATATCCATTCATGAATTTAAGATTACTTTGGATAGACTATAATATAAAAGCATACACAAAAATTTATTTGAAACATTTTTATTCATTGCAAGTATTTAAAAAAAATGATTAAATAGAATCTTTCAAGAATAATTTTCACATACAATGTAAAGATTTTGTTATCCCTAAATGTTAAGTTGAGATAGACATAAGGATATACAAATTTAGATCTGTGGTCGTATCTCAACTTAGTCGAACCTATTTAATTTGGGGTTTTTGGAACCCATACCATTTCGACATGCTTTTTCTTGTATGGACATGAAAAAGAATAATGTCCAAGGCGTGAGCAATAATGACAACAAATTGAATCAACCTCAAGCCTTTTTCTATAGTTTTGATCTAGGTTATTCTTGGGTATATACATTTTTGTGCCTCTAGGTATATAAGCAGATTGACTCGCTTGTGTCCTTCTAGGTTGTTGATGGGATTTCTCATTAGGCTTATAACCTAGTCCTCTTCTCCCTATTTGATGATAGGAATTTTCTAGTATATTATCAAGAATTCCATTGTTGCTTAACTTGCTAACTTTTTGTTGCAACTTAACGATCTCATCCATTCTTTTCTTGATATCTAACTTTGCTTGATCTAGATTGGATGATAACATATTTCTTTCTTTCACTATATTGTCATAATCTACATGGGTGCACAATATAGGTTGTTTTTGAATATCATTTAACTTTGCAAGCAATTCAGTCTTTTCTTGACATAGAAGATCATAGTTAGTCTCTAGAGTGAAAATTTTCACTTCACTATTACTCAGAGATGATTTCAAAGTACGATTGTCAGACATAATGCTATCTTTTTCAAAACCAAGAGTATTCAATTTAGCATATAAATCATCATTTTCGGATGTAAGCTCAAGAAGTCTAGCATTTAGATCATCATTTTCTTTATTTGATTTCTTTAATTTCTTTTTGTATTCAACATATTTGTTATGTGTTTCTTCAATAATAGCAACTAACTCCTCCTTGGGTAAATCAAGCAAACTTACCTCTTCTTCTTCTTCCTCACTTATTGTAGCAACGAAACACTCTTTATGTGCATCTCTTTTCTTTGACCTCCATGGACATTTAGACGTAGAGTGCTTTGTTCCCAAGCACCAATTGCAACTTGTCGAACTTTGGTCCATGCTCCTTTTCTTGTGGTTGTAGTCACCTCCTCCCTTTATTTCTTCAAGACCTTGTTAGGGCTCCTTGAAGCCTGCTCTGATACCAATTGAAAACCTCTAGAGGGGGGGTGAATAGAGTTTTATAGAGATTTTAAAATAATTTAAACTCAAACAACCAAAGTAAAGATTGAGAAGAGGAACACAGGTGTTTAGAGTGGTTCCACCTTAGCAAATACTAAGGAGTCAGTCCACTACCCGGTTGCTTACCCAACCGGGATTTTGAAAGTACTAAATTTTATTACCTCTCAAGGATGTTACATAAAATTTACAATACTTTCTAAACACCCTTTGGACAGCCTTCACCCTGAAGTAGTCTTGCCAACCTCGAAGCAGCCTTCCTTGAAGTAACTTCAAGCTCCCCCTTGAAGTAGCCTTCCTCCTGAAGTAGCTTCCCGTCAAGACAGCCTTCCGAAGTAGTCCAAAGTCCTCCTCTTCACACGAAGAGCTTCAACCTCTCCAATCCGCAGCCTCCTACCTGGAGTAGCAAGGAGAGTACAAGTAATACAAAGGAACGAGAAAGGAATAAAAGAAAATACAACTTATCCTTGTAGCTCAAGGCTTGATTTCCCTAGATCAAGCGTTTGGATTTTCCTAGCCAATATGATGGACTTGTGATTGCTAGGGTTAGGAAAATCTAGCCTATAGGACGAGCTTTAGCAAAGGAGAAAAATGGCCAATTGATCACACAGCTCAGTTCACACAGATTGCACAAGAGGGCTCAAGTATTTTCTCAAGTATAGCAAGTGTAAGAAGTGTCTCATAGTGTCCTATGACTTGTCCTATTTATAGGAATGGCCTAAGTATGCTTAAGGACATTCTAGACAACTTCTAGGGGGTTCCTAGTGCTTAACTAGCCGTTAGGAATAAGTTAGGTGCATTAGCAACGGCTAGTTAATTAATTCTGCAGTTGCTGTCAGAGACCATCTCGGTCGAGGACTTGTCGACCGAGATGTCCAGTCGGTCGAGGATTTGTCGACCGACAGGCTCTCTGGATTAACGTTTATTTGCAACTGTTAACTGCTGTGTCTAACGGCTATTTTTGGTCAATCTCGGTCGAGAGGTTTGTCGACCGAGAGTGTCTCGGTCGAGGAGTGTGGTCGACCGAGATTGACTCTGTTTTCAATCTTTCAATTAAGATACTAAGTGTGTGCATAAATGTGCATTATGTGATCCTATTGAATGGATGACTAAGGTGTTTAGCTAGGGAAAATCCAATGCTTGATTTACATGCGATTCTAAGTACTTGTACATTATAATTTTGTACAAGTTTTTACAATGATTACATTTGCATGAAAATATAAATACTTCATGTTGGATTTCCCTTATAGTTGTGTCATCCTGCACGCTCAAGTAGCTCGTTAGATAAATAAGAATGAAATGTTTGTCATCATCGAAACAAAGGGGATTTATCATAATATCCAATTTATCCAACAGAACATATCTGGTCCTTGAGCCTTATCTCCATTACAATAAGTTATAATATCAAAAATATATTTATCCATAAAATCTTTGCATAAAAGATTAAAATATTCATCACTCAACTTGGGTAATTTCCAGTCCTCATCCCAAGAATTAATAATAGAATTATCCTTCTTGAAAATATCATAATAGAATTCCACAATATGATCCTTGATTCTATTGGGATCAGTACAGTTGTCACCATTAATATTTAGAATGAAAATAGAGTTCCCAAATATTATTATCTTAAGGGAAGAATAGAAACATTTTGTTTTCCTATCTCCATCTTTTATCCATTGGATTCTGGATTGTTGATGAATAAAGGATTCTTCATTATCATAAGCTTCAATAGATAACTTCCTTTTAGCAAGATAATTAGAAATCATGATATCAAAAGGGTTTCACCCCATTTCCTCTTGAGCAAGATTAACTTCATACTTCAAAATTCTATAATTTTCATAAATGTCACCTAGTTTTTCCTTTTTCCAGCTATAGAAAGCATCTTTGACTTTCCTTAACTTCTCATAGAGATGAAACATAGGATTACCTTCAACATTTGAATTCCAAGCTTTTTCAACAGTGTCATAAAACCCAACCATGTCCACCCATGCATTGATAAAATAAAAGGGAGATTTCCTTCTATAACTAGATCCATCTAGGAAAGCAAGATTACATTTGTGGTCACTATGGATTGCAGAAGAAAGATTTCCACACATCTTAGGAAAAATGTAATGACAGTCGCTAAACCGATAGACCAATCGTTATTAATTAAGCAGAATCTAAAACATTACCAGCGGATTAACAAAAATCACTAAAAATTAAAACCATTTTGCAAAGAGATCCATTTCTAGGAAAACTCTTTAAGGCAGAACCAAAACTTTATATACATCATTGTTCACATTGTACATACAATTTACCATATCTTTTCAAGGATAGCATATAACAGTTGCTTTGTCAAAAAAAAAAATATAATGAAAAAACATAACACCTCGAGGCTTACAAGCCAAAACCTCAGATCGTTCATGAAACCATAACGAACCAACTCCAAGGACCTGAGAGTACATAGATGACACATAGGACTTCTATCTACAAGACATGACAGACAGTACACTCAACCTGAGTTGTCACTGCTGTCCCTGCCACTGTTGTTCTTTTTCTGCAGAAAGGTCTTCACCTCCTCATGCACGTCCACCTAAAAATGTTGGATCCCACGGGGGTGAGACAATTGAAAATTGCCCCAGCGAGAGATATAACTCTCCGCCAACAATGTTATTATCATAGTTAAATAGTATTAAACTGAGCAGAGGATAAGCAGTTTAGAACATTCTCTTCTTTTAAAGCATTACCACTATCTATGATAGAGCAGTAAATCATCTATTCACTTTATAAGGAATATGAAGAAACACGTATATCATTTACTCATCATACTATCTCAAGCTTATCCTGTGATGCTCATTATCATGATATGTCATCCATGAATCATTCTCATTTCTATCTGTTGGCCTCAGCCAATCTGCTAACCAGATATTGAATTGTACCAGTTATGTGAGTATACATCATCATATCATGTCCAAGCATTGGACTATGCGAAACATATGCAACCATTCCAGGCATTGGACTATGCCAATCCTTTGCAAACAGCCAGGTATTGGATATTACCAACCCTGTGAACAACCTGGTATTGGACTCTACCAATCCAGTGATTAACAACTAGGTATTGGGGTTATTACCAATCCTGTGAACAACCTGGTATTAGACTCTACCGATCTAGTGATTACACAGCCAGGTATTGGGGTTATTACCAATCCTGTGAACAACCTGGTATTGGACTCTGCCAATCCAGTGATTACACAGCCAGGTATTGGGGTAATTACCAATCCTGTGAACAACCTGGTATTGGACTCTACCAATCCATTGATTATAGGCTTTACGCCTCTGCCAGGTATTGGGTTATTACCAATCCTGTGATTATAGGCTTCATGCCTCTGCCAGGTATTGGGTTATTACCAATCCTATGATTATAGGCTTTACGCCTCTGCCAGGTATTGGGTTATTACCAATCCTGTGATTATAGGATTTACGCCTCTGCCAGGTATTGGGTTATTACCAATCCTGATTACACAGCCAGACAGTGGACTCTAACCACTCCTGATTATACATTCGTTATGGGATATTAATCCCTTAAATTCATCATTGGTTATCACATCCTTTTACTAGGCATTATACCCTAGGGCAAGCCATCATATCAATTCACATTCTTTAAGTACTACCAGTGTTCCTCTTATCTCCTTTAAGCATATTCAAAACATTATAGCCCTTATTTGGCTATAAGCATAAAGCATGTATGATCAAGATTTCATTATTATTATAACCATTTATTATTGTTATGAAGTTATTGGTTTCCATTTCTCTTAGTTAATTTTGCACATTACCATTCCTTACATGAGACTTTTATAAACATCTCGTTACCTCTCATCAGACAACAATTATTTACATTGCTCACCAGGCCCATTAAACATCTTGTCACCTCTCACTAGGCAACAACTATCCACATGGCTCACAAGGCCATTAAACATCTTGTCACCTCTCACTAGGCAACAATTATTAGGGTTAGGGTTTCCCTTTATAGCCGAATAGGGTTTCAAGTTCATATTATTAATCCAAACCATAATTCATTGCTCCACACATCTAGGAGCATACATTAACATCATAAGTATTCAATCATACTTATTTATTCTCATTATTTATCATTAAATGAATCATCAACACAAGGTATGAGTTCCTTTCTCATCCTTATCATGGTATGATTATATCATACTTTATTAACTTGGCTTAACCCTTTCTCAAGGTATGATAGCCTACACTTATCAAAGTGCATTAATCACATTCCATCTCAATGTAACAATTTACATGACACACTTCATGTGTTACTCATCCAAGTATATTGGATTTAAGGTGCATCAAGGTACATCAACCTTGAAGTGCTGGATGTGATATCTATCATGTCTTGATGTATCACTTGCCTCATTACTTTTAACATACTTAAGTTCATCAACTTATCTTGTATTAGGGTATGTCCCATCCTAATACTTTATGCACTAGCTTATCACATTTATCATGTAATGTATTGGTCATAAGTTACACAATTGAATTATTCAACCATCACTAATGATATGAACTCATCTCGGGTTAAGGCATTATTGATATAGGATTAACCATTACCAACCACTCTAGGTATTTCACCTATCAAGGTATTATCCACACCATTACTTGGTGATACACTCATTACTCCTAAGAGTGTCTTTCCCTTACCTTTACAAGGTGTATAGGGTTAAATCATATGCATATGTTCACCATATTGGGTTGTAGGTGTATAGATACCACTGTATCAGGTTGGAGGTGTATGAACACTCACCATATCGGGTTAGGATTTGCACTTGTCTCCATATCGGGCATGAAATACTGTTTTGACCTCATATTGGGCACAATGTATGTGTTTCCCAAGATACTTATGACGTATCAACCCATCACCATGTCCGGCTAGAAGTACTTTCAATCACCCTATCGGCTAGTCACCATCTAGGGTTAGCCATGATGGGTTAGGGTTACCATATTGTTTAGGGTTGTGTATCGTGCAACCCTGCTGTGCAACCATATCATACAAGGTCATGTAGGCCTCATGATACTAAGTATCAATGATGTATCATATGATCATATCATGTAATAACACTTATTACTTTTCACTTATATCGGGTTACCCAATTTAGGGTTTCTTGTCAACTTACAAGTATACAATTGACCTTGTATCATGAATGGAGTCTACAATAGACATCCTATCATGAAAGAGGTGTATACTACACCCCCATATCGTTCAATAAGGTTTACAAACCTATTCATATCATTTTAGTGAAATAGGTGCATCATCATATCGGGTTAGAGGTGCTTGCTTATGTACATGCACCCGATATCACTTTTATAAGGTGATATCACAATATTCAAGCTCTAGACCTTTATTCTAACTATTATAGTTCATGTCAAAAGGTCTAAGAAACTACTAGAACTCAGAATCTCATCAACTATTTCAGGAAATTTCGGAATTAAAAGTATTTCACTAATTATAGCAATTTAGGTGAAGAATAATAACATGGTTGAGTTCAAGTTATATAACCTGCCTTAAGAACGACTTCAAAGCTCCAAGCTCCAAAGCTCCACGTTCCTAAGGTTGAAGATGGACTTCAAAACTCCTCTATATGCAAATAATCACCATGGATAAGCAATTGGTGAAGAAGAAAAGAAAGGAAGATCAAAACCCTAAATTCATGCTTCAATCCAATGTTGAAGATGATCATTGCCTCACCTTAGGGTTAAGTTTTGAGTTCCTTAGCTCCTTGGCCGACACCCCATCACTCTTGGGAGATATGGACTTCCTCGTGGCTGACACAACCTTGCTTGTGGCCGATACCCCCTCACTTGTGGCCACAATCACTTCAATTGGCCAATATCAACTTGCTATGGACAATATCAACATGGTGTGGTCGATACACTTGCTATGGCTGATACCCAAGGCCTATGCACGATACCCTTGTGCCCTTTCACGATATGCAAACCCTCTTGCACGATATGACACTCACTTGCATGGTATGGCACTCACTTGCACGATATGGCACTCAACTCTTCACCCTATTGGCCGATATCACCTTATATGGCCAATTTCACCTACTTGGCCGATATGCTTTTGCTATGGGCAATTTCCAAGGAACTATGCACGATATGCTTTCTCTCCTGCACGATACAAGAGCCCCATGCACGATACCATAAGGTAGGAGGGTGGTAAGGGTCGAAAAATTCCATTAAGGGGTCAAACTAGGGGTATATATACTTGCTGATCATGAAGAAAGGCAAAAATGAGGTGTCAACATTTTGAGCTAGTAGGTGCCACGTGTCATACATGGGTGACACGTGTCCATTCATGCACCATCATTTATCTTGTCTTTCAAAACAGTTGAGGATCATCTAGAGATGCAATTTCGTCCATTACTTATCCATTTGGATAAGTTATCTAGGTTTAATCACTATTTCATGTCAAGACGATACACTTTTTCTAAGGAAACTTGTTGGCCGACACACCTCACCTCTTTGAGGTGCTTTGCACGATATGTACTTTTCCAAGAGTCCGCAAAATGATATGGGACACCTCCTTGGGCTCCATGGCCGATAGGCACTCATATATAAGCTTTTCAACTTGATACAACTCAACTTAAGCTAATAACCCAGGTCAGGGTTGTTAGCTTAATTATCCAAAACAAATAGGGTTACCTAATAACCCAGGTCAGGGTTGTTACAAGTTATAAACCCCTAACAAGGATTTCATCCCCGAAATCCCAGGTAAAGGGAAACAAATATTATTCATTCATCATATCATCAAGTCACCATATAACATCTTAATGTTATGGAGATGCCATAGAACTTTGATCAATGCAAAGTTCTTCCACACAGAGTTATCATTAAATCTATCACACAAGGCACATATTCCACTATCTTTTTTATTATCAACTGTGTAGTTAATTCTGGGTCAGGTAACACTTTTCTCACTCAGATAGAGGTTGTTTGTAAATCTCATTCGACAAACTTTTATTGTAATATTTTTTACAATTATTCCTTCAAGTAAATCATTCTCATCAATGTTATGTTTATGCAGAGCATAAACCCCTAACATATGATGTCCATACTATTTCACATAACTAGACGGATTTCACAGTTGGCCATCCTAGGCAACCAACATAAACCATCTGATTAGGAGTTTATGTTTTCACTTTCTCATACCACCTGACACTTTCTAGATACCAAGATTCCTTACTTAGATATCTATCACATGTGTCAAAAACTCATCACATCCTCATCTTTCTTTCATCTAGGGACATTACTTGTTACACATATCTTTATCTTGGAACCAAAGTCCAAGACAAACTGATACTTTTCTAAGTATCCATCAATTGAACATTTTTAACTTATGCATATCAAGCGTCAGAAGACCCACATTATTTCCATGTCCCTAAAAAGAAAGAACACTAAGGAACATATTCCTTTTATCACCACATCATCATCCAGGGTTGTTTATCAAAGCGAACAGGTTAGCATCTCTTTTGATTATTACATGAACTTTCAACTATTCATGAGTCATTTACTCGTGTTTCATCCTAGGTTCCTTGCCATCAGCATAGGAATTATAAGGATGATTACATGTCATTATTCCTTTTCTTTGTTATTGTCTAACATGTTCATGAGCATTTTGTGATTTTATCACATTTCCCATTTCCACATCATGGGAAAAGATCTTTACTATTCACACATGCTTTATCTGACATGGATCATCTCCCTTGTTCTCATTCTCTTATCATGAGGATTATACTTTTCATTTCCTCATACATACAGATTGATCTGAGATCGTCTCAGATTCCACTTTATTGCACTTAGGATGTGATATACATGTCCATACCATATTTCCAGTTTCATTATACTCACTAGATTGTCTGAGAATGACTACTTGTTCGGAGTAATCAGAAAGATAACAATCTAAGAGTTCCATACTCACCTTATCTCCAATAATTATATACCTGGCCAGGGTATCCAAGTACTGAGATTAAGTAGTATGCACTTTATTTACTATCATATTCCTTACTTTTCGTATAATAACCAACACATGATTTAACATTCCTAGATTTTCTCCAGGCATCTCTTCTATACCTCATCCTTTTTCACACAAATAAGAGAAATTATAGAGCATTTAAAAGAATACTGAACAGAATATAAATTCTAGTTCTCATCATTTCTTCCCTATGTCCCCATAGGACAATCAATAGGGAAGTCCATAACAGCAATCCTTTTTAGGATTATCAGGTAACATCAAAAGAAGGCATATCAAAATGAAAAAGCTCTATCTGATTGTTACCCCTCGCGGTCATCCACCGCTTTAGGTTGACTCAACCCATAGAGTCTAGCTGTTTCATGTTGTTACTTTTGGCTTTTTTTTAGAACCACTAGGAAAAAGTCTCTGGAATTGTAATGACATTTCCTTAATTCTCGGCTTATTGCCCCTTCTTGGGCACTTCCATCACAGATATACTATCTGTCTAAACTTATGGCAGAGTCTACTTTCTCACCATATGTTAATCTTTCCCACATTTTCCACTGTTCCAACATGACTATGTCATTCAAGAACCCTTTCAAAGCCCAAAGTTTCTGTATTGAGGACTGGTAACCTAGGTTGTAATGCTAGTATCCAGTCTACTATATGCATCATTGTTGTCCTAACCTGCCCAACAAGAGCATAAACATAGGATTCTCTATCCTGATCAAGTCATGATGGGAATGCTCAGGAACTCATTCTTCTATTGCCTAATCCCTTGCACCCTTTCCTGGTGCAACATCATTGCCCTCAACAATGTATTCCTCGTGTTCCCCAGTCATTTATAAACTTCACCCTTTCTTCTGCACAAGTAGAAGTCACTATAGGGTATACTGGAGGACACTAATACAAACTCAACACATTAGTCTTATGTCTCTGTAGACTCAGCGAACCTTAAGCTCTGATACCAAACTTGTAACGACAGTCGCCAAACCAATAGACAAATCGTTACTAATTAAGCGGAATTTAAAACATAACCAGCGGATTAACAAAAATCACTAAAAATTAAAACCATTTTGCAAAGAGATCCATTTCTAAGAAAACTCTTTAAGGCAGAACCAAAACTTCATATACATCATTGTTCACATTGTACATACACTTTACCATCTCTTCTCAAGGATAACATATAACAGTTGCTTTGTCAAAAAAAAAATATAATGAAGCAACATAATACCTCGAGGCTTACAAGCCAAAACCTTAGATCGTTCATGAAACCATAACGAACCAACTCCAAGGACCTAAGAGTACAGAGACGACACATAGGACTTCTATCTACAAGACATGATAGATAGTACACTCAACCTGAGTTGTCACTGCTGTCCCTGCCACTGTTGTTCTTTTTCTGCAGAAAGGTCTTCACCTCCTCTTGCACGTCACCTAAAAATGTTGGATCCCACGGGGGTGAGACAATTGAAAATTTCCCCAGCGAGAGATATAACTCTCCGCCAACAATGTTATTATCACAGTTAAATAGTATTAAACTGAGCAGAGGATAACAAGTTTAGAACATTCTCATCTTTTAAAGCATTGCCACTATCTATGATAGAGCAGTATATCATCTATTCACTTTATAAGGAATATGAAGAAACACGTATATCATTTACTCATCATACTATCTCAAGCTTATCCTGTGATGCTCATTATCATGATATGTCATCCATGAATCATTCTCATTTCTATCTGTTGGCCTCAGCCAATCTGCTAACCAGATATTGAATTGTACCAGTTATGTGAGTATACATCATCATATCCTGTCCAAGCATTGGACTATGCCAAACATATGCAACCATTCCAGGCATTAGACTATGCCAATCCTTTGCAAACAGCCAGGTGTTGGATATTACCAACCCTGTGAACAGCCTGGTATTGGACTCTACCAATCCAGTGATTAACAACCAGGTATTGGGGTTATTACCAATCCTGTGAACAGCCTGGTATTGGACTCTACCAATCCAATGATTACACAGCCAGGTATTGGGGTCATTACCAATCCTGTGAACAGCCTGGTATCTCGAAATCACAAAGTAGTGTCAATATTAATGGAATTTTACAATACCATAATTATATCCATATGTTAATTTTTTTCTCTCAGAGATAAAGTAGATCCATGATATAATATTAGTCATGCATTTAATACCATAGCTTGGAATCATTAGCTTGTCATTTCATTTTGAAATTATATTCTCTAATAGAAGAAGATATTACAAATACAAGTTGTGAAACATCAATCATAGACTATGGAAACCCTTTACGAAGAATACGAACAATACAAGGGTTATTAATAGTGACTTAGCTTGTAGTGGGTTACATGTTTGGTGTGACGTCCTTGGATTTTCAATACCTCATTCACATCTCTTTTTTGACATACTATATAATATGTGAGAATTTTTATGTGTAGAAAGACTTAGAATGTGATGGTTTTTAATGTATTATCATTTATGAAATTTTTCAATATTATCTATCTAAATGTTTGAACACATGAAATTTTATATGATCATGTCTTATTACACTAATAATGATGACCATCTACACACTATATTAATAGTAGCTCAATACATGTAATTGATCTAACCTAATAGTGGGAGATAACACTTGGTAGTACCATATTGAATCTTAAGCTCTAAGATGGACATAGACTATGTCAAATTTAGGACTAGGTGGAAAAAACATGATTATCATGATAGAATATAATTGGAGTATGATTTGGAATATATGTTATCAGTTTTTAAATAAAGTTGTTCTATTCATAAAATTTTCTTAGAAAATTCTTACTTGTCATATCAAATAAATATGTTTAGTTTTAGTTATGCGTACTCAAAATAGTTGTATCAAAGAATAAATCCTTTTCATGTAAGCTTATGGATAGGTGGTCCTATGGTCTATAAGACCATATAATAAAATGTGGAATATGTACATGTCAAATTTTATCATTCAAATTTGTAATAGTTCATTATATAATTATATCTTGAATTGTGGGCTCGTGGTTGAATGATTTTTTTTTATCTTGTGATTGTATCACTCAATGTATATACATGAAAATATGGTTCATATTGTTTTCATGTGACTTCTCCTAATTTATTCTCTTATCCTACTATCAGATGTTATACATTTGGACGTTCACCTAGGTTAGGGTTTCAATTGGATAACACACATGTGGTTGCTATGTTTAAAAAAATGAGAAATTAAATTTCAGATTTAAAGTTGATATAATAACCTTCTTTATGGATAGAGTTTGGATTGGTTTTGACATGAAATGTTTCACAAAGTGATCACATTGTTAAGAATTTCAACTTGGAAGACATATGTGATTACTACAAGTTTACCCCATGATGCATAAATCCCTTCTTCCCAATAATATATCAGAAAAATAAGCAAATTCTATAAGTTCCAAGCTACATCAGCTAGATAAGGATGTCAAAACTGCATTCCCAAGGATACTTGATGACTGATATGAGGAATATGTAAAATATTCTACTCAGTCGATGACAATACTTTATCGATCATTATAAATTATGTGATGATTTCTCCCATATATTTTGAGTTTTGCACCTTTGAACCAAAAATATTATAGCCTTATCTATCAATAATTAGTAAATTACTGCCGCCAAGTTTTTCATTTATATTTACAAGTGGAAGATAGGTTGATACCAAGAATCCTTGTTCAAATATGTTTTTGGTTCTTATCACACCAATATATTGCTAATAGAAAAGTTAACTCGGTTAATGATTGGTATGTACAATGAAAAAAAGTACATTTTAATTGTTGTCATTCATTAAAGAACAAGAGGAGAAGGTTGCACAATAATCTGGATTTACTTATAGCAAGGTAACTTATGAGGATGCAAATGTAGAACAAACTTACTAAGACCCAAATATCTATGATAGTTGAGTCTATCAACTGGCCATTGTGGAATACACAAAGAATGGTATAAAAATTCTAATGAAAAAAATCAATATCATGACCCGTTTGAGGCCGCTATAATGAAATGTGAAGATACAAATGAGCATGTGCCAGAAACCATCCCTATAGATCCAATCATTATGAATTTTTTTATGGCGGGATGCGGACAAGAGAGTCCGTATCAACTATCATTTAACTATTAACAAAGAAACAAGACAGTTCCCTGGTGAGCTTGTTCAAAACATCCAGGTCATGACTGCTGGTAAACTCGCCAAGTACAACATTCTTAGCCAGACAGTGGGCTACATTATTGGCAATTCTAGGAACAATAGAAAAGGAAATAACGTTAAGAAGACTACTCATGGATAAGATATCCTCAACAATGAGGCCAAAATAATCGTGCCTGCTTCCTTCGCTCTTCAAAGCACTGATCAGGATCTGTGATTCTAACTCAACATGGATGTTATAGAGCCCCCACACAATAGCTTGCTCGAGCGCCAGCCTCAAGGCCATTGCCTCTCCAATGTCTGCGGGCACCTCCTGCTGAGCCCAACCACTACCACGAGTTCACCTGAATGACTACGAAAAGGCACCCGCCAAGCCAATCATCCCTGGTCCCCCAACGGCCAAGTCTGTATTCAGTTTAATCGTACCCACTGACGGGTGTTTCCACTCACTAGCATGCTTGTCCGCCTGAGATACACCACCAGCCAGCTGCTCCTTTGCCTTTTGGTAGTCAGAAATCAGCGCTGAACAAGATTGTGTAATATATATATCAGTGCTTTGCTTGACGAATTAAACGCCACTCCGTTTCTGTAGCTCCAAGCTGACCAGATCGCATCAACTACCTCATCCATCTGTTCTGGTTGTAAGGTCGCACTCATCTTGACTACTGCCTCACTCAGAACCAGGTTGCTAATCTCCTCTATCAATCTTTGTTCTTGGAAGCTGCCCCACATCTTGCTCGTCTTGTTGCACCAGAAGGCCATGTGCATGATAGTTTCTTTCTCTTTGTTGCACAGCTGACATAATTCTGTATCATGGCAGTGTCTATCCCATAAAGGCCCAACAGTAGCCAGGCTACCCGCCCTGAACCTCCATAGGAAGTGTGATAGCTTAGGTGGCCACGATGACTTCCAAATAATTTTCCAGACTACCTCATTGTTCACGCTGCGACTCCTTATGTACTCAGCTTTCCCAAGGTGACTAAGCCAGTAAGCCATTTTTCGAAGAGCTAATCATTATGAATGATTCTATTGGTAAACAGTTAAAAGTAATTCATATTGTACATAAACACCTACCATACACAGACTCCTATTTACAAAGGAGAGCCGTCTAATAGAGCAAAAATATAATTTTTATCAACACCATGAAGAAACTCATTTAAGCATTCCTTTTATCAATGTTATTAAGTACTTATGTACATCACAATTAGAATGACACACTTTTCAAAAATATAGGATACAAAACAGGTTGCAAGAAAAACTCTAAATTTTTCTGTGAGGAAATGTGCATACAGGGTTAACCTCTAAGCACCTTTCTTATTCCTTGCCAAATCAGTGTAGTACAATGCAACAAGGACAATAAGATATGGGAGAATTTTTTACCTAATGACTTTGTGATCAAAATGATGCATGATTTCATCTTCTACAAAAGCAAATCCTGTGAGAATTCTATGTAGCCAAAATGTTTAAAATAACACCACATATCATCATTGAAAAAGTTCTTGTCAGAAGGGGACTACATTTTTCCTTGTGACACTGTTACTTGGACATCAAGTAAGATCCATACACTCCAACTATATATAGATGGTGATCCATAGAAACCAAAAGTGAACTAACTTATGTTGCAGAAGTTATTCTAAACTTATATCTAGTACATGGATGAATAGGCCTCAAGGTGCCCCAGTCCTGGAAATATCCCACGACAACTGAATCAAGTGTATTACTTATACTATGTTGACTCTCATATACAAGATAAATCTTCTATCCTTCTCAAATATGATCTTGACAGTTATGTACTAAGAAATCAAGCCCTCATGGTCCTAATTCAAAATGTGGAAGGTAGTAATACATATTTACTTTAATATATATATGAAGAATGTATTATCCTCTTACAAGATGTCTATTTAGATGTAGTCACTAAATAAGAAAATATTCAATCTATATATGAGTACAATCCATCCAAGTTAATTTAAAAAATTATTTAAGATGTCTAATTGAACAATTTTATTTTGATAAAATCACCTGAATTAGATATAAATGCACTCTCATCATGGTTAAAGTATGAATACTTGTATTACCAAAATAAGAAGACCATAACCATCAACAAAAAAAATCTCAAATGTGTAGGTGTCACATTTTCTCACTAAACATCATGGCATCCTAATACTACATGATATTCTATTGAAGTCCATATTTTTATAAATACCTAAATATTTATGCATCTTAAATCTATGATTAAATATGACTCTTCTTATATTGAGCAATAAGACATGCTCAACAACATTATACAAAAAGTATTTTTCAAATAATTTGACTATCCATCTTCTTGATTGGACAAGGTATCAATTTTGTGATGGCCTATATGTGTGTTCTATAGAAGTGATGGTCGAGAAGGGAGGAATTGCTACAAATTTCAAATGATAACCATGATATCTCATATGTATGAGCAACCGATTGGAGGATAGTATAATAATAACCTAATGTTGAACTCGAATACAAAGAAAGACCACTTCTCCTCTCATTTCATATATTAGGTACTACAAAGTCTCATTCATTATTCCAAATTATATTTTATAGAGGGTTAGTCAAGATCTTCTTAAAATATGTATCATCCATACAATCAAAATAAAAGGAAATTTTTATTCCTATAAGGAATGCACACATATGGACATGTGGTCTTTGGATTATAAAATGCATTATCAACCTTTTAATTTTGCATGTCATTTTTCTATTAAATTTAGTTGAAAAGTTGTCATTTTTATGGATAACTATTTCTTTTATGGAGTCAAATTATTTGTGTCTTTTCAAAATATATAATTTTATGTGAACTATGAAGAAACCAAATTGTTTTAACTTAGACATTGTAATTACATTGAAGAAAATGGTGTCACTTTAGGTCATGTAATTTATAGAGTAGGAATTGAGGTAGATAATGCTTTTTAGGGTGTTATTCAGAACTCTCCTTCAAAGGTTTTTAATCATATTTGCAACTTTCTCCACCATCTGTGTATCAACTAGAACTTTATCTTGTATCTTCTAGGTAATGACATTAAAGTCAAGTCCAAATCTATCTCTCTCTTACCTTTCTCTACAATAAAGGAATCCCCTGGTACTACACCTATAGTCTAGTCCCCAAACTGGACTCAACATTTTGATATTATGTATCTAACTAGTGATCATACAGTTGGAACTGTAGTATAGTATTTTACATGTCTTTCATTATGCAAGAAAAACCCTAGACAATTTCCAAATTAATTACATCACTTTAGGTAAGAATACAATATTAATTAGAATGACCTTCTCGCTATATTATTTTCTACTAAAATATGTAAGACCTAGAGAATTGTCTAATTCAATCATTTGGATATAAAATTCTTGGGTCAAAGAATGACACCAAAATAAGTATCATCTAATAGATCTAGATCTTATAGGATTTCAACCTTGAGATTAAGGAAGAAATGGATGTATGAACTGCGTATCCTTAACTAAGATATTCATCTAGAACTTGTTGATACCTCGCCCAAAGATGACTCTTATTTCAGAAATGTTCTTGTAGTCATAAACAAGTGTAAAATTCGAATTTCTAGCTTATTTGATTTTTTGGCTTGGAACATCTTCATTCATAATATCCTCCTTAGTTTAAAAATAAGTTTTTTTAGAAAGAACATTATTAGTTTTTGTTATGACACATAAATATCATGTAGATGAAAAGGAAATTGTGTGCCTATTGTGTAGCTTGGAAACATAGGTTTAGATAATTGAAGATTGTTACTCAACGTCGTATGGAGGGCTTTTTGGCATCTCTAAGATTGTAGTCATGGTTTTGTAGTATGAGTTCTATTGTTTGACAATTTTTAGAGACATAAAAAAAGTTCATAAAAACTTTAATAAATTCCAATGAACTCAAAACATATTAAAAATGTACACAAACCCCCAACTCTATGTCTAGAGACAAAAACTTTTTACATCTGGTTATCAAATTTATAGTACCCTTCTCATGTTGATCCTTATACCATTGTATGAAAGATATTATAAATAATTTGAGTAAATTAAAGAAATCCCTAATGTGTCAACTAATGGAAAACTCGCAATCAACCAATGTAGTGACACCCTAGTGGTAAATTTGATATTTAACGATTGAGAGGGCACAAGTTCCAAACCCAACAACAAGATGATTTTTAGTGAAAAAAAGAAAACCAACAATCAAATCCTTATGGTGATTGTAGAATTATAATAACAAATAGTAGAGTATTCATCGACTAAATGTTTGATGCTATCTTACTCATATATGAAGTTAATCTCAAATTAAACACTCCCTATCATAATAAATGACCAAACACGTGGTAATTCATAAAAGAAGATTAAGTAGGTACTTAATAGAGCAATCATATATAGAGTGTACTAATAAGCCATGTGATCCCTTATGGGATTGTAAAATAAACTACAAAACCCCATCGGTACCTATCCCTACCAAGTTACATATGAGAAAACTTACAATTTTTCAAATGAGTAAGAAAATAAAGAATATTAGTCCATCCAAACATTCAAATACGACTTCCCAAATCATTGGGAGAAAAAGTCCAACTACATGAATATATTAGATTTTTCTCAATGATTACATATATAAGGAAAAATAAAGCATTGACATGATCAACGTTTCATATGAAAGGACTTACATGAAGGATAAATGGTGTAACATATTGAATTCTGAATTTAATCTCAATGTAAACCTTTTCCCTACGTTTTCTTCTCATTTTGTCCTTTATGTCCTTATTGACGAATTAGTGGAATTTATGGTGGGTTGGTGAACATTTGTATAGTAATTATAGCAATAGAAGGTTTTATGAACAAATACCTCAGTGAAAGCTTATTTAAGGATCTAAAATGCAAAATCACCACTTAAGTTGAATAGTGGTAAATAAATTCGTGCTCAAAGTGTAAGGCCCTAAACCTTACTTAATGTGTTGAAAAATCTTAATTATCATAATTATGTGCTCTAAACCTTAATCTAACCTTGTGAGATATTTTGATATCATGTGATAAGTTTGAGTTTCATGTTTGGTTCAATTTGGATCCTATTTGTGCAAGTTATGCAATTTGAATGCACATTTTTTTTGCAATTTACCCAATTGGGAGGTTTTCATTCCACATTATCACATGACTTATGATGTGTAGATGTTTCCTTATCATTATCAAGCTTTTTAGGTCATGGGGCACCTAGTTGTATCTTGGTTTGGAGGTGTTTCCATTCTTGGGCATTTTAGGGATTTCCCTCTTTATAGATGAGCTTATCTTTAGTAGTTATCAACCAATGGGGTGGTTTCTTTATTTAGAGGTCAGTGGTGGGCCTGGAGAACTGAAAATTGATGGACAAGAAGTCTCTAGGAGATGTTCAACAACTGTTTGCATAGCCATAGGAGCACAAGGCTACGAATACATGGAAAGATCCATGGACACCTTATGCTTGACTCCTTCCTTATCCATAAAGGCTTGCATGTCCATGGGCACCCTTAGACATGGACACATGAAAATTAACTTGATACCTCATGCTTTTTGTCTTCCTTATCTATAAAGGCTTGCATGACCTGGGGAACCCTTAGACATTGACACATGGAAAGTAGCTTGGACACATCATGCTTTCCTTCTTCCTTATCCATAAAACTTTATATACTCGTTCCTTACCTCCCAACTAAAATATTTGATCAATATCACCTCCCTCCTACTTAGAACTTCATCCTATCTCTATTTAGAGATAGAGGATCTATCCCAAGGTCAAAGAAGATGCCATCATGGTGAAGAAGATCTTCTAGGGTTTCATCTAAGCTCATCTAGGGTTTCTAAAGTCACCTTTTGGCGTTTCCGAGCAAGGCAAGTAGATTCCTTCCCCTTCTCCTCTGTTTTCCCAACTTTTCTTCTTTCTTCCACCTACCTCCAGGTTTGATCCCTGGGACTCGATTGAGGAACTCCATCTAAAGATCAAAAACTCTTCTTTCCATGCTCCTTTTGCTAAGGGTTTGTATCCTTGACAAGAAGGTGATTCTTGCTCGAGTTTGGAGCTTGTGCTTGGAGATACCAACCCATCTTGCTCGAGTGTCTTGTGGATTGGGATCTGATCTTCTTTCTAGAGGCAAGTTATATAACTTTATCCAAGTTTATTTCTTATTATAGATTGTTAGTTCATATTCTTATGCTGAAATGATGATCTCCACCTTTAAATGATGTTCTTGTTTTGGGTTTTCTTTCTTTGTTGTTCTATACTTTGTTACTAGCTATAGATGAACCTGAAATGATTGTTACATCCCTTCTAAGGTAAAGGATGACCTAGGACAGGTTGTGTGAGGGCAAGTCATGGGCCATTCCCTCTCTCTCTCTCTCTTCCTCGCTTGCAACTAAATCACTAACATGTCATTTTCTGGTTGGCTAGAATTGAAAATTCATATCTTTTAAACCACTTGTCCAAAATTAATTAAAAAATATATTTTGGAATTAGAAAATTAACCTCTATATAATAAAATTCTTTTGAGGAATGATTTCAAGGTTTTTCTAAAGGTGATTTTTGGAATATGATTTTAATACATAAAATCCATAAAAATTACAACTTAATCACCATAGCTCCAAATTGACATAAAGATATGTTTTCTTGATTAGGAGAACCAAATTAGTCCAATGGTGATATTTTTAGAATATAAATCCAAGTTTTGTGAAAAAAATTCCAATCTTAGGATTTCTATGCAATAATGTGCAATATGTCCACTACTGAATGCTAATAAATTGAAATAGGCCAAAGTTGAACTTGGAACATCTAGAAGTGATGGATCTTGGTATTTGAACATAGTAAAGAGTTATGTCCATTCTTACACCCTAAGTTGGGATATTTGCAAACCAAACCATGCATTCCCTAATGAGGCACTATATGGACCCTATTTTCTCTATTCTGTCTCTTTTGATAAGTTTCCTCAAAATTAGTATTGATATTCTGTTTCTTCGGTTTTGAACCCCACTACCATGTTTCAAATATATGATGCTTCTACTTGTTATATTTTCTCTTAGAATTTTGATTTTATTATACTATTTAGCTAATGTAGTGGTACTTATGTACAACTACCCATAGACAGGGCATGTGTTATTTTTCCCTGGGGAATGTGTTATTTTCCGCCATAAATAATTTGTGTAGGTTTCTCGAATCGTGTTATTTCTCCCATATATATATTCATCACAACTTTGCTTTTTTAACAAAACCAAAACTAAAAAGAATTCAAGTAGACTATTAATACTGATTGAAATGTAATATCTTTTCTAAACCAATCCATGTCTTTTTCAAGGATATAATGATTGTAAGTGTGCCAATTTTTTTTATCACCAATAGCCAGAAGAAATCTTAATTTGAGGTTAGGTTTTCATTACAAAGTTGGAGTTTACATACTATGGGGATTGTTTGTAGTGAAAAATGTTGTTATTAATTTTGACGAAAAAAATCACACAGAATGTTGAATGCTTCATATATATCTCAATATAAAACTAAAATTCTTGGTATACATTTTTATATAAACATTTTTCTGAGGAAGAATGACTAAATAAATATAACAAAAGTAAATAAAGTTGTTGTTGAAACATCAAACTAGAAGTGACACAAATGAGGCATAATGGCTACTAGACTATGGTAAGCTAATTGATGATAATGTCATGATAATTTACATATATTCCATAAATTTAAGGGGTTGAGATATATGAAACCCATGTTGTGACTATTACTGAAGAACCCCATGTTGATATTTGCATTTCCTAGACGGTCATAGACCATGCACTTGATGAAGTCATTAAACTACTTCAGAGACACAATCACATACATTAATATATACTTATCAAAATATACATTAACAAATACTCAACAAGTACTAGTGGAATGTTAGGGTTATTAGTAATAGACATACCAAAATTTACTTACAGGAAATTATCAGGATACACAAACCAATGTTAAGTTGTATAGTAGAACCTAGGATTTCTAGTGCTAATAATGAAATTGTAATTCAATATCTTTCTTTTAACTCCTTTAATCAAGTAGAAGCTCGAGGTTTTTGTGGAGATGTTTGACTACTATGGAACCCTAACCAAGTACATATTCAGCTGATATAGAGTCATAGACTATATCTTCATTTTTTTCAACAAGCAGTTCTATATTACAATTGTATAGGCGAGGGAATTAGAACATTCAGACAATATTGACTTCAGAACAATTAGTTCTATATTACAATCTGATAGAGATTCATCAACCATTTGTAATTGATCGGCCCAAATCGCGCGTCCTGAAAGGGATGCAGACTCAGAAGGAAACAAACTTTTGAATTTATAACCCGAAACCTTCAAGGACACCCACAACTTTATTATGGATTTGAAGTAGATATATGAGGTCGAACATAGGGACGTGGTGACGTTTAGGATGCTTGAGATTTTCTCTCTCAAGTCAGATTAGCCAAGATGGTAGTTGAGAAAAGTATGGAGCTAGAACTAGTCTAGCAGATTGTCACGAAATAAAACAAAACAAAGAAGAGAAAACAAAAAAGAGTCTGTGAGATTCTACTAATCAGAGAGAAAGAGATCCTGGCTATGTAACCGCAAGCTGGGCAGACTATGCACCCATTCTCGGGCATAGACAACCCTCGAACACCCAAGCAAGCAATCTACATCCAAACATAGTATGCACTATGGTATCTGTTCATGTGGGGTTATCCCACTCGCTTTCACGTAGCGTGACTAAAACCGATCGATGGTATGAAACCTCTCTCGAGGATGACAAAATAACATCTTATAATATTCTAGATACCCTCTCAGGTCTAGAATATTCTGGGATGTTAGGAATAGATGACCTCAAACCATCCTCCTTTTATATTCCAATCCAAACTATCTTCTCTTATCTATTTCTACGAAGAATCTCCTGATATAGGCAGAAATAGCAGCTCAAGCAAGAAAGAGATCAACCAAACTATAAATCATAACGAGAAAGAGGAGATAGAACATAAAATGTTCTAGATCTAAAATAAAACTACTTGCTTAAGGTAAAAGTACATAAACATCCCAAAATGGGCTACATAGCTAAGAAGGAGCTCAACTAGCCATGGACAAGCATAGTCGGCACCGAACAAAGATGGAAGAACATCATTGGTACAAAAACAAAGGAGAACAGTAGAAGAAAGGAGAAGAAGAAGAGGTTTAGCCTGTAAAGGAGAGGAGGTTCTCACTCCCTAGCCTCTGTATAGGCTGGATCTCATCTTTTGGGTCGTCCTCCTTGATCCTGGGGACTCCTTGGCCTCCTTTATCTCTAGATCCACCCTAAACAACATCTTGGTTGATGGATGGAGGTGGAAGGTGATAGTGTGGGTGTTCTCCTTCTCTCGAAGAAGATAGATCCTCAATCTTCTCTCTCCACAACTTCCGCCTTTGGAGATCTAAGTCTGGGGGTGGAAGATGGTGGGGAATGGAAACACACTGAAGAGAAGGGTGTAAGATGAGTTCTTCAGCCTTCTCAGGCCTCCATACTCTCCCACGGGGCTCTGAGCACCTCCTTGGGTCGAGACCAACAGCTGGAACTTTCCAAGATGTGGAACCCTTCTTTAGGTGGAGACAGGTGGGTATTTATAGGCAGAGTCGCCGCAGTTCTAATCCGGATCGCAGCTTTAATCACTACAGTCACGGTGGTGACTGTGGGTCATGGTCTGTGTTCAAGGTACCTCCTGTGCTCATGGTTGAGATCGAGGATTCACCATGGTCGAGGCCAGATCCACGGTCGAGGTGTAGACCTCAGTCGCGGTTAGTTTAGAAGTTGCAGCAATGGCTTGGATCGTGGCCGAGGTGTATTTCTAGACCACGATCTTGGTGGATGCAATTATCGCGGTCGCGGTTGAGGTGAGCATGGGTAACACAATCATGGTCGAGGTGTATCTATTTGGCTATGGTCGCGTTGTAGTCCCAACTGCTGCGAAAACCCATCCGTTGGGGATAATCTTTTGGAGAATAGATGTCTTTTCAAGTTTGGTGCCTGCAAGTCCCAAAATTGGCTAATTTGTGTAACTTTATCTCTGAAAGGACATAAATTATTGGAAGATAAGGAACATGTGATAATTAAGGCATATTAAGGCTATAGTGACACAAAACCATAGATAAATGCTTATCATAAATACATAAATTTGGGTGTTATCAACCACCCCAAGCTTAAACCCTTGCTTGTCCTCAAGCAAGACTGTGCTCAAAGAACAAAAAATGACATCCAAATTAAACTTGGTGACGAATGCTAAGGTTAAGAAAAATAGTTTAAAACATTGATTCTCTTGATTCATGTTGTTTCGTAGCAAACCCCCACCAATCGAGCACAAACCTACCAAAGTATGATCATAGAGCAACCAGACAAGATTAAGCTAGTCCACTGTACTTGTCGATACTCATGAGGGTTTGAATCATAATTATACAACATGAAAATGTTGTCACATAAATGATCACGTGGGTGATGAGTAATAAGCCATCATCATGTATCCATGTAGACCAATCATGGATAATGCACCTCTCACTTATTTAGGTCCTAAGAAACAAATAAATTGACTCTAATGACTTTTGAGGATTCTGGTCAGCATCGGGTTGGTCCATGTAACAAGTAACTGTCCCTGTTGTAAGGACCCTGACCTCCGTTTTGTGCTTACCTTGTTTGCATTGCCTAAACCTTGTGTTTAGATGCTTGCTAATCACCTGAAGTTGTGATTAGGGTTTGTTGTTCTTTGTTCAGAGGTTGAGGTGCAACTTGTAAATTACCCAAGTTTTAGGTTGGTGTGAAAGTTTGACACCTTGAGAGATGTCTTTCTCTCTCCTTGCATCCTCCATGGTTGAGAGGATGGGTTGCACTCTTTGTTTAAGGGCTTTGGGCTTTGTTGAGCCTTGTTTGAAGTTGTGTGGAGCCTTGTTGAAGCTTGGTGTCAGGCTGGACCTTGGTGTATCAGTCAGGAGTGCTGGCTGTGTCGGGCAAGGGGCTGTGTCGGCCATGGTGCGTCGGGTTTCCATGTTGGGCAACACACACCCTCTTGACCTAGCCTCGTTTATGTCACCATCTTTGGACAAGTGGTTGTTGTTCTGCTAAGTGGGTGGCAAGTCGTAGACAAGTGGTTTGGGGTGCTAGCATGTGGCATAACCCTTAGAAAAGTGTGCTAGGGGAGGTTGCCACCTTGCCTTGCTTTCCACCTTCACCCCTTAGTATATGAATGAACCCCTCCTTTACTTACTAGGCTCTTTAGTTCCTATAGCTACTTCCCTTTCCCTTGGTGGCCGAGCTAGGAGAAGTAAGAGGTGGTCGATACAGGTGGTGTCTTGGGTGACACACCTTGCTAGCTTGTCCCATTCCTTCTCTTATGGTAGGTATCTCTCCCTTTCCATGGCATCTTCTTCTTCTTCCTTCTCTTCAGCCATGGTGGTTACAAGTTGTTCTTATTTGTGTTGGACGAAGGTGGTGTCTTGGAGCTAGGAGCTTGGATCTTGGAGCTTTAGAGCTTGAGGCGGGTTACATAACTCCTCACCCTAGCTATACTACTTTTTCATGTTGCATGCTATATGTCCTATCTTGATCGGCCATGTCATTTTTTAGCTATGTTTCTTGCTTTAATGGTTATAAGGTTGCTTTAGATGTACCCTAGACTTTGTGGAGATAGGTATCTTGGGTTGCCTTTGGTTGGTCGAACCATGGATGTGGAGTTCCTTGGGCAAAACCCCTCTCTCACTTAGTTGTTGAGAGGTCAGCTTAGGGTCTCCAAATCCAATGGTGAGTTGATCTTTGGTTGGTTGGCCATTATGATATGTTGGACCTCCTTGTTTCTCGATAGATTATGGAAGTTGTGCAATACCCCTCTCTCACTTAATTGTCTTGAGAGGTGAGCCAACTCTCTTGAATCCTTAGGGCTTCTTGGTGGAAGTCTTGAGGTTGAAGATGACCAACCCGTCATGGTTTTTGAACCCTTGCACGATACCCCTTTGATGTGTTCTGCCCGATATGAATCTCTACCCAAGATTATGTTGTTGGGCGATATGCCTTTGACCGATATGGACCTTTTCCATAGAGGGAGCTATTGGGTGTTATGCCTTTGGCCGATAGAATGCTGGGTAGACATCCCTTCTTGGTGCCTTAACCGATACAGGGTCCCAAACCCTAGCTTGAACGATAGGCTACCTTGGGCGCCATGGTGTCATTTGATGGATGGAAATAGTGTGCCTTGGGTGGTATGAGAGTTTGCTTGGGCACCATGTTGTGCTAGTCAAGGGGTAGCTTGCTGGGTGGCAAGGTTTTGACCTTGGATGTTACGGTTGTGGGCTACACGGTCTTGACGGTTGCCCGATATTGAAACTCTAACCCTAGCTTAGGCAATAGGGTGTCTTGGCCGATAGGGTGAAGGTGATGCCTGATACACTCTTGTACCTAGATGCCCGATATCCTCTTGGTTCATGGCTGCATGATGAACCTTGGGTTCTAGTCTGCTCGTTACCCCTTGTGCTTGGGTGCACGTTATTCTTGTGGCCGATATGTGTGGCTTGGCACCCTAGGTTTTTTGTCGACCAATAGTGTTTTGGGTGAGGGATATGACCCTACCCGATATCCCTTTGGTGAGGGATAGTGCTACCCACCACACCTTTTGTGAGGGTAGGTGACACCTTTGGTGAGGGATACGCCTAGCCCGGGAACCCTAGATAGGTTGTGACCAGTGACATGTTTGTTACCTAAGGTTGATGTTAAGTGAGATGATAGGATGTATCCTTAGGGATGGTTGTGTTCATGATGTTATGAGATATAGGGCATGGTGGATGGTCATGGTTTTGTAATATTAATATAAGATGTTGATCCAATCTTATGCATCTAAAATCGTAATGACACATGTTCTGTAAAGATCTATGTTTGGTGATCAAGTTATCTCTCTTTATATACATACTAACCATGTAGGTGTTATCAATTGAAATCATAGCTAGGTAAGAGCAATGAGGTGGATGTGTTTTGAATAACACTGAATAATGATACTCCTTATTGATGAGATGACATGGATCATCAATGTGATGAGAAAGATCTGGTGACCTGATAAGGACTGAGTGCTTGATTGAGGTGACGTGAGGGATTGTTATCCCATGATGAATGATGATAAAGGCATTGAGAGGCAGTGTCATTATGTGATGAGGGATTGGGATCCCATGGTAATATGATAATCGCAGTTATAGTGTGACTCAATGTTGTTTATGTTTTATAACCCGGTTGCCTATACAATTCACCTAAAATATTCTAATTAATTACAGTGGAACATTTCATGTAGTTTTGCCCTGGCCATAGATCCATCATCGTCAGTAGCTGGTGCTAGTGAAATACGTTTAGCCTATGTGATTACTTGGATCACATATTGTTGAATATGCGGGGTTTCTCCTAACCGAAAATAGGAGGATTGGAGTGCAAACACAGTTGTAGACTCAAGATGTGTATGAGAACATGGTGAATAGGCCCATGGCTTAGTGTGATGGAGCATGAATGCGTTCATGTCTCAGGAGCATGGTGAATAGGCTCGTGGATCAAGATATGCTAGCGTCGAGACCTGTACCAAGGTGGGATAGAGAAAAGGGGTAGCCTGCGAAGCTGACCCTGTGGCTGAGGCCACTTAAGTAAGAGACTGCAGTCCGGCTTTGGTTATCATGCAATGACCATGAGAAGGTGAGGTCATGGAGTCTGTCTCTCCCATTGACCTTTTATGGCACCAGTTTTGGGCCTCGCAGCCAAATGTTGGATTTGTTCAGTATAGCTCACTTCCTCAGGGCATAATAAATCATAATCCATCTGTTTAGTATATACAACTTTGGGCAAAACATGGAACATTGGTTGAGGCCTTTCTTGTATAGTTTTTCTAGTAATATCTTGTAGTTATTTACACGTTCCTCATATTTTGTGATAAGTTCTTATAAAGCTTATCTTGTCAATCATGTTCCATAAAGAATATCTGGTTATTTGCCCTTAGATATCTTGGTAAGATTGTTAATAAAGTTAGTTCTTCTTAGTATGCGGCTCATTTAATTTGCTTACTTTGGTTATCTACGTAAGCTTCTCTAAAGTTTTATAGTTTGGTGGGGAGTTATGTTTCTCACTAGGACTGTGTGTCTCACCCCGCTAGTTTACAACCTTTTTAGGTGATCATGCTAGATGTGGTGGTGGTTGTGAGGTTATGGCCGAGCAGCAAGAAGAACAATAGAAGGCAATAGATGGATACACTATTGTTTTGGTTGTTTTGTAGTAGAGTCTTAGAGTCATTCATGTACTCTCAGGTCCTTGGAGGTATTTTGACAACATTTCATGATGTATAGTATGTAGCTTGTTTATCCTACTGTTGGCCTGGTATGTCATGTTCTGTATATAAACAGGGGTGAACTCTTTGTGCATATGTGACAGGTGGATCCTCTGAACTATGGACATGTATCAAGGTTTATTTATGTTTATATATCATGTTTCCTTGTAGGATAAGGATCTAGATGTAATAGTTTCTTTATTTTTTCTGCAATCAGTTTTAATTAACATGTATTTATCATAACATGTGGTTTATGGATGTTCCGCACATTTTCGTGTGGCATTTCATTGTTTTTGTGATAGCGAGATGTCACAATAGGTTTTGGTGTCAGAGCTCTAGGTTCATTGAGTCTACAGGGATCTAGGACTAGGTTTGTGTCTGTTCTTTTGAGTTTTCCAGATTTTCTTACAATAACCTTCTGCCCCCAGCAGAAGATAAAGCTTAAAGATGTTTGGAAATCATGAAGAACATGCTGCCAAGAGCAGTGATGCTGCATCTGTTGATGGAGCACGAGTGCAGACACATGATGATTGGGTGCCTGAGGTCCCCCAGTTTAACACAACCATTCTCAAAAACCCTTCCTATCAACACCTTATGGGACAGGTAATGGCAACGATGAATCTCATGGTGGAAAGATTGACAGTGCCTCTACCAAGGGCACAGGCTCCCCATGGTGAATCTTCAGGCATTGGGAAGACCTTTGAGCGGCTTTGCTGAGTCGGAGCTTCGGATTATGCTGGAACGGCTGATCTAGCAGATGTAGATCTATGGCTGACATGTCTTTAAAAAGCTGTCTGGATCCTTGACATCCCCAAACCAGACAAAGTCAAGAATGTTGTCTACCTTTTGAAAGGTAGTGCTGGCCACTGGTGGGCCATCGAGGAGGAGAGGCAGCCTGGTGAGGTGATAGGTTGGGATGTCTTCGTAAGGGAGTTCGTGAGCCGATACTCCCTGAAAACCTATCTGGACAAGAAGATCAACGAATTTGAGTGTCTGTGCCAAGGATCGATGAGCATCACTGAGTATGAAGCCAAGTTTATGGACTTGCTGAGCTTTTGTCCTCACATGGCGACGACAAATGATGAGAGAATCAGGTAGCTTGAGAAAGGTTTACGTGTTGAATTGACGACACCTGATGCTGCTTTAGAAAACCAAGAGCAGTTTGCCATGTTTGTGGAGTCTATTCGAAGGATTGAACAATCATTCAAGGAGAAGAGAGAAACCATGTCGAAGAAAAAGCCTGCTCAGTTCCAGAGGTAGAGGTTTGATGGCTTCAAGAAGCCAAGGATTTTAGCAACATCTGTGATGTAGATTTCCAGTGCATTGTCACAGTGGCCTCTGAGTAAAGGAAGAGGGCATGTATTTTTGCCATCTAGAGCCCACAGTACAACTTCAGTGGCAGTGACAGGGCCATCTAGGCCACAATTTGAAGATAGGTCATGCTATCTTTGTGGACATACCCGACATTTAAAGTCAAATTTCCCAATGAGAGATGTCGAAGTGACGTAGAAGCTGAGGCAGAATCAACATGGGTTAGAAAGATAGTAGTCCAGTGGTAATAGAGGGCGAGGACGTGGTCAAGCGTTGCAAATAGGATCATCTACTTAAGGAAGCAGAGGACGTGGATAGAAAGCAACAACTCGATTCTATGCTATGAGTCAGCCGGAGGCGATAATCAACCCACGAGTGGTGGTAGGTCAGATGCAGTTATTTCATTCTGATTTGTCTTCTTCTTGCTTTGTATCTATTTTGGTTGATCCGAGTGCTACACACTCTTTTATCGCTCGTCGTATGCTTGATAGTTGTCTTTTACATATTAGTTGTAAGAAAGATAGCTTGTTGTTGGAAACCCCTCTTGATGGTTCCTCGATGCTTCGAGAGGTGTGACTGTCCTGTGTTCTATCTTTCTCGAGACATAAGATACAAGTGGATCTTATACCACTTGATATGCATGGATTTGATGTGATACTTGGGATGAATACCTTAGAGAAGTATAAGGTTGTGTTGGACTGTGGTTCCAACCAAGCGGTGTATGTTGATAGTGGTGAGACGTGGATCTTCCAAGGAGATAGAAAGATTCTTCTGATGTGTTTGGTAACCACTATGGTGGCAGAGAAGTTGTTGTGGAAAGGATGTGAGGCGTTCTTAGCTCATGTTGTGGATACCAAAGCGAAGGGTCCTAGCCTTGAGGATGTTCCTGTTGTCAAAGAATTTGCGAATGTGTTTCCCAATGAGTTTCCTGGTGTTCCCCCACCTCGAGATATTGACTTTGAGATCAATCTAGTACCAGGGACGCAACCAGCTGCTCAAACACTATACATGATGGCTCTAACTGAGATGGCAGAGCTAAAGAAGTAGTTATAGGAGTTGCTAGATAAAGGTTTTATTAGACCGAGCACATTGTCGTGGGGTGCTCTAGTCCTGTTCGTAAAGAAGAAGGATGGATCGATGTGTCTGTGCATAGATTATCGGCAATTGAACAAAGTTACGATCAAGAACAAGTATCCTTTGTCGAGGATAGATGATCTATTTGATCAATTGTGTGATGCTACAGTTTAGTTGATCAGATCAGAGTTCAGTAGTGAGAAGCGGGATGGCTTCCATGAGTCCGAGGATGGACTAGTTTGTTATCATAATAGGATGATAGTTCCTGATATTGATGATTTGAGGAAGTTAGTGCTCGAAGAAGTGTACACGTCAATGTATGCTATGCATCTAGGTGTCACGAAGATGTATCATTATCTAAAGGACCTATATTGGTGGCCTGGATTGAAGAGAGATGTAGCCAAGTTTGTGGTTGGGTGTGCGGTATGTCAATAGGTTAAGGCTGAGCATCAGAAGCCGACAGGTACGTTGCAACCCATGATGATACCACAATGGAAATGGGATCATATAACCATGGATTTCATATTTGGTCTGCCAAGGACAATTGGGAATCATGATTCCATTTGGGTGATAGTGGACAAGTTGTTGAAGTCTGCTCATTTCATACATGTAAAGACAACATATACAAGAGAAAAGCTTTCTCAGATGTATGTGGATGAGATTATCATTTGTACGGTGTGCCCGCAATGATAGTCTCTGACAGAGGTCCCCAGTTCACAAGTCATTTTTGGGAACAGTTACACAAAGCATTGGGAACGCAGTTGAGATTTAGTACCGATTTCTACCCGTAGACAGATGGACCGTCTGAAAGGACTATTCAGACTTTGGAAGATCTTCTCCAAGCTTTGGTTTTTAGTTCCTAGGTAGTTGGGATGTGCATATCAGTTTGATGGAGTTCTCCTATAACAATAGTTATCAACAAAGTATCGGCATGGAACCTTTTGAGACTTTATATGGCAGGAAGTGCAGATCTCCTCTATGTTGGTATGAGTCTAGTGAGTATCAACTTTTGGGTCTTGAGTTAGTACAGTAGATAACAAAGAAGATCAAGGTGATACAACAACAATTGAAAGTGGCACAAGATAGATAAAAGTCGTATGCAGATAATCGTCAATGGCCTCTAGAGTTCTAGGTGCGAGACAAGGTGTATCTCAAGGTCTCCCCATGGAAATGTGTGCTGAGGTTTGGCCGGAAAGGCAAGTTGACACCCAGGTATATGGGGCCATATCTGGTAATAGCACGTGTTGGCAAGGTAGCTTACAAGTTAGAACTACCGCCACAGTTGCACAAGTTACATCTGGTGTTCCATGTTAGTATGCTAAAGAAAAGTCATCTAGGGACATAGACAGTAATACATCCAATTGAGGTTGAACTTGATGAAGATGTGACCTACAAAGAAGGTCCAGTGATGATCCTTGATAGAAGAATAAAGAAGTTGAAAAGGAAGGACTTGGTGCTTGTCAAAGTTCTATGGCATCATCATGGCATTGAGGAAGCCACGTGGGAGCTTGAGGAAGAGATGAGGAGGAAGTATCCCTCGCTTTTCTCTTTGGATTTTGGGGAAAAACTCCTTTTGTAGGGGTTTATGGCTTGTAAGGACCCTGACCTCCATTTTGGGCTTACCATGTTTTCTTTGCCTAAATCTTATGTTGAGATGCTTGCTAATCACCTAAAGTTGTGATTAGGGTTTGTTGTGCTTTGTTGAGAGGTTGAGGTGCAACTTGCAAATTACCCATGTTTTAGGGTTAGTGTGCAAGTTTGACACCTTGAGAGATGTCTTTCTCTCTCCTTGCATTCTCTAGGGTTTAGAGGATGGGTTGGGATCTTTTTTTAAGAGCTTTGGTCTTTGTTTAGCCTTGTTTGATGTTGTGCAGAGCCTTGTTGATGCTTGGTGTCAGGATGGACCTTGGTGTATCAGCCAGGAGTGCTGGTTGTGTTGGGAAAGGGGCTATGTCAGCCATTGGAGATCGGGTTGCCATGTTGGGTGACACACACCCTCTTGACCTAGCCTCATTTCTGTTACCATCTTTGGACAAGTGGTTGTTGTTCTGCTAAGTGGGTGGCAAGTCGTGGACAAGTGGTTTGGGGTGTTAGCATGTGGCATAACCCTTGGATAAGTGTACTAGGGGCGGGTGCCACCTTGCCTTGCTTTCTCCCTTCACCCGTTAGTATATAAATGAACCCCTCCTATTCTTGGTAGGCTCGTTGGTTCCTTTAGTTGCTTCCCTTTCCCTTGGTGGCTGAGCTAGGAGAAGCAAGAGGTGGACGATACAGCTGGTGTCTTGGGTGACACACCTTGCTAGCTTGTTCCTTTCCTTCTCTTGTGGTAGGTAACTCTCCCTTTCCTTGGCATCTTCTTCTTTTTCCTTCTCTTCGACAATGGTGGTTACAAGTTGTTCTTCTTTGTGTTGGCCGAAGGTGGTGTCTTGGAGTTAGGAGCTTGGACCTAGGAGCTTGGAGATTTAGAGCTTGAGGCAGGTTACATAACTCCTATCCCTAGCTATACTACTTCTTTTTCAGGTTGCATGCTATATGTGCTATCTTGATCGACCATGTCATCTTTTAGCTAAGTTTCTTGCTTTAATGGTTATAAGGTTGCTTTAGATGTACCCTAGACTTTGTGGAGATGGTTATCTTGGGTTGGCCGAACTATGGATGTGGAGTTCTTTAGGCAAAACCCCTCTCTCACTTAGTTGTTGAGAGGTGAGCTTAGAGTCTCCAAATCCAATGGTGAGTTGAGGGTCGTTATGATATGTTGGAACTCCTTGTTGCTCGATAGATGATGGAAGTTGTGAAATACCCCTTTCTCACTTAATTGTCTTGAGAGGTGAGCCAACTCTCTTGAACCCTTATGGCTTCTTGGTGGCAGTCATGAGGTTGAAGATGACCAACCCGTCATGGTCTTTGAACCCTTGCATGATACCCCTTTGATGTGTTCTGCCTGATATGAACCTCTACGAAAGATGATGTTGTTGGGCGATATGCCTTTGACTGATATGGAAATTTGATTTAGAGGGAGATATTGGGAATTATGCCTTTGGCCGATAGAATCCTGGGTAGACATCCCTTCTGGGTGTCTTAACCGATAGAGGGTCCCAAACCCTAGCTTGAACGATAGGCTACATTGGGAGCCATGGTGTCGTTTGATGGATGGTAGTAGTGTACCTTGGGAGGTATGAGAGATTCCTTGGGCACCATGTTGTCCTAATCAAGGGGTAGCTTATTGGGCGATAGGGTTTTGACCTTGGGCGTTATGGATGTGGGCGACATGGTCTTGATGGTTGCCTGATATGGAAACCCTAACCCTAGCTTAGGCGATAGGGTGTCTTGGATGATAGGGTGAAGGTGCTGCTCTATACACTCTTGTACCTGGATGCCTGATATCTTCATGGTTCATGGTTGCACGATGCACCTTGGGTTCTAGTCTTCCTATTATCCCTTGTTCTTGGGTGCATGTTATGCTTGTGGCCGATATGTGTGGCTTGGCGCCCTAGGTTTTGTGGTGACCGATAGAATTTTGGGTGAGGGATATGACCCTACCCGATATCCCTTTGGTGAGGGATAGTGCTACCTGCCACACCTTTAGTGAGGGTAGGTGACACCTTTGGTGAGGGATACACCTAGCCTTGGAACCCTAGATAGGTTGTGACCAGTGACATGTTTGTTACCCAAGGTTGATGTTAAGTGAGATGATAGGATGTATCCTTAGGGATGGTTGTGTTCATGATGTTATGAGATATAGGGCATGGTCCATGCTTACGGTTTTGTAATATTAATATAAGATTTTGTTCCAATCTTATCCATCTAAAATCTTAATGGCACATGTTCTCTAAAGATCTATGTTTGGTGATCAAGTTATCTATCTTAGTGTACATACTAACCATGCAGGTGTTATCAATTGAATTCATAGCCAAGTAAGAGCTATGAGGCGGATGTGTTTTGAATAACACTGAATAATGATACTCCTTGTTTATGAGATGACATGTATCACTAGTATGATGAGAAAGATCTGGTGACCTGATAAAATCTGAGTTCCTGATTGAGGTGACATGAGGGATTGTTATCCCATGATGAATGATGATGAAGGCCTTGAGAGGAAGTGGCATTATGTGATGAGGGATTGAGATCCCATGGTAATATGATAATGGCAGTTATAGTGTGACACAATGTTGTTTATGTTTTATAACCTGGTTGCCTCAACAATTCACCTAAAATATACTAATTAATTACAGTGGAACATTTCATGTAGTTTTGCCCTGGCCATAGATCCATCATCATCAGTAGCTGGTGATGGTGAAACAAGTTTATCTTGTGGGATTACCTGGAGCGCATATTGTTGAATATGCATGGTTTCTCCTAACCGAAAATAGGTGGGTTGGAGTGCAACTGCGATTGTAGACTCAAGATGTGTATGAGAGCAAGGTGAATAGGCCCATGGCTGAGTGTGATGGAGCATGAACAAGGCATGTGGCTCAAGATATGCTAGCACTGAGACCTATACTAAGGCGGGCTAGAGAAAAGGGGTAGTCTGCAGAGCTGAGCCTGAGGCTGAGGCCACTTAAGAAAGAGACTGCAGTCCTACTTTGGTTATCATGCACTAACGATGAGGAGGTGAGGTCATGGAGTCCATCTCTCCCATTGACCTTGTATGGCATCGGTTTTGGGCTTTGCAGCCGAAGGTTGGATTTGAGCGGTACGACTCACTTCCTTAGGGCATAATAAATCGTAATCTAGTCGTATATTATATATAGCTTAGGGCAAAATACGGAACATTGGTTGGGACCTTTCTTGTATATTTTTTCTAGTCATATCTTGCAGTTATTTACATGTTCCTCATATTTTGTGGTAAGTTCTTATAAATCTTATCTTGTCAATCATGTTCCATAAAGAATATCTAGTTATATGCCCCTTGGATATCTTGGTAAGATTGTTAATAAAGTTAGTTCTGCTCAGCATGCGGCTCATTTAATCTTCTTACTTTGGTTATCTACTTAAGCTTCTCTAAAGTTTTATAGTTCAGTGGGGAGTTATGTTTCTCGCTGGGACTGTGTGTCTCACCCGCTAGTTTACAACCTTTTTAGGTGATCGTGCTAGATGTGGTGGTGGTTGTGAGGTTGTAGTCGAGCAGCAAGAGGAACAATAGGAGGCAAGAGATGGATACATTGTTGTTTTGGTTGTTTTCTAGTAGAGTCTTAGAGTCATCCCTGTACTCTCAGGTCCTTGGAGGTGTTTTGACGACGTTTCACAATGTATAGCTGATGTAGCTTGTTTGTCCTACTGTTGGCCGGGTATGGTATGTTCTGTATATAAACAAGTGGTGAACTCTTTGTGCATATGTGATAGATGGATCCTATGAACTATGGACACGTATCAAGGTTTATGTATGTTTATATAACATGTTTCCTTGCAGGATAAGGATCTGGATGTAATAGTTTTATTTATTTATTTACTTTCTGCAATCTGTTTTAATTAACCCATATTTTTGGTAACATGTGGTTTATGGATGTTCTGCACATTTTCGCATGACATTTCGTTGTCTGTGTGATAGCGGGATGTCACACCTACAGTCTGAGCCAATTGGCCTAGAGAAATGAGATGAACTCCTCATACTATGCTCGAACCAACCCTGCTACTTGGATGATCTCATAGGTCCCCTAGGGGTTCCTGGTGACAATCTAGTGAGCCTCTAGGGTGTTACTACCAGGCACGACATACCCACGTTCATGAGCACAGTCATACATCGGTTGGGCATCATCCTCAACTCTCCTGGAAGAGAAAACAAGCGCTCATTTATTCACACTCAGGCTTTTTATTCTCTCCATTCTAATTTATAGGCCAGGGTGAGAACTCTTTTGATGTTTTTGGGATTTTGTGGGTGGCCAAGCCTCTTTTGCAAATTTTTATTTTTTCATCTTTTTTGCTCAAGCTAAGGTGAGAGGGCACACATTCCATCAAGGTAAACATTTCAAATTGACTATAGCTCAAAAATCATCATTATCCACTTGACACATGTGTGGAAAGATAGTAATTATGATTCAAGGATCCTTAGAAAAAAGGCAAGATTGTGAAACAACAACTATGATTCTTTGATCATGCTTTAGCTTCTTCCAATGGTCCCATACCTTGGATTTGTCATTCACAACATAGATCAAGAGAATATAGTTTTAAGCTATGAAAAAGGTCATCATATCATCAAGTCTCCATATAACATCTTAATGTTATGGAGATGCCATAGAACTTTGATCAACGCAAAGTTCTTCCACACATGATTATCATAGAATCTGTCACACATGACACATCTCCAATGTCTCTTTTTTTATTGACTGTAGAGTCAACTCTGTATCAGGTTACACTTTCTAAGGAATTATTTTTAGATTGATAAGTTTTTCCCACAATGATTTTACAATTGTTCCTTCAATTAGTACATCCTTATCGATGTTATGTTTATGCGGAGCATAAACCCCGAACATATGATGTCCATACTATAGTAGGTAGCTAGACTGATTTCACAATTGGCCATCCCAGGTAACCAACATAAATCAGCTGATTAGGAGTTTATGTTTTCACTTTCTCATACCACCTGACACTTCTTAGATACCATGATTCCTTACTTTGATATCTATCACATGTTTCAAAAACTCATCACATCCTCATCTTTCTTTCATCTTGGGACATTACTTGTTACACATATCTTTATCTTGGGACCAAAGTCCAAGACAAACTGATACTTTTCTAAGTATCCATCAATTGAACATTTTTAACTTATGCACATCAAGCGTCATAAGACCCACTTGATTTCCATGTCCCTAAAAAGAAAGAACACTAAGGAACATATTCCTTTTATCACCCCATCATCATCCAAGGTTGTTTATCAGAGAGAAGAGGTTAGCATCTCTTTTGATTATTGCATGAACCTTCAACTATTCATGAGTCATTTACTCATATTTCATCATAGGTTCCTTGCCATCAGCATAGGAATTATAAGGATGATTACATGTCATTATTCCTTTCTTTGTTATTGTCTAACATGTTCATGAGCATTTTGTGATTTTATCACATTTCCCATTTCCACATCATGGGAAAAGATCTTTACTATTCACACATGCTTTATCTGACAGGGATCATCTCCCTTGTTCTCATTCTCTTATCATGAGGATTATACTTTTCATTTCCTCATACATACAGATTGATCTGAGATCATCTCAGATTCCACTTTATTGCACTTAGGATGTGATATACATGTCCATACCATATTTCCAGTTTCATTATACTCACTAGATTGTCTCAGAATGACTACTTGATCAGAGTAATCAGAAAGATAACAATCTAAGAGTTCCATACTCACCTTATCTCCAATAATTATATACCTGGCCAGGGTATACAAGTACTGAGATTAAGTAGTATGCACTTTGTTTACTATCATATTCCTTACCTTTAGTATAATAACCAACACATGATTTAACATTCCTGGATTTTCTCCAGGCATCTCTTCTATACCTCATCCTTTTTCACACATATAAGAGCAATTATAGAGCATTTAAAAGAATACTGAACAGAATATAAATTCTAGTTCTCATCATTTCTTCCCTATGTCCCCATAGGAAAATCAATAGGGAAGTCCATAACAGCAATCCTGTTTTTAGGATTATCAGGTAACATCATGTTGTTACTTTTGGCTTTTTAGAACAACTAGGCAAATGTCTCTGGAATTGTAATGATATTTCCTTAATTCTCGGCTTATTGCCCCTTCTTGGGCACTTCCATCACAGATATACTATCTGTCTAAACTTATGGCAGGGTCTATTTTCTTGCCATATGCTAATCCTTCCCACATTTTCCACTATTCCAACATGACTATGTCATTCAGGAACCCTTTCAAAGCCCATAGTTTCTATATTGAGGACTGGTAACCTAGGTGGTAATGCTAGTATCCAGTCTACTATATGCATCATTGTTGTCCTATCCTGCCCAACAAGAGCATAAACATAGGATTCTCTATCCTGATCGGGTCATGATGGGAATTCTCAGGCATTCATTCTTCTATTGCCTGATCCTTTGCACCCTTTCCTGGTGCAACAACATTTCCCTCAACAATGTATTCCTTGTGTTCCCCAGTCATTTATTAACTTCACCCTTTCTTCTGCACAAGCAGAAGTCACTATAGGTTATACTAGAGGACACTAACACAGACTCAACACCTTAGTCCTATGTCTCTGTAGACTCAGCGAACCTTAAGCTCTGATACCAACTTGTAAGGACAGTCGCCAAACCGATAGACAAATCGTTACTAATTAAGAGGAATTTAAAACATTACCAGCAGATTAACAAAAATCACTAAAAATTAAAACCATTTTGCAAAGAGATCCATTTATAGGAAAACTCTTTAAGGCAGAACCAAAACTTTATATACATCATTGTTCACATGGTACATACACTTTACCATCTCTTCTCGAGGATAACATATAACAGTTGCTTTGTCAAAAAAATATAATGAAGCAACATAATCCTCGAGGCTTAAAAGCCAAAACCTCAGATCATTCATGAAACCATAACGAACCAACTCCAAGGACCTGAGAGTACAGAGATGACACATAGGACTTATATCTACAAGACATGACAGACAGTACACTCAACCTGAGTTGTCACTGCTGTCCCTGCCACTGTTGTTCTTTTTCTGCAGAAAGGTCTTCACCTCCTCGTGCACGTCCACCTAAAATTTGGATCCCACGGGGGTGAGACAATTAAAAATTGCCCCAGCGAGAGATATAACTCTCCGCCAACAATGTTATTATCACAGTTAAATAGTATTAAACTGAGCAGAGGATAAGCAGTTTAGAACATTTTCATATTTTAAAGCATAGCAGCTGTCTACGATAGAGCAGTAATTCATCTATTCACTTTATAAGGAATATAGAGAACACATATATCATTTACCCATCATACTATCTCAAACTTATCCTGT
Organism: Alisma plantago-aquatica; assembly: GCA_963693085.1. Classification (NCBI taxonomy): domain Eukaryota; kingdom Viridiplantae; phylum Streptophyta; class Magnoliopsida; order Alismatales; family Alismataceae; genus Alisma; species Alisma plantago-aquatica. The sequence goes on along the minus strand of OY856413.1, from coordinate 808,875,722 downwards.
GATGCTCATTATCATGGTATGTCATCCATGAATCATTCTCATTTCTATCTGTTGGCCTCAGGCAATCTGCTAACCAAATGTTGAATTGTACCAGTTATGTGAGTATACATCATCATATCCTGTCCAAGTATTGGACTATGCCAAACATATGCCACCATTCCAGGCATTGAACTATGCCAATCCTTTGCAAATAGCCAGGTGTTGGATATTACCAACCCTGTGAATAGCCTGGTATTGGACTCTACCAATCCAGTGATTAACAACCATGTATTGGGGTTATTACCAATCCTGTGAACAACCTAGTATTGAACTCTACCAATCCAGTGATTAACAACCAGGTATTGGGGTTATTACCAATCCTGTGAACAACCTGGTATTGGACTCTACCAATCCAGTGATTACACAGCCATGTATTGGGGTTATTACCAATCCTGTGAACAACCTGGTAATGAACTCTACCAATCCAGTGATTACACAGCCAGATATTGGGGTTATTACCAATCCTGTGAACATCCTGATATTGGACTCTACCAATCCAGTGATTAACAGCCAGGTATTGGGGTTATTACCAATCCTGTGAATATAGGCTTTACGCCTCTTCCAGGTATTGGGTTTTTACCAATCCTGTGATTATAAGCTTTACGCCTCTACCAGGTATTGGTTTATTACCAATCCTGTGATTATAGGCTTCATGCCTCTGCCAGGTATTAGGTTTTTACCAATCCTGTGATTATAGGCTTTACGCCTCAGCCAGGTATTGGGTTTTTACCAATCCTGTGATTACAGGCTTCATGCCTCTGCCATGTATTGGGTTATTACCAATCCTGTGATTATAGGCTTTACGCCTCTGCCAGGTATTGGGTTTTTACCAATCCTGTGATTATAGGCTTTACGCCTCTGCCAGGTATTGGGTTTTTACCAATCCTGTGTTTATAGGCTTTACGCCTCTACCTGGTATTGGGTTTTTACCAATCCTGTGATTATAGGCTTTACGCCTCTGCCAGGTATTGGGTTATTACCAATCATGTGATTATAGGCTTTACGCCTCTGCCAGGTATTGGGTTATTACCAATCTTGATTACACAGCCAGGCAGTGGACTCTAACAACTCCTGATTATACATTCGTTATGGGATATCAATCCCTTAAATTCATCATTGGTTATCACATCCTTTTACTAGGCATTATACCCTAGGGCAAGCCATCATATCAATTCACATACTTTAAGTACTACAAGTGTTCCTCTTATCTCCTTTAAGCATATTCAAAACACTATAGCCCTAATTTGGCTATAAGCATAAAGCATGTATAATCAAGATTTCATTATTATTATAACCATTTATTATTGTTATGAAGTTATTGGTTTCCATTTCTCTTAGTTTATTTTGCACATTACCCTTCCTTACATGAGACTTTTATAAACATCTCGTTACCTCTCATCAGACAAAAATTATTCACATGGCTCACCAGGCCCATTAAACATCTTGTCACCTCTCACTAGGAAACAACTATCCACATGGCTCACAAGTCCATTAAACATCTTGTCACCTCTCACTAGGAAACAATTATTAGGGTTAGGTTTTCCCTTTATAGCCGAATAGGGTTTCAAGTTCATATTATTAATCCAAACCCTAATTCATTGCTCCACACATCTAGGAGCATACATTAACATCATAAGTATTCAATCATACTTATTTATTCTCATTATTTATCATTAAATGAATCATCAACACAAGGTATGAGTTCCTTTCTCATCCTTATCAGGGTATGATTACATCATACTTTATTAACTTGGCTTAACCATTTGTCAAGGTATGATAGCCTACACTTATCAAAGTGCATTAATCACATTCCATCTCAATGTAACAATTTACATGACACACTTCATGTGTTACTCATACAAGTATATTGGATTTAAGGTGCATCAAGGTACATCAACCTTGAAGTGCTGGATGTGATATCTATCATGTCTTGATGTATCACTTTCCTCATTACTTTTAACATACTTAAGTTCATCAACTTATCATGTATTAGGGTATGTCCCATCCTAATACTTTATGCACTAGCTTATCACATTTATCATGTAATGTATTGGTCATAAGTTACACAATTGAATTATTCAACCATCACTAATGATATGAACTCATCTCGGGTTAAGGCATTATTGATATAGGATTAACCATTACCAACCACTCTAGGTGATTCACCTATCAAGGTATTATCCACACCATTACTTGGTGTTACACTCATTACTCCTAAGAGTGTCTTTCCCTTACCTTTACAAGGTGTATAGGGTTAAATCATATGCATATGTTCACCATATTGGATTGTAGGTGTATAGATACCACTGTATCGGGTTGGAGGTGTATGAACACTCACCATATCGGGTTAGGATTTGCACTTGTCTCCATATCGGGCATGAAATACCTTTTTGACCTCATATTGGGCACAAGGTATGTGTTTCCCATGATACTTATGAGGTATCAACCCATCACCATGTCGGGCTAGAAGTACTTTCAATCACCCTATCGGCTAGTCACCATCTAGGGTTAGCCATGATGGGTTAGGGTTAACATATTGGTTAGGGTTGTGTATCGTGCAACCCTGTCGTGCAACCATATCATACAAGGTCATGTAGGCCTCATGATACTAAGTATCAATGATGTATCATATGATCATATCATGTAATAACACTTGTTACTTTTCACTTATATCGGGTTACCCAATTTAGGGTTTCTTGTCAACTTATAAGTATACATTTGTCCTTGTATCATGCATGGAGTCTAAAATAGACTTCCTATCATGAAATAGGTGTATACTACACCCCCATATCGTTCAATAAGGTTTAAAAACCTATTCATATCATTTTAGTGAAATAGGTGCATCATCATATCGGGTTAGAGGTGCTTGCTTATGTACATGCACCCGATATCACTTTTATAAGGTGATATCACAATCTTCAATCTCTAGACCTTTATTATAACTATTACAGTTCATGTCAAAAGGTCTAAGAAACTACTAGAACTCATAATCTCATCAACAATTTTAGGAAATTTCGGGATTAAAAGTATTTCACTAATTATAGCAATTTAGGTGAAGAATAATAAAATGGTTGAGTTCAAGTTATATAACCCACCTTAAGAATGACTTCAAAGATCCAAGATCCAAAGCTCCACTTTCCTAAGGTTGAAGATGGACTTCACAACTCCTCTATATGCAAATAATCACCATGGATAAGCAATTGGTGAAGAAGAAAAGAAAGGAAGATCAAAACCCTAAATTCATGCTTCAATCCAATGTTGAAGATGATCATTGCCTCACCTTAGGGTTAAGTTTTGAGTTCCTTAGCTCCTTGTCCGACACCCCACCACTCTTGGGATATATGGACTTCCTCTTGGCCGACACAACCTTGCTTGTGGCCGATACCCCCTCACTTGTGGCCAAAATCACTTCAATTGGCCGATATCAACTTGCTATGGACAATATGAACATGGTATGGCCGATATACTTGCTATGGCCAATACCCAAGGCCTATGAACGATACCTTTTTGCTCTTGCACGATATGCCAACCCTCTTGCACGATATGGCACTCACTTGCACGATATGGCACTCAACTCTTCACCATATTGGCCGATATCACCTTATATGGCCAATTTCACCTACTTGGCCGATATGTTTTTGCTATGGGAGATATCCAAGGACCTATGCACGATATGCTTTCTCTCCTGCACGATACAAGAGCCCCATGCACGATACCACAAGGTAGGAGGGTGGTAAGGGTCGAAAAATTCCATTAAGGGGTCAAACTAGGGGTATATATACTTGCTGATCATGAAGAAAGGTAAAAATGAGGTGTCAACATTTTGAGCTAGTAGGTGCCACGTGTCATGCATGGGTGACACGTGTACATGCATGCATCATCATTTATCTTGTCTTGCAAAACAGTTCAGGATCATCTAGAGATGCAATTTTGTCCATTACTTATCCATTTGGATAAGTTATCTAGGTTTAATCACTATTTCATGTCAAGCCGATACACTTTTTCTAAGGAAACTTGTTGGCCGTCACACCTCACATCCTTGAGGTGCTTTGCACTATATGGACTTTTCCAAGAGTTCACAAAATGATATGGGACACCTCCTTGGGATCCATGGCCGATAGGCACTCATATATAAGCTTTTCAACTTGATACTACTCAAGTTAAGCTTCCAAATTCAACCCTTTTCTTGGTCATTTCAGCACCAAGATTACCATCATTCATGAATGATTCAAACATGGTGTCTCCTTATTTATCTCTCCTATATATGATACTAGGAGGTAGGAGGGACACTCTAGAGGTGGTAATTTGCATTTCAACCCCACATTTTGGGTAAATTACAATTTGTACCAAAATTGGTGCACAATGCACCAGCATTGTTCAAACAAGTTCAAACTTGGAATTTAGGCTTTCCACAAGCCACCACCTTGCATCATTATCTCAATAATGATGCTAAAACACATGAGGCATGTTCAACATGTGACATTTTGCATTATAGCCCCGCAACTTGGGTAAATTGCACTTTGGTCCAAAGCAAAGGAAAATTGCTCAAACAACATTCAATCGGGACCAAAATTGAAACATAAATGTGTCACATGATAACAAAGCACCTTAGAGGATTATATTAAAGTTGAAAGCAACTTTATTAGTCAAAACAAATAGGGTCACCTCATAACCCAGGTCAGGGTTGTTACAGCTGGTTAAGGGGACGAAAATGTAATGCAGTGTGTTAGTGGTCCTTAGATGTCTCTAGCGTGGCATAAAACTCACAAGTGAGTCTATGGTAAGCATTGCATTGTGCGTACGTGAGCACATCAAGGTCATCAACTGCACGATATCTATTGACTTGCTTTTGGATCCCAAGTCTAAGGAGTGTTCCTAGATCGACATATCTCAGGCCCACAAGTCTATGCTTGTCTCTAATAAGAGCATCAAAATTTTGCTTTTACTTTATGCTCTGGAATAAGGGAGAGGGGAGTGAGATTTGATTGACACCGCTATGAGTTCTGTGGCATCTGTTCCCATAGAAAGAATCACATGAGCAAGTCGATCATCGCAAGTATGTAAAACGTTCTACTGACCGTCGACACTGGTCTTCTGCGGATGAAGCTCTATGCAGAACAAACGAGCTTTCTTGATACTCAATCGAAGTTCAGAGCTCACTGTCATGACGTTCTATCCACATCCTCTCACTGGAAGCTTCTTGCATTGACTCACCGCGGTAACTATCCATAGGGGTGTTGGGAAAGTAGCGGTAGTCTGAACCGATCTCTTGTACCCAAAACCTTATGCATAAAGCATAACTTCATCATATTTTGGGTTCATAGTCCGGGAGGCATGTTGTGGGTAGGGGCTCCCGTAATTTGATGGTGATGTGGAGCCTCCTTCCCCTTTATTCCTTGCAATGGACTTTTTGAGCTTTTTGAAGCTATTCTTCATGGCGTCCATGGTGTCGATTCTTTTGATATAGACTTTACTGTGGCGAAGGTTGATGTAGCTGCTCTATGACACACTAAGTCCACCTGCGGTCTGGATCGCGACCACGGTGAAGATTGTGATCACGATATCGAAGACCATGACCTCTATAGATGGCCTTGGTACCGTGACTTATGTGATCACGATCAAGGAGACCACAAATGCAATGTAGGCCAGGATACCGCGGTCTTGGCTACTTGATCACTGCGATCACAATTAACAAGATGACTATGGTCCTAGGGATCATGACCGTAAGGAAAAACATAGTGCCCCGACCCACGTATGTTGGACATCGCAACCTGGTGTACAAGGTGACTTTGATTTAGGGGACCGCAACTATGAAGACCACGACCGTCCTCACCAACGCATCCTAATCACCGATCTTCTCGCTACGAAGGAGATCGTGATTGATACCAAGGAACTTGGCACTGCCTGAGGCGTGCGGTTGGCAAGTTGTTGGGCCCTTGCTTAAGGACCGCGGTCGCGGTCCAGTTTTGGTTGCAGTTGCTGGTGTCGATGCGCTCACTCCTTCCCTATTAGCCTACAATGGGGACAAAGTGGAAGAAGGAAAAATGGGCGCAGAGCAGCATGGTGGTGGAGGGAACTGTATGGTTAGGTGAGGAGATGATGCCTCGGCCTGGGGGTATTTATAGAACGGGTGCCCAGCCCTACCCTTGCGTGAAACATGTGAGGTCGCGGATAGAACAACGGAAAAACTAGAAAAAGCATCGGAGACCAGGTCAAAAGGGAGAAAATCTCGGTCAAAAGAGCAACAGTCGGTCAAAAATGTGGAGAGAACCCAACATGTTGGTTAGTCCAGGCCGAAAAAGCATGCCCGGGTCTTGCGTAACCGCAGTCGTGGTCTTACTCATGCATGACCACTGTTACAGGCTTGGTTTTCAGACCGCAGTCACGATCCTTGTCTTGAGACCACGGTCGCCGTCCCATCTATGCCACACCGGGAAGATGAAGGTGGGAAGCCTATAGAGGGAAAAACTTGAATCGAACACCAAGGAGACGTAACAAGGAAAGATGATTAAGATAAACACCAAAAATAGATGTTAGGGTGCGAAGATGTAAGTGCATGAAAAATTTAAAGAAAACTAGATGATGCAAAATAAACTATATTTCTAGCAGTTAGGGGAAAGATAAAAACTAAATTGGTTTTATTTGTATATGAAAAGTAAATATTAAAGAAAAATTGTGTAGGAAGTAGGGGGTGGCTTCCCTACAACTCCTACACTAGGATCCCAAATCCTTAGTTTTTGGGTTCCACTTATCTATATATCAATGCTTGTGCCCATCGTGTAGTGGTAGAGAATGAGGAAAGGTGACCCCCTCTGATTCTGGAAGAGAGGGATAAAATCTGGCCACACTAAGAAGTCATCCCTATGCCTAGATTCACTTGAACTGCATGGGATGAATTCTTCGGCAACTCATCTTCCAGGAAGACTTCAAGATATGGATCTGAATAATAAGGCCCCAGGATGTCAACATAGGATGAGATGGAGGGGAGAGGTTGAATACCTTCTAGAAGGCTCATGTCTTCTCCTTCCAACTCTAAACTTAAGGTTGGATGCTCAGATAAGTTTTTGTTTATTGTCTGAGTCATCCAATCATCTTCTGAACAAGAGGTACCCCCAGAAGAATCTATTTGTCATTCTTCTCTCCCAAACTTGTCACCTTTTGTGGGGTCCAGTGTGTCTTCATGCTCAGCAGCAACATTGTGGTGGATTGTCCATCCTACTCCCTCGATGTCCACCAAGCCTTGTAAAAGGATTGTAGCGAATGAAAGCTCATGCTGCTCCAACTCATCTTCGTCAGTATACTCACTACTCCAATTCAAATAGCTGTCATCGTCCTCCTCCTCGAACAAGTTATTCCAGACCATAGTAGGTGTGTGAGTGGTGTCTAAGTGACAAGTCTCAATGTGAGAGTTATCACCTTGGTTTGGATCAATTTTTGATTCAGGTTCTTCAAACTGACCCCCTATTGTGAGGTTGTCTGACATTCCTGGTGATGATAGGAGTCATCGTCATCATCAATTAACCATTCATGCATGCTACTAGTACCTTCCATGGCTGATCAACTGAATCATCTGGATAAAATGAAGAGTACCCCAAGGTTGGCAATTCTTCACAAAAAAATCTCGGTGAACCCAATTGATGGTCTGAATAGGATGGTAGGACAAGCCCCACTTTAGGCCCAATGGAATGGTTTTGATGACTATAATCTTCATGATCTTGTGATCGCATTTGTAACCGAATTGTAAACAAATCGATGAGCTCGTGGAGCCTCCTGCCTTGTTCAACATCTTTATCATGAAGCTGTTGTACTTGAGAAATAATGCTTTCGAGACCTGTCAATTCTGCCATACACATATGATGGGAATTCGTTGTAGGAAACTGATATTTCCAGATGAATCTTTGTTCATCAGTTTGAAGTATACTTCTACTACAGTCTGCAATCTCTGTTGCTATTTGGAGTTGACGCTCTTGCTTTTCTAATAGTTGTTGGAGTGTATCGACATGTTCTTGGAGATGAGGAGCTAAGGGGGAGATTAGTTCTTTGATACTTTCTCCATCTAGATCTACTATCTGATCAATTCTTGATCCCATGATAATATGGAAGTCGAGGGCTGATCAGTCATCTCCTTTGTTGGAATTTCAACATATGACGACGGTGGAGGTGAGTATAGCTCGACTAGCTGTAAAGCAAGACCTTCAATTATTTTCCAGTAGTCGGAACTGCAGAAAAATTCGAGAGGATAGGTGGACTATATAACTTGTCTTGTTGAGGCAAGATCCATAATGTGTAAGGAAAAAGAAGGCTATTCAGTATATATGGACAAGTATGTTTAAAACAAAAGAAAAACTATGCATAATTATACAGGCTTAAGAGTGATAGAACAAAATCTTTTAGTCATGTAAACATGGAAAACCACGTCCCCGACAACAGTGCCAAAAAGTTGATCGGCCCAAATCGCGCACCCTGAAAGGGAGGCAGACTCAGAAGGAAATGAACTTTTGAATTTATAACCCAAAACCTTCAAGGACCCCCACAACTTTATTATGGGGTCGAAGTAGATATACATAGTCGAACACAGGGGCGTGGTGACGTTTAGGATGCTTGAGATTTTCTCTCTCAAGTTAGATAAGCCAAGACAGTAGTTGAGAAAAGTATGAAGCTAGAACTAGTCTAGCAGATTGTCACGAAATAAAACAAAACAAAGAACAAAAAATAAAACAGAGTCCGCTAGATTATACTAATTAGAGAGAAAGAGATCCTAGCTATGTAACCGCAAGTCAGGCAGTCTATGCACCCGTTCACGGGTGTAGACAACCCTCGAACACCCAAGCAAGCAATCTACTTCAAAACATGGTACACACCATGATATCTATTCATGTGGGGACATCCCACTCGCTTTCGTGTGGTGTGACTAAAACCCATTGATGGTATGAAACCTCTCTCGAGGATGACAAACCAACATCCTTAAATATTCTAGATACCCTCTCAGGTCTAGAATATTCTGGGATGTTAGGAATAGATGACCTCGAACTGTCCTCCTTTCGGATTCCGATCTAAACTATCTTCTCTTGTCTATTTCTACAACGAATCTCTCGATATAGGTAGAAATAGTAGCTCAAGAAAGAAAGAGATCAACCAAACTAGCAATCATAACCAAAAAGAGGAGATAGAACATAAAATGTGCTAGATCTAAAAAAAACTACTTGCTTAAGGTAAAAGTACACAAACATGTCCAAAGTGGGCTACATAGCCAAGAAGGAGCTCAACTAACCATGGACAAGCATAGTTGGCACCGAACAAAGATGGAAGAACATCATTTGTACAGAAACAAAGGAGAACGGTAGAAGAAAGGAGAACAAGAAGAGGTTTAGCCCGTAGAAGAGAGGAGGCTCTCGCTCCCTAGCCTCTGTATTGGCCAGATCTCATCTTTTGGGTCATCCTTCTTGATCCTCTAGACTCCTTGGCCTCCTTTCTCTCTAGACCCGCCCCGAACAGTAGCTTGGTTGGTGGATGGAGGTGGAAGATGATGGTCTAGGCATTATCCTTCTCTCAAAGAAGATGGAACCTCAATCTTCTCTCTCATCAGCTTCTGCCTTTGGAGATCTAAGACTGGGGGTGGAAGTTGGTGGGAATGGAAGCATGCTGAAGAGAGGGGTGTAGGACGAGTTCTTCGGCCTTCTCATACCTCCAGACTCTCCCACGGGGCTCTGGGAACCTCCTTGGGTTGAGACCAACTGCTAGAACATCCCAAGATGTGGAACCCTTCTTCAGGTGGATAGGGGCGGGTATTTATAGGCAGAGTCGTCGTAGTTCTGATCCAGATCACGGCTTTAATCACCAAGGTCGCGGTGGTGATTGTGGGTCGCGGTCTGTGGTCAAGGTACCTCCCGCGGTCGTGGTTGAGGTCGAGGATTCGCCATGGTCGAGGCCGGATCCGCGGTAGGCCTCGGTCGTAGTTAGTTCAAAAGTTTCGGCGGTGGCTTGGATCGCGGTCGAGGTGTATTTCTAGACCGCGGTCTTGGTGGATGCAATTACCGCGGTCGTGGTTGAGGTGAGCATGGGTACCACAATCACAATCAAGGTGTATCTTGTTGGCCGCGGTCGCGGTGTATGCCCAGCTGCTGCAAAAACCCATGCGTTGGGGAGAATCCTTTGGAGAATAGATCTCTTTTTAGGTTCGGTGTCTGCAAGTCCCAAAATTGGCTAATTTGAGTAACTTTATCTATGACAAGATGTAAATTATTGGACGATAAGGAACATGGGATAATTAAGGCATATTAAGGCTATAGTGACACAAAAATACAGATAAATGCTTATCATAAATACGTAAATCTGGGTGTTATCATTAATAAATTCAGTATTGACTAGTAAGAGGATCAGAATATTTAGAAGATCTACGAAGACATGAATAATACCTGCGATTGTCATGCACATTTGCAAACAGAAAGTCCGGACCGTTTAGAGCAAGAACACTACACAGAAAATGAAAAAAAAGTTAGTATCATTCTATCAGGAGAAAGACAACAATAAAAAAATTAACCAGAAGAAGAGAACTCACCTTATGTAAGTAGTGAACAAAAGTCAGACAAAGAAGAATTTGATGAACCAAACGCGTCTGAGAGTAACTTGAACGGTGAGCAAGTGATAGGGGAGCAGTTGGACCAACACTGACCCAAATTTATAGAAGAACGAGGGCTTCTTTATACCCTCTTTCCTTCTCGCGCTACCTTAAAAAATGGCAAAGAATGGTCAAAAGGTTGGGAGAAGAGGAGATCAAATAACATGCCTTATCAGTTTTCAAATCGACGCCTGCTACGACCTATTCGACCCGTGAAGTGATAGTTGCTCGAGAGGCAACATAGGCAGGGACACAAGCTACGGGTCGCATGGTCAAAAGACTTCTCTCGTTTACTTTGCCGCTGGGACATAAGTTAGGAGTAGACAACGAACAACACACCTACTCCTAGCAGCAGCTGGTTATCCTCTTCCTCGAGCCGTTGCAACTCCTCAGCTGGAGTAAAGAGGTGTCGGGGTGAGAAGAGAGTTGAGGGCGAGAGGAGATAGTTGGGGACGAGAGAAGTTAATCCGGACTGGAAATCCCGATCCTACTCGGACCGGGATTGAGTTGGTCTGGATTTCGAGACAAGGGAACCCGAAACGGGACCATTCGGGAATATTAAACCAAACACCAATTTTTGCCAATCCGGACCGGAATGTGCTGACGTAGTTCAAAAAGAAGTCTGGAATGCGGACCACTTCTAAAAATAATCATTTGACAGCAAGTTTCAGCACTGATGCTGCTGTACTAGCAAGTTGCTAGCAAGTGGGCAAGTATCTATGCTGTACGATGATGCTACCAGCTGTTGTGGTTTTGGTACTATATAGTTGCAAAACAAAATACACAATTTCTCATACTTTACTTTACTGGATGATGATGTTATATTATTTATGACTCAATTGCCATATAAATATAGGGATAGGAAAGGTAGCCTTCCACATGGCTTGTGTTCCATATGACAATTTACTTTGACAAATAGTATATATGCCGTGTGATTCTCATTCCTGAACTAGGCATAGTTGTTCGGCCACGATTCTTAAATTGCAACTACTAGTTCTTTTCTTTATATAGTAACTTCGTGTTGTCATTTCACAGGTAGATAAATTTACTAATAAATAAGTAGACATACAACCTATATTAGATACAGAGTAATAGACTATAAATGAAATTATACTAGAATAATTTGGATAAATACTGCCACACAGTAATGTCAGGTGCAAGTGCACGTCATTATTTAGAAATCGAATCTCATTGTCCAGTCGTATGAGTTTATTACTTCACCGATTCAGATTTAATGATGATTCTCCTAGTTGAAATGTATATGTTGTTATCGTTTGGCATTGTGCTACATGTGCAAAACTTATAGAGGTAATTCGCCGGCAAGGGAATAGTCCGGTTAGCGAATTATGTTGGTCCCCAATGAAGGAACTTGGATACAAAACCACATGGAGAAACATCTCAATTTTTGTTGTTGATATGAAGCATGACATTTGTTATGTTTAGCATATTCGTGGAAAAATCTTTCCTACTCATTTGATCTGATAACATGTCAGGATAGTGTAGTTTTGTTACTTCAGCATCATTAAAACTTATAGAGAACAATTGCAACGACAGGTAGAATGTGTCCGTATAGCACGACTAGTAGAAATAAGAACCGTAAATCCTTTGCTCTAGTGCTGAGAAGTTAGATATGCAGCACATCCACGATAACACTTAACAAGATGAGAAATATCTCCAATAAAACAATTAACAAGATACACTTTTGATTTTACATATCGTATATTATATCGTGTGTCGTTACTGATCCTTCTTGTGACAACCAACCACTCAAACCATGAACTAAAGGCGACCTGCTGCTAATGCGGATAGGGTTGTAAATGGGTAGGATATGGTAGGTTAAATGCTTACCCTTACCCTTATCCGTGTCAAAGTTGTAGGTAGCGGGCCGGAAATTTTTTTATTTTTATTTTTTACTCTACTCTTTCCCGCACCCTTTTATCCATACGGTAAATGGGTAGGGTAATGGGTGAAATAGGTAAATCAATGTGAATATAGGTATATGGTATTTTAGCAACAATCTCATAGGATACTTCCTACATCAATCAATGCAAAATCTTAAAAACTAGTTTTAGATAGTAATAATCATGTTTTACTCATATACATCAAAAATAGTAATATTTAACCCAATACTTTCTAAAAATATGGTGTAACATTTTTAATATATTATTTTCATTGACAAATTCATTATTCTCTCTCATGGATGACTATACAAGGTGTACCATGGTACACATAGTTTACTAAAGTTTTAGAAATCATAACAGTACAAATTAAAAAAATGTGGTGTTGCTTGTTGAGGTTTAACTTATACTAATGGGAAAATAGGTAAAGTAGGTAGGGTAAAGCTTCTCCCTAACCCTAGCCTCACTAGATACGAGTAGAACATGTAAAGGGTAAACAGATGCTGGGTAATAAGTACTTCCCCATACCCTACCCTACATTGTATATGAGTTGTGGGTAAATGAGTAATACCCTACCCATTTACAGTCCTAAAGGCAAAGAGGCACAACCATTCCAAGCAAACAACCAACATCATACTAAAACACACTCCAATTAAAATAAAAAAAATCATGGAAGCCATGTCGATATATCTAACCAAAGAAGATAGACAAGATGTTTTTTTTATCATCCAAATAAATACAGGCTAAACCAAACATGCATATAACATATGTGTTCATATCTTGAATTAGATCTTTCACATGACAAACCCATATGAGGATTACATTACTGAAAGGGGATAACTTCAGTTGTTTTATGTCATTGTGCACATCAGAGTGTGATATATGATCTCCCTTTTCAGTTAAATGACCTTCACATAAATGCATTACATTGAAACAAAAAATGAAAGATAGCAAATTTTGTCGTCAATCATTTCTAAATACCAAAATAATTATATCATAAGGAAAGCTACAAATGAAGGGTATATTAATAACAAGGTAGAAATGAGTCTCGTGGATATTTCAGTGCAAGGTGCTGCTTATGTGTAGTATGGATGTGGCTAGAAAATGGTTGTGTGTGGGGGGTAGGAGAGGTTGCAGTTTCCCTAAGGAGCTAGGAGATGTGAGGGAGTGTATCATCCATAAAAACCTACATCATATAGGCATGATCACTTTTTGTGGGTTGTGTTTCACTAACACATGGTACTTCATCTAGATGAAGAACAATATTATAATGCATGGCAAAAGAAACCTATAAACCTGGGAGAAGATTTCCTACGAGTTATCCATGGTTATAAGGTGTAGGATTTGTTTGTTGGATAACCTCACTCCCATGAAAATGTTATGTTGGGACGGGAATATGTAGTTTGGTCCTTTGTATATGTGTAGAGATACATAGACACTTCTTATAGTTTTGTTGCTACATGTCATTAGTAGGGTTTGCTTTATATTATCGTCCTTAGTTTTGGTGCAATATATTAGATTTTAGAAAAAAATTAGATAAAATATGAGAGCTAAATAACTTATCTCGTCTTACCTTTAGCCGAGTCTCTAGGATTTTCTTTCCCACATAAGAAGGTATAGGTTGCACCTTGTGTTGGACTAAGCCCCATGTTTAGTAAATATAATCTACACCCTACAATTTTATAGGTAGTGACACATGTTTCTTAATAAGAAAAAGAACAACTTGCTCCTAATAAAATCTGAAACAACAAATCCAGACTCCTAGGAGTGTGTATGGATTCACCACATAGACGAAATTACACTAGATGAAAAAAACCCCAATCAATAAAAAAATTAAGATAAAATGCAATAGCTAAATAACTGATTTTGTCTTACCTCTGGCTGAGAGGTTAAAGCTAAGAAGTCCCCCAAAAGCAGCTTAACTTTTCTTGCGTAAGAGGGGCTCTGTTGCCAACCAGCCAAAGGAACTCATATTTGATGATTTTGATCACAATGTCAAGGTCACCAATGCCCCAACCGAGTTTGACAACCATGTCAGCTAGCCCTATATGGCTATGGAGAAATTTTACCATGTTTTGGGTGGCCAAGATTAAGGATCCCCATCGTGCGATGCTCTCATCCACCAAACAATCTTTTTCCTCAATCCATTATCTCTTTCTCTTCCAATCATGATCAAAACCCTAGAATATCAATCGGTACACCCTCATGTGTTGGAAACCAAGGCTTTTATATCATATCCTCTCTAAGATCATGGAAGAACCCCCCCCCAATTGGGGACTGTGATATCCTCAATTTTGGTAAAATTAATTGATATAAAATAAAATATGTTTTAATTAATATTTTTTCAATGGTCTTATTGGTGGAATAATAATGTTAATCACCTTTGTGGTATGGGTTCTTAGGACACAAGTTAAATAAATGAATTTATACATGAATTAATGATAATGGTTGAATGAATTATTGGACAACTAAAATATAAGATAATATGTAAGTTTCCAAAAGAAAATAAAATTACGGTGATTTAGATAATTATCTAACAAATATTGACAACATTATGTTTGAGGCATCAAATAGTATTTCTTTGATCTAACCTTTGGTATCAATGCTAATAAGTACTGAAGTATGAATATGGTACTATAAGTCATATGATGATAAGTAAGGGACTCTTCTTTACTTTGACAAAGACCCATTGCTCATCCTCATGGGATAAAGAGAGGCATTCTCTCCCCCTCTCCCACACTCGTGATGGAGGCCAAACGTCTGGGAGGGTGGTAAACCAAAGCGATAGATGGGATTCAAACATGGGTCCCTTCGTGAGGAGACACCATTCTTGACCACTTGAGCCACTCCTTGTCAGCAAAAACATTGCTCATCCTCATGTTTGACTAGATGGTAGTTCTAATTTTCTTGTTGTTAGTGTAGGGTATACTCGAAGCTAATAATGAAAAAGGAAAGAGAATATTAGAACTTTGGAGAAAAAGGATAATCCATAATATAATGGCTTTGTTTTAAAATAATGTCCGAAAGGAGAAAATTTTACATATGAAAGACATCTCAATGAGTCCCAATTAATTAATATAATTTGAGGATAGGCATAAGTGAGTTTTCATGGAATAAAGATAACAAATAAAAAGAATATATCAAAGAGACAATTAGATCAATAATCTAGAATTCACTATCCAATAAAGTTTCATATACTTATATACTTGCATGAGGGGGGCAAGATAAATAGAAACATCCTGACTTCGCCAAAATAATATATATATATGCTTATATACTTTCCTTAATGGTTTTGGTGGGTCAATCATGTAATGTAGATATTCAATTTAGGAAATGTCATGATGAAAGATAAAGAGAGAGAGGTTGGAATTGTGCCTCATTAGAATCAAGGTGTGGCCCTCTCCCATAATAATCAACCAATTTACTTTGTTATATAATATGGGAAAAGAAAAGAGAAGTGGGCAAGTCTTTATGGGGACCATCCCCAAAGGGGAAAGAACCGTGGAAGACCTCATTAGGCTAGTGTATATATATAGACATGAATCTACTTTCTTCTCATTGAACCCTCTCTTCATGCTCTCCCATCATCTTTATCATATTCTTCCTCCTCACACATAAGATTTTACATAGGGTATGTATAAGGACTGCAAGAATCCTCTCGCCTATCGTTGACATAGCACCGGTCCTTGATGCTTTGATAAATGCACTACAACAAAAATGCCCATTAGTGGCCTTTTAGAAATGCCACAAAAAAATGCCACTAAACATGTTTAGTGGCATTTGTTGACACTTAAAAACATTCCTCTAGTACCAATGGAACTAGAAAGATAGTGGCGTAAGTTGTAAATGCCACTAAACGTTTGTCTTTAGTGGCTTCAATTAAATGCCAAATAAATGCCACTAAAACATCATTTGGCATTTATAAAAAGCCACTATCCATCAATTAGCTTTTATACAAATGCCACTATTTTATATAATGTTGTTGTATGAAACATTTCTTATTGACTGTAATGGCGTATCAACAAAGCCACTAATGACATACTTTCTGCATTACTACATTTTTATGGGTTTTCGTCATTCAATTTTCAGTTCAGTATCAAGTTTTCTACTTGAATGTCAATTGCAACCAAACTCAGTTTTCTAAAAGTATGAATATTTTTTATTTATAATCAAATCACAATTACATGGGGAGGACATTTTACCTTGCCCCTTAGATTGAATACAACACCACTAATATACTTTCATACAACATTTTTCTACTTAGTACAATAACTTCTACATCATTAATTGGATATGTCTCTTCCCTGATATGACTATCTACTATTCAAGAAGTCAGCTTTAGAGTTCCTTTTGGAAATATCTTTATATTCTGGTGGAATCCCTGAACCACCTCCCAGAACCACTAGATAACATGTGATGCATTGTTATAGTTGGAGTCACCTCCCATAATCACTGGATAATAGGTGTTGCATTGATGTAGTCAGAGTAATCTGTATTACGAAGTAATCACTAACCATGTATGATAGACTTGGAACTGAAGTTTCTGGAAGATCATGCGTTGTTTCAGTTGTTAAAAACTTACATCACTTGAAAATGATTCAAACTCATGTTAGGTGCACCTGAATTTTAGCATGTATGCAATAAAATGAGTAATAGGGAAAAGTTAGTGTTTATTGTCAGGACTTTAGCATGTATGCAATAAAACGAGTAATCTTAATAAGAAGATGTACCTGAGGACTAGCATGAAAAATAGATTCAAGACCATTGTGGAAACAATAATAGATAGCAACTTGCATGGGTTTATATTGAAGGAATGTATCTTCAAGAGAACTAACAGAATATGCCACCATACTTGCGGCCTATAGGACATCTTCCCAATCTTCAAATGTCTCTTTCCAGTGGTTTCCCCTCAACCACCCAACCTCCACCTGCAAGCCAGCTTCTCAGTTTAGGCACCATGTTACTTTTGCATAGTTCAGAACATGTATAAGGAGCACTGGCTAACGCCAATCAACAAAAATTACGTGGATTAAGTATATCACAATTGCTTTAGCAACCCATTCAGCAAGCACCTTCTCAGATGGTGCTTCAGCAGTAGGGACAAGCATTACAATCAGGATTGCAGCCTTCTCAACCATCAGATTCCCAACTTCAGCAACAGTTGTAGCTAAATAATGAATTGAGATTGAGTCAGCAGCAGTTCCAAATTAAAGTAACTGGTGCAATTATGGGGACTTGTAATCAGACAAACTAAAAAGATTAGTCCTGCAGACAAAAAAGTAAAAAAAAAGAGACTTGTCATCAATTATATTGGTAAAACCAACTGAGAAATATTGCCATACTAGGATCAATTTAGTACTTAATTAAGTTTCCAGTACCTTAAAGATGTGTCTAGCATAATTTAATAACATGCACATCCTGCATGATCAGCAACACCTATAAATGACATAAAAGAACAATTCTAAATGAGTTTGTTTCTTGGTATTCAATGAAGACATTTGCATAACTTTATAGAATATTTACATTAATACAGAGATGTAAATTGGTTAATTACCAAAAATAGAATATGTATGTTCGAACCTTTTTGCCAACTACAGAGAGAAGATCACCACAAACTTAAATATAACAGACTACGTGATAACAAATACACATATACCTAGTGAAAGAATTAGGTTATTTATGAATCCTAGGGAGTACACCAGAACTAAGAGGGATTCTGACAAATAAATAAAAATTCTGATAAATAAAGATAATGAAGCATGTGGGACCTTGAATCTTCAATGGTTGATCAACATCACCGACATAATTTTGCATACAATCCAACTTGACATGTAAGTGTTGGGCCTTGGTTGCATGAATCCTTCTTATCCATTTACTTCTCTTTCTAGTTTCATTTTCATTAAGATGTAATCAATTTAAATCTATTCATATCATCCTTTCTGAAGTTAATGAAGGGCTACAACCCCCTTTTTAAAATGGTCATTAACTATTTTCTTAGAGTTATACTTCATTATGTTTGTACCCACTCTGTTGTTTGTGACCTAGACCTCTATTTTGAGAACCACAAACATTCAGTAGTCAGTATCCCTATGTATTGCCCATAGTACGCTGATTGGTTTGGATATCAAAATCTGTAAGTTTTGAGATGCCCATTCTGATTCAATTTTGGTAAACAACCTAAGTTTTGACTCAAAATTGAATGGATAAATTGATGTTGTAATCTTTGAATACTAATAGATGCTCGTAAGTGATAATTTGAGTATGTTTCATTGGGGTGTCTTTATATATGCAAAGGAAGCTCTAAAACAATCTTTGAAGATGTAGAAGTAAAAATGGTGAATAGAAGTGAGAAATTTCTAGTAATCTTAGTAGTAGAGGGCAAATTGATTAGGTAAGCAAAGTGATGCATCTTGTGATGTAGTTATAAGTGTAAGTTTTATCCCAAATGGTACTATTGTCCATCACATCCATCATCAACATCCAATGGGGGCAAGGATAAGCCATCGTGTAGGCTTTTCTTGATAAGAACTTGCTCATTTTGATCCTACAAATATGTTGGGGGCTCATTAAGATCATGGGTCTCATCCATTAGATTTATCTTTTGAAGCTCCTCGTGCTTTGATAGATCTAAAGGTAGACAAGAAACTCTAAAAGAAACATGAATGAATAGTTGGAATATAAATATATCAGTAGGAATTGCATTAGACTCATACTAAAATCAATATATAGATATGAGTAGGAACTACAACAAACCTTCCTGAACGGTAGTAAAATAGAAAAGTAAGTATACCTTGGTACACAATGACTACAATAAAATACCAAGAATTGTAATGCCCTTCATTAACTTGCAAAGCACTATGGAGGTTCCTACACAACTTGAAATAGCAGGGCATCTAAAACTATATTTGTTGTTTTCTCTTCAACACGTCAAAATTACAAAGCATATACATATGCATCATTATGCCCTTCATTTACTTGAAAATCACTTTGGGAGTTCCTAAACAATCTAAAATATCAAAAAATGCAAAACTATGTTTGTTGTTATATTTAAAACTTCAAAAGTTGCATAGCATATGCAAATGCATCAATTCTCAATTAATACAGACATTTGATAGTAGAAAATATGCACTAAATTTAATCAGAAAAAAATTATATTCTATTGAGAAGCATGACGAGAGAGAAGGAATTGAGTAACTTTGAAACCAAACTATTTTGGCAACTCAATGGAAAATTTAAATAAGTGTTGAAATCTGGTTGATAATGTGAATTAAACTATTTAAACACTCTCACGTAAAGGGCTGATTAAATGGGACAAAAATGATCAACTGAAAAGTGGAAAAAGAAACATTTATGACATCATTCAAAGAATACAAAAGATGTTAGAAGAGAGCTACGATGAAGATGTGGAGCAAACTAGGAAGGTTGGTGATAAAAAAATCACTCTGACCTGTTCATACAAACTGAAAACTAAAAGCTATATCACATTTTAGTGCAATAGCCAAAAAAGGGAAAATTGCCAAACTAAAAAATGAAGCAAGAGAATGGCTTGACAATGACAGTGTAGTCAGAAAACATGTTAAAGAATTCTTCTTAAATAAGTTCACAAGAGGACCAACACCCACTTGGGAATAGTTGGATATTTGCTCAAAAAATCCAAGATATGATGCCTGACAAATTTCATAAGATAGAGAAGATGTTAAAAGGAGGAATTCTAGAAATCCCAATTGAAACAAATC
This sequence comes from Alisma plantago-aquatica, assembly GCA_963693085.1. Taxonomy (NCBI): domain Eukaryota; kingdom Viridiplantae; phylum Streptophyta; class Magnoliopsida; order Alismatales; family Alismataceae; genus Alisma; species Alisma plantago-aquatica. The sequence continues at coordinate 808,855,431 of OY856413.1, read as the reverse complement.
CCAACAAGGAAACAGGGCCTGACAGAATGGACTATGTTTTCCTCCAAAGCAAATGGAGCACTAAAAAAAATCTCTTACCCTAACAATCAACTCATTTCTATCAAATGAAATGTTTCCAAACCATATGCGAGATGATTTATATCATAATACTCTAATTTATGAGGACTAGGATGAAAACATATATTTTGGGTGGAGTATATTTACTAAATAAGTGTGGAAACCATTACCACATACACCATCTAGGTAACCAAGTTTCCATCTAGCATATGTAAGAAATTGGACACAATCATAAGAATTTCCCTCCTTTTAGGAGGATTGAGGAGTTAAGAAACAACCAACATATGTTGTGGAAAAAGTTTGAAAAAGTAGGCAAAGTGAAGGCCCATTGGAAACTACCATGGACGACATGCTTACTCTATAAGATAAATGCCATTATGTTCCAAGTAAATTAGATCTCTTATTTGTATTCCAAAGAGAGTACAGAGAGGAATACACCATTGACGGGATGTATACAAGATGTAGTAACATAAAATAATATATTTAGCATTCTCTATGGGGATGTTCTAGTATTCAAAAATCATAGAATATGATTGATAAATCCAATTGGATAGAATTCATACAAGTAACTAAGCTCTAAAATAAAAGATACTAAGGTGGACTAAAGATGGACAAATGGAGAAGGAGGATTCAACAATCAAGAATTGGGGCTTTATCACAAGTATTAAGAACCTAGTTCATATTATATTAAAATGTTATATTTTCTTTACATGCCCTCGTTAACTTTTTCTAAATACTTGTTTCTTCTAGAAAATTACAATTTTATAGTGGACATATATTAATCCCCAAGTGTAAGAATGTGTTCCAAATTTTATACCAATGAAGGATATGTTCCACCCTCTTGTGTGATGTTTCATTTGATAGGGTGTTTGCAAAACCCACTGATTATACATCATAATGAGATTACTTTAGAATTTATATAATACAAGTTCCTTCATTCATAAAGAATCACCCTTTAAGGTTATGACTAACATGGACTTCTCTATGATCTTGTGACCAATATTCTATGTAAGTCTTTTTATTGGTTTTATATGATAAAAATCAATTATGTTTATCATTTGAAAATATTATTAACAATAATTTCCTTTTATTGTTTTAGTTTTAACAAAAAAAATTAGTGCAACGTTTTTAAATTTTATTGATAAACACATAAATCCCATGTATTTTAACTAAATTAAGTCATATACTACGATAACAAAAAATCATTCAAATTTGCACTTAAAATAAGATCTGCAATTTCAATTACTTGAAAGTGAATGTATAAAGTAGAAATGTATCTCTTTGAAGCATTATATTAGTTATAACTTTGTTCCAAGAACCTCACGAACAAAGAGATTAACACACAATCAATGAAGAATCTTTTATTATCATATATGTCTAAAGCATACCTGAATTGACTGCATACATTGGCATATACAATAGCAATAGTGCATTGTGTTCTCCTGCCCATTTTATTGCATTTTGTTGCCTCTTTCCAATTTTACCTAGAAATCACAAGAGTATCCATTCACACAAGAAGTTAACATCATCAAAATCAAGTACATAATAGTCTGATTATCTTTGTTTGACCAAAATTATATTGAAGAAATAACAAGTGTTACTTGTACAAAATCAAACATAAAATTATCATCTCTATTTGTAGATATGATGATGTATATGCCCTTACTTTAAATATTGTTAGTACATATAATATTAGTTCTTTAATGCAATGGTAATTCCTTAACATAGAACATCTACACAACGAAGATAGTCTGAAATTTCTAATACAAAGAAAATGCATATAAGATACAAGCGTGGGAAACCATAAATTGTAGGGAATGAGTAATTTTCAGATGAAAAAAAAATGTTATTCATGGTATAGGCTAGATGTTCTTCTTGTTCACTCGTAATGGTTCTTATTGCCCCTTTAGAGGGGTTTTCAGTGACCTGCTATTTTCATATTACATTCACAAAGAAATGCAATTGTATACATATATCATAAAGATCATGCATATAGAGTGTAAGATAAAGTATAGACTACTCATGCAAAGATGCTCGTTTGTATAAGTTCAGAGGGACAATTTATTTTTTATCCAGATATTATTTAAGAAACTTTGCAAAGCAAGAACATGACTCAATGATAGTTGGTTTTTCATTCAGAGATTTTGAATTAGTTCATTATTTGTGAGAAGAGAGGATTTTGTTTTTTATTTATTTAAACAAAATACTTGAATCCAACCTGCATATATAATAGAAACCACATTGAAGAAAGTGCACAATTTTATTATGTGAATTGACAATGAAGAAAGAGGAGAAACACCTTATACAAATGTGATGCAAGTTCATTCACTGGCTTGATTATTTCCAGTTCCCTTGGAATGCAGTAAATAATGTAGGATCATGCCATCTATCATCGATGGGTTTAACACAAACTACAAGAGTAAATCAATAAAGATATAGGAAGGAAGAAAATATAGAAGTGGCCATGGAGTATATTTTGTCTATCAAATAAATTTTCAGTAAAAATCCATGCGTTAACAAGTACAAACCCATGAGGTGAGGGAGATGAGTAGGATGGTTTCACGGATTAGGGAGATGAAGTTGACCTTCTAGTTTCATGTATAAAACCTACAGAAGAGTACATTTAGGTTTTTTTTAGAAAATTCGATCATTGTATTATAACTCATTGATAACACTAATTTTTGTGATATTTTAGACTATTTTTCTATTATCAAAACTGCCATTTTTAGCTATTTTCCTCTCTTTTGTGTGCACTTTCGCAATAATTGGCCAAGCAATGCTCTTAATCCTATATTTCCATCTTTTGTAGAGTTTCTCCTCATTTTGGTGCAATAAGGCCGTCCCGACCCACAAAATAAGTCCAAGTATGCACCGACCTTCCTGACGCCCGAAACACGCCCTGCCCGGTAGGGTGGAACGACACCACGACGCGCGACAAGGGGTGCCGCGCAAGGAAGAACTGACGGACGACACGCCTCTTACCTGACAGGGAGCCATAGTCGCCACGACAACCCAAGTATGTCGAGCGACACAGCCACCCACTGGCAGGTGTCGTTGCCCGTCACGTGACCAACGACTGACATCCCTGCACCGAGCGATACGGGTATCGACCGTCCATCGACCCGCGAATGAGGAGGACACGTGGCGCTTCGAGCACCATAACTTTCCCCAACCGCTGCCTATAAATAGCAGCTACAGGGAGCCGAAAAGACAGCTTGGTCAGTTCGAACAAGGCAGACAGTAGGGAACTTGAGCTATCTTCGAGGAGAATCGTGAGAGCAGACGTATCGTGCCCCAATGCTCGTACCGGGTGACACTAGGTGAGCTCTTCCCAGCCCGAGAGGGAGGGGACTGGTTCACCTAGGACTGTACCGGGAGACACTGAGGGCCGATATCGGCCGATGTAGATATGCGACACGAGTGCCCGACATCCACGCCCGACAGTAGAACGCGTAGCTCCATGCCCGACAAGATATCGAACCCGATACGCTTCGCTCATCAGGCGTGCCACTCGAGAGGGTGTGCCGCCCGACACGACTGTATCGGGCTAGGCCCCTGACCGATATAGGGCTGGAGAGCCATAGTAGTTTGTCGTCCTTCTACATCAAGAAGGCGACACCTATCTTTACTTTCTGTCATTTAATTCCTTGCTTATGCATTGTAATTAAGACCATTTATTTGTCTATGGAAATAGAAGATGCTTAATTACTTGTTGCTCTTTGCTCGGTACAATCTGTTGGATGACTACTATGTTTGATATCCGAACTCTAGCTTGCATGTTTGGATCGCGTTTCACTTAGCTACCGAATCATGTTTTCCCGTCGCAACAACTTCGAGAGTTGTGTTGTGGCTCTAGTGTTTGGCCTGATTTTGGAGTACGAGAGTTCCTGGAACGGAGTTGCTTTAGTGACCTTTTCACTCTAATTTTAGTCCAGTGACCTCGAGAGGGGCGCTGACGCCTTGTTAGAGGTACCCGCTTCGATAGGAGGGGTACATGACTAGTTCTACCGCCACTTGTTTTACCGGAGTTTTATCCTTCGTACCTCGCTTTAGCTCGAGCAATATCTTTATGTTTCTGTTGCATGAAAACCCCTAAAAACTACTAAATGACTAAAATGATAAATCTTTCTAGTAGCTCCAGTTGGAGATAGTTTTCTTCGTTTTATTTGTGACATCTTTCTGCTTCCCTTCTGGGAATTTATCTCTCTTTTACCTGCCGGAGTGTAGCGTGTCGATTCCATGTTCTCTACACTACCACCCTTGTCCCTGTGTTTGACCCCGTATATCTACTTCGACCCCGTAAACAAAGTTGCGGGGGCCTATAAGGATTCGGGTTTATAAATGTAAAAGCTCGACTTCCTCAAATCCGCCTCCAATTTTAGGATGCACGATTTAGGCCGGTCAACTTTTTGGCGCCGTTGTCGGGGACAAGGCAAAAATGGTACTGTTGACGAATCCGAATCCACTAACTACACTCTTGTGCCTCAAACTTAGCAATGAGTTTGACAACACTCTTTTTCTTTTTCTTCTTTTTCTTTACTATTATTCTCTGCTTGAAATTAATAAATCTTTTTTCTAAACTTGATTCCTCGTGCCACTAATAGGTACTCAGAAGAACGGTGATCTGTTCCACTGAGCACCAACTCCAACCGTCATGCCACCTCGCATTGAACCACCCCATTCTGAAGGTGAACGCCAAAGGAGGAGGCCTGATTCGCCCCCGCCTGAAGGCAACAACAGGTACGATGGTGACCATCAACAAGAAGATCCAGACTCAGGAGAGTACGAAGAGGACCATCACCGACATAGACGCCGTCACTGTCAGACGCAAAGAAGAAATCAAAACGATCAGGAACAACGCCGGGGAGAAAGCGACAACAACGACTCCGAAGAGGAGGAGAAGACGCTAAGAGAGTTGGCATCCACAAAAGCCAACAACCCCAGATGTCCCGTCATCACGCCGCGGTTCAACGTGGAAAATTTTGAGCTTAAGATGTCCATGATCTCTATGATTCAAAACAAAAGCTTCAGGGGGAGTTCGAAAAGTGACAATCCCTACCACCATCTCGATGCATTCAAAAACATATGTGATACGATAAAAATGCGGGGGGTCCCTCAAGAGGTTATCTACTGTAAGGGCTTCATCTTCTCCCTAGAAGACAAGGCCCTATCCTGGTATCTTGGGTTACCCCACCAGTCTTTGAATGGATGGGGAGCTTTGGTCGATGCGTTCGTAAACAAGTTCTACCCCACCGAAAGAACGGTCAGAAACAGACAAAAAATAACCTCCTTCATGCAAAAGCCGAGTGAAAGCCTCCATGATGCCTGGGAGCAGTTCCAGGAGTATCTGAGGGATTGCCCCCATCATAACTACAAGAAGGGCTTCCTCATCACCACCTTCTATAATGGCCGACTCCCGATAAAAGGGTGTCACTAAATGCGGCAGCAGGCAGTGACTTCCTGGGGAAGAAACCAAGCAAGTCTGAAAAGATCATCAAGAATATGGCCGAGCTGATGGTCGGCGCTGACTTTGATCGATCTGACCGAGGACAGGTCAAGAAGGGAGGTGAAGGGTCTACCCTTGAGTCTAAGGTGCTGGAGTCCATCACCTCGCAGATACAGAGAATCACCACTGATGTTAAACAACTGCGAGAAGCTGGTGGGAAAGCTAAAAAGCCAGTCGAGAAGGTGATGAAATGCGTCACATGCGGTGAAGGGGGACATGGGGTAGACAACTGCGTTTACACCCGAATGAACGCAAACAGTGATTCTGAATCGGAAGACGAACAGATCGAAAATGTCTCCTTCGTGAACTTCAAAAGGCCAGATCATCCCGGGTTTAACTACGGCAACAAAGATGCAGCTGAGAATTATCACCAGCTGCATGCTATATCTAAGCCAATACAAGATTTTGAGAGGAGAGGGGGGTCTGGTCAATATACCAAGAACAGTCAATTCCAATCAGGGAAAGGAAACTTTCAGGCACAAGGCAAATATCAAGGGCCGAACAAAGATCAGGACAAGGGCTCGAGCCAATCTGATGTAATTGGCCAGCTTTTCGACTTCGCAAAGAAGTAGAACATGATTAATAACTAGCTAGCGCAGAGTGCGCTATCAAATTTAGGTGTTTTGAACTCATTGCAGGTCCAGCTGGCGGATATGTAGACGCATCAACACCAAATTGATCAGAAGTTAGCTCAAATGGCCGAATTAATGAAGAATCCTTCTGGCAGAATACTGTCCAATACTGAGGCTGCCAAGAAGGCAGGGATGTGATCAAGAAGAAAAAGGGATGGAGTCGCAAAAGATGGACGATACTAAAGGCTAGAGGATGAAAAAGCTGGAACTGACAAGCTAGAGATGAAAAACTACAGCGCTTCTCCGGAGGCAACCCGAGTTGTTTTTAAATTCCTAGTATAGGGCACATTTACTTTCAAACAAGATGAACATTATGAACATTATGGCATGTAATAAGGCCCAAGTCAGTGCATACGCCACATGCGCTGACCCTTATCGGTCACCGCCTTAGTTTTATAGACCGGGATGGGTAATACCATCTGAGGCCGGGACCTCAGTCTTCGGCCAATGATGTTTTACTCATCAGCCAAAGTTTAAATCACTTTTGTTTTCATGATATGACGGAAGAAACCCAATCGGAGTTATGAGTGTGCCCATATCGGGTAGTGGAATTTCAGGCATCGCAAGGGCTGTGATGGATTACACACCTAGACGGCATGCACCTGTGACCGTCGCACCAAAGGACTGATCACCCTTAGGCCAACAGATGGGCTTGCCCATCTTACGAGTTGCCCTAACGGCCGACAACCGCCCCGGTTTTACCTGTTTTTACCCCGGTTGAGTTTACTATATAAGCGGGGATGAGTTTTACCGTGTCGGGATCCTTGCCTTACCGTTCTCTCGCTTCCATATCATGCTAAGACCTTGTGTTGTTGCTCCCGCATCACGCAAGTTTGCCCTACTCTCGTGTCGTGCGAAAGTTCAGGAAGGTAACGCCCGACAGACCTTATCACCCGGCAGGTTGTGTCGCCCAACACGTTTCTTTCGAGCATGTAGCTTATCGGCCTGATGATTTCTCGGTTGAGCGGTTTTGTATCGCCCGATATGGGTGTTGCGCGATGTGCCCTTGATTTACGTTTGCCCGATACTCGTGACGGGCGATAGCTGTGTCACCCATTTTTGCATTACCTCTCCTACTTTTGTTATCGAGCGACACGCTGCTCTGCTTTCGGGAGGACCGTATTGGGCGTATCACCCTATCGCCTTCGTATTGCCTGATACGCCCATTTTAAGCGATAGACCTAACGCGCGTTTGATCTTTTACCGTATCGGGCGATACCCACCCTTTTGTATCGGGCAGAAGGATGCACCTCTGAAACCAGTGTGTCGCCCGATACGAGGGTACCGAACAATCTTTGTACAGTGAAATACCTGGTCAACACATTTAATGAAGGTATTTCTCTTATTGTCTTCCAGAAATGGCCTGCATCAAGACGACCGCTATCCCAGTTGACGAGCAAGGCAGGAGAGTCTACCCAGAGACTGTTGCTGAAGGGCAGTCTGCCAGGCCTAAGCGCCCAAACCCAGGGCAAGCTGGGATGTCGGCATCAGGAAAGAGGGCTAGGGTTGGAGAGGTGGCGGTACCACCCTCAGCAACGACAAGGAATACACCCCAGGAACCCTTGGAATACACCCCAGGAAGGTTCCTGCCAAGGGATGACGAGCATGCACGCCGTTACGCTGAGATGTGAACCAAGCTCTACAGGCCGAGCAGGTTCTGCCATCGGACTTCTTTCGTGGAGCTGGGCATTTTTGAAAGATTGAGGGGCGTTCTTGCCGCGGATGGGTTGAAGAAGATCTACCTCGGCCGCTCTTCCTCCTACACCGAGCTCACGAAAGAGTTCATGTCGTCTCTCCGCCGAGTAAAGAATACTGTAGCTAAAAAGAAAGAATATGACGGAGCTGATAGACTCCAAGCCAGGTTGTACAACTCAGAGTATGCAATCTCCGAGAAGTTGCTGAACAAGATCTTCTCTTCCAGCGAGGAGGAGGAAGATTTGATGAATAACTGTGAGACTATCACCGAAGGAGACGGGTTCAACCCTGTGGGGCTCTAGAATAAGCTGACCGGCGAGTCATCCTTTAAGCCGGGAGTCAAAGTGGCAGCGATGCACTCCTGTTTCTGGAGAATCATACACAAGTTGGTGGCATGCCTGCTGTTCAGCAAAAATGAGTCCAGCAACATTTACACAGAAGAACTCCATGTCATATGGCACCTGATGGAGGGAAGAGTGATACACCTCGGACGGTTCCTGCTGAACAAGCTACACCCGATAAGGGATGCCACCAAAGAATATTGCATGGGGGCATCGTTAACCTAATTGCAGTAGGGATCGGGTACCCTAAGGACCGCGAAGTATGTCAAGGACACAAGGAGACGAGGTGATTGACCTCAAATACCTGATGAGGACCGACATCATAAGGAAGGAGGGGGAGGCTACTTCTACAAGTTCGCAAGGACGAACACACTCCTCCCACTCCCTCGCTGCGCCACTTATGACACAGACAAGCTGGTCTTCACTACCGCATAGATTGAGGGCGTGGCGGCAAATACGGTCCATGCCACCCCCGCAAGTGTCCGGGAAAGGACAAATTCAGAGCTTCAGACGACGGCTACTAATAGGGCTGTCGTCACTCCTGCAATATCAGCTACAGCCATGACGACGGCTGAAATGGCCGAAGAAGAACCGGTGATCATTGAGGTCACCGAGGCAATGACGACGGGAGCTTCCGCAGAGAAGACGTCTGTTGTTCCCGACATCCATGTAATGCCAGTAGAGGCAGAGGAAGAACCGTAGCCGGACGCTAGTAATGAGGTGTTCGCCGCGATCCTCCAGATGAGACTCGAAGGCGTGCAACTAACACCGACACCACCACCAGTGTCTCCAATCAGAGCTACTGAAAGGATCGCCGAGGATGTAGAGGTGGAGCAGCATCCGCCCGCACCACAGCCATCTTCACCAGGACATGAAGGTGGGGAGGAGACAGCCGCAAGAAGGCCGACACCTCACCCAGAGACATCTGCCACGCGAACAATAGAGATAAACTCTGCCTCGTATGGTAGACCAGAGCGCGAGCAGGGGATCGCAAGGACAGAAGGGAGGACAGCGGGAACCCCTCCGTCATTCGGGATGATGCTAGGGTACAAGCTCGACTACTTGCGGGAGGTAACATACAACAACTCAGCTACCTATATTTCCCTAACCCGCACGTTTGCATCTTCCAAGACAAGTTGAACAGCCAAGAGCAAGAGTTGCTGACTCTAGCTGGCCTTCCCAGCGGGCTAGAGGCTCTGAATGCGACACTGCAGCAAGTTCTCCAACGCCTCGACAAGATCGAGGAGAGGTTGGATAGAGGGGACGATCATCCGCGCCGAAGGCAGCCGAGAAGGTCGCCATCGCCCCCTAGCCTTGGCTCTCCTTCTTCTTCATCAACATCTGCCTCTGCAGCAGGGTCCGCCTCTGCCTCCAGCGAGCGATCCACAACACCCGAGGAGGGGACGTAGCCAAAGTCAACCGACGGTGCTCCAACAGGACAGGAGAGATCCTTAGGTCTAGAGGAAGAAAATCCCTCAGTCTCCCTGGATGATGTTGAAGATGATAACGCAGATATCAGCATCGGGGGAGACTCTTCTCACGATTCAGAGGGAGAAAAAGGGGACGTGTATGAAGCTAATGAAAGACATCTTCCCCGAGGAAGACACTCGATGGCAGACAGGTTCCGTGAGCCATCTGAGATACCTTCCTTCGAGATGGCCGACTTCGACAGAAGAGCCATTGGCTACCTGACGATTAGAGACCAGAAACTACTGAACAGGGTCCTAAGATCGCGGGCGGATGAAGAAGACGTCGTCTGGAGTGACATCAACTTCTCCGTACAACGGGGAACACTCCGCGGCATGTTCCGCTCGCCGGCCTTCGTCAGAAAAAGACTGTTTAGAGTCCTCAAAAATGCGATAATAGAAAATATCGATAGCATGACAGGCCGGAAGAAAATATACGCCACCACCCCGACCTTGGTGAGAAGGATAATGAAGGGGGAACAAGATTCCACTGCGGTGACCAACATGGTGCGACACATTGACGAGCATAGCCCTAACCTCATGTTGGCACCGTACAAGCACCACAACTTTTGGTTCCTCTGCATAGCAGACTTAAAAAACCACGACGTCCGGCTGCTGAACTGCAATTACAATGAGGTGCCGCACGCCGGAACTGCTTTCAGCTGCCCGGAGGACCAAAAGCTGAGACTTCTACCGCTGCGTCTTCTACGAGCTATCAAGCAAGGAGCCAAACATCACGACGGTGTTTGGAACTTCTATTCTATTCAAAACTTCCCCGTCCAGGCTAAATAGGGAAGCGGAAACATCGCCTTAATCGTCTTAAGTGCAATTGAAGTGCTCAGTACTTTTGGCAATTTGAGGGCCCTTAGGGGAAAATGTTTCTATCAACACAGGGGCACATACACCATGGTACTGATCAAATACGGGTGCTATTTTTGAGATGCAGGGGTACCTGATAAGCTGCTGAACGAAGACCAGGAGGACGAATCTTCACAATCCAGCAGCTCCACAGAGAAAGAAGCGGAACAAGAAGCTGACACCCACGGAGCAGGCAAGCAGTTAAAGACCCTACAGAAAGTGCACGGGATGGAAGACGCTGCTTCGCCTATAGGTACATAAGGGATGATCTCAAACTTCGACCTCTTCTCGTGTGCTACGCTCACAGAGGAGCATGTAGACGAAATCCTTCTGAAGTTAGCAGATGCTACCACTGGAGATGTCATTTACAAGGCAGGCAATGTGGTAGTCCCAATAGATTATCTGAGGGATGTGGTTAAAGAAGGAGGATGCCTGGCGGTATCTGTGTTTACCGCTTGCATCCAAATATTACAGTCAAAGTTCGAACACGCATACATAGCCCATACGATGTTGTTCAACGACGTCTGCCTAGCCGATGAAACAGGAGCAAAGTAGTTTTTTCTGGAAGAGTTGGAAAGCGGGGTCCCTAGGCAATTTTTTCTGCCAATATTGCATTATAACCATTGGACACTCCTGACGGTGTACACTCGGCAACGAGCAAGAATCTTTTACAACAACTCAGACAACAACAAAAATCATCCAGTGTCGTGTACATCAGAACCACTGTCATCTGTCGAACGCTTGACTCGAAAATACTACGACGAGGTGACAAAGATGATACAACCATTCCTGGACACGCAAGCAAGCAAATGGCACAAACTCCAGTTCTTCCACCACAGCCCGCAACCGTTTTCCCTATCTAACGACTGCGGAATATATGTCCTGGAATGGATAGCAAACAAAGCAGCGCCTGACCAGCTCCAACACATCGATTATCACAGCAAGAGAGGAGAATATGTGTCGGAGCTTCTATCTGACACAGGCGCGCTCATTGGCTAACCCTCACTGGATCAACATTACCTTACCTTATCTATTTCACAACTCTGGGACAAAGTGTGGACTAAGTTTGGGGGGGGGTACCATGTACTAGTGAGGGAGGTACAAAATTTTGTCTCGAATTCTTTATTCTTTTGTCCTTTCCTATATCATGTGTACATATATATGCTCATATAATTCCCATGCTTATGTACAAAGTCTATATTAGTAAAAACAAATATGATGCAACTTCTTGCAAAGTTAGTTTTCTTTGTGCTTAAAGAGATACAAGTTCTGTTATATCTTTTTGATAATGCTGCTTTAAATGAACAGAAGATTACATTTTTCCACGCCAAAAATTTCGAAAAATATAATAATCTCGCAAACAGCAAAGAGACGAGTATGGAGAAGGAAAAAGCTTCCCAAACAGCAGAAATCTCTTTGTTTCCCCTTTACCCAACAAAAATCCCAAAAAGAGAGAGAAGCCTTATGAGAGTGAATAAAAGCATGAGAGTTGTGCCCAATAAAAGAAAAGAAAACAATATATATACCCGCTTGTTTTCCAAAAGTACCCATCTTTAGGCATGGTAGATCTGGGGCAGTGGTACGTAGGATGTGAAATCACTACTCTAAAGCCAACTGGCTTGGACTGCAGGGACCACTTGCCCGCTAACGGACCCTTACCTGGATGGACTGATGGAAAACAAAGGTGAAAAACTCAAAAAGCCTTAGCCTACCCTTTCTGCCCCAAAAATAAAGCTGTTTGGTGTGTAAGCTAACTTCGGAATCATACACTAAAGTCTTGCTGAAGCTGTAAGAAAAAAAATTGTACTGAAATAATAAGGCAGGAAATGCAAGGTCTTTTGTTCGTATTGAGACATCATTATCTCTAAAGGCATTACTATACTTGCTTTACCTCTTGGACTGAAAACTGTACCAAAACAAGAAGAAGCATCACAAAATAAAGTTTAAATATTGATTGAGGACAATCAAAACACTAAGTTTGGGGGAGTTGATAACACCGATTTTTGTGATATTTCAGACTGTTTTTCTGTTATCAAAATTTCCATTTTTAGCTATTTTCCTCTCTTTTGTATGCACTTTCGCAATAATTGGCCAAGCTGTAATGACAATCACCAAACTGATAGACAAATCATTACTAATTAAGCAGAATTTAAAACATTACCAGTGGATTAACAAAAATCACTAAAAATTAAAACCATTTTGCAAAAAGATCCATTTCTAGGAAAACTCTTTAAGGCAGAACCAAAACTTTATATAGATCATTGTTCACATTGTACATACACTTGACCATCTCTTCTCGAGGATAACATATAATAGTTTCTTTGTCAAAACATATAATGAAGCAACATAAAACCTCGAGGCTTACAAGCCAAAACCTCAGATCGTTCATGAAACCATAACGAACCAACTCCAAGGACATGAGAGTACAGAGACGACACATAGGACTTCTATCTACAAGACATGACAGACAGTACACTCAACCTGAGATGTCACTGTTGTCCCTGCCACTGTTGTTCTTTTTCTGCAGAAAGGTCTTCACCTCCTCGTGCACGTCCACCTAAAAATTTGGATCCTACGGGGGTGAGACAATTGAAAATTGCCCCAGCGAGAGATATAACTCTCTTCCAACAATGTTATTATCACAGTTAAATAGTATTAAATTGAGTTGAGGATAAGCAGTTTAGAACATTCTCATCTCTTAAAGCATTGCCACTATCTATGATAGAGCAGTAAATCATCTATTCACTTTATAAGGAATATGAAGAAACACGTATATCATTTACTCATCATACTATCTCAAGTTTATCATGTGATGCTCATTATCATGATATGTCATCCATGAATCATTCTCATTTCTATCTATTGGCCTCAGCCAATCTGCTAACCAGATATTGAATTGTACCAGTTATGTGAGTATACATCATCATATCCTGTCCAAGCATTGGACTATGCCAAACATATCCAACCATTCCAGGCATTGGACTATGCCAATCCTTTGCAAACAGCCAGGTGTTGGATATTACCAACCCTATGAACAGCCTGGTATTGGACTCTACCAATCCAGTGATTAACAACCATGTATTGGGGTTATTACCAATCCTGTGAACAGCCTGGTATTGGACTCTACCAATCTAGTGATTACACAGCCAAGCATTGGGTTTATTACCAATCATGTGATTACAGGCTTCATGCCTCTGCCAGGTATTGGATTATTACCAATCCTGTGATTATAGGCTTCATGCCTCTGCCAGGTATTGGGTTATTACCAATCCTATGATTATAGGCTTCATTCCTCTGCTAGGTATTGGGTTATTACCAATCCTATGATTATAGGCTTCATGCCTCTGCCAGGTATTGGGTTATTACCAATCCTGTGATTATAGGCTTCATTCCTCTGCCAGGTATTGGGTTATTACCAATCTTATGATTATAGGCTTCATGCCTCTGCCAGGTATTGGGTTATTACCAATCCTGTGATTATAGGCTTCATGCCTCGGCTAGGTATTGGGTTATTACCAATCCTGTGATTATAGGCTTCATGCCTCTGCCAGGTATTAGGTTATTACCAATCATGTGATTATAGGCTTAATGCCTCTACCAGGTATTGGGTTATTACCAATCCTGTCATTATAGGCTTCATGCCTCTGCCAGGTATTGGGTTATTACCAATCCTGTGATTATAGGCTTCATGCCTCTGCCAGGTATTGGGTTATTACCAATCCTGTGATTATAGGCTTCATGCCTCTACTAGGTATTGGGTTATTACCAATCCTATGATTATAGGCTTCATGCCTCTGCCAGGTATTGGGTTATTACCAATCCTGTGATTATAGGCTTCATGCCTCTGCCAGGTATTGGGTTATTACCAATCATGTGATTATAGGCTTCATGCCTCTGCCAGGTATTGGGTTATTACCAGTCTTGTGATTATAGGCTTCATGCCTCTGCCAGGTATTGGGTTATTACCAATCCTGTGATTATAGGCTTCATGCCTCTGCCAGGTATTGGACTTTAACCAATCCTGATTACACAGCCAGGCAGTGGACTCTAACCACTCCTGATTACAGACTTCATGCCTCTGCCAGGTATTGGACTTTAACCAATCCTAATTACACAGCCAGACAGTGGACTCTAACCACTCCTGATTACACATTCGTTAGATATCAATCCCTTAAATTCATCATTGGTTATCACATCCTTTTACTAGGCAGTATACCCTGGGGCAAGACATTATATCAATTCACATTCTTTAAGTACTACAAGTGTTCCTCTTATCTCCTTTAAGCATATTCAAAACACTATAGCCCTTATTTGGCCATTAGCATAAAGCATGTATAATCAAGATTTCATTATTATTATAACCATTTATTATTATAATGAAGTTACTGGTTTCCATTTCCCTTAGTTTATTTTGCACATTACCATTCCTTACATTAGATATAAGCATCTTGTCACCTCTCATTAGGCAACAATTATTCACATGGCTCACCAGGCCCATTAATCATCTTGTCACCTTTCACTAGGTAACAACTATTCACATGGCTCACAAGGCCTATTAAACATCTTGTCACCTCTCACTAGGCAGCAACTATCCACATGGCTCACAAGGCCATTAAACATCTTGTCACCTCTCACTAGGCAACAACTATCCACATGGCTCACAAGGCCATTAAACATCTTGTCACCTCTCACTAGGCAACAACTATTAGGGTTAGGGTTTCCCCTTTATATCAGAATAGGGTTTCAAGTTCATATTATCAATCCAAACCCTAATTCATTGCTCCACACATCTAGGAGCATACATTAATATCATAAGTATTCAATCATACTTATTTATTCTCATCATTTATCATTAAATGAATCAGCAACACAAGGTATGAGTTCCTCTCTCATCCTTATCAGGGTATGATTACATCATACTTTATTAACTTGGCTTAACCCTTTCTCAAGGTATGCTAGCCCACACTTATCAAAGCGTATTAAACTTATTACATCTCAATGTAACAATTGACATAACACACTTCATGTGTTACTCATCCAAGTATATTGGATTTAAGGTGCATCAAGGTACATAAACCTTGAAATGTTGGATGTGATATATATCATGTCTTGATGTATCACTTCCCTCATCACCTTTAACTTACTTAAACTCATCAACTTATCTTGTATTAGGGTATTTCCCTTCCTAATACTTTATGCACTAGCCCATCACATTCATTTTGTAGTGTATTGATCATAAGTCATACATTTGAATTGTTCAACCATCATCAATTTATATGGACTTATCTCAGGTTGAGACATTATTGATATAGGGTTCTCCATTATCAACCACTCTAGGTGTTTTACCTATCAAGGTATTAGCCACACCATTACTTAGTGTTTCCCTCATCACTCCTAAGAGTATCTTGCCCTCACCTCTACAAGGTGTCTCGGGTTAAAGGTGAGCATATGTTCACCATATCGGGTTGTAGGTGTATAGGAACCACCATATCGGGTTAGAAGTATATACATACCATTCATATCGGGCTAGAGTTGTTTATATGTGTTACCCATGTCGCGCATGAGGTATAAATCCATCACCATGTCAGGCTAGACATCAACTAGGGTTGTGTAACGGGCTACCATATCATTCAATAGCATTTGCTATTCTTTACTCATACCGGGTTACCCAAATTAGGGTTTCACATCAACTTATATGTATACAATTGACCTTGTATCATGCATGGAGTCTATACTTGACTACCTATCATGCAAGAGGTGTATACTACACCTCCATATCGTGCAACAATGTATTCATTCATATCCATATCGTTCAAGTGAAGTAGGTGCATCATCATATCGGGTTAAAGGTGCTTTCTTGTGTGCTTGCACCCGATATCACTTTTATAAAGTGATACCACCATCTTCACGCTATAGACCTTAGTTATAACTGTTATATTACATGTCAACAGGTCTAAGAAACTACTATAACTCATAATCTCATCAACTATTTTAGGAAATTTTGGAATTAAAAGTATTTCACTAATTATAGCAATTCAGGTGAAGAATAATAACATGGTTGAGTTCAAGTTATATAACCCGCCTTAAGAACGGCTTCAAAGCTCCAATATCCAAATCTCCAAGTTCCTAAGGTTGAAGATGAACTTCAAAACTCTTATATATACAAAGAATCACCATGGATAAGCAATTGGTGAAGAAGAAAAGAAAGGAAGATCAAAACCCTAAATTCATGCTTCAAACCAATGTTGAAGATGATCTTATCCTCACCTTAGGGTTAAGTTTTGAGTTCCTTAGATCCTTAGCCGATACCCCACCACTCTTGGGCGATATGGACTACCTCTTGGCCGACACAACCTTTCTTGTGGCCGATACCCCCTCACTTGTGGCCAAAATCACTTTAATTGGCCGATATCAACTTGCTATGGACAATATCAACATGGTGTGGCCGATACACTTGCTATGGCTGATACCCAAGGCCTATGCACGATACCCATGTACCCTTGCACGATATACCAACCCTATTGCATGATATGGCACTCACGTGCATGATATGGCACTCACTTGCACGATATGGCACTCAACTCTTCACCCTATTGGCCGATATCACCTTATATGGCCAATTTCACCTACTTGGCCGATATGCTTTTGCTATGGGAAATATCCAAGGAACTATGCACGATATGCTTGCTCTCCTGCACGATACAAGATCCCCATGCACGATACCACAAGGTAGGAGGGTGGTAAGGGTTGAAAAATTGCACCAAGGGGTGAAACTAGGGGTATATATACTTGTTGATCATGAAGGAAGGCAAAAATGAGGTGTCAACATTTTGAGCTAGTACGTGCCACGTGTCATGCATGAGTGACACGTGTCCATGCACGCACCATCATTTATCTTGTCTTTCAAAACAGTTGAGGATCATCTAGATATGCAATTTCGTCCATTACTTATCCATTTGGATAAGTTATCTAGGCTTAATCACTATTTCATGTCAAGCCGATACACTTTTTCTAAGGAAACTTGTTGGCCAACACACCTCACCTCCTTGAGGTGATTTGCACTATATGGACTTTTCCAAGAGTTCACAAAACGATATGGGACACCTCCTTGGGCTCCATGGACGATAGGCACTCATATATAAGCTTTTCAACTTGATACAACTCAAGTTAAGCTTCCAAATTCAACCCTTTTCTTGGTCATTTCTTCACCAAGATTACCATCATTCATAATGGAATCAAACTTGGTGTCTAATTCATTATCTCTCCTATAAATGATACATATAGGAAGTGGTAACACTCTATAGGTGGTAATTTGCATATCAACCCCATATTTTGGGTAAATTACAATTTGTACCAAAATTGGTGCACAAGGTACCATCATTGTTCAAACAAGTTCAAACTTGGAATTTAGACTTTCCACAAGCCACCACCTTGCATAATTCTCTCAATAATGATGCTACAACACATGAGTAATGTTCAACATGTGACATTTTGCATTATAGCCCCTCAATTTGGGTAAATTGCACTTTGGTCCAAAACAAAGGAAAATTGCTCAAACATCATTCAATCGGGACCAAAATTGAAACATAAATGTGTCACATGATAACAAAGCACCTTAGAGGATTATATTAAAGTTCTAAGAAACTTTATTATCCAAAACAAATAGGGTTACCTCATAACCCAGGTCAGGGTTGTTACAAGTTATAAACCCCTAACAAGGATTTCGTCCCCGAAATTTCAGGTAAAGGGAAACATATATTATTCATTCATCATATCATCAAGTCTCCATATAACATCTTAATGTTGTGGAGATTCCATAGAACTTTGATCAACGCAAAGTTCTTCCACACAGAGTTATCATTAAATTTGTCACACAAGGCACATATTCCACTGTCTTTTTCATTATCGACTGTGTAGTTAATTTTGGGTCAGGTAACACTTTTCTCAGTCAGATAGAGGTTGTTTTTTAATCTCATTTGACAAACTTTTATTGTAATATTTTTACAATTATTCCTTCAAGTAAATCATTCTCATCAATGTTATGTTTATGCAGAGCATAAACCCCTAACATATGATGTTCATACTATTTCATGTAACTAGACGGATTTCACAGTTGGTCGTCCTAGGCAACCAACATAAATCATCTGATTAGGAGTTTATGTTTTCACTTTCTCATACCACCTGACACTTTTTAGATACCAGGGTTCCTTACTTAGATATCTATCACATGTGTCAAAAACTCATCACATCCTCATCTTTCTTTCATCTTGGGACATTACTTGTTACACATATCTTTATCTTGGAACCAAAGTCCAAGACAAACTGATACTTTTCTAAGTATCCATCATTTGAACATTTTTAACTTATGCACATCAAGCGTCATAAGACCCACTTGATTTCTATGTCCCTAAAAAGAAAGAACACTAAGGAACATATTCCTTTTATCACCCCATCATCATCCAGGGTTGTTTGTCAAAGAGAAGAGGTTAGCATCTCTTTTGATTATTACATGAACTTTGAACTATTCATGAGTCATTTACTCGTGTTTCATTCTAGGTTCCTTGCCATCAACATAGGAATTATAAGGATGATTACATGTCATTATTCCTTTTCTTTGTTATTGTCTAACATGTTCATGAGCATTTTGTGATTTTATCACATTTCCCATTTCCACATCATGGGAAAAGATCTTTACTATTCACACATGCTTTATCTGACATGGATCATCTCCCTTGTTCTCATTCTCTTATCATGAGGATTATACTTTTCATTTCCTCATACATACAGATTGATCTGAGATCATCTCATATTCCACTTTATTGCACTTAGGATGTGATATACATGTCCATACCATATTTCCAGTTTCATTATACTCACTAGATTGTCTCAGAATGACTACTTGATCGGAGTAATCAGAAAGATAACAATCTAAGAGTTCCATACTCACCTTATCTCCAATAATTATATACCTGGCCAGGGTATACAAGTACTGAGATTAAGTAGTATGCACTTTGTTTACTATCATATTCCTTACTTTTAGTATAATAACCAACACATGATTTAACATTCCTGGATTTTCTCCAGGAATCTCTTCTATACCTCATCCTTTTTCACACAGATAAGAGCAATTATAGAGCATTTAAAAGAATACTGAACAGAATATAAATTCTAGTTCTCATCATTTCTTCCCTATGTCCCCATAGGACGATCAATAGGGAAGTCCATAACAGAAATCCTTTTTTAGGATTATCAGGTAACATCAAAAGAAGGCATATCAAAATGAAAAAGCTATATCTGATTGTTACCCCTCGTGGCATCCACCGCTTTAGGTTGACTCAACCCATAGAGTCTAGCTGTTTCATGTTGTTACTTTTGTCTTTTTAGAACCACTAGGCAAAAGTCTCTGGAATTGTAATGACATTTCCTTAATTCTCGGCTTATTGCCCCTTCCTGGGAACTTTCATCACAGATATACTATCTATATAAACTTATGGCAGAGTCTACTTTCTCGCCATATGTTAATGTTTCCCACAATTTCCAATGTTCCAACATGACTATGTCATTCAGGAACCCTTTCAAAGCCCAAAATTTCTGTATTGTGGACTGGTAACCTAGGTTGTAATGCTAGTATCCAGTCTACTATATGCATCATTGTTGTCCTAACCTGCCCAACAAGAGCATAAACATAGGATTCTCTATCCTGATCAAGTCATGATGGGAATTCTCAGGCACTCATTCTTCTATTGCCTGATCCCTTGCACCCTTTCCTGGTGCAACAACATTGCCCTCAACAATGTATTCATCGTGTTCCCCAGTCATTTATAAACTTCACCCTTTCTTTTGCACAAGCAGAAGTCACTATGGGGTATACTGGAGGACACTAACACAGACTCAACACTTAGTCCTATGTCTCTGTAGACTCAGCGAACCTTAAGCTCTGATACCAAATTTGTAATGATAGTCGCCAAACCGATAGACAAATCATTACTAATTAAATAGAATTTAAAACATTACCAGTGGATTAACAAAAATCACTAAAAATGAAAACCATTTTGCAAAGAGATCCATTTCTAGGAAAACTCTTTAAGGCAGAACCAAAACTTTATATACATCATTGTTCACATTGTACATACACCTTACCATCTCTTCTTGAGGATAACATATAATAGTTGCTTTGTCAAAACATATAATGAAGCAACATAAAACCTCTAGGCTTACAAGCCAAAACCTCAGATCATTCATGAAACCATAACGAACCAACTCCAAGGACCTGAGAGTACAGAGACGACACATAGGACTTCTATCTACAAGACATTACAGACAATACCCTCAACCTGAGCTGTCACTGTTGTCCATGCCACTGTTGTTCTTTTTCTGCAGAAAGGTCTTCACCTCCTCGTGCACGTCCACCTAAAAATTTGGATCCCACGGGGGTGAGACAATTGAAAATTGCCCCAGCGAGCGATATAACTCTCTGCCAACAATGTTATTATCACAGTTAAGTAGTATTAAAATGAGCAGAGGATAAGCAGTTTAGAATATTCTCATCTTTTAAACCATTGCCACTATCTATGATAGAGTAGTAAATCATCTATTCACTTTATAAGGAATATGAAGAAACATGTATATCATTTACTCATCATACTATCTCAAGCTTATCATGTGATGCTCATTATCATGATATGTCATCCATGAATCATTCTCATTTCTATCTATTGGCCTCAGCCAATTTGCTAACCAGATATTGAATTGTACCAGTTATGTGAGTATACATCATCATATCCTGTCCAAGCATTGGACTATGCAAAACATATGCAACCATTCCAAGCATTGGACTATGCCAATCCTTTGCAAACAGCCAGATGTTGGATATTACCAACCCTGTGAACATCCTGGTATTGGACTCTACCAATCTAGTGATTAACAGCCAGGTATTGGGGTTATTACCAATCCTATGAACATCCTGGTATTGGACTCTACCAATCCAGTGATTACACAGCCAGGCATTGGGGTTATTACCAATCCTGTGATTACAGGCTTCATGCCTCTGCCAGGTATTGGATTATTACCAATCCTGTGATTATAGGCTTCATGCCTCTGCCAGGTATTGGGTTATTACCAATCCTATTATTATAGGCTTCATGCCTCTGCCAGGTATTGGGTTATTACCAATCCTATGATTATAGGCTTCATGCCTCTTCCAGGTATTGGGTTATTACCAATCCTGTGATTATAGGCTTCATGCCTCTGCCAGGTATTGGGTTATTACCAATCCTATGATTATAGGCTTCATGCCTCTGCCAGGTATTGGGTTATTACCAAGCCTGTGATTATAGGCTTCATGCCTCTGCCAGGTATTGGGTTATTACCAATCCTGTGATTATAGGCTTCATGCCTCTGCCAGGTATTGGGTTATTACCAATCATGTGATTATAGTCTTCATGCCTCTGCCAGGTATTGGGTTATTAACAATCCTGTGATTATAGGCTTCATGCCTCTGCCAGGTATCGGGTTATTACCAATCCTATGATTATAGGCTTCATGCCTCTGCCAGGTATTGGGTTATTACCAATCCTATGATTATAGGCTTCATGCCTCTGCCAGGTATTCGGTTATTACCAATCCTATGATTATAGGCTTCATGCCTCTACCATGTATTGGGTTATTACTAATCCTATGATTATAGGCTTCATGCCTCTTCCAGGTTGGGTTATTACCAATCCTATGATTATAGGCTTCATGCCTCTGCCAGGTATTGGGTTATTACCAATCCTGTGATTATAGGCTTCATGCCTCTGCCAGGTATTGGGCTATTACCAATCCTGTGATTATAGGCTTCATGCCTGTGCCAGGTATTGGACTTTAACCAATCCTGATTACACAGCCAGGCAGTGGACTCTAACCACACCTGATTACAGGATTCACGCCTCTGCCAGGTATTGGACTTTAACCAATCCTGATTACACAGCCAGGCAGTGGACTCTAACCACTCCTGATTACACAATCGTTATGGGATATCAATCCCTTAAATTCATTATTGGTTATCACATCCTTTTACTAGGCATTATACCCTGGGGCAAGCCATTATATCAATTCACATTCTTTAAGTACTACAAGTGTTCCTCTTTTCTCCTTTAAGCATATTCAAAACACTATATCTCTTATTTGGCTATTAGCATAAAGAATGTATGATCAAGATTTCATTATTATTATAAACATTTATTATTATTATGAAGTTACTGGTTTCCATTTCCCTTAGTTTATTTTGCACATTACCATTCCTTACATTAGATATAAGCATCTTGTCACCTCTCATTAGGCAACAATTATTCACATGGCTCACCAGGCCCATTAATCATCTTGTCACCTTTCACTAGGAAACAACTATTCACATGGCTCACAAGGCCTATTAAAGATATTGTTACCTCTCACTAGGAAACAACTATCCACATGGCTCACAATGCAATTAAACATCATGTCACCTCTCACTAGGCAACAACTATCCACATGGCTCACAAGGCCATTAAACATCTTGTCACCTCTCACTAGGCAACAACTATTAGGGTTAGGGTTTCCCCTTTATATCCGAATAGGGTTTCAAGTTCATATTATCAATCCAAACCCTAATTCATTGCTCCACACATCTAGGAGCATACATTAATATCATAAGTATTCAATCATACTTATTTATTCTCATCATTTATCATTAAATGAATCATCAACACAAGGTATGAGTTCCTCTCTCATCCTTATCAGGGTATGATTACATCATACTTTATTAACTTGGCTTAACCCTTTCTCAAGGTATGTTAGCCCACACTTATCAAAGTGTATTAAACTTATTACATCTCAATGTAACAATTGACATAACACACTGTTGGTATGTATGCCCTGAGAGCCAATCATGGGATGATTGGTGGGATACATTGAGATTGATTTCATAAACATCAAAGGCGAGCTTCCAATTCTTTCTGGTTCAGTCATATGAGATAGTGATAGAACAGATTGAATGTCTAGAGAATGACAGTACTCAATGACGTATGCCTTCAGGTTCATGACCTGAACGATGAGATCATACGGATGCTAAGAGTTTGTACGTTCTTGTTATGTCCCTAGTCGGATGTCATTGTGGAAGGTAGATAGACAACAATGACACACAAGACTAGATTGTGGTGTTGGTTGATGACAGAATCTCATTAGTCATGATATAGAGATATCAAACCAAACACATAGGTACTTGTTAGAGAACAAGTGTACCGGACAGACCCACCGTGAGTTTGACACATGGAACCATGAGATGGTAGACACAGTCAATACTCACAGTGATGGTGGTGAGTGTGATTCTTAGACCTGAAATCACTGCACTCAACACATGTCGTTGGGCACACTTTGACATCATCAAACGCAGTCCTGAAACATGGGTTGTTATAAAGGTGATGATTGGGTGGCTTTGACACATGGGGCTTTTGAGGGGTGAGTGATAGATATGGGATTTTTCCCTCCTGAGGGAGTTTGATATCCATGGCCACTTGATGAGTAGGATTGAGAAAGGCGTGCACGCATGTGTGAATCAGTATATGATACTGATGTCATACATATCTCTTCCAGTCTACTCTGAGATCAAGGAAGTGAATGAACGTTGACAGGATGACTGTTCCATGCCTCGAGTTCATTCGGGATATCAGTGACAAAGGAATTATACATTCCCTGTAACACCATTCATAGATTGTAGGATGAAAGTTGTTCTCCAACTTTCTACTTTCACTTGGGTAGCACTGATGTGTGACTAGGCACCACTCTTTGCTTGTGAAGTCATAAGTGTTATGAACTTTCACTGCCAACGTGTAATGGACCTGCAGGGTCACACACATAGGATTTAACCTGGAATAGGAGTTTTGTCCACAAGCAATGTTTAGATTGATTACTAAAGGAGTTTAGTAGTTCAATTAAACACTCAATCAGTCGATGAGTCAATATCGTATGGTTCAAGGTGTTGGATGCATTGATTGGAGTATCAGATTGATTGAAACCACAATTGACTGATTTTGCCCAACTTGTGCTCCCAACCGATCGGTTCATGTGATGAACTGGTCGGCTGAGGTTGCTGAACCGGTCAGCTGGAGTGTCCAGGCGGATCGGCTCATGCCCAGGTTGAAATGACCGGTTAAAGGGTTGAACCGATCGGCTCAACTGGTGCAACCGACCAGTTGGGAAAAGTCATGTCGGCAAGAATTTTCCTTTGGTTTCAAATTGCCCAATTCGATTGGGAATAATATTGGTATTCGATACCAATTGGGAAAGAAACAAACAAAGTCTTTTTGAGCTGGATTAGGACCATGAACCGATCGGTTCAAGGCACCAACCGATCGGTTGGAGTGCCCCAAACGGTCGGCTCAGGTCCAACCGATCGGCTCAATGGCCGAACCGATCGGTTCAGCAGTGAACCGATCAATTCAGGTTGCGAGATGGTTGCTTTTTGTGGAAAATCCCGAACCCTTCTACTCCTGCTTTTAGTCCCGCATTGCCCGAGATGGAGAACCCTGTCCCATGACTCTCCTATATATAGGGGTATTGGGGGCTTCTCAAAGTACAGCTCAGTGCAACTAGTTGCTCTGCAAGTTGTCGTTCTCTCTGGTTTTGGTAACCGTGAGAGAGCCCGAGCAAGTGCTTCCCGCAAAAGGGAGGTGCAGCAAGGGAAGGACAACTACAGTTGCAACAGGAGGCAGGAGAGCGTGTTGGCGACTAGTACGTCAACAGGAGGGTGCGACTCCTTCCACTTCCTTGTGGGACAAGGAGTGTGGAGTTCCAGGTGGTCTGTGTGGACTACTACAGAGGCGGGAGGACACTGCCGCTTAGGAGGACAACTGTCATCTGACAGTCCGATTTGAGTAGGAGTTGTCAGTCCCGGTGCGACCAGGAGCTGCACAGACACAGTCGAAGACCGGAGTTGAAGACCGCGCATTGCGCAAGGTATTGTCGCCGAGCAAGCCTCGGGACAAGGTATGATTCCACAAACCATCCTTTCCTATTATATAGACGTTGACGCGTTTCCTCGGTATGGGTTGGGGAGAAATTTTTTTTTCCGCTGCCTTCTCTGTCTCCCCTAAAACCTAACAGTGGTATCAGAGCCACGTCAACTGCTCTATGTTTTAGGAATATCAATATGATCGATTTTGGTTTGTCGTCTTTAATTATTGCATACGATGTGAATAATATTGGCTTTATGCATGTCCAATCCTAAATCCACAAATCCCTAATTACATATATGATATGTATTATTAATGCACTCGATACGCGTCGCCCTTAAACGAGTTTTGTGGTAGATGTGTGTAGCGTGATGATGGCCTATAAACCCCTATCTGTGTGTGGTTGTTTGTGGTTGCTTGCATCTTGGTCTACACACCGATCTTCCCTCTCTTATTCCTAATGTAACTAAAAATAATTCGAGATTCTTTCCTACCTTTGCTCCCCCCGAATGTAACTCGGGGTTTCCTTTTAAAGAAATGTAATTAATAGGATAGAATTTTATTTCCTGTTATGTCAAAGACCGGCGGACATCAAGACGACAGCTGAAACGATCGGTTCAAGGCGTGAACTGATCGGTTGACGTTCCAGACAGTCGGTTCAAGGAGTGATCCGATCGGTTGATGACCGGTTCGTGGAGCGAGACGAGCGGGTGGCGGACATGACGAGATGCACGATGACCAGGCGAACCGATCGGTTGGAGGAGCCAACCGATCGGCTGGTGGCACCCAGACGATCGGCTGGAGAGTACAGATCATTCATGTGATGAGTTGATCAACTCGGAAGGCAAGGCACAGAAGTTCATCTTGTACAGGTTGCATGTGATGTAGACCTAGATGACCGTGATTCCTCTT
Organism: Alisma plantago-aquatica; assembly: GCA_963693085.1. Lineage (NCBI taxonomy): Eukaryota > Viridiplantae > Streptophyta > Magnoliopsida > Alismatales > Alismataceae > Alisma > Alisma plantago-aquatica. Next base: position 808,828,998 of record OY856413.1, on the reverse strand, counting down.
GGCTCGAGGAATCACATTAGGATGGCCATAATCATCGCTTTTATCATTTTGTGCATGTTTTCTGTGGGATATAGCATGTATATGATACGTACTATGTATTGTGGTGATTGGATATGTATATGTATATAAAACCAAATCCCTCATTAACATATTAAGTTTTAGATGCCTTCCAAATGCGACACAGGTGAAAAGCTTGATCGACCAAGTGTGGGCACGCCCAAGCGTGGTGCACCGTCTATCTCGTGGAAGCGTGAAGGATGAACGTGTGGGTATGCCCAAGCAGGGTGCATGTTCATCGTGTTTGCTTTGGGTCGGACTTAATAAGGTGACCTAGATAGGATCTAGCGCCTTGAGGCATGGAGATGATCATTGCAAGGAGTTGTAGATGACATGTTATCAAGAGTTGCATATGATGCAATTGGCAAAAGTTGCCTACCTGAGAGATCTATGTTGTGGGTGACAGCCCAAGCTGGTCTATGACTTAGAGGATTTCAAGATCTTGCCCACTAGAAGATTGTACGCTGCAATCTTCCCAATTGATGGTGAGGGCTATCAATTTGAAGTAAAATAGTGGGAGTGATAATTAATTAAAGGCCTAATTATATCGTCAAACTTTCAAATCAATCAAATAAGTCAAAAATGAGTTTTGGACTAAAATTGCATATTTTCCTTTTTGTAGTTCAAATGGCAACAAACAACAACAACTTTTCTTTGCGATCGGTCCTTGACAAGGACAAGCTAAATGGGACAAACTTCCACGACTGGTATCGGACATTGAGAATTGTTCTCACTCAAGAGCGTAATCTCTATGTCCAGGATACTCCAATTCCAGAGGAACCTGCTCCTAATGCACCAAAGGCAGAAAGGGATGCTTACAAGAAGCATTCTGATGATGCCATTGATGCAAAGTGCTTGATGCTATGTTCAATGAACCATGAGTTGCAGAGGCAACATGAGAACATGGGTGTCATAGAGATAATTCTGCATCTCAGGAACATGTATGAAGATCAGGCACGGCAAGAGAGGTACAATGTTTCTAGGGCGCTGTTCAAGTGCGTCATGACAGAAGGAGATCCAGTTGGTCCTCACACACTCAAGATGATTGGGTATGTGGAGAACCTGCAGAGACTGGGATTTCCACTGAGCCAAGAGTTGGATACTGACGTGATACTGCAATCGTTGCCAGAATCTTACAGTCAGTTTGTGATGAACTACAACATGAACAACTTTGATAGGCCACTGTCAGAGTTGTTGGGCATGTTGAGGACAGCCGAGTTACAAATGAAGAAGGACAAGCCTAAGTCTGTGATGGTGATCACGAGCAAGAAAGGCAAGTCCAAGCGCAAGGGAAAGGGCAAAGCTATGAAAGGTTCTGAAGCTAGCCAGGAGTCCAAGCCATCTTCAACTCTCAAGGCCAAGGGAGGCGTGACAAAGAAAGGAAATTTCCACCATTGTCAAAAGCCAGGACATTGGAAAAGGAATTGTCCTTTCTACCTGGAAGAACAAAAGAAGAAGGAGGCGACTGAAGCCTCTACATGAAGGTGTCATGCAAATAAACTTGTAACACTTTTTGAGATATATGATATCAAGATGTAAAGTGTGAAGCATTCTTACTTGGGGCAAGTGTTGCCTTTATAGATAGGAATACTTTAGTTTATTTTTAGCCAATAAGGCATGTAATACAGTTATGAACTGCTATTTCATACTTGCCAATAGATAGAAACACTTTATTTTTGCATACTGTGTGACAATGATGGCAATTAATAAAGAGATGTTTCAATTTATAAAGATGTGATCTTTGTGGCAATGCCTTATTTATCTTGTGATATTTGATATGCATAAAATAAGACGATACCTAAAAGTTATAGATAACTCAAACAATTTAATTAGCATTAATCATGAGAAATTCATTTCTAGTTTCCATGTGATGGATAAATCTAGACTCTTTTGGTTATAGAACCAGTAAGAGACATGAATATCTTGGACATGATTAATCAATCTTCACTAATGTAGTGGGAGAGTGATTATCCTATTAGGTATAATACATGTGATGTATTTACATACCTATTGGAATAAATGCTAATACTTCAAATGGTGTTTAGAGAAATACCAATATGAATATCTTGAAGTGTTCAAGATTATCATAAATGAAGTACAAATTTGGTAAAGTATTAATTCTTGATGAGATCAATGAATGAAATACTTGGACCAAATGTTTGAGATCCTTATGAGTGATTATGATAGTGTATCATAGTGAACTCATGATTAAGGCATGGTGATGTCTGAAGGAATCATACTCTAAGGAGTTAGAGAATGATTATCAAATAACTGAATTCTTCTTAAAAGAATACCCCACACTAATAAAAGAAATTAAGAATCACAAGGGTTGTGAATTCTTATATCTTTAACAGATACACCTCAATTATCTATGTGATGAGTTTTTCATGTGATGAGTCAACTATCAAGATGAATATGAGGAACTAAATCTTGAGTTATGGTTTAAAACCATTACATCCTAAATGACTTCCATATGAACCATAAGGTATGACCTTGATGGTAGCACTCATTGGATCATATCCATAAGTGCAGATGAGTCTTAAGTGTTAAGACACATGGATAACATTTTGAGAAGGATGATGCTTGTTGATTGCAACTTAATGACTAAGACATTTGGCATATGGATACTAAAACTGCATTCCTATGAGGAATAAAACCAGGATGTGTACGTGACACAGCCTATAAGGTTTATAAATCCACTAATGCAAATGAAGTCTATAAGTTACAATGGACTAATCAATGTGATTGATTGAGTTCAAGCAACTCAAAATTGGATCTTTATTTTGATGATATAGTCAAAGGGTTTGACTGATATGTCAAAGATAAAGAAGGGATCTGTGATTTAGTGGGAGCGTGTTCACATTCCACATATTGATGTGAAATGGAAATGTTCTAGATTGGAAATCCGAATGTGGAAATTATCTTTAAGGAAGATAGAGATGTTTCCTATGTGATAGGAATAGAGATCTATAGAGATAGTTCTCGAAAATCTCTTGACCTGGAAAGAGAAAGCATACATTGGCAATCTGTACTGAAGTGTTCAGTATGCACAGATTCAGTGGGAGAAAACTTGTCCATGTTAAATGGATATTAGTATCCCAAGGCCAAGTGTCCAATTATTATGAAGAATGGGAACACTAAGAATATATATGGATCTATCATGTATGTAATCATCCCATTATCTTGCATGTATTCCATGGCAAGAATAAAATGCATTCATCATCTTGTATGTGGGACATGGCAATATGATGTGCTCATCCTGATAACTCGCATGTGTGACATGACTAGTGGATGGCTGTCTATTTCCAGTAAGGGTTACTGGAATACCATGAGAACTTGATAAGTTCTTGTGAAGTACTAGTTCTATGGAGATAAGGAAGAGTTCGATGTAAAGAGTTACATTGATGCGAACTTCCGAAAGGACAGAAAATTAATCGCAATATATATACATAAGATGTATAAAAGTGAAAGTTTGTTGATAATTGGAAATGTTCCAATAAAGCCATTTAAAAGGGAAATGCCGAGTATCTATGTGTTAGTAAACAGTAGTAGATACTATGTGGATATGGAAGTTCATAAGATGAACTTATATTCCACTCATTGATGATAAGTCTGGAATCCTTGATCATGCAATGTGGCTAAAGGTTAGCAAAGGAATACTAGATCGCATATTACGACAACTCCATCTCATACGTATGACGTACAGCGAAGAGATGCGAGACATGCAATTTGTATAGACTTTGGCAAGGTGTTGTCATTACTCACTATGTTTGCACTAGAGCACAGTAACATGTGGGACATGTCTGAAGATCACTATGAATATGATTCATGGGTGATTGGCTCACAGTGCAAGTGGGAGTCTGTTGGCATGTATGCCCTAAGAGCCAATCATGGGATGATTGGTGGGATACATTGAGATTGATTTGATAAACATCAAAGGCGAGCTTACAATTCTTTCTGGTTCAGTCATATGAGATAGGGATAGAACATATTGAATGTCTAGAGAATGACAGTACTCAATGACGTATGCCTTCAGGTTCATGACCTGAACGATGAGATCATACGGATGCTAAGAGTTTGTACATTCTTGTTATGTCCCTAGTCGGATGTCATTGTGGAAGGTAGATAGACAACAATGACACACAAGACTAGATTGTGGTGTTGGTTGATGACAGAATCTCATTAGTCATGATATAGAGATATCAAACCAAACACATAGGTACTTGTTAGAGAACAAGTGTATCGGACAGACCCACCGTCAGTTTGACACATGGAACCATGAGATGGTAGTCACAGTCAGTACTCACAGTGATGGTGGTGAGTGTGATTCTTAGACCTGAAATCACTGCACTCAACACATGTCGTTGGGCACACTTTGACATCATCAAACGCAGTCCTAAAACATGGGTTGTTATAAAGGTGATGATTGGGTGGCTTTGACACATGGGGCTTTTGAGGGGTGAGTGATAGATATGGGATTTGTCCCTCCTGAGGGAGTTTGATATCCATGGCCACTTGATGAGTAGGATTGAGAAAGGCGTGCACACATGTGTGAATCAGTATATGATACTGATGTCATACATATCTCTTCCAGTCTACTCTGAGATCAAGGAAGTGAATGAACGTTGACAGGATGACTGTTCCATGCCTCGAGTTCATTCGGGATATCAGTGACAAAGGAATTATACATTCGCTGTAACACCATTCACGGATTGTAGGATGAAAGTTGTTCTCCAACTTTCTACTTTCACTTGGGTAGCACTGATGTGTGACTAGGCACCGCTCTTTGCTTGTGAAGTCATAAGTGTTATGAACTTTCACTACCAACGTGAAATGGACCTGTAGGGTCACACACATAGGATTTAACCTGGAAGAGGAGTTTTGTCCACAAGCAATGTTTAGATTGATTACTAAAGGAGTTTAGTAGTTCAATTAAACACTCAATCAATCAATGACTCAATATCATATGGTTCAAGGTGTTGGACGCATTGATTGGAGTATCAGATTGATTGAAATCGCAATTGACTGATTTTTCCCAACCTGTGTTCCCAACCGATCGGTTCATGTGATGAACCGGTCGGCTGAGGTTGCTGAACCGGTCAGCTGGAGTGTCCAGGCCGATCGACTCATGCCTAGGTTGAAACGACCGATTCAAGGGTTGAACCGATCGGCTCAACTGGTGCAACCGACCAGTTGGGAAAAGTCATGTCGGCAAGAATTTTCCTTTGGTTTCAAATTGCCCAATTCGATTGGGAATAATATTGGTATTCGATACCAATTGGGAAAGAAATAAAGAAAGTCTTTTTGAGCCGGATTAGGACCATGAACCGATCGGTTCAGGGCACCAACCGATCAGTTGGAGTGCCCCAAATGGTCGGCTCAGGTCCAATCGATCGGCTCAATGGCCGAACCGATCGGTTCAGCAGTGAACCGATCAGTTCAGGTTGCGAGATGGTTGCTTTTTGTGGAAAATCCCAAACCCTTCTACTCCTGCTTTTAGTCCCGCATTGCCCGGGATGGAGAACCCTGTCCCATGACTCTCCTATATATATAGGGGTATTGGGGGCTTCTCAAAGTACAGCTCAGTGCAACCAGTTGCTCTGCAAGTTGTCATTCTCTCTGGTTTCGGTAACCATGAGAGAGCCCGAGCAAGTGCTTCCGCAAAAGGGAGGTGCAGCAAGGGAAGGACAACTGCAGTTGCAACAGGAGGCAGGAGAGCATGTTGGCGAATAGTACGTCAACAGGAGGGTGCGACTCCTTCCACTTCCTTGTGGGATAAGGAGTGTGGAGTTCCAGGTGGTCCGTGTGGACTACTACAGAGGCGGGAGGACACTGCCGCTTAGGAGGACAACTGTCATCCAACATTCCGGTTCGAGTAGGAGATGTCAGTCCCGGTGCGACCAGGAGCTGCACAGACACCATCGAAGACCGGAGTTGAAGACCACGCATTGTGCGAGGTATTGTTTCCGAGCAAGCCTCGGGACAAGGTATGATTCCACAAACCATCCTTTCCTATTATATAGACGTTGACGCGTTTCCTCGGTATGGGTTGGGGAGAAATTTTTTTTTTCCGCTACCTTCTCTGTCTCCCCTAAAATCTAACACACACTTCATGTGTTACTCATCCAAGTATATTGGATTTAAGGTGCATCAAGGTACATAAACCTTGAAATGCTGGATGTGATATATATCATGTCTTGATGTATCACTTCCCTCATCACTTTTAACTTACTTAAACTCATCAACTTATCTTGTATTAGGGTATTTCCCATCCTAATATTTTATGCACTAGCCCATCACATTCATTTTGTAGTGTATTGATCATAAGTCATACATTTGAATTGTCCAACCATCATCAATTGATATGGACTTATCTCAGGTTGATACATTATTGATATAAGGTTCTCCATTATCAACCACTCTAGGTGTTTTACCTATCAAGGTATTAGCCACACAATTACTTGGTGTTTCCCTCATCACTCCTAAGAGTATTTTGCCCTCACCTCTACAAGGTATCTCGGGTTAAAGGTGTGCATATGTTCACCATATCGGGTTGTAGGTGTATAGGAACCACCATATCGGGTTAGAAGTATATACATACATTCATATCGGGCTAGAGTTGTTTATATGTGTTACCCATGTCGTGCATGAGGTATAAATCCATCACCATGTCGGGCTAGACATCAACTAGGGTTGTGTAACGGGCTACCATATCGTTCAATAGCATTTGCTATTCTTTACTCATATCGGGTTACCCAAATTAGGGTTTCACATCAACTTATAAGTATACAATTGACCTTGTATCATGCATGGAGTCTATACTTGACTACCTATCATGCAAGAGGTGTATACTACACCTCAATATTGTTAAACAATGTATTCATTCATATCCATATCGTTCAAGTGAAGTAGGTGCATCATCATATCGGGTTAAAGGTGCTTTCTTGTGTGCTTGCACCCGATATCACTTTTATAAAGTGATACCACCATCTTCAACCTCTAGAACTTAGTTATAACCATTATATTACATGTCAACAGGTCTAAGAAACTACTAGAACTCATAATCTCATCAACTATTTCAGGAAATTTTGGAATTAAAAGTATTTCACTAATTATAGCAATTCAGGTGAAGAATAATAACATGGTTGAGTTCAAGTTATATAACCCGCCTTAAGAACGGCTTCAAAGATCCAAGCTCCAAAGATCCAAGTTCCTAAGGTTGAAGATGAACTTCAAAACTCTTATATATACAAAGAATCACCATGGATAAGCAAATGGTGAAGAAGAAAAGAAAGGAAGATCAAAACCCTAAATTCATGCTTCAAACCAATGTTGAAGATGATCTTATCCTCACCTTAGGGTTAGGTTTTGAGTTCCTTAGCTCCTTGGCCGAAACCCCACCACTCTTGGGCGATATAGACTTCCTCTTGGATGACACAACCTTGCTTGTGGCCGATACCCCCTCACTTGTGGGCAAAATCACTTTAATTGGCCGATATCAACTTGCTATGGACAATATCAACATGGTGTGGTCGATACACTTGCTATGGCTGATACCCAAGGCCTATGCACGATACCCTTGTGCCCTTGCAGGATATTCCAACCCTCTTGCACGATATGGAACTCACTTGCACGATATGGCACTCACTTGCACGATATGGCACTCAACTCTTCACCCTATTGGCCGATATCACCTTATATGTCCAATTTCACCTACTTGGCCGATATGCTTTTGCTATGGGCAATATCCAAGGAACTATGCACGATATGCTTGCTCTCCTGCACGATACAAGAGCCCCATGCACGATAACACAAGGTAGGAGGGTGGTAAGGGTTGAAAAATTGCACCAAGGGGTGAAACTAGGGGTATATATACTTGTTGATCATGAAGGAAGGCAAAAATGAGGTGTCAACATTTTGAGCTAGTAGGTGCCACGTGTCATGCATGGGTGACACGTGTCCATGCATGGACCATCATTTATCTTTTCTTTTAAAAAAGTTGAGGATCATCTAGATATGCAATTTTGTCCATTACTTATCCATTTGGATAAGTTATCTAGGCTTAATCACTATTTCATGTCAAGCCGATACACGTTTTCTAAGGAAACTTGTTGGCCGACACACCTCACCTCCTTGAGGTGCTTTGCACGATATGGAATTTTCCAAGAGTTCACAAAACGATATGGTACACCTCCTTGGGCTCCATGGCCGATAGGCACTCATATATAAGCTTTTCAACTTGATACAACTCAAGTTAAGCTTCCAAATTCAACCCTTTTCTTGGTCATTTCTTCACCAAGATTACCATCATTCATAATGGAATCAAACTTGGTGTCTAATTCATTTTCTCTCCTCTAAATGATACATATAGTAAGTGGTAACACTCTATAGGTGGTAATTTGCATATCAACCCCATATTTTGGGTAAATTACAATTTGTACCAAAATTGGTGCACAAGGTACCATCATTGTTCAAACAAGTTCAAACTTGGAATTTAGACTTTCCACAAGCCACCACCTTGCATAATTCTCTCAATAATGATGCTACAACACATGAGTAATGTTCAAAATGTGACATTTTGCATTATAGCCTCTTAATTTGGGTAAATTGCACTTTGGTCCAAAACAAAGGAAAATTGCTCAAACATCATTCAATCGGGACCAAAATTGAAACATAAATGTGTCACATGATAACAAAGCACCTTAGAGGATTATATTAAAGTTCTAAGCAACTTTATTAGACAAAACAAATAGGGTTACCACATAACCCAGGTCAGGGTTGTTACACAAGCAATGCTCTTAATCCTATATTTCCATCTTTTGCATAGTTTCTCCTCATTTTGGTGCAATAAGGCCGTCCCGACCCACAAAATAAGTCCAAGTCTGCACCGGCCTTCCTGACGCCCGAAACACACCCTTCCCGGTAGGGTGGAATGACACCACGACGCGCGACAAGGGGTGTCGCGCAAGGAGGAACTGACGGACGACACACCTCTTACCTGACAGGGAGCCATAGTTGCCACGACAACCCAAGTATGTCGAGCGACACAGCCACCCATTGGCAAGCGTCGTTGCCCGTCACGTGACCAACGGCCGACATCCCTGCGTTGAGCGATATGGGTATCGACCGTCCACTGACCCGCAAATGAGGAGGACACGTGGCGCTTCGAGCACCATAACTTTCCCCAACCGCTGCCTATAAATAGCAGCTACAGGGAGCCGAAAAGACACCTTGGTCAGTTCGGACAAGGCGGACAGTAGGGAACTTGAGCTATCTTCGAGGAGAATCACGAGAGCAGATGTATCGTGCCCCAGTGCTCGTACCGGGCAACACTAGGTGAGCTCTTCCCATCCCGAGAGGGAGGGGTCTGGTTCACCTAGGACTGTACCGGGCGACACTGAGGGCCGATATCGGCCGATGTAGATACGCGACACGAGTGCCCGAAATGCACGCCTGACAGTAGAACGCGTAGCTCCATGCCCGACACGATATCGTACCCGATACGCTTCACCCGTCATGTGTGTTGCTCGAGAGGGTGTGCCGCCCGACACGGCTATATCGGGCTTGGCCCCTGACTGATATCGGGCTGGAGAGCTGTAGTAGTATGTCGTCCTTCTACATCAAGAAGGCGACACCTATCTTTACTTTCTGTCATTTAATTCCTTGCTTATGCATTGTAATTAAGACCATTTATTTGTCTATGGAAATAGAAGATTCTTAATTACTTGCTGCTCTTTGCTCGGTACAATCTGTTGGATGACTGCTATGTTTGATATCCGAACTCTAGCTTGCATGTTTGGATCGCGTTTCGCTTAGCTACCGAATCACATTTTCCCGTTGCAACAACTTTGAGAGTTGTGTTGTGGCTCTAGTGTTTGGTCCGATTTTGGAGTACGAGAGTGCCTCGAATGGAGTTGCTTTAGTGACCTTTCCACTCTAATTTTAGTCCAGTGACCTCGAGAGGGGCGCTGATGCCTTGTTAGAGGTACCCGCTTCGAGAGGAGGGGTACATGACTGGTTCTACCACCACTTGTTTTACCGGAGTTTTATCCTTCGTACCTCGCTTTAGCTCGAGCAATATCTTTCTGTTTCTATTGCATGAAAACCCCTAAAAACTGCTAAATCACTAAAACCTTAAATCTTTCTAGTAGCTCTAGTTGGAGATAGTTTTCTTCGTTTTATTTGTGACATCTTTCTGCTTCCCTTCTGGGAATTTATCTCTCTTTTACCTGCCGGAGTGTAGTGTGTCGATTCCATGTTCTCAACACTACCACCCTTGTCCCTGTGTTCGACCCCGTATATCTACTTCGACCCCATAAACAAAGTTGCGGGGGCCTAGAAGGATTCGGGTTTATAAATGTAAAAGCTCGACTACCTCAAATCCGCCTCCAATTTTAGGATGCGCGATTTAGGCCGGTCACTCATGATGAATTCTCTTCTCAATTCTTAATTTCAGTGATTATGAAATATGTTGAACCATGCATAATAAGACCATAACTCTTTATTTTTCCCTCAATCACATTCATTTAATGAATATTAGATATAGTATGTTGGTATGCCAGTGGTAGGTATCACTTTTAGCATGTGGTGTCGAATCACAACAGTAGCCATTATATATTTCTAAATTCTTAGATTTGTGGGCATGAAATTAGAAGAAAAGGACATTTGAGGAGTTAGAGGAGATCAAATGTAATTTACAAAAATGTTATCGGAACAATTAGACTAGGAGAACTAACCATCATCAAATAGAGTCATGGAGTTTTTTTTTAATTTCCGGGGGAAACCTACCCCCTAGGCGGAGGCCCAAATAGTAGGGATGGTAAACCAAGGAGACCCGTGTGCCCGCACATCGGTATCTCAATAAGTCGCATCAGAGGTCGGATAACGCCACAGGAAATTCAATTCCGAGCGTCGACCAGCCTCTGATGCGACTTATTGAGATACCAGTGTGCGGGCGCACGGGTCTCTCAGGTTTACCATCTCTGCTATCTCGGCCTCCGCCTAGGGGGTGGGTTCCCCCGACAATAAAAAAAACTTTAATTTACAAAATTTTTATCGGAACAATTAGACTAGGAGAACTAACCATCATCAAACAGAGTCATGGAGGCCACTTTCTAACTTAAAAAAATCATCCATTGAGTTAAATATGAATGTCTGCGTTGATATTGGGCATCTTGAGCCAATTGTTGATACGAACTGGAAGTATCCATATGTTATGATGTATCACCAGCAATGACTACAAAGTGAGGTAGGTGTGTCCTCAATCTAATGAACCTACCTGAACCCTGTGTCATGATGGTGTCGTTGATTGATACATTTATCAAATTGATGGTACTACTAATTAGAAGTCGATTTTTTGCTCATACCTTTTGAGGTGATCTGAATCACCGTAGGCTGATGTGCTCATTTCAGAAGGTCTGATTTGTTGTATACTGAGACAAAGAAGATAACTGACCTAGATGCAATACGAGGCCACATAGTGGAGGGTGGGCTACACCCCTATCCCCATGGCTTCAGTTGTAGGAGCTGACATTTGACATCACATAGCTCCCTCATCTTGAGCAAGCATGCTCCAACCAGATCTATGATGTTCTGCTCGCCAATTGCTGGCATCTAGTTTCAAACCCCTAGGATCCAAGGGCAGACATCTAAGGATAGTTGGCACATAGGAAGGAGACTAGGGTCTTTTTTGGCCAAGAAGTATCACCGGAAAAAGTGGTAGTGATGTTGTGTTACTTGCAGGAAGGAGAGGATAGTTATCTATCAGCCGCACAACAAAACTTTGCACCCAATTAGGGAAGAAACGACGGGGGGGCTAGGGTAAAGACAATCTGATTGGTAACTCTTATGATATGAGATATCCGCTTGCTAGTTTGTTGATCTTTTTATCTAAATCCCAATTTAATAAGAAAGTGGAGCAGAACACATGAGCTGGCGCCAAACATTTGTAAATACGGAGAAAAAAGTGAAGTGTACATATAATCAATACAAACGAATATAAAATTTGAATTTATATATGCCACTATAGTTATATAAAAATGCCAGTATTATTTTTCTACTTTTTGAACACTTTCCATGGATCATTTAGTGGCGTTTACAAGAACATGCCTATAGAAATGAATATGTAGTGGCTTTTTTTAACAAATGCCACTAGATAAAATGCCACTATTAAACAACTTTGCTATAGTGATGGTAGAACTGACAATCTAGAACATGACCTCTATACCACCTGACATCACAACAAGGACGAACCCAACAAGGTTCCATGATGGTTCCCAAGGAGTGAGGAGAAAGAGCTAAGGTGTTACCCCCCGATCTCACAATTTCCATTAATCATGAGATTAGGGCATAAATTAAGGATTTAACGTAATACAAGGATTACCCTTAACTTTTTCTTCTCTTTCAAAACTCTTCGTTTTCTCACATTGAACCACATAAACCAACTTTACAATGAAATCTAAACATTCATTTCTCTAATCTGATTTCAATAGTAAAAATGCATGTATGAACATTCATTATGTTCCTCATACTTTTAAGCACATAAGATGTAACGACCCAGCCTCCCAGTAACCCCCAATTAAGGGACTCCAAGTGGTCAAAGATGTTATCCCAATTTCCAGATCAATGGTTCGACAAATAATCAATAATAATTATCAAATTCTACCAGACTATACTAAAAAGCTGTATTAAAAAAAACTTTGCATACCTTTTTCAAAAAGTTGGATATCTACTTCTATCCATATCTGGAGTCTATTCTAACTAATCCTCCTTTGTACTTTAATTCTTATTTAATTCCACATATGCCTCTTTATTGTTTATCCTTTTCACTTGTACCAAAAGTGTTGACAAACAAAACGTCGGTCAGCATATATGAATATGTCGGTATGTGGGGGAAACAATAATCGTGCAATTAACTGTAACACCATATTGCAGTCAATTATGATTTAACAAACAACTTTATGTTTTTAGCATAACTGCTCAATCCATACATACCCTAGCCTCTACGTTGTCCCTGCAGTGGACTTAGATGCTACCTTCCTTATGGTAGATCCCCATTAAACCCCTCATGATCCTACCTAACGGGTGAATCAATTTCTAGGGTTGAGTCACATGGCACTACCCTTAGGTAGCCCACTCCTTAACTCATGGTGTGCTAAAGAGTCTCATGGCACTACACGTGGATAGCCCAATTTCTAACTCTTGATAACCTGATGTCCTACTTAACAAGTAGGCCCTATACTAGGTTACCCTTTTTCATCATTAGCAAAGCCACAAAGGAGGACCAAGATCTGAGCCAGTCATGTGTACATATTTATGGTGATAATCGTAGTCACTTTATAGTTGCATGAAGTAAAAGTCATCCAAGCAGTTATTTTTAGGCAACTGATAAAACATCCGAGAATCTCCGTGAAACTAAAGTGATTAACCATAAGCGTAACGACATACCTGTCAGGATGATTTGAGACTAAATAATCCAATCAATCAAGAAATCAAAATGGGCAAGAAAGCACACAATGTGATCCTAAAATATGCATACAATTTCCTATTATTGATTATGCCATCAAGATCTATTAAACCTAGCTCGCTTCCTACAGTTTCTAGTCCACTTTTAGGGTTACCATTGCAATTAGGGTTTCACTTCATTTTTACTATTTTAAACCCTAATTTTATACAATTACTTACAAACCCTAATTATCTCATCTACTCCTCATGAAAGATATTAAGGTTACCTTTTAACAACATATAACCCTAATTTTGGATAAAAGCACAATTAAATGTCCATTAGGTCTATTATACATCTTTTACATTAAAACTACCATTTTCATCCCTTTTAAGTCATGACAAGATTATTAGGCCCAATTATCATTCTAATTCACATATGAACTCTATTTGTCATTAATTCCACCTTTATCCATTAAAAAACCCTAATTTCCATATTAAGGGTATTTATCCACAATTAGGAACCTTTATACTCAAAATAGGTTAGAACTATCATATCTCAACTTTAATCATGAAATTGAACTATTAAAGCCATTTCGAGTCACATTTACTAACAATAGGGTTTTAAGGCCCATTAAAGCTCATTTATGTACATGGAACCCTAAATTAATCAAACTATGCATAAAGATCATCCTTTTAGGTCTAATATGTCATTTTTATAATCAACATGTTAATATTCTCTCAAAACATAATCAAGATTTATCATGATTGTTTTTATCTCTTTCTAGGGTTTTTCTACCTTTTAATGCATTGAAAAGGTGTTAAACCCTATACTTTTTGAATATCATCTACAATCAGGTTTTGATATTATTTTTATCATGTTCTATACATTTTTATGATAAAAAGCACTACTCGTTTGTATTTTCGGCCAAAGGAGCAATTTTCTAACAAATTATACAAGATTCATCAATTTTCTTGTATTTCGACTAGAGAGACGAATAGCCTGAGATTTTCTAGAAAAACCTTGACCATCATATTGTGAGCCATCGTTGACTAAGCCGGATCATGTGGCTCTCAGCGTGCGTGCCCTCTAATGGACTTCAGAAATGTGGAACGCTCCCGGGCCGTCGATTCTGCTTGTGGCCTATGATGGAATTGATCGCACGAATTCTGCTAGTCGTCTCTACCCGATCTAGCAAAGAAATCTTGTGGCGGTGCCATATCCCAAGCTCACCAGAGAGACCTTGTCTTGCTAGCCTGGGGCATGATAGCGGTAGGGAACAGGCCAGTTGCGATCGTGGGAGTCTACCATAGATGGGGGTGGTCCTATTTATATGATTTAGTGACTATTTTTAGGGTTACCAATCTTGTTGTTGCCCTTGTGCTCAGCCAAATTGGGCATTCTCTCTAGAAGCATCTAAACCACAAAGAACCAGGGTTTAAGGCGTGTGGAATTCCTTTATGGACTCAGCTATCAAATTTCCTCGTTTGGACATCAACTAAATCACGAGAAAAGTCAGGTGGAAAGACCCTCTGTTCGCGGCCTATCTCCTAGTTTGTTTAGAAATAGACAATGAGCAGCCTCCATTGGATCAAGATCAAATGGTCTACATCACTTGAGCCCAACAAAGGAGAGTCAGGTTTCTTATATTAAGGAAAATCCCTTTTTGTTTTAAGATAACTTTGGAAAATCATAACTCTCCAACCAAGGCTTCTTTTAATCCCAAATTTTTATGGAATCTTAATAATGGTTTAATATACTCCGTTGCCAAATTTGGGTTCATTATCTAAAAGAAAACGTGCCTTTTCTTTAGGTGTCAGATATTACTCAATTAGGCTTATTTATCCCATCTTTTCTCTTTCTTATTTTTCTTATTTCCCATTATTTATATTCCCTGTAATCCAAGAAAGCAAGTGGGGTTCGAATTATCACTCATTATGACCATACCCTCACTTCTCTCCTTATTTCTTTCATTATCTCTCTTTATTTCAAATATTCTTGATTAATTGTTTATCTCTGGTTTTTCTTTTGATTTTTGA
Source organism: Alisma plantago-aquatica (assembly GCA_963693085.1). NCBI lineage: Eukaryota > Viridiplantae > Streptophyta > Magnoliopsida > Alismatales > Alismataceae > Alisma > Alisma plantago-aquatica. Next base: position 808,813,461 of record OY856413.1, on the reverse strand, counting down.
TTCCTTTTTCCATTAGAAACTATGTGGACATGAAATCTCATCCAAGATGGATCCATTATCCAAATATCCACATATTTCTTGTAATATCATTATTCTATCATATTTGCTTTAATAAAACAATATTAAATTGATATTCTCTCTCCCTTGTTGCATTATCTTTGCAACCTTGGACTCCTTGGGACCCAAGGAACCCAAGAGGCACAAAATCCAACTTTGGATAATATTCCTTTGCCTTCTAGAGGTTTCTACATCTTTCTTTTCTCCATATATTATTAATAACAAAGTTTCTTTTGTCTTTTTCATGTTATTGGGCCAATAGCCAATAAAGCCCACAAAACAACCAACAAGGCTATTGTGAACGAAATCCATTTATTCAAAACAAATTATATCATTATTTGCTCATATATCTTTAATAGGAGAAATTACATTTCTCGCCAAAAGAACCCAAAAATTGGGGTTGTAACATCCTTCCCCTCTTATAGGAATTTTGTCCTCAAAATTCCATCAAGCAAATAAACAATTCATGATAAGACTTTTCCATGTACATCATTGGCCCCTATGTGGCTTTACCTTATCCATGGTTCTTCCAAAGAACCTTTATCATCACATATTCTTTTCTCTGAGTTCTTTCACCTTGGCATCTATAAATCTCATAGGTGACTCAAGTCATTTCAGCCTCCCTTGGTGCTCACTAGGTTCATTGCTTAGCACATGGCCCAGGTACCTCACATAGTGCTCTAAATTGGACACATGGAACTCATTATACATCCTGTTATCCTGAGGGGTAAGGCTAAACCTAACAATCTCCATCAATCCATATCAAATGAATCCATGTATCGGGGACTCAACTTTCTTTGTTATAACTTAGAGGGGTCAAATTTTCACATCACATACTCTCCCACGGTGAGTTGCATGTCAGTCTGCTTTGCATTAGCTCACGACTCATGTTGCCCCTAGGCTCTTTTTCATCCATTTCATGATCAAAGTGACTTCATCTGCACACACTGTGGTCCTTTTCTGACCTTCGCGAGGTCCCTTCACCAACATCATCTTAATGAAGTGGTTTCTGACACAACCTCCCTTACAGAGCTTCTTTACATCCCGATATTGGCTATGGTAGTTATCATCACATCTTACAGAGGATAAGAACTATCTCCATGTATCACCCGGAACAAGCACACATTCTCTCTTCAGACCCTCTAGTATGGATTATACTAACCATTAGTCAGGGGTGATAAACTGTACTAGCATCGCGTTCTTCAAGTATCTACTTCCACCTTATGGAAGTGGATCTTTAGGTTATACTCAAGAACTTTTGAACTCGCATCATGGTGTAGTTGAACCATATTTCTCATATGTAGTTCAACTGAAGTTGTCCCTTGACAATATTCTTTCTTTCTCATTCATCTAGGTAAGGCGATCTACCATAACCCATATTGCATCTTGAACCTCCTTGGCCTAGGGGAGACTTACCACAACATCCATAGTGATGAACTCCCATTCTCTCTTAGGGACTCTTTATCCTCTATAACAATACACTGGGTTACTGGTGTTCATCCTTCACCTCCTGGATTGCATGGAGACTAGCCACGTGCAACTTCATCTTAGGAATCCAAAGTACTACTATTACTTACTATCTTAGTAGTACCACGATGTATGATGATCTTAAAATCATGATCTCCTGTATGTCATGATTCCTCAAGATTGATTCCTCAGAAACTCTAAACCACTCTAGTCGGGGTTTCATCACCTTCTTTTCTAGAGAAGTGCAGTTGAGGTTATACAACCATCCTTTTATTGCATCAAGGACTAGATTGGCTAACCAAACAACTACTAACTTGTTCAACATATCTTGTTACATCTGAGTGTTAGCCAAACATATCTTCTTTCTCAAACTTAGGGCTAACCTAACAACCTCCTCTAGCCTCTAGCTAAAATAGTCAACTGCATCTCAACCAGAGCATCCATTACCACTTCACATCCTTAGGTGTTAGGTCATGTTGAAGACATAAACCTCCATGTATTCCACTTATCATCTCATTTCAAACTCTAAGTCTATCTTTATCAAGAAAACTCTGAGCTCATCCTCTTAGTTTTCGAACTCAACCTTGTATAACTTGCAAAATCCACATAGCTCATGCTAAAAACATCCTTATAAGATGACTACCTTATTTCTCTTAGTGTTTGTAAACCATCCATGTATCGTTCACTCCACAGGGGTATGTTATCATCTCTGTCCTCATGACTCATAGCAACATTCCAACTCACATCATCTTTTATCCTTGATGTATGGCATGCGTGCTGTCCTATCTCTCACTCCCATAACAAGAGGAAATAAGCATTTGGTGGCCGTCCAAACACAAAGTTCTTCCTAATCCAAGAGTAGAGATGGTACATCCCACATTGCCAGTACACCTTCAAATCTAAGTTGAAACGTGCAACTTATGTCTCTACATCACAATCATCTTGATATCAAAGTTACTTCCATGTAGAACTAGTCTCGAACCTACTTGGGTCCACACACATTCCTTGGTCATCTCCTCTAGGTCTATAGGGTGTCTACACTTTTGGGGTCATCCCACTTCCCTTATGCATCTAGAGAGTGCCCTACTCATCTGCCCTTTGGGTCCCATGAGTTCATGAAGGTGATCAATCTCCTAACCCATGGCCTTTAGACAATGATAGTTGTTACCTCCCGACCCTATGGTCCTATGCAACTAGGGAATTAGGCAAATCCTACTTCCATCGGTCTTATCCCTACCTGACCTTAGGATAGACTTAGGATTCTATGATAGTACATGTCCAACTTAGAACCTTACCCAAGCATTCATCATCTCTCTCTGCATTCATGGGTTGACTTTCACTCTTTCTTAGGGGTCGTGGTGACCTGCCTACCTTGGTCAGGCCCCATACCGGTTACCTCCATGGTAACACATCCACATGCACTTAGAGATGGTTATGTATGGGTCTACAGGTTCATTTGCATACTATTTACTTTTCACTTAGCTTCTCAAGATCCTATGAGACCTCTTTAGGTTACCTTACACCAAAACAATTGGTACACACTCTATAAGTAGGTCCCTCTCCCAGGATGGGAGGAACTACATCTTGATAACAAAGGTCAAAAACGTCTCTATGTCTAGGGTTTACATCCAATGAGCATCATTAACCCTAGCAAGATACTAAGGCACAAGCAGACCACCTATTGAATCATGCTAGGTCATACTTGTTCTCATCCTCAACATTGGATCAAGATCATACCTTCCCATGTCATCAACTTAGTTGTGAGGGGTTCATCAAACATACCTTACACTTAAGGGGTTTCCCTTTCCTCTAACCATGAGGAGTACCATGCTCAAATCTATAGAAACTCAAATCTCGTCATCAGCATCAGGTACACCACTTTCCCTCTTAGGCCTAGGAACCCTAGGCTCACTTTTTCTACAAGAGTTGTCCAATTGCATGCTCAACATTCTAACCATGAATCAAGCATGTATAAGGCATGACATGCACTTCATGTCATCCTTCTACTCGAACAACACTTTAGAGTGGAGTCCTCCTCAAGGACAACCAAATAGGTGTAAGGCCTCACAACTGGTTACTAAACCTCTTCATGGTCTAAAGGAACTATTTTGTTAACTCAGAAGGTAAACACCTATACCATAGGCACATAGGTACCAGCAATCTCACCCTCTCTCTTGGGATTAGATCCTCTAAAGGAAACCAAGATATCATCAACCTCCACGGATCATGCATGAGGCAACCGATACCATCCACTTAGGTCACATCATCCTCAACTCTCCACTGTTCCTCATATCTTGGAGTTTAAGCTTCCAACCTTCTTACTTAGGTCCTGCTCTCTCTCTCTAGAGTTAATCCTACAACAAGCCTCGCTACCAGAGGTCCTCTCTCCATGAAGGTGGATCCAACTCACAAGCATACCCCTACATGGGTGAAGCCTATGCTCAAACTTATGTTCTCTCAAGATTTTGCAGAGCTCCTCATGCTTATCTCATAATCTATCCAACATACACTCCTGGCCAGGGTTTCAACCTACTGCCAGCACTACTGACGCACCTTGGGTGCATACTAAGCCATGCTCATATAAGCCCATAGGGTTTCCATAGGTTCTTCACTAACCTCATCATTGAAGGAGCTATCCTTCCCTCTAAAATGCACGACCATTTCTAGGGTTGGGTTGCCAAAGGCACTACATCATCCAACCTCACATGGCTCATATCCAAAAGCATGTCCACCCACACACCTGGTATACCATGACATCTAACTCATCATACCATCTCTCTCTCTAACCTTCACCTAGGGTTAGGATTAGCATCATCCTCAGAGGATGCGCCATGCCTCAACTTATAATGGAGGCCTCTACCTCCAAGACTAACATCCTCCACTCATCCTCCTGACAAGGAGGTCTATCATCAGGTCTCTCCTGAGGGCATGACAATATATGTCATACGACCTAAACATGTATCTATTCTTTAGTTTGCACTTAACTATTAAGCTTATGTCCATGGCATCTTATTTACATACTTTTAATTGATTTGGTGGAGGATTCCTTAAGCCTTATCATCCTTACCCATAGCTCAAGAGGGCGAGGAAGAGAGAGAAAACCCTAATCCTTATAATCCTTAACAACATTTGAGTTGAGAAGGGATGAACAAGATGAGAGAGTCCTAAAGGTATCTTATTTTGAGTAAAATCCTGAGACATTGGCCAGGCAGTCACACTAATCTGGGAGTCCTCGTATTCCAACTAGCGGTGTAGAGGAAAATATTGCCAACCCCTAGACGTGATCCTTTTCTAGACACCTATGTCTTTCGGAAAATCCTCTAATAACTCCCTTGGGTTCTACAGAGTTTGTAAAATTTAATAATTATTAAACATTAAATGAGGAACCTATGCTCTGATACCAAATGTAACGACCCAGCCTCCCAATAACCCCCAATTAAGGGAGACCAAGAGGTCAGAGCCGTTATCCCAATTTCTGGATCAAAGGTTCCACAAATAATCAATAATAATTATCAAATTGTATCATACTATACTAAAAAATTGTATTAAAAAAAACTTTGCATGCCTTTTTCAAAAACTTGGATATCTACTTCTATCCACATCTAGAGTCTATTCTAACTAATCCTCCTTTGTACTTTAATTCTTATTTAATTCCACCTTCTTTACTATTTGTCCTTTTCACTTGTACCTAAAGCGCCGACAAACAAAACGTCAGTCAGCATATATTAATATGCCGGTATGTGGGGGAAACAATAATCATGCAATTAACTCTAACAACATATTGTAGTCAATTATGATTTAACAAACAACTTTACATTTTTAGCATAACTTCTCAATCCATACATGCCCTAGCCTCTGCATTGTCCCTGCAATGGACTTGGATGCTACCTTCCTTATGGTAGATCCCCATTAAACCCCTCATGATCCTACCTAACAGGTGAATAAATTTCTAGGGTTCAGTCACATGGCACTACCCGTAGGTAGCCCACTCCTTAACTCATGGTGTGCTAAAGAGTCTCATGGCACTACACGTGGGTAGCCCAGTTTCTAACGCTTGATAACCTGATGTCCTACTTAACAAGTAGGCCCCATACTAGGTTACCCTTTTTAATCATTAGAAAAGCCACAAATGAGGACCAGGATCTGAGCCAGTCATGTGTACATATTTATGGTGATAATCATAGTCACTTTATAGTTGCATGAAATAAAAGTCATCCAAGCAGTTATTTTCTGGCAACCGATAAAAAATCCAGGAATCACCGTGAAACTAAAGTGATTAACCATAAGAGTAACCACATACCTGTGAGGCTGATTTGAGACAAAATAATCCAGTCAATCAAGAAATCCAAATAGGCAAGCAAGCACACAATGAGATCCTAAAATATGCATACAATTTCCTATTATTGACCATGCCATCAAGATCTATTAAACCTAGTTCGCTTCCTAGGGTTTGTAGTCCAATTTTAGGGTTTCCATTGCAATTAGGGTTTCACTTTATTTTTACTATTTTAAACCCTAATTTTATACAATTACTTACAAACCCTAATTATCTCATCCACTCCTCATGAAAGATATTAAAGTTACCTTTTAACAACATATAACCCTAATTTCATATTAAAGGCACAATTAAATGTCCATTAGGTCTATTATACCTCTTTTACATTAAAACTACCATTTTTATCCTTTTTAATTGATGATAAGATCATTAGGCCCAATTATCATTCTAATTCACATATGAACTCTATTTGTCATTAATTCCACCTTTATCCATTAGAAAACCCTAATGTCCAAATTAAGGGTATTTATCCAAAATTAGGAACCTTTATACTCAAAATAGCTTAGAACTATCATATCTCAACTTTAATCATGAAACTGAACAATTAAAGCCATTAAGAGTCACATTTACTAACATTAGGGTTTCAAGGCCCATTAAAGCTCATTTATGTACATGGAACCCTAAATTAATCAAACTACGCATAAAGATCATCCTTTTAGATCTAATGTGTCCTTTTTATAATCAACAGGTTAATATTTGCTCAAAACATAATCAAGATTTATCATGATTGTCTTTATCTCTTTCTAGGGTTTTTCTGCCTTTTAATGCATTGGAAAGATGTAAAACCTTATACTTTTTTAATATCATCTACAATCAGGTTCTGATATTATTTTAATCATGTTCTACGCATTTTTCTGATAAAAAAGCACTACTCATTTGTATTTTTTGGCCAAAGGTGTGATTTTTAACAAATTATGCAAGATTCATCAAATTTCTTGTATTTTGACTAGAGAGGCGACTAACCTGAGATTTTCTAGAAAAACCTCGACCATCAGATTGTGAGCCATCATTGACTGAGCTGGATCATGTGGCTCTCAGTGTGCGTGCCCACTAACGGACTTCAGAAATGTGGAATGCTCCCGGGCCATCGACTCTTCTCGCGACCTATGATGGAACTTCATCACAAGACTAATGTTAGTCGTCTCTACCCGATCTAGAAAAGAAATCCCATGGCGGCGCTACAACCCAAGCTCACCAGAGAGTCCTCGTCTTGCTAGCCTAGGGCATGATAGCGGTAGGGAATGGTCCGATTATGATCGTGCGAGTCTGCCACAGACGTGGGTGGTCCTATTTATAGGATCTAGTGACTATTTTTAGGGATACCAATCTTTCCGCCGCCCTTGTGCTCAGCCAAATTGGGTGTTCTCTGTAGAAGCATCTAAACCACAAAGAACTAGGGTCTTAGGTGCACGAAATTCCCTCACGGACTCAGCTATCAACTTTCCTCGTCTGGACATCAACTAAATTGTGAGAAAAATCTGGTGCAAAGACCCTCTGTCTGCGGCCTATCTCCTAGTTCATTTAGAACTAGATGATGAGCGGCCTCTGTTGGATCAAGATCCAATGGTCCGCATCACTTGCGCCCAACAAAGGGGAGTCTGGTTTCTTATATTCAGGAAAATCCCTTTTTATTTTAAGATAACTTTGGAAAATCATAACTCTCCAACCATGGATCCGTTTAATCCCATATTTTGAGGGTATCTTAATAATGGCTTGATCTACTCCTCTTCCAAATTTGGGCTCATTATCTAAAATAAAACGTGCTTTTTATTTAGGTGTAAGATATTACTCAATTAGGCTTATTTCTCCCATCTTTTCTCTTTCTTATTTTTCCTATTTCCCATTATTTCTATTCCTTATAATCCAAGAAAGCAAGTGGGGTTCGAATTATCACTCATTATGACCAAAACCTCACTTCTCTCCTTATTTCTTGCATTATCTCTCGTTATTTCAAATATTCTTGATTAATTGTTTATCTCTTGTTTTTCTGTTGACTTTGATTCCTTTTTCCATTAGAAACTATGTGGACATGAAATCTCATCCAATATGGATCCATTATCCAAATATCCACATATTTCTTGTAGTATCATTATTATCTCATATTTCCTTTAATAAAACAATATTAAATTGATATTCTCTCTCCCTTGTTGCATTATCTTTGCAACCTTGAACTCCTTAGGACCCAAGGAACCCAAGAGGCATGAAATCCAACTTTGGATAATATTCCTTTGTCATCTAGAGGTTTCTACATCTTTCTTTTCTCCATTTATTATTAATACTGGAGTTTCTTTTGTCTTGTCCTTGTTATTGGGCCCAATAGCCAATAAAGCCCACAAAACAACCAACAAGGCTATTGTAAACGAAATCCATTTATTCTAAACAAATTATATCATTATTTGCTCAAATATATTTAATAGGAGAAATTATATTTCTTGCCAAAAGAACCCAAAAATTGGGGTTGTAACATAAGACTTGTTGATTCGCACACATTGCTAATAGAGGAATAATGTAATACATCATCATTTACAATCTCTTTTATTTCTTTACAAAGACCTAGAGTTATAAGGACCGACTGAACATAACTATACTCAGACTTAACTCTTATGGCAGATCTACACTAATGCAATGATATCTTCTTCAAGTCCATGTATTTCCCTAAAAGATTTGAGTATAGGGGTGATCCTACTCGCTTAGTGAATGAGTATTTGATAACACTCAAATTAGCTCATATTTTCTATGCATTTTATCTATGATTTTATATCATTTTAGTCCTAATATGCACTCTTTTGCTCATGCTTTATGTTTTCTGTCTCTCCATTAGATAATGTAGTGAAAATAGCCAATAATGTAGCTAATTAGCCTGTTTTAGACTTGTAGGCACCGAAACTAGCCAATTTTGGGACTCTCAAGTACCGAACATGAAAAGACAAGAATTCCAGCAGCTGGCCGATACGGCTGCCCGATACGGTCTGGTTGATACGGTTGCCCGATAGGGCCTCGCCGATATGGCTACCCGATACGGTCTGGCCGATACAGCTTCCCGATATGGTCTAGCCGATACAGCTTCCCGATAGAGTTTTCCAGATATGGTCTGGCCGATACGGCTTCCCAATATAGCCTGCCTGATATGGCCTGCCTGATATGGTTTGCCTGATATGGCTGCCCGATATAGTTGCCTGACACTCCCCCTGGCCGACATGGTCTTCGGGCGATAGTCATATTGGCCAACCTGATGCCTCAAGATCGAAGCCACAGATGAAGGACACGTGGACCAATAAAAGCTACAACTCCCATCAACTCGCTGCCTATAAATAGCAGCTACCAACCTACAAAGAGAAGGGAGTCAGAGGGAGGACCATACAAGAGCTAGTGCCTAGACCAAGGAGCTAGTGTGTCGAGTTCCCCAAAAGTCTACTGCCCGATACAGTCTAGAGAGAGAGAGCCGAGGAGTCCAGAGGGACCAAGAGAAGACCCAAGGGCTAAGATCCGGCCTACACAGAGGCCGAGGAGGGAGAGCCACCTCTCCTCTACGGGCTATATCTCTTCTCTCTTCTCTTTCATTCTACTGCATTCCTTTGTTTCTTGTACAAATGATGTTTATCCATCTTTGTTCAGTGCCAGTTATGCTTCTTCATGGCTAGTTAGCTCCTTCTTTTCTATGTAGCCCGATCTGGGCATGTATATGTACTTTTGCCTTAAGCAAGTAGATTCATATCAGATCTAGTATGTTGCATGTTCTATTTTCTTTTTCCAAGTTATGATTGCTAGTTTGGTTGATCTCTTACTCGCTTGAACTGTTGTTTCTGCTTGTATCGAGAGATCCGTTGTAGGAATGGCTAAGAGACGATAGTTTGGATCTGAACCCGAGAGGAGGACGATCTAAGGTATTCTATTCCTAACACCCCTGAATATCCTAAGACCCGAGAGGGAACTTAGTGTATTCTGAGGTGTTGATATGCCATTCCTCGAGAGAGGGTCATTGACATATTGTTGATGGTTTTACTCACGCATCACGAGAGAGAGTGGGACGACCCCACAGGACAGATGCCACCGTGCATACTAGATTCTTGCTTGGGTGTTCAAGTTATCTACGCGTGAGAATGAGTGCATAGACTGTCCCGTTTGTGATTACATAGCCAGGAACTCTCTTTCTCTGTTTAGTAGAATCACGAGCTCTGTTTTGTTTTGTTTTGTTTTCTTTGTTTTGTTTTATATCGTAACAACCCTCTAGACTAGTTCTAGCACTTACTTTTATCGACTATCATCTTGGCTTATCTGACTAAATAATGATATATGTGGTGTCCTAAACGTCACCACGTCCCTGTGTTCGACCCCGTATATCTATTTCGACCCCGTAATAAAGATGCGGGGGCCTAGAAGGTTTTGGGTTATAAATTTAAAGCTTGATTCCTTCCTTTGTTCCACGTTCATTTCCGGACGTGTGAAAAAGGCCGATCAACTTTTGGCGCCGTTGACGGGGACGTGGTTTTCCACGTTTACACGCCTAGTAGATTTTCGTTCTGTCACTATAAGCCTGTATATACATGCATAGTTTTCCTCTTGCTTTACACATACTTGTTCATATATACTAAATCACTTTTCTTTTTCTCATACCTTTTTTCAGTCATGGACCTTGCTTCCGCAAGACAAGTCATCTTTTCCACCTATCCTCCTGAGTTTTTCCGCAATTCTGACTGCTGGCAAATAATTGAAGGTTGTGCTCTACAACTAGTCGAGCTATGCTCACCTCCACCATCGTCATATGTTGAAATTCCAACAAAGGGGACTTCCAGTCAACCATCGACCCCCATTCTATCATGGGATCAAGAACTTATTAAGGTAGTGGAGTTGGCTAGGGAAAGTATTCAATCACTCACCTCCTTATCCCCTCATCTCCAAGAAGATGTAGATCCAATGCAACAACTACTAGAAGAGCAGGATCATCATCTCAAAGTAGCCACCGAGGCTGCAGACTGCAGTAGAAGTCTAGTTCACACTGTTGAGTGAGGATTCATTCAAGCACATCAGTTTGGTACAGAAGGTCAACAACCGATGTGCATGGCAGAATTGACGGACCTCGAAAGCATTGCTGCTCAAGTACAACAACTTCATGATAAAGATGTTGAACAAGGAAGGAGGCTCCAAGATCTCATTGATTTAGTTACAATCCAGTTACAAATGCCATCACAAGATAATGAAGACATTAGTCACCAGGACCATTGCATTGGGTACGAAGTGGAGTATGCATCACCATCCTATTCAGACCATCAACTGGATTCACCAAGATTTTTCTGTGAAGACCAACCCACTCTAGGAAACACTTTATTATATCCAGATGACCCAGATGATGAACCAATGGAAGATATGAGACATAGACCTGAAGGGATCTATGATGACAATGATGAAGACTCTAAAAGCCAAGTTTCCTCATAGTCAGAAGGTTGGCTAGAGGTACCAGAGTTAGATATTGAACCAGACCAGAGTGACATCTCTCATATTGAGACTTGCCGCTTCGCTTTGAGCAGTACGACAACCATGGTTTGGAGTAACTTGTTCGATGATGATGATGACGACGACGACAGCTGCTCAACATGGACCAATGGGTATACTGACAAAGATGAGTTGGAGCAACACGAGCCATCATTCTCCACCATACCTTTACAAGGCTTGGTGGACGTCAAGGGGGTAGGATGGACGGTTCACTACAACATGGCTACTGAGCATGAAGATACCCCTAACTCCACGCCATGTGATAAACTTGGGGTGGTAAAACCACAAACTGATTCTTTGGGGAGTACTTCTTGTTCAGAAGATGATTGGATGACTCCGACTATACATGATGATTTATCTGAGCATCCAACCTCAAGTGTAGATATGGAGAGAGAAGATATGAGTCCTCCAAAAGACATCCAACCTCTCTCATCCATCTCACCATGTGTCAACATCCTAGGACCGTCATATTCAGATTCATATAATGTAAGGAACCCTGAGGATGATATGGCGATGAATTCATCCCAGTGCAGTTCAAGCCACTTCCAGCATAAAGATGACTTCACTGAGTCTCCGGATTTCACTTCGCTTCTTTGGATATGGTAGGGCCAACACATCCGCCTATTCTACTCATATAATGTGGCGGAACCCATCGGTAAGACACATGTGACACTGGTCCCAAAACTCAGGATTTGGGATCCCAGTGTCGGTATCGTGGGGCAGCCACCCCCTTTTCTCTTACCCACCCTCCCGCCCTTTTATTACAATAATTTTTTTTGTTCATGTTCTTGTTAGTTAGATTCTTTCCTCTAACTATTTTATTTCCTTGCATCCATGCATCATCTTTAGAACTTCAATAACTTCCATTAAAATCATGCATTCTTGCCTCTCTATTCCATGTTTAAGTCTTTCTTGAGGAAGACCAAAGTTTTAAGCTTGGGGTGGTAGGATTCGCCCTTCTTTCTCTTCACCCTTCTTGTAGGTGTGTATTCCCTGAGAGCCAATCATGGGATGATTGGTGGGATACATTAAGATTGATTTGATAAACATCAAAGGCAAGCTTCCAATTCTTTCTGGTTCAGTCATATGAGATAGTGATATAATAGATTGAATGTCTAGAGAATGACCGTACTCAATGATGTATGCTTTCAGGTTGAGGACCTGAATGATGAGATCATACGGATGCTAAGAGTTTGTACATTCTTGTTATGTCCCTAGTCGGATGTCATTGTGGAAGGTAGATAGACAGCAATGACACACAAGACTAGATTGTAGTGTTGGTTGATGACAAAATATCATTAGTCATGATATAGAGATATCAAACCAAACACATAGGTACTTGTTAGAGAACAAGTATACCGGAAAGACCCACTATGAGTTTGACACATGGAACCATGACATAGTAGTCACAGTCAGTACTCACAGTGATGGTAGTGAGTGTGATTCTTAGACCTAAAATCACTACACTCAACACATGTCGTTGGGCACACTTTGACATCATCAAACGCAGTCCTGAAACATGGGTTGTTATAAAGGTGATGATTGGGTGGCTTTGACACATGGGGCTTTTGAGGAGTGAGTGATAGATATGGGATTTTTCCCTCCTTAGGGAGTTTGATATCCAAGGCCACTTGATGAGTAGGATTGAGATAGGCGTCCGCACACATGTGTGAATCAATATGTGATATTGATGTCATACATATCTCGTTCAATCTACTCTGAGATCAAGAAAGTGAATGAATGTTGATAGGATGAGTGTTCCATGCCTCGAGTTCATTCGGGTATCAGTGACAAAGAAATTATACACTCGATGTAACACCATTCACGGATTGTAGGATGAAAGTTGTTCTCCAACTTTCTACTTTCACTTGGGTAGCACTGATGTGTGACTAGGCACCACTCTTTGCTTGTGAAGTCATAAGTGTTATGGACTTTCACTGCCAACGTGAAATGGACCTGCAGGGTCACACACATAGGATTTAACCTGGAAGAGGAGTTTTGTCCACAAAGCAATGTTTAGATTGATTACTAAAGGAGTTTAGTAGTTCAATTAAACAGTCAATTAGTCGATGGCTCAATATCATATGGTTCAAGGTTTTGGGCGCATTGATTGGAGTATCAAATTGATTGAAATCGCAATTGACTGATTTTGCCCAACCTGTGCTCCCAACCGATCGGCTCAAATGTTGAACCGGTCGGTTGAGGTTGTTGAACCGATCGGCTAGAGTGTCCAACTGATCGGCTCATGCCCAGGTTGAAACGACCGGTTCAAGAGTTGAACTGATCGACTCAACTGGTGCAACCGACAAGTTGGGAAAGTCATGTCGGCAAGAATTTTCCATTGGTTTCAAATTGCCCAATTCGATTGGGAATATTATTGGTAGTCGATACCAATTGGGAAAGAAACAAGGAAAGTCTTTTTGAGCTAGATTAGGACCATGAACCGATCGGTTTAGGGCACCAACCGATCGGTTGGAGTGCCCCAAACGGTCGGCTCAGGTCCAACCGATTGGCTCAATGGCTGAACCGATCAGTTCAGCTATGAACCGATCATTTCAGGTTGTGAACCGGTTGCTTTTTGTGGAAAATCTCGAACCCTTCTACTCCTGCGTTTAGTCCCGCATTGCTCGGGATGGAGAACCCTGTCCCATGACCCTCCTATATATATAGGGGTATTGGGGGCTTCTCAAAGTACAACTCAGTGCAACCAGTTGCTCTGCAATGTTGTCGTTCTCTCAAGTTTTGGTAACTGAGAGAGAGCCCGAGCAAGTGCTTCCCGCAAAAGGGAGGTGCAGTAAGGGAAGGACAACTGTAGTTGCAACTAGAGGCAGGAGAGTGTGTTGGCGACTAGTACGTCAACAGGAGGGTGCGACTCCTTCCACTTCCTTGTGGGACAAGGAGTGTGGAGTTCCAGGTGGTATGTGTGGACTACTACAGAGGTGGGAGGTTTCTACCGCTCAGGAGGACAACTGTCATTCGACAGTCCGGTAGGAGGAGGAGTCGTCAGTCCTGGTGCGACCAGGAGCTGCACAGACACCGTCCAAGACCGGAGTTGAAGACAATGCATAGCGCGAGGTATTGTCGCCAAGAAAGCCTTGGGACAAGGTATGATTACACAAACCATCCTTTCCTATTATATAGACATTGACGCGTTTCCTTGTTCCGGGTTTGGGGGAGAAATTTTTTGTTTCTGCTGCCTTCTCTGCCTCCCCTAAAACCCAACAGTGGTATCAGAGCCACGTCAATTGTTCTATATTTTAGGAATATTGATATGATCGGTTTTGGTTTTTCGTCTTTATTTATTGCATGTGATGCGAATAATATTGGCTTTATGCATGTCCAATCCTAAATCCACAAATCCCAAATTACATATATGATATGTATTATTAATGCACTCGATACACATCGCCCTTAAATGAGTTTTGTGGTGGATGTGTGTAGCATGATTATGGCCTATAAACCCCTATCTGTGTCTGGTTGTTTGTGGTTGCTTGCATCTCGGTCTACGCACCGATCTTCCCTCTCTTATTCCTGATGTAACTCGAAATAATTCAAGATTCTTTCCTACCTTTTCTCCCCCCGAATGTAACTCAGGGTTTCTTCTTTTAAGCAATGTAATAATAGCATAGATTTTATTTCCTGTTATGTCAAAGACCGGCGGACATCAAGACAACAGCTGAAATGATCGGTTCAAGGCGTGAACCGATCGGTTGATGTTCCAGACGGTCGGTTCAAGGAGTGAACCGATCAGTTGATGATCGATCGAGGAGCGAGACGACCAGGTGGCGGACATGACGAGATGCACGACGACCATGCGAACCGATTGGTTGGAGGAGCCAACCGATCGGCTGGTGGTACCCAGACGACCGGCTAGAGAGAACAGATCATTCATGTGATGAGTTGATCAACTCGGATGGCAAGGCACAGATGTTCATCTTGTACAGGTTGCATGTGATGTTGACCTAGATGACCGTGATTCCTCTTGGCTCGAGGAATCACATTAGGATGGCCATAATCATCACTTTTTATCGTTTGTGCATGTTTTA
The DNA here is from genome assembly GCA_963693085.1 of Alisma plantago-aquatica. Taxonomy (NCBI): domain Eukaryota; kingdom Viridiplantae; phylum Streptophyta; class Magnoliopsida; order Alismatales; family Alismataceae; genus Alisma; species Alisma plantago-aquatica. The sequence goes on along the minus strand of OY856413.1, from coordinate 808,798,065 downwards.
TGTGGGATATAGCATGTATATGATATGTATTATATATTGTGGTGATTGGATATGTATATGTATATAAAAACCAAATCCCTCATTAAAATATTAAGTTTTAGATGCCTTCTAAATGTGACACACATGAAAAGATTGATTGACCAAGTGTGGGCATGTCCAAGCGTGGTGCACCGTCTATCTCGTGGAAGCGTGAAGGATGAATGTGTGGGTCTGCCCAAGCAGGGTGCATATTCATCGTGTTTGCTTTGGGTCAGACTTAACAAGGTGACCTAGATAGGATCTAGTGCCTTGAGGCATGGAGATGATCATGGCAAGGAGTTGCATATGACATCTTATCAAGAGTTGCATATGATGCAATTGGCAAAAGTTGCCTACCTGAGAGATCTAAGTTGTGGGCGATCAACCCAAGCTGACTCATGACTTAGAGGATTTCAGGATCTTGCCCACTAGAAGGTTGTATGCTGCAATCTTCTGAATTGATGGTGAGGGCTATCAATTTGAAATAAAATAGTAGGAGAGATAATTAATTAAAGGCCTAATTATATCGTCAAACTTTCAAATCAATCAAATAAGTCAAAATGAGTTTTGGACTAAAATTGCATATTTTCCTTTTATAGTTCAAATGGAAACAAACAACAAAACACTTTATTTGCGATCGGTCTTTTAGACCAACAAATTAAATGGGAATAATTCCATGATTGGTTAGGATGATGAGAAGTGTTCTCAATCAAAGAGCAAAAGCTCCAAGTCCTAGTTATACCAGAACCAGATGAACTCGATCCCACCACATCAATGGCTGAAAGTATGCTTATGGAAGCATACCAAGGATGACATTGGTGAGGAGTGCTTGATGTTGTGTTCTCTGAACTATGAGTTGTAGAGACAACATGAGAAATATGATGTCTCAAGGACACTGTCCTAGTATGTCATGACAGAAGGAAATCCAGTAAGGTATTCACACACTCAATGTGATTGGGCATGTGGAAAACCTAACTAAGAAGGATTGCCTCTGATCCAAGAGTTGGCTATTAGTATGATACTACAAATGTTGTGAGAATCATACAATTCATGATAAACTACAACATAAATAACTTTGAAAAGCGTTGACAGAGTTCTTGGACATGTTGATGATAGTAGAGGCAAAGATGAAGAAAGACAAACCATGATCTTTGATGTGATCAAAGAGAAAGGTAATTCTTAAGGCAAGGATAAGGGAAAAGCAAAGAAGTGTTCTGATGCTAGCCATCAATCCAAGCCGTCTTCAGCCTCAAGGCACATGGGGAAAGGGTGTATGAGGGAATTGCCCTCTATATCATGAAGAACAAAAGAAGATGAAGGAAGGGGATGGAGATCTCCACCTAAGGTATCTTGAAATGAACCGCTTCTTTATCTAAGGTATATGATACCAAGATATGGATCTATCATATATGATATGCAAGATCCGCAAAGAAGTGATGGCCTTTGTGAAAGGACCAAGAAAGAAGTACCCATCATTGGAGCAAGTGTTGCTGCCATAGATAGGAGCATCTTTCAGTTTATTTCAGTCTAAAGGGCACGAAATAGAGTTGAGAATTGCTATTTCATATATTGCCAATAGATAGAAACACTTTATTTTTGCATATTGTATGACAATGATGGAAATTAATAAAGTTGATGTTTCAATCTTAAAGATATGATCTTTGTGGAAATGCCTTGTTTATCTTGTGATACATAGTATGCATAATATAAAATGATACCTAAAAGTTATAGATAACTCAAACAATCAAATTAGCATCAATCATGAGAAATTCATTTCTAGTTTCCATATGATGGATAAATCTAGACTCTTTTGGTTAGAGAACCAGTAAGAGACATGAATATCTAAGCCAAACCAAGAAAGCCACATGGGTGAGGGGAGCCTCACACTCAAAGAGCAGATACTCAACCATCACCAAACCATCAACCCTCCAACAATAGCAAACATCAACAGATCACGGTGACAAAATCTTAATATCATTCTCAATCTCTTTCCAAAGAACATAATGGTTCTTGTACCTATTATCGTGCATTATTCTATTTCTCTCCTACCAACAATGATGCATGATAATAGGAATAGCAATATCATCTTTCAAACTCTTCATACCAGCAATAGATTCCCGACTCCTGGGAAAATTGCTAACCAAACCATTTCTCTTAGCCATATCCCACAACCTTCTAGAATAACCACAATTGAAGCTAATATGGTTAGTGTCTTCATAAGCATTCATACATAGGAAACAGATGGATGTAGCAGGTATCCCTCTCCTCCTAGAATAATCTAACGTAGGAAGGTTATTGTGGATAGCCTTCCACATATGAATCTTCACACTCAATTACTTTTACTTTTCCAAATCCACTTAAAAATCTTCTCTTCATTCTTCTTAATCCTAATACACTCCCAAAAGAATTTAAATCTTGGATTCTTGACACCCTTCAGTAGAATATCATCCTCATCATCTTTGTAAATGGGAACAGAATCTAGAATCTCATGCAACTTAAGAGAATATCTAGAGTCTTTAACCTTCCACTCACCATTGGTAATAAAATTACTAAGACGAACGTTCTTTGAAATTCCAGCAGTAATAGACATACTTTCATCAAAAATATCACTCAAAAACTTGCCTTTAATCCAAGGATCACCCCAAGTATCAATATTCTTTCCATTTCCCACTTTGAACTCAACCATATTAAGGAGACAACCCCTACTTCGAATGATATTGTTGAACATCCAAGAAAAGTTGGGAGAAGTCTGAACCCTCCAAAAGGACTCTTTCTTGAGATACTTTTCATTAATCCATTTGACCCATAATGAATCATTTTTCCTAGAAATATCCCAAGCATTCATAGTAAGACAAGCATTCACAACCTCCTTACTTTTCCTTACGCCCAAACCTCCTTCTTAGGTAAAGTGACATCATCCCACTTAATTAGGTGCAAGTTAGATTTCTTATCAGAGTAGCCCCAGATAAAATTCCTACAAATCATATCAATTTCATCAAGAGTAGAACATAGGATGGGAAACGCCATGGCCCAATAAAGATGCATAGAGGACAACATGGACTTTACCAACTCAACCCTCCCAGCAAGAGACAACAACTTAGCCTTCCATCCTTAAATACGTTTCTTAACCCTATCCACCAACTTCTCACAATGTTTTTTATTCAACTTTCCATAGAAAAGAGGTAAACCCAGGTATTTAGTATCTTCCATAGTGCCAATCTTCATACCTAAGATATTAGAAATCTCATCAGCATCTTCATTCACACCCATAAGAATCATACTCTTAGTACTGCTGACATGGAGACCAGACATAGATCCAAAAACATCAAGAAACTCCCTAATACCTTTAGCGTTAACAGTATCAGCCCTGGTGAAGATCATCAAATCATCAGCAAAAATGAGATGTGAACATTTCAAATTCTTAGAAATCTGAACTGGGGAAACCTTATTGTCCCTTTTAATCATCTCAGAAAACCCTTGCATAGCTATGGTGAACAAGTACAACGCTATAGGATCACCCTGTCTAACACCATTAGAGGGAAAAATAGTTCTAGTGGCTTCACCATTGACAATCACCTAGTAAGAAGAAGTTCTAAAAATCACCTCAATCCAACGAATCCATTTTGGAGAGAACCCCATTTTGAACATAACAAAGAAGATATATTTCCAGCTCACAGAGTCATAGGCTTTTGAGATATCATCCTGGATACACATGCTCCCTACATTCTTTTTTTTAATATCACTCATAATCTCATTAGTGGGTAAAATAGCATCTTTGATACTTATTCCCTTCACAAAAGCACACTGATTTATATCAATAATAGTAGGAAGACAAATTTGCAACCTATTCGTCAGAATCTTAGAAATGAGCTTATAGAAAACATTTCATAAGGCAATAGGCCGCCAGTTGGTGATAAGATTAGAATCAGGGCCTTTAGGCAAGAGAGTCAAAAAAGTCCTATTTTCTTCCCTAAGCATGCTCCCATTCATGAAAAATTCCTTTACAACATTGAAGACATCATCCCCTATAGTCTTCCCAGCAATCTTAAAGAAAAACCCATTAAAACCATCGGGTCCAAGACTTTTGTCATCATTCCGCTCATAAAAAATATCATCAAGCTCTTTCCTCATGACAATCTTAGTTAAAGAGTTGTTCTACTCATTAGATAACCGAGGTCCACACCAATCACCATCCCAAACACACCCTTGGTCGACTTTGCATAATAACTCTTCATAAAAGGCATCAATATTATCTCTAATCACCTCATTATCTTTGCAAATGCAATCTCTGATACTAACACAATTGATAGTATTTCTGGCCCTTCTACTTTTAAGCGAGGAGTAAAAAACTTGGAATTGGAATCCCCTTCCTTAAGCCACTGAACTCTTGATTTTTGCCTGTACAAAGCTTCCTTCTTGTCTGATGCCTTTCTGGCCTCCTTTCTAAGAGCATCAGAATTTTCTCTCAAGACTGTATCAGTAGGATTCATATCTGACAGCTTTTACAGCCATAGCATCATCATGCACATTACGAAAAGTGTTTCTGTTCCACTCCTTGAGATTTTTCTTTAAATTATCCAACTTTCTATAAAGCTTGAAGATAGCATATCCCTCAACCTCCAACTCCCAACTATCTTTCAGAATTTTCTAAAAATCACTATGATTTCCCCAGCTATTTATGAATCTAAAATGCATTCTAAAACTCCTAGATTCACCAATAGATAACATAATCCTTCTATTGTGTCTAATAGTATTAGAAATGGACTCACCATGGAATCTAGTAAAACTCCTCAGAAACTCATCATTATAAAGCACTTTGTTAGTTTTTGAGGCAATAAAGTTGTCCCCTTCTTGCTGATTATCCCAGGTAAAAAAAGGCCCATTTAAATCCATCTCCATGATGCTATTATCCAAGACAAGGTCATTAAAGTCATCCATGGACTTCTTAGTAGGAGGTTGAGTACTAATTTTTTCTTCATTCTTCCTAACCGCATTTAAATGTCCAATGATCACCCAAGGACCAAAAAAATTCAGATTACTGTCATCAAGATTCTTCCAGAGAGTAACTCTATCATAGTCTCCATTATGCCCATACACAGCAGAAACATTCAAATTGATATCATCTTTTTCAACATTAAAGTGCACAACATGATCCCCTTCACTAATTTTTGTAATACTGCATAACTCATCTCTCCAAAGAACAACAACTCTTCCTAGAGCATGTGACCAGTTATTTGAAATCCACTTGAAATCAACAAAAAAGTTGTTCATCACTTTCTCAATCTTGTTACTTCTTAATTTGGTTTCAACAAGGACAAAAATATCACATTTTCCCCTCCTAACTTCCTCCTGGACACTTAGGAGTTTTTGCTAATTCCCCTAACATTCCAAGAGGATATAGATAAATAAGTCATTTGATAACCTCGGTTGTTGGACTGACAGCCTCAATGCTTTTTGATGTCATTGATAGTTCCCTGTTGATAGGAGAGTAATTTGACGTTGATTCGATTATGATACTAGTGTTCAACTTCCCCTGACATCTAGGAAGAGCTTTTTGGAAATTCATCACAGAACTTGATGATGCTTGGGAGCTAAACTCACTATCTGGTGATTTCCTTATAGAAGCAGGGGTAGGATTTGGAGTGGAGGGACCTGAACCATTGCTTACAGAAACATCAACTATTGTTTCTACAACTTTATTGACTTCTTCCAATAACTTCAGATCTTCTATGGCTGGAACACTATTAGAAAGTCTCTCTTTCTTCTGTAAAATCTTATATTCATCAGTAATTTCCTCGACAACAAAAATGCCATCATCTTCATTATTGATTCTCTATTCTTCATTATCACGGTTTAAAACATGAGTTGTCCTAACTTCCCATACCTTCTTATGAGCTTTGAATCCTTTTGCATATCTTTTCAGGGGAGGAAAACCAGGCAACATTACTTCTTTACAATCTCCATGTCCCAGAAAGCCACAAACTCTGAAGATGATAAAACAATAATCAAATTGTGCAACCAAGACATATCAACAGACAAATGCATTTCAAGTAAGTACAATAGTGAAGTTAATTCTAAGAGTGACATTCAAGAGAGTAATATTCTTCACATAAAAGGAACTACAAAATCTAATATCACATATATGATATTGTATATCGCACATGGAATTTGCAAATGATATACTCCACTCATCCAATGACAGTGACTTCATAGTTAGGAATAAATAATATCATGAGTGATTAAGACATGTACTACTTTTCCACTAAATAAGACAAAATAGCTAATGGTAGAGTGTGATTCAATCTAATAGAAGGTATGCTTAACATCATCAGTCTTAGATATCATTAACTTGGAACTAAAATCCAAGTCTTAACTGATACCCTTCAAGTGTCCATCTCATGGTCACATCAAAACCATGCACATAAAGTGTAATATGACTCACTTGACTACCATATCTTTGAAAGAAAAGAACATAAGGGTACATACTCCTCTTGTTACTTCATAATAATCTTGGGATTTCTTATCAAGAAGAAGGAATTACTAACTTCCTTTTGGTTATTATATGCATTTTCAACTGTTCATGTGTCATTCAACTTGGTTTCATCTTGGTTTCCTTGCCATTGGAATTGGAATTGTAAAGATGATTACACATAATTACTCCTTGTTGAGTTATTATTTGACATGTTCATGAATATTCCCTGGCTTAACTATCTTTTTCTTTTCCACATAATGATAAAGATCATCACTATGTACATATCCTTTATTGAGTAGGGATCATCATCCTTATTCCCTTTCTCATATCATAAGTATTGAACCTTACATCTTCTTATACTCATAGGTTGGTATGAGATTAGCTCAGGTTCCTCTTTATTTATTCATCAATAATTCTTATTTATGTCTTCATTTCATCCTTTATTCAAAAATTTTCTCCATCTTATGTGGATTCTACATCATGACTTACCTTATTAGCTCACGTTTATGTATCTTTTTCTCCATACAATTCTTGAAATTACAACCTCAAGAGCCTTTCGTATCTTATCATTCTTAACTTTAGGTTTCATGGGTTGTATCTTTCTGTTTTAGTTACCAAACATCTTGGCTTTAGAAAGTTATGGTGTATTTCTTATTTCTTTTAGAATAAGATGGAGGTATTAGTATCATGATTTCTGATTTGTAATGATCCATATACTGGTCCAAAATGACTACTTGATCAAAGTAATCAAAGAGAAATCAATCTAAGAGTTCCATACTTACCTTTTCTTCAATACTTGAACACCTAGCCAGGGCACTCAAGTATTGCGGTTAGGTAGTATGTAGCATATATTATATCATGGTTTTGACTTAGACATCATCTTAGTCCTAATCCTAGTGTTCGTATAGACTCAACGAACCTATAGCTCTGATACCACAATTGTAACACCTGTTACCACAAAGACAAAGAGATTACACAAAACCAGGCGGAAATAACCATTAGTAGAGGAATACCGAAAATCACTAAAAATTTAAAAACATTTTTCAAAGAGATCCAATGCCAGGAAACTCTTATATACAAAGGCCCAAAGCTAGTCATGCATGTATACAAGATGATTCACTTCTTTACATATGTCATTCCATCACATTCCCGTGTTATAACATATTAGTTGCTTTACCAGATCATGCACAAAAGCAACATTATACACCGAGGCATTCTAGCGAAATTCTCAAATTGATTATAAAATTATTACACATAATCGCCAAAAGGACTTGAGAGTATAGGGATGATACATAAGACTTCTATCTATAACAAGACACAACTAATAGCATACCATCTTAAATTTTAGATTTTCTTCTCAATGATGTCTTGTTCAACTTACACAATCTCTTCTACCATGTACAATTCTACCTAAAAATTGTCACTACTACAGAAACGGCCTTTGGCGTCGGTCGTTTAACCCCATTTGGCGTCGGTTTCCGACCGACGCCTATGTGGGCGCCGCTAAAGGTCGAACACTTCGGCGTCGGTTTTTTAACCGACGCCTATTTAATCTATAGGCGTCGGTCGTTTAGTAGAGAACCGACGCCAAAAGGGTTCGCGCCACAGAAAACGGCATCATCTAGGGCACTTTCTGCGTCGGTGTTTTAGTAAATAACCGACGCCACTATGGAATATAGCGTCGGTCTTTTAGTAGATGACCGACGCATAAAGTGCCCTAGATGACGCCATTTTTTGTGGCGCGAACACTTTTGGCGTCGGTTATATACTAAACGACCGACGCCTATATGTTAAATAGGCGTCGGTTTGATATGAATATCCGACGCCATTTCCAGGACTGCTTTGGCCACATCAGGCGTCGGTTTATTGAAAAAAACCGACGCTGTAGGTCTTTCCTGACGGTTTTCTATAAATAACCGACGCCTATTTATATATTTTTTTTTTTCATATCAGTTTGCAGGCCTGCTGTGGCTGGTCAGCAGGATGAGAACCTGCAGTTCAGTTTTCTGAACTGCAGGTTTACGACATCCATTGATATCATCCTACAAACAGGCCGCAAACCTGCAAAAGTCACAAGCAAAATTCTACACAAGTACATACATTCAGACATCAATTCAATTCTCACATTCACACACATATAGAAACATTCAAATACATGTATTAACATTCAGAAATATTCATTTACATAGTATCATTCATTATCGCTATCAACATCCCAATTATATCTTACAGTTGCCACTGCTTGTATGGCTTTTGCCCATTCTTCTCTTACTTCATTTAATGCTTCCATCGTATATGGAGCATGTATATTTTTTAAACGTTTACCTGTAGTGTTGTCAGTTTTAAACACCTGCAAAGAGAATGATGTATATATATAAGTAATAATATAAAAATAATATAAGATAGATATATTGCATACTAACTAATGAGACTATATATAATACCTCACGTATGGTATCGATGTCCAATGCGGCATATTTGATAATCATCTGCATAAATCGCATCACATAGTATGCGCATGCCCATCCATTGTCTTGTGTAGCACACTATAAATTGAAACATACAAAATAATACAACTAAGCACAATTCACATCAATAATATATATATTTGAGTCGGGAACTTACTTGTACGTTCTGCCAATTTATTGGCTGGTTCTTTTTCCTTGGGACCGTTCCTCCAGCCTTTTTGAATGCATCTAAACCCCTACATGTTAATATAACACAATAAATTGCATAAGTAAATAGTAATGTAATAAAAGATGTTAACGGATATAAAAATGAAATATTTCTCACCAGAATAATGGCATTCTCATTACGTGTCCAATTTTAGTGTTCAATGTACTCCCCGCAGGATCTAGATAATAAACAGTGAATGTCCCGGGGACAATAACTAGTAACTCCCAATGTCTACCGCTAGAAGTAAGAAGTTAACAATTAATAACTCAAAATGCAAAATAAAAATGGAATTTTCTTAAGTCCAAATTATAAATAAAGTAAACTTACTTGACATTGAATGGAGCTATTATTATCGTCTTATTTTGCTGACCAAAAATTGTAAAAGCATCTATACAGTATTGTTGAACATTATCAGGATCTTTAGCTACCAAACTAATCAATGATGGAATCAAAAATCCCACATGATCAAATGCAAATTGTTTGCAATGATCTTCGACTAGGTAGCTGCAAAACATATAGGCGTATGCATTAATATATAAGAAACCATATCACCGGATCTTACACAAGGTATATGGATGTATAAACAAGATCTCACCTTATCCATGTCTCTATCATTGATGTATTCAGCCAATCATACTTAAACAGCTCAATAATATCTTGTATAAATAAAGAGCTATCGTATGATTGACCTGCATAATCTGCATCTAAAGAAATAATTATAGGGCAATGTACATTATGTGCCCGTAGCCAACATGCCATTCCCCTACAAGCAGGACCTAACGGGTATGTTAGGTCAGTTGGAACCCAATCGGGTAATGCGGGAAGTGGAAGTGGAGGCCTAGGTGCTCCTGGTGTCTTCTTTTTAACCTGTACATATAATTTCAGATCAGTTGACATCATATATACACATTAACAGTCTAAATCAATGTAAATTTATCTTACAATTTCAGTCGTGTAGACGACATCTGCTTTGGGCCACAATATCACCCCGCCTTCTGCCTCACCAAGTGTATCAATATCCGGGTGGGCATATGGCAATGTAGCTTCTCTCCAATCAGGTAACACACGTATCGGGCTCACACGAACGTAGCCCTGTGGCATTGGAGTCCCGTGAAACATTGCCCCAGGAAGGGACGGGTAAGCCTGCGCCTCTGCAACAACGTAGTCTTGCATTCTTAAGCGGCATGGCTTCAATGCCTACAAATTTACGTAAAGAATATTATACATATATACATATCATCTTGAAAACATAACAACTTGAAAAGACTAACTACAATGTCATAAACAATACTTACAGCAGACGTGCTAGGCGATGGGTCTCCAGGATTACTCGCAGTCTGTGCATCAGGAGAAGAGTGGGTCGCCATAGGCGTATTGGAAGCCTGAGATGCCTGCCACCGCAGCAATTCTTCCTTGACCTTCTCAGCAACTACATCGTTGATCTTCTTAGCAACTAAATCCTCAACTCTCTTATTCTCCTATACATGGATAAAAGAAACATTAGCTTCTTATTAATGAATTTCCTTTTGCAGTAACATTCTAAAAAAAGAATAGGTTACCTCTTCTTGAGAAAGTCCCGCTCTGGGTTTGCGCTGGGATGGCCCAAAGAATGCTTTGATGCCAACACCAGCGCCGGCACCTCTAACACGTCCAGGATGCTCTGGGTTACCCAGAGCAACTGTCAATTCATCCCTTGTGCCCTGAGGGATGAACGTGCCTTGTTTCCTCTGCTCGTGCAGCTCCCGCTAATCACCATAAATAGAAATTGGTAAGTTAACACCACAAATAATCAATATTCAAATGATTTCTCTAAGAGTTGTATTTTACCATTTTTGCAGCCGCCTCAGCAGTTACAGGCTTCTTTATTTCACCCTTCTTGTTTTGCCTGCCAGCTATCCAGATATCATGGCGAGGAATGGGTGTGGCAGACTCCTGAGTAGGAGCAGACTCCTGAGTAGGAGCAGACTCCTGAGTAGCCGCAGACTCCGCCTGTAGTCTTTGGCGAACGCTTGCATAGCCTTTTGGACCCATAGTGTGGTCATGCACATTCAGTGCACGCCTTGCTTTTTGTGCGTCACTGAGGGCCTAGTTAGTATGCACATTAATGATTTGGTTAGTAGCACTAAATGCTAATCTTGAATAGGTGAATACAATGTATATTAATTAAATTAGGAGTGACGCCTAATACCTTGAATTCTTCAGATTTTCTTGAAGCAACAAAATTGTCCCAATCTTCTTTGTCCAAGAAGTTCCATTGTTCAAGGGCTGACTTCTTCTTCTTATCACCCTCTTTTATGTATTCTCTGTTCAGATTTGTCCTATAATTCCTAAGCATCTTTCCAGCGCGTTGCATCACATTTTTACGATGCAACTTCTCATCCAATGCAAACAGATTCTGTAAAATAGAAATGTTATTAACTAGTATCCAAAATAGAATTGCAAATAATAGAATTTGTAATCTACAAAATAGAATTGCAAATAATAATAACTCACGCATAAATCCTTCCATATCGAGTCTTTTTTCGCTTGAGGAACTTTATGCCAATTGTCATACTTAACACCACAATGGCCCCGAGTGGTACACCCAAGATAGTTCACAAAATTATTGCGGTTCACTCCAATTGGATTTCCTCCATTATCAAACTCCACCACCAATTTAGATCCACTACCACTTAGCGCTAATAACTTCTTCAACAGGGTGATGCCCCTTTTCTTGTTAAGTGTCTGGTGTTGCGCATCAAGTTGCTCCAATGCTTCAGTGGGTACAGGTGCATCAACCTAAAATTTGACAAAAATAAAACACACTAACTTAGCCCAATATAGAAATATAGGATATATGACATAACTAGAAGATAATGAATTTTATAGAAATACAGGATATGTTTTTAGAACTTACATTAGTATCCTCGCCATGCTCATCATGGACTTCATGCTCATCATGGACATCATGCTTACCTGGTATATTTAATAGAGTACCAATGATGCTATCACAGACATTTTTCTCAACGTGCATTACATCGATACAATGCCTGACTGTCAAAGAACTCCAATAAGGAAGATCCCAAAATATTGACTTCTTCTTGAATGAAGAATTGTCACTCCGTGTGGCCATACTACATTGTGATTTCTTACCAAATTCATTGACAATGTCTTTTACTCTTTCATAAACAACATCCCCTGGTATAGGTTTAGGTGCACTCCGTTCATCATTCCATCCATTGAATGCTTTGCGCTTCCTACGATACGGATGGAATTTTGAAAGAAACCTTTGATGACCAAGATATACAGTCTTGCCGCCATGTTTTAGTCTTATTGAATCAGTGTTTTCTTCACATATAGGACACGCTTTAGCTCCTTTGACACTATATCCAGACAAATTCCCATATGCTGGAAAGTCATTAATAGTGCAAAACAACATAGCGTGCAAACGAAATGTCTCTTTTGCTGAAGCATCATAGGTCATCACACCTTCAGCCCAAAGTTTCTTTAAGTCATCAATCAAAGGTTCAAGATAAACATCGATATCATTTCCGGGTTGTTTAGGGCCCGATATCAACAATGACAACATAACGTACTTATTTTTCATACACATCCAGGGAGGAAGATTGTATATAACAAGCATGACTGGCCAAGTGCTATGTTGGCTGCTCAATGTCCCGTACGGATTCATCCCATCTGTACAAAGCCCAAGTCTTAGATTCCTATCTTCTTCACCAAATTTAGGGTACAGTAGATCAATCTTCTTCCACTGTGGGGAATCAGACGCATGTCGTAGGATCCCATCATTATTTTTCTTAACATCTGCATGCCACCTCAGATTCTTCGCATCTTTCGGATTTGCAAACAAGCGTTGAAACCGTGATATTATAGGTAGATACCACAACACCTTGGCAGGAGAACCAGTTTTGGACTCCCCCGAAGTCGTCAATTTATACCGTGACGCACCACATTTTGGACAATCTTTCAAATCTACATAGTCCTTTTGAAATAATACACAATCATTCGGGCATGCGTGTATCTTCTTGGCCTCCATTCCCATTGGACACAACATTTTCTTTACCTGGTATGTTGAGATTGGAAGCTCGTTTCCTTCAGGAAGAATTTCTTTCAACAAAGTCAACAATGAAGTGAAGCTTTTGTCGCTCCATCTATTGTTAGCTTTCAACTTATACAATCTCAAAACAGCGCTAAGCTTCGTAAACTTAGCACAGCCTGTGTATAACGGTATCTCAGCATCATGCACAATGTTTGTAAAGATAGGAGGTGGATCGGTGTGCTCTACCCTACAACTATCCAGCATCGCGTCAACGATGTCTGCTGGAACTGGTTCGTTCACATTTACGTCATCGGAGGCAATTTCTTCTTCCACCCAAGCACTACTATCGACATCTACTGGTTTTGATTTTGAAATCTCTCCATGCCAGTGCCATTCTGTATAGCCTTGTACAATCCCGTTGCACATGACATGACTTTTGATTTCCTCACCAGTGTTGACTTTCAAGATGTTACCGCAATGCCTACATGGACAGTAGAACCTATCTGTAGGTTTTTTCCTATGTTCCTCGGCAACTCTAATAAACTGATCAAGACCAGATATAAACTCTGGGGTGCAACGATTACGAATGGACATCCATGATCTATCCATTCTATGATCAGAGAAAACAAGTATATATTAGGAAACAAGTATATATTAGGAAAAGATTAGGGTATACACTTACATCCTAAGCGTATAATGTGATGTCATTCTTATATATAATAAATGTGTACCACCTATCCCATCCTTGAACACCTAATCTCACTAGTAAGTGTATAATGTATATTTGGTTTTCAAGAAAATTTCGGCAGCATTTCCCCGCTGTTCTCTAAGTACATATGTACTTAGAGAACAAATGGGGAAATGCTACCGAAATTTTCTCGAAAACCCAATACACATTATACACTTACATCCTAAGTGAGATTAGGTGTTCAAGAACAGTCCCAAACCGGGGACTATCCAAGATTTACTCCTAATGAGTCAATCTTGGATGGGTTTCTAGGCCAACAAATACATTTGATGTCATTCGTATATATAATAAATGTGTACCACCTATCCCATCCTTGAACACCTAATCTCACTAGTAAGTGTATAATGTGCATTTGGTTTTCAAGAAAATTTCGGCAGCATTTCCCCGCTGTTCTCTAAGTACATATGTACTTAGAGAACAAATGGGGAAATGCTACCGAAATTTTCTCGAAAACCCAATACACATTATACACTTACATCCTAAGTGAGATTAGGTGTTCAAGAACAGTCCCAAACCGGGGACTATCCAAGATTTACTCCTAATGAGTCAATCTTGGATGGGTTTCTAGGCCAACAAATACATTTGATGTCATTCTTATATATAATAAATGTGTACCACCTATCCCATCCTTGAACACCTAATCTCACTAGTAAGTGTATAATGTGTATTTGGTTTTCAAGAAAATTTCGGCAGCATTTCCCCGATGTTCTCTAAGTACATATGTACTTAGAGAACAAACGGGGATATGCTACCGAAATCTTCTCGAAAACCCAATACACATTATACACTTACATCCTAAGTGAGATTAGGTGTTCAAGAACAGTCCCAAACCGGGGACTATCCAAGATTTACTCCTAATGAGTAAATCTTGGACGGGTTTCTAGGCCAACAAATACATGTGTTGTCATTCTTATATATAATAATTGTCTATAAACTACAGGAAACATGGTTAATCCTAATCAACAGAGCATTATTAAATAATAAATCAAGAAATCAATAGTTTTAAACAAAAGGTCTAGGAATCTTTACTAGACATTATATGTATCCCTAATCATCATATTTAACATACTACATTATTATGAACATCCAGATCAGATTAAGATCATACTATGTTATAACCATTGGTTTAGTAACCCTATTTCCGCATGTACATGTTTATCAACTTTAAAACCCTATAATTCATGAAATCATTCTAACTCAATTTAATATGTTGGGATCACACAATTATATAATGACATCAGAATATATAGAAGAAACATAATTAACATGTTTAACAACATGTTCATCAAACTAGGGTTTTCTTGAATATCATAAAAGGTAGAAGAGCATTCTTTTCGGTAAGTTGACCTTTTCATATTACTTTGACCATTACAAACACATGTTTCTAGGCCGACACAAGGTGTAACATGTAGGTGATATACCTAGGTTGACACACCTTAATGAGTGTAGGCCGATACACCTTGAATATAATGAATGGATACACTTGAAATTAATGAGAAGGATACACTTTGAAAAGTGTAGGCTAGCTAGTATACCCTAAAAAGCAGCAGACAATATAACAAGTTAAAGTTGAATCTAATATTCTAGTAAGGATGAAAGAAACTTGTACTAATTGTATGAGAAAGGTAATACCTTATAATGATAATTGATGAAAGTAATCAAGTATAATTGAATACTTAAAGTAATGAATTAAAATCCTAGATGTCGGGGTTATGAATTAGGGTTTGTCTGTTGAATAAAACCCTAACGACCTTAATCGGATACAATAGAAGTCCTAACCCTAATTATGAAAGGTTGTGACTTGATTGATAGATTATTTGTGATACAATTGAATGTAAAGATAATAATATAAGCTCCTAAGAATGAGGAGTTATGATATAGGGGTGATGATTGAACATAACCCTAAAAACCCTAGTCAAGTTCAAAAGAGCAACCCTAACCCTAATGACAAAAGGTAATGTAACTTGAAATGGAATGAGAATAATATTTAGTGGTAACCGTGAATTACTTATGATTATAGCCAAGTAAGGTAAACATGGGTTATAATCTATTATAGCTTGATTATACCTCATGAGAACTATGACATAATAGTTTCAAAAATAATGTATATAGGTCTAATGATCTAGAAAAAACATATATTATAGCTTGATTATAATCTATTATAGCTTGATTATACCTCATGTTTGTAAATGGCAGAGAAAAAATTGTCCCATCATCATATTTCAGTAAGAAAAAATTGTCCCATCATCATATTTCAGTAAGAAAATTTCAACTATGGCAGAGAAATTCATCCCCAAGCCTCACCCCTACTATCGTAATCTCTATTGCATTGCAGCAATACTACCCTCGTAATCCCACCAATCACCCGCAAGCATTGTCACACAAATAAAATACATGTACATCAATAAAATACAGAGAAGAGGGCATACCGGTTTGGAGGTCTGGAGAAGACGGCGGTAAAGAGGAGCTGTGGTGGCGGCGCGGCGGAGAAGCAGCTAGCTAAACCCTGGTGGCGGCGCGACGGCAGTGGAGAGCAGCTCTGTCGTCCTGGCGGCGGCGGCGAGACGGCGGTGGAGAGTAGCTCTGTCGTCCTGGCGGCGGCGGCGTGGAGGCACTAGCAGTTGCGGCGGCGGCGTGGCGGGAGCAGTCGGGTGGGGCGACAGCAGTTGGAGGGTCCAGCAGTTGCGGCGGCGGCGGTGTGGAGGGGAGGGGCGACAGCAGTTGGAGGGTCGGGCGACAGCAGTTGCGGCGGGAGCAGTCGGCTGTTTAGGCGATGAAACAGAAGAAAGGGGAACAGTCGGGTGATCGCAGGATATAAATTTCACCTATAGCGTCGGTTGTTTGTCACAACCGACGCCTAAAATAATTTAGCGTCGGTTGTTTGAAACAACCGACGCTCAAATGGACGATATTTTCACGAAATTGTTTGGCGGGAACCACTTTCGGCGTCGGTTATCAACAGATAACCGACGCTATAAGTGACACTTTGCGCGCAAAGTTTTCATCACATATAGGCGTCGGTGGCTATTTAAATAACCGACGCTGTATGTGACATTTTTTCTTTTCGCTCGAAAATTGGATTTCGCAGGAGCTTTTAGGCGTCGGTTTGTTATTGTCAACCGACGCTAAATACAAAGCGGTACCCGTGTCTGGCTGGTCTTCGAATATAGACGTCGGTTTGCTTAAACAGCCGACGCCCTATATGATAGGCGTCGGTTTTTCTTAATAACCGACGCCCAGAAAAGCGACACTGAATGCTATTTCTGTAGTAGTGTGTGGATCCCACGGGGTGAGAAAATAGTCCCAACAAGAGATATAACTCTCTAAAAATGCTATTGTTATCACATATATACTGTTATTTGAAGAGAGAGTAAAGATGCATTATATTAAACGGATCTGTCCTTCATGTAATTACTTTAGAAGGAATATGAAGAGCATGTATAAATGTCATAAATTAAATAGTATAAAAGCAAAGCAAGGTTTCATCCAATATGTCTGTATTTGAATCCATAATAAAATATGTTATATGACTAATTACATCTTTCAGTCAATCATATGCCCTGCAAAGATGGGAATATATCTTCCATCTCCAACTGACCACTATGAAGTTATCATTAGTTCCATATATGTCTATGGAAGAGCTATAGTCCATGACCTCTCCTTCATCAATCAATACGAGAGTGGCAGTGACATATGAGTCAATCTGCATTTTAGCTAGCCTGGTGTATATAGGCTCTTCTCTATAGAGATACAATGCGTAGCATGTTCTCCTTTTAGGGTATGACCTTCATTAAATCCAACTAATATATATGGAGTCATGTCCTACATCCATACTCTTCTTTTGTATTAGAGCTACGGCCTACAACCACACTCTTTTTAGGAAATGGCCCGAAGCCAATACTAAGGTTGATGGAAGAATGGAAATACTCGTCTTGCACCCTCACATATTCAACAATATGCACTCTGAGTTTCCTATAGGAATTGGTCATTTCACCATTCAGCAAGTTCTAAAACTAAATGGATCTTTGTCCAGGGCAACTACATGATTATATTTCACTTGATTACTTAGACCAACTAAAATGACTTTTTGGCATCAATCAAGTTATAACATACAAGCCATAGACAAATTCTTATAGGAAAGGGAATAATATATCAATAGATAATATAATCATTTACACTATAAACTTTTTCCAATCATCTCATGACATTGTATTACTGCCCTTTATAAGGATATCACCATCAACACATTATCATGGGATATCAATCCCTTATTTTAGTACCAGAGTATATCACCTCAATTAGGCACTAAGCCTTTATTAGTTCATAAGACCCGTCACATCATCCTTGTGATTCATTGTTATCTCAATCATGATTTATCGAGCATATAGGCATTACATATGCCAATCATTACTTGTTCCACAACATATGTACACCATAGCAACCATATTAATCATTAGATATGACATCCATCTCATTTGTAAGGTTATCTATATACAATGGATGGAGAATATGTCTCAATACATTAATTAATTTATAATCACAACACACCATACAATATATGTCTTCTTTAAAGAAGATTAGGTTTCATGCTTAACCACATAGGGTTCCCAAGCATCACTTATCTTTCTAACATTCTAATTGTACTTCCTTTCATAAATTAGAATGTATAATGTTGTGCATTATTCATAATAACCAAGTCTACATATTCACATATTCATATTTCTCATATTCCTTTATCAAGGATCATATACATCACTTTAACATTAATTAATCTTCCTCATAGCACTCACAAGTTATAATATTCCATTAATTTGTAGGATTATCATTACATGAGTAATCTGAGGGACAAAATTGTCTCAAGCTTTTAAGCATGCTTACTCAGCAAGAGTATCCTATCCTAAGATTAGGGTCAGTGTTCTTTACACATGAGTGATTAGGGTTTTTCCTCAAAATTATTATTACCAACCCAATATACATCATTTCCCATTTTCTTGGAATCAACCTAGGATTAAACAATCATTTCTAGGTATCACCATTGCATACTATATAGGTGTATTACCTCATTAGATTATGTATGTGCTACAATCATTCATTATGTAAACATATTGATCATGTACTTACATAATGTCTCATTATTATTATCACATATTGTGGAGTTTCAATACCCCTTGGCTCATTATTAAACATTGTCACCTCTCACTAGGCAACAACCATCTATAGGTTATCAAACCCATATACTTGACTATCACATTTATCTGGGATCTCAATTCCTTAAACATATTATTAAGGATCTCATCTCTTCAATGTTTCAACTATGTGATCACATGCTATGGGCTATCAACCCTTCAATTTATTATTGAACCATCTCACCTCTTACTAGGAAACAATAAACTCTAGATCATTACACCCGATTAACATCATACTTGTTGTACAAGTATTTCACATGGCTCACAAGGCTCATGTAAACTGTATTATATCATGCCAACATAGCTCATACATAGCTATGCTCATTGTCACATAATACATGCATGATTAGGATTTCATGATAAAAGCAATTTAAATATCATCACCATGCCATAAAGAGAATCATTCAATTTACAACCCTTTCGTAATTAGGATCACGGTTTTCCCTTATAACATATTAGGGTTTTCATGTTCATGTCTAGCAACCAAACCCTAATTCATAACTCCTTATGTCTAGGAGCTTATCTTATTATCTTTTCATTCCATTGTATCACATATTACCACATGACCTATTAGACAATATGTATTAGCTAGGTCACCGAACCTCTTTACATTCTTCCTGTGATACATGTTTTCCATATGTCTTATACGGCATATTTAGGATATATTAAATTATAATCACTATAGCCCTTATTTGGGTATGATCATCATCTCTGTCTGATAAAAGATTTCACTATGTTTATTGTAATGATTGCTTACTATCATTATGTTACTTCAAGTTGTACTCCCTCTTGTGATTAGGGATAGAATTTCTCTTCTTCGTCTCATCAGAGATTCTAGGGTTATATTCAATAACAAAACCCTAAATCATAACTCCTCATATCTTAAATATCATTCAATTGCCATAAGTATTCATTCATACTTAATTACTTTCATCATTTATCATGGATTGCTCATCAACATGAGGGATACATATTTCTCTCTTATCCTTAATAGGATACTAGTTCAATTTGGCTTGTTTTATTAACTTAATCCTCATTAGAATGCATTGGCCCACACTTATCAAAGTGTATCCATCTCATTATATCATTATGTATTGGTTTGATTACTTTCCTCATGTGTCGGCCTACTTTCTTGAAAGTGTATCAGCCTCCACACTAACCATTGTGTCAGCCTACTTTCTTCAACGTATATTGGCCTCCACTCTATCCCTTGTGTCATCCTAGACATATTCACTTGTATCAGCCATGACACAATTTCTTGTATCGGCCAAAGCACATTTCATGGTATCATTTTAGTGGTGGTTAGGGTGGTATCAATTGTGAGGTGCTTGAGGTATATCCACCATTAGGGTTTTGGTTGTATCAAGTGAACTTTCAATAAAACCTTGATTTCCTTCACTAATTGACTTCACCACTACTTGGTGTGTCAACCAAAATCTTGAGGAATTTATTGCCCCCACTTCCATATGGTGTCATCCTAAGTGTGTCACCCATCACACTTATTTAGACTAGATAGAGATCAGTTTGTGAGTGTATAGGTTTCTAGGGTTAGGGGTATATGATAACAAATTAATCATCATCATATACCTTATTTCCCTCATCCATTAAGTTAACAACTTCATCCTCCTTTGGTACATCATTCTAACCCTTCTTAGGTGCATATATTTTATTGTAATATCTTTTTTTTTATTTCAATATAATACCTTTACCTCACTTGGTGTAACACCTTTACCTTACTTAGGTGTATCGGCCACACCACACTTTGGTGTATCAGCCACATCATACCTTGGTATATCAGACACACCATACCTTGGTGTATCGGCCATACCATACCTTAGTGTATCGGCCTTACTACACATTAGTGTATTGGCCTTACTACACATTATTGTATCGACCAAAATACAGATTGGTGTATCTGCCACACTACACATTGGTGTATCAGCCACAACACACATTAGTGTATCGGCCATAGCACACATTGGTGTATCAGCAACAACACAAATTGATCTATCAGACACACCACCATATAATGTGTTGACCTCACTATCACCTTATGTTTCTCATAACACATCAAAGTAATATCCGTCTTGAGGTGCTAAAAGGGATATCGACCTTGAGGTTCTTAAAGGGATAACGACCTTGAGGTGCTTAAAGGGATAACAGTTTTGAGATGCTTAGACTGGTATCGGTTTGATCATCTTCAAGCTTCAAACCTTCGTCCTTTAATACTTTAGTTCATGACAAACAACCCCATGTTTCCATTAGATCTCATAGATTCATCATTTAATCAAGGTAAATCAAAATTGAGAAGGAATCATCAAGTATTGCACAATTGAAAGTGAATAAACACAGAATTGAAGTAGAGTTATATAACCCTCCTCAAGATCATCACTAGAGCTCCAAGATCCAAAGCTTCACATTCCCAAGGTTGAAGATGACTTATTAAAGGTCCAATATTCAGCCATAACTTCACCTCCATAAAAAAGAAGATATCATAGTAACGAACTTGGTGAAGAAAGAGAGAAAGAAAGAATCATGGTTTAAGAAGCATAGCCCATTCAAGGTAGAAGATCTCCATTGCTTTACCTTGGGCAAGATGCTCGACCTTCCTCTTCTTCCTTGAGCTCCTAGGGTTATCCACCAAACAAGATATGGTATGAGGGTCGAAATCCTTACTAGGAGGTGAAAGGAGAGGCTTTTATAGTTGAGGCTTATGAGAGAGACTATATGAGAGGTGTCATCACCATATGTAACTAGGTGAAACATGTCCATGCATGGTGGTATCATGCAAACATGATTATATTGACATGTAAAACTCTTGAGGATAATGCATAGGCAATATATCGGCCATTGGGTATCTTTCTTGACAAGATTTCTCAACCCAGTTATCATCTTATATGCAAATCGATACATCTTTTATAAGGAACATAGAAAATTCTATGCTTCACCTACTTGAGGTGCTTAGCCCATCATGACTATTTCCAAAATTTTCCAAATTGATAGGGGACTTCCTCTATGGTTTATAAACTGATAGGCACTCCCATACACCCTTCATATGTCGACACAACCTCATCTAGGGTTCAAGATACTCAACATTCTTGAGTTCTTTCACTACCAAGAGTGCTATCACTCAACCAAGACTCAAACAAGGTACCCCCTCCTTTCTCTCTCCTCTAGATGATACTAAGAGAGAGTAAAGATACTCTAGAGGTGGTAAATTGCACATAAACCCCACATATAGGGTTAATTGCAAGTTGCACCAAAACTAGCACATAAAGCACAAGCATCATCCATACAAGTTCAACTTGGAACTTAGTCTTCCCAGAAGGCGCCCCTTAACATCATGCTTTTTATTATGATGATAATGTACTAAGGACACACCCATCATGTGACATATTGCAAGATAACCGTTCATCTTCGGTAAATTGCACTTTGGTCCAAAATAAGCAAACATTGCTCAAACAACATTCAAATAGGACTAAAATTGAAACTTGAGTTCTCCTTTAGTCTTAATTACTTTTTAAAAGATTAAGGCAGGGTTCTTATTATCTTACTTAGGCAAAACTTCTAGGGTTATCCTAAAACCCAGGTCAGGGGTGTTACTAGTTATCAACCCCTCACAAGGATTTCATCTCAAAAATCTCAACAGAAAAAAGACAGGTACTTCTTTTAATTCTTCATTAAACTTTATGAAATCACCCAAAAGAATCACAAAATAGTAAGCTTACTTTATGATTAAGCAAGATTTTTTTATTAAACATCTTACCACAATGATATCATGGAACTTAATTCAAAATCAATACAAGATTGATCACATAGGATTTATCCTTAGTTAATTTTACAACTTCCGGGTTGTAGAGTTAACACTATGTCAAGTTATACCTTAACATAGAACAATGTACATACCTTGTACAACTCAGGTGGGAATTCTACCCCTTTCAAGTCACCTTCACAACTTGTAACATTACAAGAGGACGTTCACAGTCCTAGGGAATAATTATATTTGTCTCAGGGCAAAGGTAAGACTAAATAGACTAAGTTTGGTTGATAGTAGATTAAATTTCTATGTGTTTTATTTACATTTGTTTACATTGAAACTATTATATTTTATTATCTTCAAGGGTTCCATTAAAACATTGTTCAATTTTCGAAGTTGTACTCTTAGTTTCTCAATTTATGGATCAACTGAATAGACTTAAAAATAATTTGGGATAAGGTCATGGATTTTGAAACGAAAGTTTATATTTTTTAAGTTTATAGTCTAGTCAAAATGTTTGAACGTGAAATAAAACATTGTCATCTCGACCCTGACTGTCACCCCTTGTCGTGGGTACTTGTTTGTGTTAATATTCTTGGCAAAAGAGTTCCTCAAACGAACAGTGCGAGGATAAAATCTTGTCAACAAATGGTCCTCGACGGAACATCGCTAATACAATCTTTCCAGTGGCAGGGGTTGTTACCAGCATGCGTGTATTCCTTTCAGGATTAACTAGCCATCAAAACTGAAAAATTCCTACACAACAATTACAATCACCTACATCCCCCAAAACAATTACAAAGCTCCTTCTTGCGCCAAACTACCACGCCAACCGTCCATGGAATCACAGGTTTAGTTAAAAGGAACAATATCGACGTGTTTGAATACTCTAATGATAGAAGTTTAGCAGCTTTCAAAGTTTTGTAACCGTAGTCAACTCCAGGACTCGTAATGTGTGGGATGGCGATACGGATTGCTAGAAGCTCGTTAGATCAGAATTTTCCACCAGAAGCAAAGCCGCGCTAGGGTGAAGGAAGGTCCTCGCTTGCTTCGGTGTCAATCAAAATAAACGAGCTGCGGAACTCGTGGATTCTTGGGAATATTAATCTATGTTCATTCTTGGGTCGTGACTTGATATGGTATATATATAGAGGCCGCGTTTTTCTTGACGAAGAAAGGAGAAATAGCCTTCTCGGCTGGTCACATGTATGGAAAGAGGAGAAAATGGTTGCTTCTCATTGTCATGTGGCTTTCACCAGGAGTATAATAATCTAGAGAGGAGGAGCGGAAGAGGCGAGACCTGAAGATAGGGCGAGAGACACACATAAAGATAATGCCTTCTGTCTACTTTTCTCTAGGATGAACTGCGCCTTCTCTCTAGAATCCCATCCCCACAACCTCGGCCCTTTCAACTTGCACAGATTTTCAATGGCTACAACAGGCACCTGAAATAAGACGGCAGCAACTAATCCATAGATCAAGATAGGTAGACACCCATTCCCGACTCATCCGCCCTTCCACTTCACATTGTTACCACGGCCATTATAGACACCTGAAGAAGACAATAGTAAGTAATTCCTAGGTTAAGAAGGGTAAGTTTATATTACTTAGTTTAACAGAACAACTCAGATTTAGACAAACTATACTACAGACACAGAACAAGTACACGCTCCATCGTATTCTTCACTACTCCTCGATTCCCGTATGATTGCAGCGAGCGGTTGCAAAAGCAGGTTACAAACACCCGCAAAGACGGCTATAGCAACAACAACGCCTTTCTGCTGGGTAAACAAAGCACCCCGTTGTTCTACACACTTATTCCGATGATGACAGCTGGACTCTTCATGTTGCAACTGGCTCATGCCTCCAGGAGCCCCTGGATGGATTCAGAGATGAAGATTTTGACGTATCATAACGACATCAAACCACAGCTCCATAAGAATGCAGAGAGAGATATATAGAACAACCAAGGAAGATGAGATAAACACATGTTGATACTGAAATGGCCTTCTAGAATACCAGGCTCCGTGTGAATAGATGAAACCGTCTCCGATAGGATCACCCTACCAAGATTATGGGGATATTTAGTGTATGATTACCAATCAGGATGGATTACATTCACCTTAGATACTCGCCAGTGTCGTGTTCTCTTCTAGTCTGATGAATAGCAATGCATGCGATCTACTTGGGATGGAATACCTTCACCGGTGAACTTGGGCTCCTGCATGGTTGGATATTATACACTGGCTTTGATAGAGAGACTAGATCTATCGTTGTTCATTTGGCCATACCTAATAAATGTCTCTCACACAGGCTCCTCATCCTGCACCCTAAGATAATGGACACGCTATTCAAAACTAATACCACATCGCACAAAAAGAATAATAAGATACCACATGAGCTCAACAACAAAAGGAAGATGATGACCCGTATGATCTATCTCAAGAACCTATGCACTAATGTACATCATGTAGCAACATCATCATCTACGGCGTCTAACCACATCTGTGTGAACCAGAATGAATCCTCGACATCTGATGACCAAGATGATAGGTACACTCCTTACTCTCATGCATAATACTATACATGAAGATTTTACTATTCATTTCAAACAATCTCTTGAATAATAATAAAATGGGTTGGATTATTGTGATGCCCCGTCGCACCACAAAACGAGATACTCAAAATCAAAAGTGCAAGCAACACTAAGCAAAAGGATTACCGTAAAACACTCATAATTAAAAACTGATTTTATTAAAGCACCAAGAGCCAAAATCTTTTACATACAAGTATACAAGGCCTGCCACATGCAGCACACAACAAGTTATGTGGTGCTTACATCACTATGGGCCAACATTCCTGTCACAATATATATATATATATATTTTTATATATATATGTATATGTATTTATATATATATGTATATGTATATATATATATATATATATATATATATATTTATATTTATATATATATGTATATGTATATATATATATATATGTATATATATATATATATATATATATATATATATATATATATATATATATATATATATATATATATATATATATATATATATATCAAAAATCTCGTATCGATTACATCACAACAATACATCTCGAAACACCCCAAGGACCTGAGTATATAGGGCTGACTCTAGGACTATAATACCAAAAGAATACCATCACATTCAACTTTATCATCTACTGCTCTTGTTGCTGCTCTTCCTAGGTGGCATGCCCTCTACCTCTTCATGCACGGTCACCTAAAAGATGTGGAAAACCACGAGATGAGATGAAACGTCTCAGTGAGAGATAAAAATCTACGTCAATGCTATTAAAGAATAGATATGCTAAACAAGTGAGGCAACATATTAATAGGATGAACAGATTCAGCTAAATGATATGTATATAGCCGGCAAAATAGATTAAACAATATTAGGAAGCAATGGCTGGATAGTAGATCAAGTTATGTTCTAAAAAGGAATGACAAGAATATGTATAATAGTTAAATTCTCTTACCATCTTATAATTCAAGAAATCAATAAAAAGACAAAGCAAAGGCTCAACCAATGTGAGACATATGTTACCCTAAGCATATATGCTACACGATTATATTACATATTTTATTATGCCCCAAAGATTTGAGTTGTACCACCCAAATCCAAATGCACCCTGCGAACGACAATCGACGATGCCATACAAGGTCCATGGAAGGGCCGTAGTCCATGACCTCTCCAACACTTCTTGGTCAACACAAGAGAACACCATAGAGACATACCAGTCAATTGCAAAAGTGTGACATGTGGTCAACACAAGGATCGACTCATGTATGGACGTCCACATATAAGCACCTAGCCCACCTTGGTATATGTACGACCCTAGAAGAGTAGACTCACACATGGTCGTTCTTAAAAGAAGGAGTGGCTCACTCATGGACATCCATATCACAAGGACATTGGCTCACGCATGGCCGTCTCACGCAACCTACAATTGTGGACATAAGGTGATACTCGACTTGCACCCCCGCATATTCAAAAATATGTGCTTCGAGCTAAAATCATTTCACCAATCTAAAAAATAAAGCTGACACTAGAATGGAATCTATGGTATAGGCAAAACTATATGATTTTGTTTCACTTGATTAGTTAGCCAATAGGGTGACTTTTAGTGTCAATCAAGATACAACGTATAAAGCTAAAACAAACTCTACAAGAATAAGGGTGTTTTGCAACACTAAACGATGTAAAGCATATAAGGTGTGATATTGTCACACAACCACCACATGGCGCTCAAAGTTTTTCCATCCACAAGGCAACCATCAATGTCACATATTACCATCGGGGCTTAATCCCTTAATCACATCACTTGATGATATCACCTCTCAATAGGCATTAAGTCACTACCGCGTCATAGGACCTATCACATTAATCCTTGCATGTTCATCATCACATATTACCGCATCAGTGTGCATATGCACCTCCCTGTATCACATAACCATCATCATATCATACATAAGACATGGCATACTTATCACGTACAAGGTTAGGGATTATAAGAAAGAGATAAAAACATTCTACATGATGAACATCTCATGAGAGAGAAATCAAACACATAATTCAGCATTAGGGTTAGGGTTCCATGCTTTAGCTGATTAGGGTTTTGTTGATGTATATAAGAACTAAACCCTAGATATAGCATCTTCCACCTTCTTAGAACACTTAAAGTTAAGAAGTAGGATTAAGGTTAAGAAAGTCATTATCCCCATAGCACTATATATGGCTCAGTCATTACTCATAGATGTACATGGGTTAGGTACTCAGGCATGTATCACCACCATACCTCAACTATGTGTCATGATCACTATCATCGTGGGTCGTGACCACTCATCATGCACATGTCGCGACCACCATCACTCATGGTGTCACAACCGTTGCCAACCTTCCGCATGTTGCAACATCGACACACCAAGGGGTGCACCATGCCTCGACCGTCAAGCAACCGAGTCACAACAACTAGGGTTAGGGTTCAACCACCCAAGGGTTAGCACGTCGTGACCCCAAAAAAGGATAGGGTGTCTTCAACACAAGAGTAAGAATTCATCTAAAACAGAAGCAAGGTCCTACCAAGTCAAGGTAGGATAAAATGCCACTCAACTAGGGCATCACAACTGAAACAACTCATGGGTCACGACCACCTATGATGGCGACATACTAAAAAGAGGACCCATAGTAACCCCAAAGCCAAATGTAGTGTTATGACATCGACCAAAATCAGGGCAAATGTGGCGTTACTACTACGTCCAAAACCTCAAGCCAAAAAGTGTGTCGCAACTCAAGATAAAACTAGGCATAACGACAAATAAGGGTCAAGTCGTCACCAATACCAAGAACCAAAATCAAACCAAAGTTCAAATAATGATAAATCTGTGACTAAGTAAGTGATCCAATAAGGGAAACTCATCGTCATCATAAGGGAAAAACTACATGTAGAACGGCCATCAAACCTTAAAACAAGCTTCATGAAACCACCACGAAAAGGAACCTCAACAAGGGAGAGAAACCAAGATCGTCACATTAAAAACTAAACTAACGCTTCATAGAACACTAAAACACTCGATCATCATCCCTGCAACTTAAACCATAGTCAAGAAAGGAAGGGAAAACCACCATGCACCACAAACACAAAAAATAGGGGTACAAAGGAAATGAGAGTTTTGGATTGCATCCAAACTAGGCATGATCTCAACATCATCCAATCTCTAAGGTCCATCATCATCTACTAGAATGTTAAGGAAAACATCTAGAGAGAGAAAAAAACAACATCAAAGCATGGAAAGTGCAATAATAGAGAAGGTTAAGAGTTATATAACCTATTTTAAAGAAGATCAATCCAAGGAATGCAAGCTCCAAGCACACAATCTCCAAGGAAGATCAAGCTCCACCAAAGCTCCACTTTTAGCCACAAGATCACCTCAACAAAGAGGAAAGCACCAAGGTTAAAATATAGCTAAAGAAAAAGGCAAGAAGGTCAAGGTTGAACTAAAAGAAAGAAAGGGGGAAAAGAGAGAAGAATCCCCCTCTCACTTGGGTGTATCCTTGTCAAAACATGGCATATTACCCTTGTGATGAGTAGCTTACTCTCAAGAACAACAACCATGTCAAAACATAGTCTAGGGTCGATAAAAAGGAAGAAGGTGGGGTAAATGATCCAAGGAAATCATCCAAGAGGAATGATAAACACTCACCAAGGTTGAGGATGACCAAGGATCACCACAAATGCCACATGCAATGGTAAACCACCTCCAAAGCACAAAGAACATATCCTCCTTGCTCCACCAAGATCCAAGATTGTCCAAGCAAGGATGGAGAAAGAGGATGGTAAAAAAAGATCACTTCATGGTGAAACGACAGTTTATATAGCAAAGGAGGAGAGAGGTAGGGCAAGAGATCAGGTGTCAACGAAAGAAGAATCCAAAGGGACACTTGTCCACCTGAGAAACTAACATGCAACCACACAAATCCTACATTCAAGAGATGTTTTAACCCAAAACATACATCAGGGGTCTTACAATCCATAAACTCCCAACAAGGATTTTGCCCCCAAAATCCTAAGCAAAAAGAGACAGGTACTTCTTCCACATCTCTTCCTCAAGCTCCCAAGTGGATTCCTCAACACCATTGTGATGTTGTAGAAATTTCACAAGCACTATGTCCTTCTTCAACTTATTCACCCTCCTATCAAGGATCAACATGGGACCTTCAACATAGGGCATGTCCTCATCCAACTCAACCTCCACTAGATGCAAAACCAATTGGGTGTGAAGGTGAAACTTCCTCAGCATAGACACATGGGACACTGGATTCAACCTATGCAACTCAGGCGACCACTCCAACATGTAGGCCACCTTCCCAACACATTCCACTACAGGATAAGGTCCCATATACCTAGGAGCCAGATTACCCTTATTTCAAAACCTTAGAACAAACTTGTTAGGAGAAACCTTGAGATACACCATGTCCCCCACTTCAAACTCCAAGGGTCTCCAACGATTATCAACATATGACTTTTATTTTCCTAGGATGCTTTTAACTGATCTTGAATCACTTTGATCTTTCTGTAGTCTGCTGCACAAGAAGCTAATATTCACCTGTCTCATACCAACACAACAGATACCTACAATGTCTCCCATACAACACCTCATACAGTGCCACATCGATGCTCCTCTAATAACTGTTATTATAGGAAAACTCTATCAGGCTGAGGTGGAAGTCCCAACTCTCCATAAATTGTAAGACACAAGCCCTCAGTAGGTTCTCCAAGGTCTGTTTGGTCCTCTCAAACTGACGATCCACTGTGGGTGGAAAGAAGTATTGAACCTTAACTGTGTTCACAAAGTTGTATGCATGTGTTCCCAAAAGCAGCTCATGAACTGAGGACTTCTATCTGACACGATAGTAGCTGGGACACCATGCAAACACACAATCTCATACACATAGATCTGGGCAAGCTTCTCTTCTAAAAATGTTGTCTTTACAAGAAAAAAGTGTGCTGACTTTGTCAACCGGTCAATTATCACCCAAATGGAATCATGTCCTTTGGTTGTCCTAGGTAGACCAAACACAAAGTTCATTGTGACATGATCCCACTTCCACTTTGGTATGGATAATGGATGCAACGTCCCTGTAGGTTTCTGATGCTCTTCTTTGACTTGTTGGCACATTGCACACTTTCCATGAACTTAACTACATCCCACTTTAAGCCAGGCCACCAATACATATCTTTAAGATTATGCTACATCTTGGTGCTACCTGGGTGCATAACATACATCAAAGAGTGATCCTCTTCCAGAACCATCTTTCTCAAATTGTCAATCTTGGGAACCAGAACTCTATTGTCGCAACAAGTTGTCCCATCATCTTCCTCGTGGAAACCATCACACTTCTCATTGTTGGACTCTGATCGTATCTACTATATCATGGTATCATCCTACTATGCCTCTTTGATCTGTTGTTTCAATGTGGGCTTCACCTGCAATTGTGCCAATAGCCCCACTATCATGGACACCTCTAGCTTCACATTCATCTAACGTTAGGAGACCAACATGTCTCTATTATGACACACCAAGGAATTCAACTGTCCACTACCCACCGATGATGTTGAAGAAGACTTTGTTCTCTACATATCTACCACGACATTCACATTTCTTGGGTGGTAATCAATCGGGAAATCATAGTCCTTGATTAACTCCATCTAGTGCCTCTGTCGCATGTTTAAATCCTACTATGAAAAGATATACTTCAGGTTCTTGTGGTC
Source organism: Alisma plantago-aquatica (assembly GCA_963693085.1). NCBI lineage: Eukaryota > Viridiplantae > Streptophyta > Magnoliopsida > Alismatales > Alismataceae > Alisma > Alisma plantago-aquatica. Next base: position 808,766,853 of record OY856413.1, on the reverse strand, counting down.
TATGAAAATCTGACACTTCTCACCATACATGTAGTGTCTCTAGGTCTTCAAGGCATGAACCACTATGACCAACTCTAGGTCATGGGTAGGATAGTTCTCCTTGTGCTTCTTCAACTATCGTGATGTGAAAGATATCACATTCTTGTCCTGCATCAACACACATCCTAAACCATCTCGTGATGCATCGTAAAAAACTATGTAACCTTTCCCTTACTCAGGAAGCACTAGCATTGGTGCACTTGTCAACTTCTCCTTCAAAAACTAAAAGGCACGTTAACACTTGTCATTCCAAATAAAAGGCACTTCCTTCCTTGTCAGCTTGGTTAGGGGCAACGCCAAAGAGCTGAAGTTCTTAATGAACCTCCTATAGTAGTAACCCATCAAACCCAGAAAATTATGCACTTCCATAGGCATCTTCGGATGCTCTGACTCCAGCATGGATTTAACCTACTTGGGATCCCCATGAACACTTGGGTATATATCATGTGTCCAAGGAAAGACACCTCCTTCATCCAAAACTCACACTTGTTGAACTTAGCATCCAACTGATGTCTCCTCAACACTGTCAACGCCTGACCGAGATGTTGTTTGTGCTACTAGATGTCATGACTATATATCAAGATGTCATCTATGAAGACCATGACAAACCGATCAAAAAATAGATGAAACACTTTGTTCATCAAGTCTATGAATGATGTCAGTGCATTGGTGAGCCTAAATGACATAATCACGAACTCGTAATGACCATACCTAGTCCTAAAAGCAGACTTAGGTATGTCGTCCACCTTAATCTATAAATAGTGATACCCCAACCTCAGGTCTATCTTGGAGAAAACTGCAACACCTCATAATTGATTAAACAAGTCATCTGTCTGCAGTGAGGGATACCTGTTCTTTATCGTCACCATGTTCAATTATCTATAGTCTATACACAACCTCATGGATCCGTCTTTCTTCTTCATGAACAACACAAAAGAACCCCACGGTGACGTACCTAGTCTGATGAATCCTTTCTCAAGTAGCTCTTACAACTGTTTCTTGAACTCTTCCATCTCAACTAGCGCCATCCTATATGGTGTTTGTGTTATCGGTTGTGTTACTGGGACTAGATTGATATCAAAATCAATCATTTGATAGGGGGAACACTTGCGAAGTCGTCTGGGAACACATCCTCAAACTCTCTAGCAACTGGTACCTCCTGGATACTCAGAATCCTCACCTTGGAATCCACCACATGCACTAAGAATGCATCACAGTCCTATCTCATCAACCTCTCAACTACCATCTCTGACACCAAACACATAGGGAGAATCTTCCTATCACCTTGTAAGGTCCATGATAGGCCACCATCTACAAATGTCTCCACCTTGGAACTACAATCCAAGACCACCTGATACTTCTCCAAAGTATCTATTCAAAGGATCACATTAAATCCATGCATATCAAGTGGTAAGAGATCCACTTTAATTCTATGTCCTATGAAAGAAAGGACATAGGAAGGACACACCTCCCGCAACTCTACATGACAAACTAGCGGGGTTTTTAAACAGATAACATGTCTATAGATGTCACAACTCATAGTTTGACCACTCCTTTAGGGTGACTCATAGCTTAGAATCTAGTCATAACCTATTATCATCCTCTTCCTCTGCTAACCTATCTTGAAGAACCAACTTGAGATGCTTGTCCACATCCCCTTCCACTGCCACTGAACAACTATCTCTGTGAACCCTGCTGGATTTGCCTCAGTTGTTGGGTGACTTCTTCATCCTTCATAGGGAAAAACAACTTTGTATGCCCAACTTGGCCCCACTTGTATCATGTACCCTCATACCATGGCCTAGACGTCCCTGTCACCGATGTTGATGCTACACTCTGAGCTCCTGCTAGTGGAAGACTGCACCCTCTGCCCTTATTGGGAAACATTGTATCTGTGCACATGACCTTTATTATGGGGAGATGTAAAAAACCTAGGGTTACTAAAGCCTCTTGATGAATGCCCCTAGTTCTTCATCGACCTCTTCTTGTCACTCCTATCCTTCTTCTCAACCATAGACCGTTCAATCTTCCTGATTGACTCCACTAAAATTGTAAACTTCTCATGGTTCTTGAGTGCTTCCACAACCATCTTCATCTCATCATTTAGACCCTTCTCGAAATGTTTGATCCTCTCCTCATCTATAAATTCCATGTGAGGATAGAACCTCAAAAAATCCATTAACTTTGCTTCATACTCGTTGATCGACATGGATCCCTTCTGGATCCACTGAAACTATTTGATCTTCTCAACCAGATAGGTTTGTACGAAGTACCTTCTGACAAACTCTCACCTGAACTCCCCCCAACTGATATCAACACTTGGATATTTCTCCTTAATGCCCCACCAATGTCTAGCACTCCCCTTCAAGAGGGGCATTGCATGCTTCACCTTATCGGCCTCAGGGATATCAAGGATCTTGAAAGCCTTTTCCCACCCCGTCAATAAAATATTAGCATCTGATGAATCAGCCATAACAGCATACTCCACATCCCCAACACATCTCAACCTCTCAAAGGTCCTCTCCATTCTTGTAGATTTGGCACTCAAGACAGCTTCCCCAGGCTGAGGGGGAAGACCTTCTCACCACCATGTGTGTCATCTTTGTCATAAACTTCCCAAACAGTAAACAATGAGCTCGGTCGAGAAAGGGAAGGTGACGGAGGGAGCGACGGAAGCGTCTGACCCTCCAGATCCAGGTCGTGACAGACCGCAGTCGAAGTTGATTGGCGCTCATGGGGGGATCTCAGTTGCTAAGGAATTGTTGGACTGGTCAGGGCTGTTCAAGAAAAACAATGCAGGTGGTCCAATCAATCTCAGTAAGACAGAATTCCAGATGCTTGACGGCAAAATTCTCTATCCTAAGTCGATTGTTGAATGGAACCTAGATCGGTGGAGCAGGACAGATGCGGGGTACGTTGTGGGCCTTAAACCTCATTGGCCATCTTTGGTTTGCCACCTTGCCCATGTCTGGAGAGTCAAAGGTTCTATAGAAATCAGATCACGCGGCAGGGGTTTCTTCATTGTTATGTTTGCTAATGATGAGGACTTAGTCACAGCAGTGGATGGAGGACCCTGGTTTGTTGTAGGTAAACCACTCATTATCAAACGCTGGGAAAGGGGTGACCCTCTGGAGAAGATTAAACTCTCTACAATCCCTATTTGGTTAAGGATACACAATCTCCCTCTTGAGTTGTGGGACGTGGAGATGTTCAATCATATAAGATCTGTCCTGGGTCATCCTCTAAGGCTAGACAAATGGACCTCTGAATTCCACATGCTTGAATATGCGAGGATCCAGGTCGTGGTCCCAACTGATTTCTCTTTTTCGAAGGATCTTCAAATCATGAGTGATGATGGGCAAGTTGATGTTATTGAGTTTGAATATGAATGACAGCCTGCGAAGTGCTCGACCTGTGGTCTCTTTGGCCATGAACTTGCTCTGTGTGAAGAACCCAGGAAGTTTGAAGGCATAGGACCAAAGAAGAGAACAATGAAGAATTGGGTTCCCAAAGTTGCTACGCTTGTTGAGGAAAATGAAGGAGAGACTTTTAGTGATGCAGTTGAAGAGGTTGCTGATCTTGATCCACCCTTAACTTCTCAAATGGACCTTAATAGGACAATGATTCCTATTGAGATCATCACTTCCCCTATTGTGGAGGATGCAGTCATCACTCCTGCTGTGTCTCCAGAGCCAGGCTGGGAAATATATAAAAAGAAGACCAAGTCCATTCCTAAAGGTGTTCCTAAAAACACTTCTCGCTCTTTACCTGATTCCCTAAACAAGTTCTCCCCCCTATCTAATTTCGGTGGAGTGGATGATTCTCAAGAGAATGTTAATGTTGTTGTGCCTGTAGGGGAGGTGTCCCAGGCCGTTTCCCTTCTTCCTAATGGTTGATTCCTTATCTGTGCTATCTTGGAATGTGAGGGGAGCGGCAAATAAAGTTCCTCACATTCAGAGTGAGATGATTAAGAATAAAGACAGTGTTTATATTATTTTGGAATCCAGATTACAAGGAAGAGATATTCCTAGTTTTGTTGATAGTATTTGGTCGGGAGCCTCCTTCTTGGATGATTCCAACTGTTACTCTTATACATGTATTCTTGTCATTTGGGTTGGCAGTGATATTGATGTTAAGATGTCCTTCTGTAATGAACAAATTATTCATTGTGTTGTTACCAAAGGCTTGGTGAGCTTTCAGTTGTCTGCTATCTATGGAGCAAATCATGATGATGATAGAAGCACTCTCTGAGATTCCTTATCATCCATCAGAACTTTAAATCTTGCATTGTGGTGTGTCATTGGCAACTTCAATGCGGTTAGACAGTTGAGAGAGAAGTTGGGCAAACAACCCCCTTCTAATAGAAGTATGCTTGACTTCAATAACTCTATTGCCACTACTGAGCTCCTTGAGCTGGAAACTAAAGGTTTGTTCTTCACTTGGGATAGTCACAACAAGAATGGGAAGAGCACTTTTTCAAGAATTGATAGGGTCTTCACGAATTTGAATTTTCTCTCTGAATTCCCTCATTGTTGGGGGGAGGTTATTCCAGCTGTGGTTAGTGACCTCAAAATTCTGATGCTTAGATTATTTTTTGGGAAAAGAGGTGTTGGCCCCTTTCATTTTATTAATTCTTGGGTTAAAAAGGAATCTTACAATAACACTGTTTCTCAAGCTTGGCGTGACACCAAACCTTCCGGCACTCCTATGTATTGTTTGTACCAAAAGCTTCATTCTGTGACTTCTGCCTTGAGAAAATGGAATAGGGAAGTTGTGGGAAATTTTTGTTCTAAAGCTAGAGAGCTTGAGGTTAAGTTGTTGGCCTGTCAGAGAGAGGTGGATGATGACCCCTTGAACGAGAATAAGTAAATCCAACTATCCTTTCTCCGAGAAAGCACTGCTAAAGCGCTTAATGATGAGGAATTTTTCTTTAAGAAGAAGAGTCGTGTGCAGTGGTTGAAGCTGGGGGATAGGAATACTGCATTTTTCTATGCTTCCTTGAAAACTAGGAGGATTAGAAATAGTATTAATGTTTTGGAGGATGACCAAGGTGTTTTGGTGTATGATAGAGATACTATCAGTGAGAACATCATGAATTTTTATGTCAATCTTTTTAATAATTCTCCTAGTGACTTGGTTCTCTAGAAAGAAGAGTGGTCCCTTCCTAAAATCACTAAAGTTCAGTTTGACAAATTAAGAATGGTTGTTACGAGGAAAGAAGTTGAGGAAGTCTTTATGAGCATGAAAGATGATAAATCTCCTAGTCCAGATGGTTTCAACTCCCTTTTCTATAAATTTGTGTGGGATATTGTTGGAGAGGATGTTATATCAGCCATACTGAGCTTCTTTAGTTCTGGTAGATTATTAAAGGAATGTAATAGTATTCTGATTACTCTAATTCCTAAGATTTCTGGTGCTATTTGTCTAAAAGATTTTAGACCCATCTCTTTGTGCAACACCATCTATAAAGTTATCATGAAAATCTTCGCCAATAGAATGAAGACTATTCTCCCTGATCTCATTGACCTCAATCAAATTGCCTTTATCCAAGGCAGGAAAATTGGAGACGCTATTTTGCTTGCAAATGAGGTTCTCAGTACATTCACTGGTTCTCAGAAAAATATGTGTGTGAAGGTGGATTTGGCGAAAGCCTATGACTCTGTAAGAAGAGACTATATCCTTTTTCTGTTATCTAAGATGGGTTTTCCTCCATGTTGGTTGAACTGGATCCAAGAATCATTTGGTTCGGCTTCCTATAGAGTTCTTCTTAATGGCTCGCCCTCAGATATGTTCTTGGCTTCAAATGGAGTTAGACAAGGGGACCCTCTCTCCCCCTATTTGTTTGTTATTGCCATGCAAGGTCTAATGTCGATGATTAATGCTGAAGTTAAGGCTGGGAATTTGTCCCCTATTAAAGTTGGTAATGCTAGTATTTCACATATCATCTTTGCAGATGATCTTCTGTTGTTTTCTAAAGCTGATGAGGAAGATGCTCATTTCTGGAAGGAAATCCTTGGTTTCTTTTGTTCAGCCTCAGGTTTAAGACTTAATAATGAAAAGAGTCAACTTTTTCTGAGTAGGAGAGCTGATGGGGGAAATATCTCAAATATCTTGAATTTTTCCTGTTCGAACCTCCCTGTGAGGTATCTTGGTATTCCTCTCTTCACTGGGAGACTATCCAAAAAGATGTATAGCCCGATCATTGATAAGTTTAGCTCTAAACTTGATTCTTGGAAAGGGAATTTACTATCTCAGGGTGGGAGATTGGAGCTGGTTATTTCAACCTTATCGGCTTATAACATCTTCTGGACTTCTGCTTTTCCCTTGCCCAAATCTGTTATCAAGAAGCTGGAGAAGATGATGCGAGACTTTCTTTGGAAAGATTCTGAAGAGAAGAAGCATTTGCACACCATGTCTTGGAATCTTATCTGCAGACCTAAAACGGAGGGAGGTCTTGGTTTTAGACGGATTGGTGATTGGGTTCGAGCTGGCTTGCTTAAAAATTTATGGTGCCTTGCTGCTAAAAAAGAATCTTTATGGGTTAGATGGTTACATGGAAGATATATTAAACATGAATCTGTTTAGGTTGTTAAAGCCAGAGACAACTCTTCTTGGATGTGGAGAAGATTTCTTGAACAAAGAAATATTCTTTTAGGAGAAATTGATATGTGTTTGGGCAATGGAAGGAAGTTTCTTTTTTGGAGAGATCCTTGGATCTCAGGGAGCAGGAAGCTGATTGATATCCTTGATTCAGATTTGATCTTTAGGATGGGGAAAGGCCTCAGTTGCAAAGCTGAGGTCTGTATTACAAATGGAAATTGGTCGTTGTCGTGCTTTAGGGGATTACAGAATCTTTAGGAGCTTTTAAGTACTCAGAGGTTGCCTTCTTGCACGGATGACTGTATCCGGTCTCATGGTGGTAAGGATTTGAATCTAAAAATCTGTTGGGAGATAGTGAGAAAGAAAGGTTGTAAAGTCAATTGGGGATCTTGGATTTGGTCTGACATTCCCAGGAAATGGTCTTTTCTGCTTTGGAAATTCTTTTTGGGCAGAGTTACTACGTGCGATTTTCTGAAAAAGATCGGTTGGCAGCTGGCTTCAAGATGTCCCATGTGTGAGAAAGAGGAGGAGGACTCCTACCATCTGTTCTTCTCTTGTTCCTTCGCCTCTTCTGTTTGGAAGTTATGGGAATTGAACCAAAATAGCAGTGTTGTGCCCCTTTGTTTTGATGACCTTCTTATTCTGAGGAAAGGGAAAAAGGTTTCTGCATGCTTCGTCATCTTCCTTCTTTGGCAAGAAAGAAATAGAAGAACTTTCAGAGGTTACTACAGAAGTCTGGAAGTTTTCTGGGATTTCTTTGTGAAGGATTTTCCTTTACTTTGTACATAGTTTTTCTTCCTTGTTCTTTTGTACAGCTTCTTTTTTTCTGAGATTATGCTCTGTAATCTCTGAACTTTCTTCATAGTAATGGAAAGGCATGACACCCTTAGTTCACCAAAAAAAAAACATCCCAAACAGAGACTGGAAGGTAGGGTTCTCTATCACTACTGGACTAAATTGGGGCTGACTAAGAACCCGATCTTCTCTTTCCTGAGCCCTCACACCACCACCGTTTGCAACAACACTGCTCTCTACAATGTTTACTTCATGTTCTCCAGCCATCTTCCTACTCTTGTTCTTCATCTACATAAGCAAAAGTCACTATTAGACAGACTAGAGTACACTAGAACTAACACAAACTCTAGTCCCAGGTCCCTTTAGACTCAACGAACCTAGAGATCTGATGCCAGCCACACCTGTAATGCCTCGTCATGCCAAAAAGTGAGATACTCAAAACCAAAAGTAGAAACAACACTAAGAATATAGATTACCAGAAAATATAGATAATTAAGAACCAATTTCATTAAAGTGCCAAGAGCCAAAACCTATTACATATAAGTCCACAAGGCCTGCCACATGCAATAGTTAACATGTTAAGTGGTGCTTATATCACTATGGGTCAATATTCCTATCACATAGGATACTGGTTCCATATACATATATTTATGTATACATGTATGTATATATATATATATATATATATATATATATATATATATATATATATATATATATATATATATATGTATATATATATACATATATATATATATGGCTAAAAGAATTGTGTACCTAAGTACATGTAGCTTACATGTACCTACCTTCATTTATGGTGATTGTAAAATTATAATGAATAATCCAACCTTATGGATGTAAAGTATACCCCATAGATAAGATGTATACAAAAAAGCAACACAATCTGATATTCGTAGATCATCAAAAGAAAAAAAATGATTATTTTCTGATCTATGGTAAGTTGCAGAAATTACATAAACCATTGAATGATTTATTGCTATATCTCATGATCTGTATGAGATATGGTTATGATTTTTTAAACACGTCTAATATATGTAGTGTTGAATCAATCCATATGGTTAGATTTTATCAACATACTCCACATGTGCTATTTTAATGGTCGGTACACGTAAGTTACATGTACCAGCCGATACAAACTTCCTAACCTCTCTCTCTCTCTCTCTCTCTCTCTCTATATATATATATATATATATATATATATATATATATATATATTATATGTATGTATATATATACATATATATATCTGTATGTATATATATATACATATATATATGTATGTATATATATAGACATATATATATATGTATATGTATATATATATATGTATGCATGCATATATCTACATATATATATGTATGTATGTATATACATATATATATATATATATATATATATATATATATATATATATATATATATATATATATATATATATATATATATATATATATATATATGTGTGTGTGTGTGTGTGTGTGTGTGTGTGTGTGTGTGTACATATCTACATATATATATATATATATATATACATACATATATATACATACATATATATATTTCTATATATATATATATATATATATATATATATATATATATATATATATATATATATATATATATATATAACATACCAAGGACCTGAGTGTACAAGGATGACTCTAGGACTCTACACATCCAACCTTATCAGCTATTGCTCTTGCTACTACTCTTCCTCCGCGGCACGACCTCTACCTCTTCGTGCACGGTCACCTAAATGATGTGGAAACCCACAGGGTGAGACCAAATGTCCCCGCGAGAGATATAACTCTCCACCAACCCTATTAAAGCACAAATAAGCTTTACAAGTAAGACGACATATTAACATAATGAGCAGATTCAACTAAATGATATGTATATAACCGGTAAACCAGATTAAACAAGATTAGGCAACCAGGGTTGGATAGTAGATCAGGTTATGTACTAAAAAGGAATATGAAGAACATGCATAATATTGACTTCTCTTACCATCTTATAATTTAAGAAATAAATAAAAAGACAAGACAAAGTCTCAACCAATATAGGTTTATGTCACCATAAACATATATGTACACAGCTATATTATGTCTTTTATTATGCCCTGAGGATTTGAGTTGTACGACCCAAATCCAACTTCCCCCTGCAAAGGGAAACTGATCGTGTCATAGAAGGTACATGGAAGAGTTGGAGTCCACGACCTCTCCAACACCTCTTGTTCTGCATAAGAGAACTTGGTAGAGGCATACCAGTCAACTGTAAAAGAGTGACATATAGTCAGTACAAGGATCGACTCACACAAGGTTGTTCATATATAAGCACCTAGCCAACCTTGGTATAGGGTGCTAGAGGAACATGCTCGTGCATGTCCAGTCTTTAAAGAAGGAGTGAATCACTCATAGACATCCATATCATAAGGATATCGGGTCACACATAGCCATCTCACACAACATGTAATTGTGGATGCAAGGAGATACTCGACTTGCATCCCCACGTATTCAAAAATATGCACTCTGAGTTAAACTCATTTCACTGATCTAACAAATATAGCTGACACTGGAATTGGATCTATCACACAGGGCAAATGACATGATTAGGTTTCACTTGATTAGTTAGACGATTGGGTGACTTTTAGCATCAATTAAGTTACAACGTATAAAGCGAAATAAAATTGTGAAAGAATAAGGGTGTTTTGCAACTACAAAAGATGTAAAGTGTACAAGGTGTGATCTTGTCACACAACCACCACATGGCACTCAAAGTTTTGCCATTCAAAAGGCAATCTTCATTGTCACTTATCACCATGGGATCTTAATCACATCACTCGAGGACATCACCTCTCAATGGGAATCAAGCCATTACAAAGTCATAGGACCTATCACATTAAGCCATGCATGTTCATCATCACATATTATAGCACCAATGTGCATAAGCACCACCCTTTATCACATAAACATCATCATAGCATACATAAGTCATAGCATACATATCACCTACAAGGTTAGGGCTTATAAGAAAGAGAGAGAAAAACATTCTAGGGCTTATAAGAAAGAGAGAGAAAAACATTCTACATGATGAACATCTCATGAGAGAGAAAGCAATCACATAATTCAACACTAGGGTTATAGTTCCAAGCTTTAGTTGATTAGGGTTTTATAGATGTATACAAGAAATAAACCCTAGATATAGCATCTTCCACCTCCTTGGAATAATTAGAGTTAAGAAGTATGATTAAGGTTAACCAAGTCATTATCCACATAGCATTACATGTGGCTCAATCATTACTCATAGATGTACATTGGTTAGGTACCAAAGCATGTGTCACCACCAAACCTCAACTATGTGTTGCATCCACCACCATCATGGGTCGCGGACACTCATCATGCACATGTCGTGGATACCATCACCCATGGTGTCACAACCGCAGAAAACCTTCCTCATGTCGCGACCTCGACATACCAAGGGGTGCACCATGCTAGGACCCTCAAGCAACCAGGTCACAACAACTAAGGTTAGGGTTCAAACACCCAAGGGAGAGCATGACGCTACCCCAAACAAGGACAAGATGTCTTCGACACAAGAGAAATAATTCATCTAAAATATAAGCAAGGTCCTACCAAGTCAAGGAAGGAGAAAATGACACTTAACTAGGGCATCCCAACTGAAACAGTTCATGGGTCACAACCACCCATGATCTTGTGACCGTGACATACCAAAGAGAGGGCCCATCATAACCCCAAAGACAAATGTGGCGTTACAACCATGACAAAAACTAAGGCAAATGTGGCGTTACGAGCGTGACCAAAAACTCCAACCAAAAAGGGCATCGCAACTCAAGACAAAACTGGGCATGGAGACCACTAAGGGTCAAGCCATCACCAAGGCCAAGAACCACAATCCAACCAAAGTCCAAATTGAGATAAATCCATGACTAAACATGTGATCCAACAGAGGAAACTCATTTTCATCATAGGGGAAAAACCACATGCAAAATGGTCATCAAACCTTAAAACAAGGTTCATGAAACCACCATGAAAAGGAACCTCAACAAGGGAGAGAAAACAAGATTGTCACCATAAAAACCGGACCAAGGTTTCATAGAAAACTAAAACACTCAATAATCATGCATGGAATGCAAATCAAGGTCAAGATAGGAAGGGAAAACCACCACACACCACAAACACACAAAAAATCAGGTACAAAGGAAATTAAGGTTTCAGATTGCATCCAAACAAGGCATGATCTCAACATCATCCAAGCTCTAAGGTCCATCATCATCTACTATCATGTTAAGGAAAACATCTAGAGTTAGAAAAAAATAACATCTAAGCATGGAAAGTGGAATAATAGAAAAGGCCAAGAGTTATATAAACCGCCTTAAAAAGAAGATCACTCCAAGGAAGGCAAGCTGCAAGCACACGATCTCAAAGAAAGATCAAGCTCCACCAAAAGCTCCACTTTTGGCCACAAGATCACCTCAAGAAAGAGGAAAACACCAAGGTCAAAAGATAGCTCAAGAATGAGGCAAGAATCTCAAGTCTGAACTTAAATAAAGAAAGGGGAAAAGAAGAAGCCCCCTCTCACTTGGGTGTCACTTTATAAAAACATAGCCTATTACCCTTGTGATGAGGAGATTACTCTCAAGAACGATAACCATGTCAAAACATAGTCTAGGGTCGAGAAAAAGGAAGAAGGTGGGGTAAGAGATCCAAAGAAAACATCCAAGAAAAAAGATAAAAACTCACTAAGGTTGAGGATGATGAAGGATCACCACAATGGCCACAGGAAAGAATGAACCACAGCCAAAGCAACAAGAACAGATCCTTCTTGCTTCCACCAAACTCCAAGATCGTCCAATCAAGGAAGGAGAAATAGGATGGCTGAAAAAGATTATATTCATGGAGAAAATAGGGTTTATATAGAAAATGAGGAGAAAGGTAAGGCAAGAGATATGGTGTCAATGAAAGAAGACCCCAAAGGGACACTTGTCCACCCAAGAAACTAACATGCAACCACACAAAGCCTACACGCAAGAGATGGTGATATGCTCTAGGTTGGATCTCAACCAGCTAGGCCACCTGACAATCATGTCATGATTGCAACACACCAAGGGAGCCACCTATGGTCGTGACACACCACCAAGGATCACTTGGTCATGAAACAAGGTCATGACAAACCCTAGGTTATAACACTCTACACAAAAGCATCCATCTTGGCCCAAGACACCCAAGACCATCTCGTTCGCAACAACCTCACCTATAGGAGGTGTCTTGACCGTGAAACCCTCCAACCAGGACCTAGGTCACGACCTAGGTTGAAACAACCAATAAGGGTCACATGGTCAAGGTTCACCAAACCCTAGAAAACCCTAGTACCACTAAGGGTGACAGCACCCAACCAAGGGTCCACCAAGGCGCTCCAAAGAACCACAATCTCCCTCAAGTAGCCAAGAGTGAGAAAGAACACTCTAGAGGTGGTAACTTACAAGAATACTTCTTCTAATGAGTAATTTGCAATTTCCACCAAAACTAGCACATCAAGCACAAACAACATCCCAACAAGCTCAAACTAGAGACTTAAGCTTTCCATATCCTCTAAGATCATTTCAAAGGATTAGAGATAGGTTCTAAGCACAAACATAAAGCCAAAACAAATAGGATTAATCCAAAACACAGGTCAGGGGTCTTACAATTATTGTCATTACAAAATTATACAATGTAAATGTGTTTATCATTATCACAATTGTGATAGGATGGGCATAAACACTTGAACTGCAATATCTAAAAACTTGTTATGCCTCTAGAGGCACAAGGTACTTTTCTTATTATTTTCCCTTTTAAAACTCCCTTCATCCTCCTCTTTAATTTACACACATTTGTTGTTGGCACCCTAACTCTTCACATTTTTTCCTGTAACGCTCACCAATCCACTCTATGTACCTAAAAGATAAAAATTTCTTCCATGCAAAAATTACTCATACCTTCTACATCCAATAAAGTATAGTGTAAATGACAAGCTTATTTACACAATCTCTTATATATTCTACTCATCCATGTATATGTACCATCATTGACCACAACCACCAATCCTTTGCCAGATCCCATTCAGCCTCTTGGCTCTGACTCTTACCATTCCTTTGTTTGTACCAAACATCTAGACTTCCATTTGAAGCGCATTGATCCAATATCAGCAAAAGTATTTTGACTACCTACTACATCCGCATTCACTATCCTTATCGGCCCCCGCCATCTTCAACCTCACCTCCACACCAGCTTCCATTTCCACATAGGAATGTAAATTAATTCTCAGATAATCAGAGACAAGAAACCATAATCAACCTATGGGTGAACTCCATCATACTAAAACTAACCCCCAGCCACAAATTAATTGTCACCATCAAAAAAACCTTGGTAATAATCATGCCCTCACTATGGATGTAACACAATCATTTTCTCTTCTACTTTTGGGTTGTATCAATCTTAAACAAAATATTTTTTCCACTGACCAATTCCTTTACTCCCTTTCTGCCAGTACCAATCTTGATCTCCTTCATCTTCTCTTCATTAACATTCCATGTGGAGATAGTGTTTCTAAGATAACATTACTAAATGATACCTAGATCCCAAAGCTGAACTTGCCTCCTCTAAAGGATCAGGTTGGGTCGCTATTTCAGACCTTCTCCCCGTAAATGGGATGTCAACGTGTTTCAAAATATTTCTTTAATTGTTGCTGCATCTATTAAATTTATTAGCCCTAATACTCTCTACACCACTCGAAGTTTAAAGCTTCTTATGTCTTCTTAGTCACACAAGAGATTTGACACCCCAATATCATCAAGATTAGGTTCTATGAGATCACCTACTCCATTAAACTTATTAAGATATATTTATCTTCAGTTTTTATTTTTACCATATTTTTGTTTTCCTTTTACTTAAGTCATATGTAATATGGGCCTCAGTACAATAGTCTGAAGGTTACTATCTGCAGCCTTCAAGTCATCTTATGCCATGAAGACTTGTTGTTCAAAATGCCATATGGCATCCTCATTGTGGTCATCCATGACCATCTTTTATAGGTCTTTGTCTACATTCTATTTGATATAGTTGGATCTCTCTAACATATCTCTATTCTCTTAGTGATCTATAAGGTTCAAAACCTATGGGTCTATTTCTGGCCTAGATCTGCTATTTTGAAACCTTACATGGTTTGTGTCTGGTCAGACATGGCGTGTTGTCGTACAATGCTGCACAAATATGCTATTGTGAATTCCACTGCACTCAACTTGTGTTTTAATATCCTGACACATTGTGTCAGTGACTCTGTGACCGTGTATCTACTATATATCTATTGTTCTTTTATACATTGTGTTGGTATATTATGGGTCCATCTTCTTACTCTATTGGGATTCCCGAGACACACTCCTAGTATGCAACTTTTGTGAAGTTAAATGGATCTAACTGTGTCATATTGGGACACTCCTTTAAGACCAATGAGCATTCTTCAGGAAAATTAGAGAATATAGTAGATCCACCTCATCCTCAAGAAGACATATCTGACAAAAAGTAATATACTAAGGAAGCATCTGATAAAAAAATGCAGACTATAAATAGTGGGTTTAACATAACTCAATGGTTCTCTCCTAGATTCTAAATAGTTGTGAATCAATATCTCATGTAATCTACTCTTCACTGACACATCCAATGAGGCATGGGATTCTACTTTATCAAAGGAAGAATTCTCACTATATGATCTATACAAATATTTGCATTACCTAAAACTTGAAGATAAGTCGACCTTCACTTTGCATTTTGACAATTTTATAGGGATTTGGGGTGAACTTAAGCTTGATCACCCCTTGTCATCTAATCTTTCCATAATGCAAAAGCAGAAATAGGAGGTACAACTATTCAAATTTTTGGCATATCTACCTCCCCATTATGAATTTGTTCAACAATAAGTTCTTACATATGAGGCCCTATCAATTCTAGATGATGTCTATCTTCAACAATCTTGTTCTATGTCTTTTAATACTACTGCCAAAGAGCTTGTTTCCCTTGTTGTTGTACGATGAGGGAGTGCTAATTTTTGTTGTGGGTCTAGAAAAAGTATTAATAACAGTGAAAGAGGTGTGGGTATGGATGCCAAGAGAGTCAATCATATGATGGTTTTGATGTGATATAATATAAAAGCATTTGATTACTAATAAAGGCAATCTTTCAAATCATTTCATTTCACTCAGTTATGAGATAATGAGGAAACCTAATGAATGTATAAAGAATGACACTAGTCAATGATGTGTGTCTTCAAATACGTGACTTGAACAATGAGATCATACGAATGTTAACAATATGAACATTCTTATTATGTCCCTAGTAAGATGTTAATGTGGAAGGTAGATATATGATAGTAACATTAAAGACTAGAGTTTGTGTTGGTTGATGACATAATCTCATCAGTCATTATATATGTGATATCAAACCAAGCACACAGATACTTGTTGGAGAATAGTGTATCAGACAGACCTACTTTGAGAGTGAGACATGGAAACCATAATCGATGGTCATAATAATCTCTCATAAATAAGGTGGTGATTGTGGTTCTTAAACATGAAGTCATTACACTCATCACATGTCATTCTATATGTTTTTACGTCATCCAATGTGATCTTGAATAAGGGTTTCCATAGAGGTTATGATCAGATGTCCTATGATACATGGGGATTACTTTGAGTGATGTATATGGAATTTGTCCCTCCTACTGGAGTTTGATATCCTAGAAACTTGTTAAGCAAGACTGAGAAAAGCATTTGCATGCACATGTGAATAAATATACGGTATTTAGGTCACGTATATCTCAGATAGTCTTCTCTAGTTTAAGTAACATGCATTGAACATTGATGATGATGAAGATTCCATGGCTTGAGTTCATTCTGGATATCAGAGGCAAAGAAATTAGACAATCATATTAACACCTGATACAAATTGTAGGTTGAAGAAGTTCTCCAACTTTCTTGATTATTTGGATAGTAATGATGTGTTACTAGGCACTTCGCATTGCTTGTGATGTCATAAATAAGTTATGGACATTCATTTCCAACATAAATAGGAACCTATGGGGTCACACACATAGGATAAATCTAGAAGAGGAGTTTAATCAAGAATGATAATTAAATTGATTGCTAAAATATTTAGGTACTTAATTTAAGCAACAAATCAAATCATAAACTCCCAACTGACTTGTTCTGTTGAACCAACCGGTTGGGGTGCCAGGTTGATTGAAATTGCATTGGCTGAGCTCTACATGAACTAGGGAGATAACCAACCGATTCAACTAGTGAACCATCCATCTCGTGGTAGTCAACCAGCCGTTTCGTTGAGTGAGATTCTCGATTCATGGAGCAATTCAATTGCATCAAGGGTTAGTGTTGATGTCATGTTGTGCATTAATTGGATAAGAATTTCTAGTACAATTGTGATTGAGAAACCTGACAAAATTCCTGGTTCACTGGGTGAACCAATCTGCTCGTATGCCACTGATCAGTTCACCTAGAAAACCATCATTTCACCTATCATAGATTGTGAAGTTTGTGAAATTCTGGTCCCTTCCGCTCCCACTCAGACTAGAAACCCTAACCCTCCAATAAATAGAGGGGTACTTGGGGCTTCTGAGATACAACTCAATTGTCTTTTATAATTGTTGTCCTCTCTGATGTTGCAATCAATAGAGAGCATGAGTAAGTCCTACCTGATTAAAGGGATGGATAGCGAGGGAGAAGAATAGTGGGAGAGAAAGTTGGTGACTAGTACACCAACGGGAGGGACAACTCCTTCCTATATGTTCTAGTAGATTGACAAGAGTTCTAGGTGGTCCATATGTACTACCAAAGAGGCATGGATACCTTTTCCTCTAGGGGGCAATGTAAGCCTACTATCTGTGGTGGAAACCAGGAGCTGTTGCAAACACTGTTTGAGTGCAACTAGAAGAGAGTTGCACTAATACAATGAGGAATAGTCATTGGACTTGCTCCAAAACCAGGTATGAAATCATTAAACCATCCTTCTCATTACATAGTAGTTGACACGATATTCTCTTTATAAGGAATATGGAAGACATTTTTTTTCGGTTTGCCGCTTGTTCGATGTCATATCCCAACAATGGTATCAGAGCCACGTCCATTTACTATGTTTTGCGATAAATGATATGATCAGATTTTTGGTTTTCATCATTTATTTATTGTATATATATGTATATATATATATATATATATCTATCTATATATATATATATCTATGTGTGTGTGTGTGTGTGTGTATACACATCGCCCTAAAAGTGAGTTTTGATGGTAGATGTGTATCATGGTTATGGCTAATAACCCAAATATCTATGTGTGGTTAGATGGTTTGTTTGCTCCTATTATATCTCGATTTGCATACGGAGCCTCTGTCTTCTTCTTCCCAATGTTAAAGTATTATTCTTTTCTACCTTCCCCCCCCTTGAAAGTAACTAAATTTTTCTCATTACAATGTAAAAAGTTTAATAGAGATATGATAGTTTCTATTGTTTCAGAGATGAAGATGGCGATCAAGCGTCAGTGGAGCCAACCATTTCACGTGATGAGCTAATTGAATGGAGGATAGGGAGGGAAGAATGCATGATATCGAATTGATTGGTCAGTGGACCCAACCAACTATTTGGAGGTGTCCAAACATCATTTGGAAAGGAGACTAGATGACCACTTTAGACGACTAATCGATCGGCCAAGAGGCAATCCGACCAGTTTAAGGGTTGAACCTATGAACCTGGATTGGCAAGAACAAATCTACACCAACAATAGGTTCATACATGTGATGTTGACCTAGTGGTAGTAATTCCTTGTGGCTCTAAGGAATTCATTAGTATGACCCTAACCATCACTAATTAATGTTTTATATTGTATGTTTATATTATGGGACATAGCATGTATATGATACATGATATACATGTGTGGTGATTGGATAACGTATATGTATACATAAATACAAACTCCCTAAAATAATATATTAAGTCTTAGATACTTTACATAAGCAAAAAACATGAAAAGATTGACCGACTAAGCATGGGAACCCCAAGGGTGGTGTGTTGTCTATCCCGTGGAACTGTGATGGTAATAATGTGGGCCTGCCAAGCGAGGTGCATTATTATCATGTTGGCTTTTGGGTCAGGCTTAACTATGTGTACTTAATCAGATTAAGCACCAAAGGCATGCACATACATATTGCAATAACTTACACATATCATCTATCTAAGAATTGTATAAGATGAGATTTACAAACATTGTCTACCTTAATAATTAAATATAGACACTGGCATGGGCCATGTAATAGTTGAATTATTTTGGATCTTAGCTCACTATAAGGTTTCTCACTGCAATATTATGAATTGATATGTGAGGGCTATCAATTTGAATAAAATAGTGGGAGATGTAGTTAATTAAAGACCTAATAAACATCATCGAATTGTATACAAATCAAATCAAATAAAAAATGAGTTTTTGACAAAAGTTGCAAATTCTTTTGTAAAATAAAATGGCAACACACAACAACAACTTTTTTCTGTGATCATCCCTTCAGAAGGTAAAGTCAAATGAGAATAACTTCCATGACTAGTTCATGACACTGAGAATTGTTCTCACTCAGGAGAGCATGCTCTATGTCCTGGACACACTAGAGCTAGACGAACCTCTTCCCAACCCACATAAGGCTGATAGGGATGCTTACAAGAAGCACACCGAAGATGTAGTTGATGTCAATTGTTTGATGATGTGCTCCATGAACTATGAGTTGTAAAGATAGCATGAGAACATGGATGTAATTGAGTTGGTCACACATCTTAAGAACATGTTTCTAGATCAGGAAAGATAAGAGAGATATGATGTCTCCTAGGTGATGTTCAAATGTAACATGGTAGAAGGAGATCTATTAGGTCCTCATGTGCTCAAGCTCATTGGATATGTGCAGAACCTATCTAGACTGGGATTCCCCTTGGGTCAAGAATTGGCCACTGATGTGATACTACAACCTCTACCAGAATCTTATAGTCATTTTGTCATGAACTACAATGTGAATGAATTTAACAAGCCATTGATAGAGTTACAAGGCATGTTCAAAACAATAGAGGAAGAAATAAAGAAAGACAAGCCCGAGTTTTTGATGATGATCAGCAAGACAAAGGGAAAGTCTAAGGGAAAAGGCAAACCTAAGAAGAGTT
This sequence comes from Alisma plantago-aquatica, assembly GCA_963693085.1. Lineage (NCBI taxonomy): Eukaryota > Viridiplantae > Streptophyta > Magnoliopsida > Alismatales > Alismataceae > Alisma > Alisma plantago-aquatica. The sequence goes on along the minus strand of OY856413.1, from coordinate 808,747,134 downwards.
CTAAAGCTAGCCAAAAACCCATGTCTTCAGATATCAAGGAAAAGGGAGGAGTATAGAAGGGAGGCAATTTCACCACTATCACTGGATTGGACATTTAAAGAGGAATAGCCCCTCTACCTAGAGGAACAAAAGAAGAAGGAGGAGGAGGTAGAGATCTCCACTTTAGATATATACATTATAAGATAACTCTAAATTACTTCTTCATCACTACTATGCGATACTAGATGTAGATATGACATATGTTTCATATGTAGGATTTGACAAGAAGTAGACCTTTACGAAAGGGCAATAATGGACTGCATAAGCAAGAGTTTTTGAAGCTATAGTCTAAATTTAGATTTTATCTTAGCCCATAGGGCATGTAATAGAGTTACACAAACTGGTATTTCATTATGCCAATAATAGAAGCATTTTACTTTTTACATCTTGTAATGATAAGGATGATTGTGAATAAAATGGCTTCATCACTTCTATGATATATCAGATGTAGATCTGACATATGTTTGATATGTAGGATTTGATCAGAATTAGACCTTTATGAAAGGGCAATAATGGACATGTAATAGAGTTACACGAACAACTATTTCATTATGCCAACAATAGAAACATTTTATTTTCTGCATCTTGTAGGATGATTGTGAAAAAAATGGCTAATGTTCTATTTCAAAGATATATTCTTGTGTAGAAATACTTAAATATCTTCTTTAGGATATAAATATAAATATGCATAACGTCAATACTAAAAGATTGTTAATATATTACTTCATCCACCAATATCTATAGCTTTGTCATCTAGAGAACAAATATAAAAAAATTCGCATCTAGAATTCATATTGATGTTTATCTAGACTCTTTTAATTATTGAATCCATAAGAGACATGCAAGTCTTATATATGAGCCACATGACAAACCACCTCTCACTAGGTGTAGTGGATGAATAAGCATTCTATTAGGGCATGCACATAATGATGTGCAAAGACCTTTAGAATAAATGCTACATACAATTATATATACTTCATTATATTTACTGATAATATGGTGATATGTACTCGGTAAAATACAAACCTCTTGAAGTGTTAAAGAAGATTACATGTATGAAGTGTAAAATTTCCTTAAAGGTATTAAGATACTTTGATATGGTCAAATGTTGAAATACTTTACATGGATAGTTTGAGGCCCTTTTGGTGAGAATGTAATAGTGCATCACAATTATGTTCACCTGAACATGATGATGTATCAGAATGAAGGAATCACATCCTGAGGAGTCATGATATGATTATCATTTAATCTAATCTTCTAACTTCCTTTAGAAATTTTCTTAACACTAATACAATGTGCCATCTAAATGGTTTAACAGATAACAAATGAGATATGTTATGAGAATGTCCTGATATGTCCTAAATATCGAAACTTGTATAAGAAAATAGTTTCTTGAAAAGATTTAATCACATAAAAGTTAGTTTGTGGACACTACTTATCTAAATCCAATAACAAATTGTTTGTTTATTGAATAGTTGAGTTCTATAGGAATCGGTGGGAGTTAACTCAAAAAGTTTGATATCAACAAAAAAATATTTGAACCTAAATAGGACAATGAGAACAAAGAGAGTCACAAGTGGTTGTTGAATCTCAATTTCTTTATGTAACACACAAAACTCCTAGTTCTAGTAGAACACGTCAGAGATTAAAAGATTTTGAATCCTATAAGTCATATAAGTTATGTGTTGGTCATAAGATGATGAGACAACAATCAACTAAGAACTATTGAGGGACCAGAGTCTAAGAAATAGCTTGAGGCCATTATATCCAGAATGGAGTCCATAAACACCAACAAGATATGACCTTAGGGGTACCACCTAGAGGGATGAAACCCAAAAGGAGCAGTTAGGTTTTTCATAAGGAAGATCCACAAGTTTAAGATGAAAGGATAGATTGTATGAAAGGTTTTTCCAACTAGTTCAAAATGTTAAACATGATGAAATCTCTTTACTAATGAACATGCTTGTTATTGCAGCATGTTGAGACTATGTGATTTGGCATATGATGCTTAAAACTACATTCCTTAATAGGAATAAATAAGAGGATGTGTATGTGACACAATGTGAAGGTTTTATAACTCCATTAATGCAAATAAAGTCTATAAGCTACAATGTTCTATCTAGAGATTGAAACAAGCATCTCAAAGATGGAATCTTTGAGTTGACAAGATATTCAAAGAGTTTGACTTGATTCAAGATAAAAGATGAAATATGTGATTACAAAAGATTTAATTAGATCATACATATAAATATTTCACATATTGATGAAGAATGACATTTCAATACTAAGTATTGAAAACTAGCATGAAAATCACCTTCAACATGAAGGATTAGGTGAAACGTCTTATGTGATAAGAATTGAGATTTATAGAAATAGTTCTGGAAAGTTTCTTAACCTAAATACAAGAACATATACTGGCAAAATGTTGAAAGGTTTTAGCATTAAGATGGGATTAGTTTCTCAACGAATCCAATGTTCTAATTCTTGTGAAGAATGGAAGAGATGCCATATGCATTCACATTTGGATATATTTGGAATATAGTGTACTCATCCCATCATCTTGTATGTGTTGGACATGACAAGAAGATATTAGTCATAACCAATGAAGGTCATTAGAATGTCATAAAAAGAATCCATTAGTACTTGATAAGAACTAAAGAAATAATTGTTGTGCCATGGTAATAAGGAAGAGTTGGATGCAATGGGTTACATCGATGAAAACTTACAAAATGATAGAAAATGATCGCAATATAATAATATGTGTTTAATCATAGAAGTAGAGTTAATAATTGGAAAGAGTTATACTAACAGACCATTATTTTAAAATTCTACAATAGAAGTTGAGTATACTTGTGTTGAGAATATAGGAGTGGATACTATATGGATCTAGAAGTTCATATGGGTGAACTTAAGGATGTTCCATCCATTGATGACATAGTAGAAATACTATGTCAAAAATGGAGATAATGGTTAAGCAAGGAATATCAAATAGCATATTATGACAATTCCATCTCATACGACATATTGTACAATGAAGAGATGTGAAACATACAATATACCAACTATAGAAAAATGTTGCTAACCCGATGGATTAGCACCTATACATAAGAAACATAATGGACATGTTTTGATCACTAAGAATAAAAATCGTGGGTTATTGGCTCTAAGTGCATGTGGGAGTCAGTTGGTATGCATGCCCAGAGAGCCAATCATATGATGGTTGTGATGGCATTTAATATAAAATGATTTTATTAATAATAAAGCCAAGATTTTGAATCATTCTATTTCACTCAGTTATGAGATAGTGATGAAACATAATGAATGTATAAATAATGACATTACTCAATGATGTATCTCTTCAAGTACGTGACTTGAACAATGAGATCATACAAATGTTAACAATATGTACATTCTTATTATGTTTGTGGTCGGATGTTAATGTAGAAGGCAGATAGACAATAGTAACATTAAAGACTAGAGTGTGTGTTGGTTGGTGACATAATCTCATCATTCATTTTGTATGTGATATCAAACCAAGCACATAGATACTTGTTGGAGAACAATGTATCAGACATACCCTCCTTGAGAGTGAGAGATGGAAACCATAATTGGTGGTCATAATCATCTCTCTCCTTGAGAGTGAGACATGGAAACCATAATTGGTGGTCATAATCATCTCTCATAAAGAAGGTGGTGATTGTGGTTCATAGACATGAAGTCATTACACTCAGCACATGTCGTTTGGTATGTTTTGACATCATCCAATGTGATCCTGAGTAAGGGCTTCCATAAAGGTGATGACTAGATTTGTTGTGACACACATCAATGACTATGAGTGATGTAGATGGGATTTGACTCTCCTAATAGAGGTTGATATCATGGTCACTTCATAAGTGAGATTGAGAAAAGCATTCACATGCACATGTTAATCAATATATGATATTGATGTCTATATCTCAGATAGTTTTCTCTAGTTTAAGGAAAATCGATTGAGCATTGCAGAGGATGATGATTCCATGTCTCAAGATCATTCCAAATATCAAATATGAAGGAGTAAGACAATCATAATGACACCTGACACAAATCATTGGTTAAAGTAGTTCTCCAACTTTTGTGATTATTTGGGTAGCAATGATGTGTCACTAGGAGCCTCTCTTTGCTTATGATGACATAAACAAGTTATGGACATTCACTACAAACATAAATAGGAACCTATGGGGTCACATACATAGGATATATATAGAAGAGGAGTTTAATCATGAATGCTAATTAAATTGATTGCTAAAATGTTTAGGTAATCAATTTAAGCAACAAATCAACTGACTAAACTCCCAACTGATCGGTTCAAGTGTTGAACTGACCGGTTGGAGTGTCAGGTTGATTGAAAATTTCATTGGCTGAGTTTTGCATGAACTGGGGCACAAATCGACTATTTCAACTAGTGAACCAACTGGATCGAGATCACCAACTGACCGTTTCATTGAGAGAGACTCCCAATTTGTGGATCAATTTGATTGCATCAAGGATTCGTTATGACATCATATTGTGCATTAATTGGATAACAATTGTCAATATAATTGCGATTGGGAAACATGAGGAAAAAATCAATTCACTGGTTGAACTGATTGGCTCATATGCCAACCGATTGGTTCTCTTAACGAACTGACCATTTTTTCCGTCACAGGTTGCAATGTTTGTGAAATTTCAGTCCCTTCTGCTCCCACTCATATCGGGAACCCTGACCCTAACCCTCCTATACATAGAGGGGTACTGGGGGCTTACCGGATACAAATCAATTGCCTCTGATAATTGTTTTCCTCTCTAGTTGTTGTAAGGACCCTGACCTGCGTTTAGGGTTTACCCTGTTTGTTTTGCTTGATCTTGGTGCTTTGGTGCTTGCTAATCACCTTTAGTGGTGATTAGGGTTTGGTTGTGCTTTGTTGAGAGTTCGAGGGGCTACTTGCAAATAACCCAAGTTTAGGGTTTTGTGGGCAAGTTTTCCATCTTGTGAGATGTTTTTCCTCTTTGCTTCCTCTAGGGTTGAGAGGAAGGCTTGGGCTTGTTATTTAAGTCTTTTGGGCCTGAGTTGAGCTTGTTTGGGCCTTGGAGTTCCTTGTTTGGGCTTGCTTGAGCCTTGTGTCGCCCAGGGTAGGTGGTGTGTCGCCCAGTTGCTGGGTGTGTCGCCCAGTTGCTTGGTGTGTCGCCCAGTAGCTCTTGTTGTGTCGCCCAGATGGCTTGGCTTGGTTGGTGGACACATGATGCACATCTTGGACAAGTGCCTTATGGCTTGCATGAGAGGTGGCTTGAGTTGGTGGACATGTGTCCCTTGGGTGGGCGACACATAGCATGGTTGTACCTTGGTTTCCCCTCCCCTTCTTCCTATATAGGTATCTCTTCTCCTTTCCTTAGTCTCCTTTGGTCCTTTGGTCTCCCCTCCACCCTTGGTGCACGATATCCCTCTCCATCTTGCTGGTGTTGGCCGATACACTTCCTTGGAGCTAAAGTGGTGGCTGATACACCTTCCTGGAGCAGCCTGGTGGACGATAGCTTTGGACCCAGAAGTGCTTTGGAGCTTTGGTGGTCGACAACGTTGGAGCTCAAAGTGCATCTTCTTCCTTGGAGCTTAAGGAGGGTTGCATAGTTTCTAACCCTAACTCTCGTACCTCTAGCTTTAACCTTGTTACATGTTAGTAGACTAGCTTAGTTCCTTGCTTGTACATCTTGCTCATGTACCTTAGTGGCCGATATCCCTCTCTAGGGTTTAGGGTTCCTTGTATACCTTGCTTTTTAGGGTTTGTGCTCTTTGTGTTGGAGGTTGAAGATGACCTAGGGTTGGGCGATACCCCCTTCCTTGTGAGTGTGTTGGGCGACACACTTGCCCTTAAGTTGAACGATATGAGTGTTCTTGGGTTGAGCAACACCTTTGTTCTTTGTGTTGGCCGATATGATGATTTAGGGTTTGAGTTCCTTGAGTTGGAGGTCGATAGGTTGACCTAGCTTGAGTGTTGGCCGACATGGTGATCTTGTTGGGCGACATGGTGCTCTCTTTGGTGGCCGACATGGCTCCTTGGTGGACGACATGTTGAGATCTTGAAGTTGGCCGATACCCTTGCCCATGAGTGGGTGATAGGGTGATCTAGGGTTTGGTTGGCCGATATGAAGGGAGACATAGTGATGTTCTTTGTTGGCCAATATGTGAGTGCCCTTGGAGATGGGCGATACTCTCTCTCTCCCTCTCTCTCTCTTGGCGGGCGATATGGCCTGATGATGTTGGCCGATAGGGATGTCCTTGTGTTGGATGATAGAGTGGGTGCTCTTGTGTCGAGTTATCTCCTTGTCCATGTGGTGGACGATAGGGTCATATAGTGCCATGAGTGTTAGGGTTGGGCGATAAGCCTTGGGCCTTGGTGGCCGATAACCCTAATGGCCAATAGCCATGGTGGACGATAGCCCTGTTGGGCGATACCCTACTCATGTGCTGGTGTGTTGGCTGATAGGGATGGTGGCCGATATGGTTGGTGGTGTGTTGGCCGATAGGGTTGGTGGCCGATATGGTTGATGGTGTGATGACCAATAAGGATAGTGTGGTAGTCGATACCCATGTTGGATGATAGGTTTTAGATGAGGGTTGTGAGGCTATAGTGAGGGTATGAGTTTCTTTGGTGACGGTCCCTCATGTGATAGAAGTGGATGTTTATACATTAACTAATAAAACGATGGTGGTGTTTGTGATACTATCAATATGTAATACGATGTCTTACATATAATAAGGATGCTAATGATAGTAATGTATATGATGATAGCCCTCATGTAATAGATGCATGATGTGGCCCGTTATGCTTAATTGTTAATGATAATGAAGATGATGATAACTACTCTAGTAGTTTGTTTAATGATAATAATGTTGGTAATAATGATGCTAAGTGACAGTTATGTTAAAGGTTGCTTCATGATACAGATGACAATAGTTGATGGCATAGTAATGACCTTGTGTTGGTTCTGTATACTCAATTTGTTTCCTATATACTTTGATTGCTTGTATAACTTTGAGATTGAGAGTAAGCATCAGTATAGTTTGTTAATGATGTACTTAACACACTTGGTTACCAAATAAGTGTAATATTGGTAATTTAATTATCTTGAATGATATTTCATGATAGTGAGTATATTCCTTATGTTGAATCTACTATTATTGCATACCTTAACCTTGCAGGTGATGACTTAGCCATGAAAGGGCTATGTGACATATGTAATGATTAACATTACTTTGATAATTGCTCTACAAGAGTATGCATGTAATATGTCTGTCCCATGATGATGAGGTGAGCCTTAAGAGACAATGGAAGTGCATGATGAAGGGTTGAGACCATGTGGTATGTGATGATCCTTGAGATGGATCTGGATGGTTGGCAAGAGGCCAAGTGATAACATGTGATGTTGGATCCTTAAGATGGATCAGGTTGATATGGATAGATCATAATATAATGTTCTTTACTTTCTATTATATCTAGCATGTTATACAACTTGGTTGAATCTTGCAATCCATCTAAAAGATACTAATTAATCACAGTGAAATACATCATGAAGTTTGCCCTGGCCATAGATCCATCATCGTCAGGACTTGGTGATGGTGAAATAGGTTTTCCTACGGGTTAACCTGGAAGCGCATATTGTTGAATATGTGTAGGTTGCTCCTAGCCTGAAAATGAGGAGGTAAGAGTGTGACTTCGGTTGCAGACTCAGATATGTGTGTAGAGCATGGTGAACAGGCCCGTGGCTCAGGATATGTGATGTATGGAGCATGAATGCGTTCATGACTCAGAGTACGGTGATCAGGCCCGTGGCTCAGTTTTACTAGCGCCGTGACCTGTACCAAGGCGGGCTAGAGAATGGGTAGCCTATGGAGCAAACCCTGTGGCTTAGACCACTTCAGCATGTGACTGCGGTCCTGCTTGTGTTGTACTCATTTACTGACCATGAGGTGGGAGGTCGTGGAGTCCGGCTCTTCCATTGACCTTGTATGGCACCGTCTTGGGTTTCGTAACCGAAGGTTGGATTTGAACGGTACGGTTCAAATCCTCAGGGCATAATAAAATGTAATACAACCGTTTAGTATTTACTAGTCATATCAAATACGAAACATTGGTTGAGGTCTTGTTTGTGTAATATTCTGTTATACCTTGCAGGTCATGTGGTAATCTACCTTATCTTGATAATCAGGTTATATGGCATTATACCCTGTTCTAATAATCTTGTTACATGTTGATATATCTCACCTTGATAGTCATGTTCCTTTGAAAGACATTTGGTTTTACGCTTAGTACAGCTGGTATGCTTGCCGGTAAGAATGATCTTGCTATATATATATATAACTGCTTCCGATATATCTGCTCCTGTTATAATTGTTGTTATGGTTTATCTTGCTGAGGTTCTATAGTTGCGGTGGGGAGCTATGTTTCCCGCTGGGACAATTGTTCAATTGTCTCACCCCACTGGTTTTCACCCTTTTTAGGTGGTCGAGGTAGACGTGGTCGTGGTTGTGGTGTTGCGGACGAGAAGCTTGAGGAACAGTAGAAGGCAAGCGTTGGACATGCTGTTGTTTTGGATGTTTTGTAGTAGAGTCTAGAGTCATCCCTGTACTCTCAGGTCCTTGGCAGTGTTTTGACGTTGTTTCACGATGATCGTTCGATGATATTTGTATATCCTGCTGTTGGCCGGATGTGGGCCTTTATGTATATATGAACAGGTGGTGAACTCATGTGATGGATGAACAGTTGTTCCTGAGCTGTGGACACATGTCAGATCTTGTGTACATATTTATATGACATGTTTCTGTGCAGGATGAGGACTAGAAAGTAATAGTTTCACAGTTTATCAGTTTTCCGCAATCGGTTTTAATTAACCCGTGTTTTTGATAATCTGTGGTTATGGTGTTTTCCGCACGTTTTCGCGTAACACCTCGTTATCTGTGTGATAATGGGATGTGTTGCCACAAGCTTGGTATCAGAGCTTTAGGTTCGCTGAGTCTACAGGGATCTAGGACTAGGTTGAGTCTGTTCTTATGAGTTTTCCATGTTATCTTACAAAAATCTTCTGCCCTCAGCGGGAGAAAAGCCAAGATGTCTGGAAACCACGAAGAACATGCTCCTGAGCATAGTGATGCTGCATCGGTTGATGGAGCAGATGGACGGGCACATGAAGATCGGGTGCCTGAGGTCCCCCAACCAGACCCAGCCATACTTGAACACCCTGCCTACCAACTGCTTATGAGGCAATTAATGGCTACGATGCATCTCATGGTTGAGCGATTACCAGTGCCTCCTCCGCGAGCACAGGTTCCCCATGGAGAAGCATTGGGTATCGGGAAGACCTTTGAGCGGCTTTGCCGAGTCGGAGCTTCGGATTATGCTGGAACGGCTGATCCAGCGGATGCAGATCTGTGGCTGACGAGTCTTGAAAAGGTTTTCTGGATCCTCGACATCCCCGAAGCAGACAAAGTAAAGCATGTTGTCTACCTTTTGAAGGGTAGTGCTGGTCACTGGTGGACCATCGAGGAAGAGAAGCGGCCTAGTGAGGTGATCCGTTGGGAAGTGTTTCGATGCGAGTTCGTCACCAGATACTTTCCGAAGACGTACCTGGATGAGAAGATTAGTCAGTTTGAGAAGTTGCGGCAAGGAACGATGCACATCACCAAGTATGAAGCTAAGTTTATGGATCTGTTGAGGTTCTGTCCTCACATGGCGGCGACATATGATGAACGGATCAGACGTTTCAAGAAGGGTTTGAGTGCTGAGTTGACAACCCCTGTGTCTGCGCTGGAAAACCGAGAGCGGTTTGCTACGTTTGTGGAATCAGTTCGACGGATCGAGAGGACAGTAAGGGAGAAAAGAGAGTCGATGTCTCTTAAAAGACCTGCTCAGTTTCAAGGACGAAGGTTTGGTGGCTTCAAGAAACCCAGGTTTCCAGCACCGTCAGTGATGAGAAGTGCTGGTGTACCATCTCAGTGGTCTCCGAGTAAGGGAAAAGGTTATGTTTCTTCACCGTCTAAGGCGCACAGTTCAGCTTCGGTGGCAGTGATAGGGCCATCTAGGCCACGAGTTGACAATAGAGCATGTCATCTCTGTGGACAAGTCGGGCATTGGAAGTTCAATTGCCCAAATAGAGATGTTGAAGTGACGCAGCAACCGAGGCAGAGTTTCCAGAAGTCTGAGAGACCACAGCCCAGTGGTAGCAGAGGACGAGGACGCGGTCAAGCGTCTCAAGCTGGATCGTCTGCTCAAGGGAGCAGAGGTCGTGGACAGCAAGCTACGACTCGATTCTATGCCATAAATCAGCCGGAGGCGATAGTCAACCCGCGAGTAGTGACAGGTCAGATGGAGTTATTTCATTCTGATATGTCTTCTTCTTGCTTTATATCTGATCTGGTTGACCCAGGTGCTACACGCTCTTTTATCGCCTATAGTATGCTTGAAAACTGTCATCTACCTATTAGTTGTAAGAAGGATAGCTTGTTGTTAGAAACCCCTCTTGATGGTTCCTCTTTGCTTCGAGAAGAGTGTCCATCATGTGTTTTGTCTTTTTCGGGACACAGCATTCAGGTGGATCTCATACCACTTGATATGCATGGTTTCGATGTTATCCTTGGGATGGATACCTTAGAGAAGTATAAGGTTGTCTTGGACTATGGTTCCAAGCAGGCGGTGTTTGATGTTTGTGGAGAGAAGTGGATCTTCCAGGGAGAGAGGAAGATTCTTCCGACGTGTCTGGTGTCAGCTATGGTGGCATATAGGTTGTTGCGACAAGGATGTGAGGCGTTCTTAGCTCACATTGTGGATACCGTTGTGGATACCAAGGCAAAAGGCCTTAACCTTGAAGAAGTGTTAGTGGTCTGAGAGTTTGCAGATGTGTTTCCCGAGGGGTTTCCTGGTGTTCCTCCACCCCGAGAGATCGATTTTGAGATCAATCTGGTTCCGGGAACATAACCAATTGCACAGACACCTTATAGGATGGCTCCAGCAGAGATGGTAGAGTTGAAGAAGCAGTTATAAGAGTTGTTGGAGAAAGGTTTCATCAGACCGAGCACGTCACCTTGGGGGTGCTCCCGTGTTGTTCGTTAAGAAGAAGGATGGTTCGATGCGGTTGTGTATAGACTACCGACAGTTGAACAAGGTCACGATCAAGAATAAGTACCCGCTGCCGAGGATAGACGACCTGTTCGATCAGTTGCGTGGTGCTACAGTGTTTTCGAAGATCGATCTACGGTATGGATATCATCAGTTGAGGATAAATGCGGATGACATACCAAAGTCAGCCTTTAGGACGAGGTATGGTCATTTTGAGTTTGTGGTTATGCCGTTTGGATTAACCAATGCACCTGCTGCTTTCATGGACCTGATGAATAGAGTGTTTTGTCCATTCTTAGATCAGTTTGTTGTAGTTTTTATAGACGACATCTTGATCTATAGTCGGAACCGGCTAGAGCATGAGCAACATCTTCGTCAAGCGTTGACTCTCCTTTGTCAACATCAGTTGTATGCTAAGTTTAGTAAGTGTGAGTTCTGGTTGGATGAAGTGACTTTCTTAGGTCATGTGATATCTGTTGAAGGAGTCAAAGTAGATCCGAAGAAAGTGGAATCCGTTGCGGATTGGGAACAGCCAAAGATGCTGACGAAAGTTCGTAGTTTCCTTGGTCTAGCAGGATACTATCGGAGGTTTATCAAGGACTTCAGTTCGATAGCTCTACCGATGACAAGGTTGACCAGGAAGGATGTACCTTTTGTTTGGAATGATCGATGTCAGCAAGATTTCCAAAGTTTGAAGGAAAAGCTAACCAGTGCCCCAATGTTGATCTTGCCAGAATCTGGAAAAGGCTATGTTGTTTGTTGTGATGCATCCAAGAAAGGTTTGGGTTGTGTGCTGATGCAGGAAGATCATGTGGTTTCTTTTGCTTCGCGACAGCTTAAGAAACACGAGGAGAACTATCCGACCCATGACTTGGAGCTGGTAGCAGTGGTTCATGCGTTGAAGATTTGGAGACACTATCTTTATGGGGAAGTGTGTCAGATCTTTACAGATCACAAGAATCTGAAGTACATCTTCTCATAGCAAGAGTTGAATATGCGACAGCGTCGGTGGATGGAGTTGATCAATGATTATGATTGCACTATCGAGTATCATCCTGGTAAGGCGAATGTGGTAGAAGACGCGCTTAGAAGAAAGTCTTCTACTCCCAAGAAGGCACAAATGAGTTCTTTGGTATGCCATAGGCGGGACATGTTAGTCTCCTTACGGCAGATGAACGTACAGATGGAGGTTTCCTCGTTAGATGTACTTTTAGCACAGATGCAAATCAAGCCCACGTTGAGACAGCAGATCAAGGATGCACAGCAAACAGATGATACAATACATCTAATCAGATCAGAGTTTTGCAGCGAAAAGCGTGATGGGTTCCATGAGTCCGAGGATGGAGTGGTTTGCTATCATAATAGGATGGTGGTTCCAGATGCTGATAATCTGAGGAAGTTGGTGCTCGAGGAAGCACACACGTCGATGTATGCTATGCATCCAGGTGTCACCAAGATGTACCATAGTCTGAAGGACTTGTACTGGTGGCCCGACTTGAAGAAAGATGTAGCTGAGTTTGTGGCTAGGTGTGCGGTGTGTTAGCAAGTCAAGGCTGAGCATCAAAAGCCGGCAGGTACGTTGCAACCTTTGCCTATACCACAGTGGAAGTGGGATCATATAACCATGGATTTCGTAGTTGGTCTACCCAGGACAACTAAGAATCATGATTCCATTTGGGTGATAGTGGATAGATTAACGAAGTCTGCCCATTTCATACCCGTAAAGACCACGTATACAGCTGAAAAGCTCGCTCGAGTATATGTGTATGAGATAGTTCGTTTGCATGGTGTGCCAGCAACAATAGTTTCTGATAGAGGTCCTCAGTTTACAAGTCGTTTTTGGGAACAGTAGCACAGGGCGATGGGAACGCAGTTGAAGTTCAGTACTGCTTTCCACCCGCAGACAGATGGACAGTCTGAGAGGACTATTCAGACTTTGGAGGATCTTCTTCGTGCTTGTGTTTTGCAGTTCCTAGGCAGTTGGGACGTACATCTCAGTTTGATAGGGTTTGCCTACAACAATAGCTATCAGCGGAGCATTGACATGGCTCCCTATGAGGCTTTGTATGGGAGAAAGTGCATATCTCCTTTGTGTTGGTATGAATCAGGTGAATATCAGCTTTTGGGCCCTGATTTAGTACAGCAAACGACAGAAAAGATCAAGGTGATACAACAATAGTTGAAAGCGGCACAAGACAGGCAGAAGTCTTATGAAGACAATCACCGACGACCCTTGGAGTTCCAGGTGGGAGACAAGGTGTATCTTAAAGTCTCTCCGTGGAAAGGTGTGCTGAGGTTTGGACGGAAAGGTAAGTTAGCTCCCAGATATATGGGGCCTTACTCAGTCATAGCACGTGTTGGCAAGGTGGCTTATGAGTTAGAATTGCCTCCAGAGTTGCACAAGTTACATCCAGTGTTCCATGTCAGCATGCTGAAGAAAAGTCATCCGGATACAGGAACAGTGATACAACCAGTTGAAGTTGAGCTCGACAAAGATGTGACTTATGAAGAGGGTCCTATGATGATCCTTGACAGAAGAGTGAAGAAGCTGAAGAGAAAGGATCTGGTTCTTGTGAAGGTCCTTTGGCATCACCGTGGCATTGAGGAAGCCACGTGGGAGCTTGAGGAAGAGATGAGGAGGAAGTATCCCTCGCTTTTCTCTTCGGATTTCGGGGACGAAATCCTTTTGTAGAGGTTTATGGCTGTAAGGACCCTGACCTGCGTTTAGGGTTTACCCTGTTTGTTTTGCTTGATCTTGGTGCTTTAGTGCTTGCTAATCACCTTTAGTGGTGATTAGGGTTTGGTTGTGCTTTGTTGAGAGTTCGAGGGGCTACTTGCAAATAACCTAAGTTTAGGGTTTTGTGGGCAAGTTTGCCATCTTGTGAGATGTTTTCCCTCTTTGCTTCCACTAGGGTTGAGAGGAAGGCTTGGGCTTGTTGTTTGAGTCTTTTGGGCCTGAGTTAAGCTTGTTTGGGCCTTGGAGTTCCTTGTTTGGGCTTGCTTGAGCCTTGTGTCACCCAGGGCAGGTGGTGTGTTGCCCAGTTGTTGGGTGTGTCGCCCAGTTGCTGGGTGTGTCGCCCAGTTGCTTGGTGTTTCGCCCAGTAGCTCTTGTTGTGTCACCCAGATGGCTTGGCTTGGTTGGTGGACACATGATGCACATCTTGGACAAGTGCCTTATGGCTTGCATGAGAGGTGGCTTGAGTTGGTGGACATGTGTCCCTTGGGTGGGCGACACATAGCATGGTTGTACCTTGGTTTCCCATCCCCTTCTTCCTATATAGGTAGCTCTTCTCCTTGCCTTAGTCTCCTTTGGTCCTTTGGTCTCCCCTCCACCCTTGGTGCACGCTATCCCTCTCCATCTTGCTGGTGTTGGCCGATACACTTCCTTGGAGCTGAAGTGGTGGCCGATACACCTTTCTGGAGCAGCCTGGTGGACGATAGCTTTGGACCCTGAAGTGCTTTGGAGCTTTGGTGGCCGACAACCTTGGAGCTCAAAGTGCATCTTCTTCCTTGGAGCTTAAGGCGGGTTGCATAGTTTCTAACCCTAACTCTCATACCTCTAGCTTTAACCTTGTTACATGTTAGTAGACTAGCTTAGTTCCTTGCTTGTACATCTTGCTCATGTACCTTAGTGGCCGATATCCCTCTCTAGGGTTTAGGGTTCCTTGTATACCTTGCTTTTTGGGGTTTGTGCTCTTTGTGTTGGAGGTTGAAGATGACCTAGGGTTGGGCGATACCCCCTTCCTTGTGAGTGTGTTGGGCGACACACTTGCCCTTAAGTTGAACGATATGAGTGTTCTTGGGTTGAGCAACACCTTTGTTCTCTGTGTTGGCCGATATGATGATTTAGGGTTTGAGTTCCTTGAGTTGGAGGTCGATAGGTTGACCTAGCTTGAGTGTTGGCCGACATGGTGATCTTGTTGGGCGACATGGTGCTCTCTTTGGTGGCCGACATGGCTCCTTGGTGGACGACATGTTGAGCTCTTGAAGTTGGCCGATACCCTTGCCCATGAGTGGGTGATAGGGTGAGCTAGGGTTTGGTTGGCTGATATGAAGGGAGACATAGTGATGTTCTTTGTTGGCCGATATGTGAGTGCCCTTGGAGATGGGCGATACTCTCTCTCTCTCCCTCTCTCTCTCTTGTTGGGCGATATGGCCTGATGATGTTGGCCGATAGGGATGTCCTTGTGTTGGATGATAGAGTGGGTGCTCTTGTGTCGAGTTATCTCCTTGTCCATGTGGTGGACGATAGGGTCATATAGTGCCATGAGTGTTAGGGTTGGGCGATAAGCCTTGGGCCTTGGTGGCCGATAACCCTAATGGCCAATAGCCATGGTGGACGATAGCCCTATTGGGCGATACCCTACTCATGTGCTGGTGTGTTGGCCGATAGGGATGGTGGCCGATATGGTTGGTGGTGTGTTGGCCGATAGGGTTGGTGGCCGATATGGTTGATGGTGTGATGACCAATAAGGATAGTGTGGTAGTCGATACCCATGTTGGATGATAGGTTTTAGATGAGGGTTGTGAGGCTATAGTGAGGGTATGAGTTTCTTTGGTGACGGTCCCTCATGTGATAGAAGTGGATGTTTATACATTAACTAATAAAACGATGGTGGTGTTTGTGATACTATCAATATGTAATACGATGCCTTACATATAATAAGGATGCTAATGATAGTAATGTATATGATGATAGCCCTCATGTAATAGATGCATGATGTGGCCCGTTATGCTTAATTGTTAATGATAATGAAGATGATGATAACTACTCTAGTAGTTTGTTTAATGATAATAATGTTGGTAATAATGATGCTAAGTGACAGTTATGTTAAAGGTTGCTTCATGATACAGATGACAATAGTTGATGGCATAGTAATGACCTTGTGTTGCTTCTGTATACTCAATCTATTTCCTATATACTTTGATTGCTTGTATAACTTTGAGATTGAGAGTAAGCATCAGTATAGTTTGTTAATGATGTACTTAACACACTTGGTTACCAAATAAGTGTAATATTGGTAATTTAATTATCTTGAATGATATTTCATGATAGTGAGTATATTCTTTATGTTGAATCTACAATTATTGCATACCTTAACCTTGCAGGTGATGACTTAGCCATGAAAGGGCTATGTGACATATGTAATGAGTAACATTACTTTGATAATTGCTCTATAAGAGTATGCATGTGATATGTCTATCCCATGATGATGAGGTGAGCCTTAAGAGACAATGGCAGTGCATGATGAAGGGTTGAGACCCTATGGTATGTGATGATCCTTGAGATGGATCTGGATGGTTGGCAAGAGGCCAAGTGATAACATGTGATGTTGGATCCTTAAGATGGATCAGGTTGATATGGATAGATCATAATATAATGTTCTTTACTTTCTATTATATCTTGCATGTTATACAACTTGGCTGAATCTTGCAATCCATCTAAAAGATACTAATTAATCAAAGTGAAATACATCATGAAGTTTGCCCTGGCCATAGATCCATCATCGTCAGAACTTGGTGATGGTGAAACAGGTTTTCCTACGGGTTAACCTAGAAGCGCATATTGTTGAATATGTGTAGGTTGCTCCTAGCCTGAAAATGAGGAGGTAAGAGTGTGACTTCGGTTGCAGACTCAGATATGTGTGTAGAGCATGGTGAACAGGCCCGTGGCTCACGATATGTGATGTATGGAGCATGAATGCGTTCATGACTCAGAGCACGGTGATCTGGCCCGTGGCTCAGTTTTACTAGCGCCGTGACCTGTACCAAGGCGGGCTAGAGAATGGGTAGCCTATGGAGCTAACCCTGTGGCTTAGACCACTTCAGCATGTGACTGCGGTCCTGCTTGTGTTGTACTCATTTACTGACCATGAGGTGGGAGGTCGTGGAGTCCGGCTCTTCCATTGACCTTGTATGGCACCGTCTTGGGTTTCGTAACCGAAGGTTGGATTTGAACGGTACGGTTCAAATCCTCAGGGCATAATAAAATGTAATACAACCGTTTAGTATTTACTAGTCATATCAAATACGAAACATTGGTTGAGGTCTTGTTTGTGTAATATTCCGTTATACCTTGCAGGTCATGTGGTAATCTACCTTATCTTGATAATCAGGTTATATCCTGCTGTTGGCCGGATGTGGGCCTTTATATATATATGAACAGGTGGTGAACTCATGTGATGGATGAACAGTTGTTCCTGAGCTGTGGACACATGTCAGATCTTGTGTACATATTTATATGACATGTTTCTGTCCAGGATGAGGACTAGAAAGTAATAGTTTCACAGTTTATCAGTTTTCCGCAATCGGTTTTAATTAACCCGTGGTTTTGATAATCTGTGGTTATGGTGTTTTCCGCACGTTTTCGCATAACACCTCGTTATCTGTGTGATAATGGGATGTGTTGCCACAGTTGTGGTGACCAAAAAAGTGTCCGAGCAAGTCCTACCCAATAAAGGGAGGGATAGCAAGGGATAACAATTTTGGGAGAGGAAGTTGGTGACTTGTACACCAGTGGGAGGGAAAAATCCCTCTTGTCTATTCTAGTAGAATGATAGGAGTTTTAGGTGCTCTATGTGGACAACCATAGAGGCATGATACCTTTCCCTCTAGAAGGGAGACGAGTCTACTATCTGCGGTATAGACCAAGAGATGTTGCATATGCCGTTCAAGTGTAACAAAATGAGAGTTGCACTACTACAATGAGGAATATTGATGGACTTGCTCCAGGACAAGGTATGAACTCATTAAACCATCCTTCCCATTACATAGTTGTTTACACAATCTTCTATTTTTGGAGAATATGGCAGACACATTTTTTGTTTTCGCTGCCCATATGATGTCATATTTCTCCAGAAGAGGAGCCTCCTATTCTTCCTCTTCCCTATCTATATTCCACAATTTTTGCAAGTGTACAAATCACAATGAAGACAAATTCTGGCTAAAGCATGGGAAACCACAAATGGCAAATAAAACTACCCATGTTGATGGAGAATCTACCTTTGTCCCTATTGGCATTAGTCATTTAGATGGTAACATTGAGTTCTTTTGACCTTGAAAAGTTGATCAAGGTTGCATCTATTGTACTATTTTACCTAAAACAAATATTGCTTAACACTCAGGTGACCCCTAATGTATTCAAGCCTCTTCCTCCTCATCAAATCATGACCAGGTTATTAATTTGGGTGATACAACCAATATGACTAGTAATAAAAATCTATTTACTTACCTAGAGAAATGTTCTTGTCATCCTCATATGCATGTAACATATGGATCCACTTGTCTAGTTATTGGGAAAAGATATGTGAATAGATGTCTTCTTAAATTTGTTCCTTTTGTATCAAAATTTTTGCTAAGCTTGATGTATGTTAGTAAACTTACCAAGACTTTAATTTACATTGTTACCTTCTTATTTTACTCTATCTCCATGAAGGTTTTGAGGATGAAGAAGATGATTGGTGGGGTTTATGAAGGTGGAGAATGTTTATACTACCTATAAACCTCCTCAAACTGACCAACTACTACTCTTGTGGCCTAGTCTTGCTCTCTTATCAATGGCATCTAATGCTTGGTCATCCTTGTGCTTCTAAATCTAAGTCTTTATTTCCAACTCCATCTTTTAAAAGCTTTTCATGTTATTCTTGTCAGCTAGGAAAATACTATCAAACAATGTTTCCTTATATCCATATCACTAGGATTCCAAGTTTGTTTCGTTCAGTTTACTCTGATGTCTAAAGACCATGTTTTATTGGTAATTGTGTTGGTGTAAGATATTTTGTAACTTTCATTGGTTAGTGGTATTGTGCTACTTGGAACTATATGTTAAAAGAGTGTTCTAAATATTAGATGTTTTCTCCAAATTCCTAAATGAAATAAGGACTCACTTTTCTAGTATTCCTAATTTTTTTTGCAGTCATAGTTCTTTTGAAAATGTGCAACACAGTTTTCAAAATATGTGTATAACCAATGAAATTAATCACCAAACTTATTGTCCTTATAGCCCACAAAAAATGGAGTTTCCAAAAGGAAAAACATGCATCTACTTGATGTAGATCGTACTCTCCTAATTGAAATGAAAGTCACTAGTTTTATTGGACAGACAACATCCTTTTGGGTAATTTTCTCATCAATCAGATGACCTCTTCTACTCTTCGAATTAAAATTCCTTATCACCTTCTCTGCCCCCATGAACAGATCTTTTCTTTACCACCAAAAGTTTTTGTTTGCATATATTTGATTCTTAATCACCAACCTGGGAGTGATAAACTATCAGCCCATGCTTTTGGCTACCGTTTTCTTGGTTACTCTCATATAACAATGGGAAACAAATGTTTCGATCATCTTGAAAATCATTTATATGTTTGTGCAGATGTCACCTTTTTTGAAGACAAATCTTTTTTTTTTGAACCTAGTAAACATGTGCCACTTCCTACTTTGTTCACTCCTGATCCTACTGCATCTGCAACTCTACCTGAAGCATCCTCTACTTTGGCATCTTCTAAGACTGATGATCTACCTTAAGACAATCATGATATTACAAATTCTATTACAACCTTCAATTCTGATATTCCCATTGCACTACGGAAAGGGCGTCAAATTGTTGGAAAATATTGTATCTCTTACCATGTTTCAACATTCATGTGAATTCTTCCACGACACAACTTATTTCTACTTTATCTACCGTCTCTATACCAAAGAATGTTTATGAGGCACTATTATACTATGGATGGAAGTAAGCCACATGTAAGAAGATGGATGCTCTTCACTCTCATGGGACATGGGACCTTGTTGATCTCCGTACAATTAGTAAACTTATTAGTTGTCGATGGGTTTTTACTGTGCAATACTTTCCTAATGGGATAGTTGAAGTTCTAAAGGCCATACTTGTTTCTAAGTGATACAAAAAAGAATTTTGGATTGATTACTTCAAAACATTTTCTCCAATTAATCATCTTAATACTCTCCATATTTAGATTTTTGATGCTATTAGTAATGGTTGGTATCTACATCAACCGGATGTCAAGAAATTGTTTCTAAATGGATATTTATAGGATAATGTTTATATGTCCCAACCTATGGGTTAATTTTATTAGGGGGAGTACTCTGGGAAAATATGTCTTTTGATGAAATCCATTTATGGCCTCCAACAGTGTTTGAGCATGGTTTGGCAAATTATCTTTTGGACTGCTCAAATTTGGTTTCATGGTCTCAATGTGACCATTATGTGTTTATCAAAGCCACTAATTATAGCATAATTATTCTCATCTTTTATGTGAATGACCTCATCGTATCTAGTAGTGATAATGTACAAATTTTTGATACAAAGAAATATCTTATGAAGCATTTGGTAAGAAAATAACTTGGGAGTCTACAGTATTTTGTTTGTATTGAGATAGCACATAACAAGTATGGAGTATCTTTATCCCAGATAAAGTATACTCTAGACTTAATGAAATAGGAATTCTTATTTGATGACATGCAGTCTTACCTATGGATCAAGAACATGATCTATGTGTAGAATCTACTTAGTCCTTATATGATGAAATTTTTTATGAATGCTTAGTTGGCAAACTTTTATATCTTACTATTACTAAGCCATATATCTGCTTTTGGTTGGTGTTCTTAGACAATTTATGGATTTCCCTAGGCAGTGTCTATAGGAAACTGCATGCTGAGTATTGAGATATTTGAAGAGTGCACCCTGATAGGGACTAATTTTACTAAAGAAATGGCCATCTAAATGTGATTGGATATTCTGATGTTGATTATACATGATGTAAATTTGATAGGAGGTCTACCTATGGTTATTGTACCTTTGTAGGGGGTAACTTGGTTACCTGGAAAAGTAAGAACGCAAATGTTGTCACCAAATCCAGTGCAAAATCTGAGTATCATGCAATGGCACATACTACTTGTGGGCTATTGTGGATCAAATGTATTCTTTTTTACTTTGGATTTCTGATCATTCGTCCTATTTTGTTGTATTGTTACAACTGTGTTTCTACCTTAATGACTATTAATCCTATCTCTCATGAAAAGAATAAGCATATTGAGGTGGACTTCCATTTTCTCTGAGATGATCAAGAAGATCACTACCCCTTTTCTTCCTACACATTAGAAAACTACAAAAATTATTACAAAGCCTCTCTTTAGCAAGAGAGGTGAGGATCTGTGTGGAAAGATAGGCATGATTGATATGTATTCTCTACCTTAAAGGGGAGTATTGATATATATTTGTCTTTAGTTGTTGTATTTTCCTTAATTTTATTTTCTTTTTACTCGATTGATATGTAATATGGGCCAAAGTATAATAGGCTCGTTAGGGTTTGCTATTTGCATCTTTTCTTTGTCCCCTCCAATTTATAGGATAGAGTTGTACTCTTTCCAAGATATAGAATGATGGCTACTTTCAACAAAACTCTAGGGTGAAAATTCACATACCATTCCTTCTATTTTTTTCACCCTACTTCATGTTTAAATGACCAATTTTCAAACATAGAATGTTCATCTCCCCTAGGGTTTGTACCGCCTCTGGCGACTACTGAGGCAATCGACTCCAAACACCTCAGAGAGGGAAGTCCCTCCCCTCTCACTAGCCATCATGGCTACGGTAGAGACATCTACTGGCAAGCAAGATGATAGGCCTGATCTAAACGTCCCTAGGAAAGCATGGAACCAAGTTCTTGCTGGTGAGAACCTTTTCCAGAAGCATAAGTTCGATCCACCTGAGAAAAAAGAGGGGAAGAGATTCATGACAATTGATGATCCGACAAATGAAGCTATGGAGAAATGTTGGGAGAACACTGCTATCCTATACGTGATGGGGAAACAACCATATGATTTCCATCTATTAGCCTAGATATGTAGAGTATGGAAGTCTAAAGGTGGCTTTGATCTATTCTCTAAACCTGATATGTTTTTTCTTCTGAGATTCAACTCGGCTGAGGATAAATAGAACATCATCAAGAGCGGTCCACGTTGGTTCGATAACAGACTTGTGGTTGTCAAATATTACAAAATAGGAGACGATCTACAGAAGGACTTCTTCAATTTTATTCATGTTTGGATCAATATCCCTAGAATGGGTCGTAAGTGGTCTCGTAGAGCAGTCAGTATTGTGGCCAGTGGTATTGGGAAGCTCCTTAGAATCGATTACAACTTGATTGGGAAGGAATCTCTTGGTGAGGCACGTGCCTTAGTTGAGATTGAAGCAGACGAGGAACCTCTATTGGAGATATGGGTCAACATGCCTAAATGTGATCATGTACCTGTGAAGATCCACTATGAATACATTCCGAAGAGATACCCTGAATGCAAGGTGTTCGGGCATGATGACACTGAATGCCCCCTCAAACCTAAGTCTCCTGAGTTGATTCCCGCTCCTAAAGTGTAACGACCCCGCCTCCTGATAACCCCCACTTAAGGGAGACCAGAAGGTCAGAGACGTTATCCCAATATTTCAGGATGAGTGATTCAACATTTAAGCAATAATAATTATCAAATTCTACTATTACTAAATTGGAAAGCTGGAATAAAATAAATCTCTTACATACCTTGTAAAAATTTCAGATTTCTAGACTTCTATCCACAGATGGAATCTATCTATCTAATCCTCCTTGAATTGATTATCCGTAACTTCACAATGTTTTAATTTACTATTTGTTCTTTTCAAGGATTGTACCTGAACCACTGACAATCAAAATGTCGGTTAGTATATCTCTATATCGGTATGTAGGGGACAATACAAATTTCACAAATAGTTTCTAACAACCTAATTATCACAAATAAGTTCTTAACAAACCAAATTACATTTTCAATGTGACATTCTCAGCCACTTTTGCCCTAAACCCTAGATTACCCTCTCTTAGGGTTTTGTCCTTGCAAGAGACATAAGGCCACCTTCTCCATCCTGAATTTGGTTCCTAGGGTCACCTCTCATGGTGCCCAATGATCTTCCCTCTAGGGCTTGACCAAATAGACCTTCCCTCTAGGGCTTGGTCATGCATCATACATCAGGGTGGCATGGAGGTCAGAGAATGCACATATATTCTTAATTGTGATAATCATATTGACTTTATAGGATTACATAAATAAACACTCAACAATTTAGGTTGCATCCAATTGATCAAAGGTTTGAGAAAACTCCATGAAACTAGATCGAATATTCATAAATAACTACATACCTAACTTGGAACTCTCAAGGATTGTAAGAGAATAATCAATCAAGCTATCAGATAAGCCAAGCAATCAATCACCCCAATCACTCAAGCACAACAAGAAACCTGGAAAAACATGTGCAATCTAATTACAACATTTTCATGATGCACTTAATTTATTGAATTGGGATTCCCTCCTAGGGTGTTCCTAAGTTGAATTAGGGTTTTCTTATAGTTCATTATATTCATTTCTTAACCTTTACCTTTTAGGTCAATTAAACCCTAAAACAGTGTTTCTATATTCCAAAACCCTAATTATTCCATTATTCATATTTAACCCTCTTTATTACCAATTAATATCAGTTCTAACTTCATCTTATACATAGGGTTTTTGAAATATAACTCATCCAAAAGTCATAAATACTTAGATTAGGGTTTCTAGGTTATCAAGTAAATCTTTATTCATATGAAACCTTAGAACATCCCTTTTTACATTGGAACTCTATTTACTCTGGTTATCTGCTCCAAATCTCCTTTATTCTTAATTAGACTTAGAATCATCATATCTCTGTCTCAAGTATGCATTTTCGAAATAAAAGCCACTAAATTCATATTTCACAACATTAGGGATTTCAGACCCATTAATGCATTTTCTTAGTCATAGCACCCTAATTAAGCAAATCATGGGTTGTTAAACTCAAATCAGATTCATATTATCCCTTTTATGCCAACAAGCTAAATGTTGATTCATAATGCCAACTTAAGTAATTGAACTTATTCCTAATTAACATTTAAAGCATTAAAGTTACTAACTTTATGCACTTTTTGAATTACGAACATAAAAAGACTCCAATTATATTTTTTATTGGATTCCTCACATTTTTCTGAGCAAGATTCATATATTTTTTATCCGCATATGATCATCCTACTAATTACTAGGATTTTTCTAATAAAACATATTCCAACCAATCAGTCACTGCCACCTAAGCAGTGCGCCATCGAATGACTAGCATGCCCTTACCTGGATAATGTGAGCATGAGGGCAAAGGGGTATTTTACCCCTTGGTCTTCTTCAACCTCGCGCGGGCTTGCCTCCCCCGAGCAGTACCTCACCGCAGTCAACTAGGTTATTGACTTTGGGCTCTAGGGCGTCGGAGACCGAGCGAAGTCGGCCATAGATCCACCAAGACCATCCAAACTTAGTGGCACTCTTAGATTTGTTGAAGAAACACTGGATCACCAGGTCAAAGGAGCTCTCCTCCAGCAGGGAGCGCGACCTAGCCAAGGTACAGGTTGGGAGTTTTTCTGCAATTGATAGCTCAGAACAATTCAGCTCTCCTTCACGAAAATAACTACACATTAATTGGTCATGAGCCTGGTTCGTGGCCTACCCTATATATAAAGGCGATCACTTGTGCCTTCCACCCAATTTGGGGGAATCCTGCCCCGACCAGGAAAGGAGCCAAATCTTTGGTTGATCTGATGCGGAAATTGCTCCCAAAGCCAACGGGAGGGCTTCCTCCTGTGCACATTATCTGAATTTCTCGGAAATCTGAAAGGAAGATTGCGCTCACTAGACATTGTGTTCTAGTATCCTCATGAGACTGGAATTATGTCTGGGGCATTGGATTATAGACTTACGGTCCTTGTTTAATCTAAATATCCATATCTCCTTCTTTTCATGGTGACATTATGCGTTCACTTTAGGAATCTTCTAAAAATCATAAATCATTATTCCTTTATCCTTTTTCAACCAAATATTAAGGTAAACTTCCTCTTAGCTTTGTCTACCCGCATACCAAATTTGAAAACCAAATTCCAAAGAAAAAGGGTATTTCCTACATAAGAAAGTTATCCTTTAATAAAACCAATTTAATTGGTATTTTATCTTTCTTATGCCATTATCTTGGGATCTTGGACTCCTTGGACCTCAAGGAACCCTAAAGGCACGAAATGCCCTCTTGGAGGATATTCCCTAGCCTTTTTCCTTTATCTCTTCTCCTTTTCTTATTTATTCATTTATTGTTTGAATTTCTTTATCTTTTTCTTGTTATTGGGCCCAATAGCCAATAAAGCACACGAAGCAACCAAACAAGGGTATTGTAAATGAAATCCATTCATTCAAAAAAATCACATAAGTATTTGTTCATATGTCTTTAATAGGAGAAATTGCATTTCCCACCAGAAGAACCTAAAAATTGGGGTTGTAACATAGTGTTGCAAGTTTGGATGGTTGTTGGTCGGAACAACAAGGTTATTTGAATTGTGGAAGAACACGAGTAGCCTAATGAACATACTAATGGTTCAGAAGCACATAAGTTAGGTTCGGGCAATGATGTTCAGGAGATATCTTCTTATTGGCGTCCTTCTATAGTGAGTTGTGAATCTGAGGAAGATATTGGTTTTAGTGATGTGCCAACAGTGAATTACAAGGTCGTGTAGGTACGAGCCCCACTTCTGGCTCATCGTCGAGGATTGTTTCTGATGAAGTTGTAGGTTTTGCAACGGGCGGCTCAACCCCGACAGAGCTGGTTATTGTATCCAATGATAATACACTATCTGCAACAACTAAAGACAAGAAACCAAAACCTTTTAGTGTTGCTTCTTCTTGTAAGACTCCAAAGTCATCTAAGGGTGACGGGTCTTGCAAAACCTAGTCTACATGCATAGGTCATTAATGACATTTATTATGACTAATGTTTGTGGCTCTGGGATGCCATGGGAAAAATGAGAGGTCAGGAGAACCATTCTTGATAACAAAGATGCTATTGCAATCCTGGTTGATTCTAAAATAAAGTCTCATATGATCCACACATCTAATCGTATGTTTCCTAAAGGTTGGACATGGGTTTTTAATCATCTACATGATCTTAATGGCCGTATCTATGTTGGTTTGAATCCTAATTGTTGGGACACTATGACTTCTCAAATGAATGATCAAAAGATCACCATGAAGTGACTTAATAAAGGAGGCCTTGCTACCCATATCACGGTTGTCTATGCAAGAAACTATGTGGCTGAACGCTTAGTGCTATAGAACACTTTAGAGAGATTAGATACTAATATTGATGAGTCTTGGCTTATCATCGGTGACTTTAATAACATCAGAAAGCAAGAGGAGAAAGCGGGTGGATGTGAAGTACCCTCAACCATCCTAAGCTCTTTCAATGTTGCCATAGATAATGCAGGCTTTACTGAACTACCTATCATTGGGAAGGAAGTTTACACCTGGCATAATAAACATGGTGTTGCCAAGAGAGTTGCATGCAAGCTAGAACGAGCCTTTTTCAATGATGCTTGGCTGTCTAAATTCCCTAGATCCAAAACTAAATCCATCACATGCAATTATTCTGATCATTGTTCTTAAACATCAATATGAAGAACATAACTTTCAAGAAGAAACCGTTTAGGTTCCTCAACTTCTAGATGGATTGGGAGGGCTGTCGAGATATTATCAAAGAGTCTTGGGCTATTAATATTATTGGTAATACACTTTTTCATTTCTGTCAAAAACTCAAACATGTCATGGAGAGGTTGAGAACATGGTATCAACAATATGTCAATCTCAAATACTTATCTCTAGAGAAAGATTGGAGCTCAATGATATCTCATCTGTCCTTAGAAGAAGTCCATTGGATCAAGATCTTATCAATGCTGAGAAACAAACCCTTAAGAAGCTGGAAGTCCTTCTCAAGGCCGATGACTCTTACTACTACCAACATAGTAGGATGGAGTGGCTTACTAATGGTTATAGGAATACCAAAGTCTATCATACCATAGTTAAGCGCAGGGATGCAATCAATTCAATCACAGAATTTTTTGACTCACAAGGAAATCTTATGCAGGATAATGAAACCATCGCTGACGATACCATACATTTCTTTGAACATCTATATAATCAACCAAAAGCAGCTATGAGTTCTTGGATCCCTAAATGTGAACCTTTAGTCACTAAAGTTGATAATGAGATGTTATGATCTATACCAAATATGAAGGAGGTATGAGATGATGTCTGGAGCATTGGCCCTCACAAAAGTCCAGATCCTGATGGTTTCAATGGTTACTTCTATAGAGGAAACTAGAGAATCATTTGTGAAGATATCCTTAAGGCTATTTAATGGATTTTCGAAGGAGGACGCATGGTTAGGAAAGTCAACCATGTTTTTCTTTCTCTCATCCCCAAGAAGGACATAGTCTCGTCTCCAACTAATTTCTGGCTGATTTCTTGTTGCTTGATGCTCTACAAAACCATAGCCAAGGTTATCTCAAAAAGGTTAGCTCTTCTTCTACCTAAGATAATTTCTCCTTATCAAGGTGCTTTTGTCAAAGGCAGAAGTATAGAGGGCTGCTCTCTTCGAGCTACTAAGTTCACACTCAAATTTAACTAGAAGAATAGTCCACTTGTTGCTTGTATGAAATTGGATATCACCAAGGTTTTTGATTCAGTACGATGGTCTTATCTATGGGAATGTCTTGCGGGCCTTAACTTTGACGAGATGATTATCTCTATCCCAAAGCAATGTGTGGAGACACCATCTTTTTCTCTCTTCTGCTGAATGATTCTTCTGTTGGTTTCTTTAAGAGAAGCAATGTCCTCAGGCAAGACAATCAACTATCACCCTTACTCTTTGCTCTGACTATGGAAGGTTTTAGTAGATGTCTTGTTGATGCACATGAAAATAAACTAATCTAAAGCTACCCTATCAATAGGACCAAAGCACTTAGCCATATTTGATTCGTTGATGATGTACTTATCTTCTCTAAAGGTCGTGTTCATAGCCTTGCCAATCTCAAACAACTACTACATGATTTTGGTGTTGTATCTGGGATGAAATGCAATCTGAATGAAACTCATCTCTATCTTTCTTCTTCCTACCATAATAAGGAAGCTCTGTTCAACTGTATGGGAATTCAGCATTGTACTTGGCCTACAAAGTACCTTGGGTTTCCAATGGATGGTCTCAACCTCAAGAGACGTCACTTTCATGAATGCCTAGACAAGTTAAGAGATATGATACAAAGATGGTTGGGCTCTAAAATTTCTATGGCATGCTGTCTTGTTCTTATTAAACATTTTCCATGGGCTTGATTGGCTACTGGATAGGATGGGCGACATTCCCTTCTCTATGTTATGATGTATGGAGCTTATGTTGTTTGATTTCTTATGGGGTAGCTCTACGCACCCTTCTAGTGGGTCAAGGCTAGCCTTTCCAACAAAGGAATGTGGTCTTGGCCTTAAGAGACTTAATGAGCTACCTGATTATCATACACTACGTCGTATAAAGAAACTCACTAAATCCCAAAGCATCTGGGGTGCAAGGATGTCAAGTAGGTATGGTGATTCTTTGGACTCTACTAGTACTATGTGTGGTTCTACTTTCCATAGACGCATGTCACTTCTTTGGCGCTCCTTCTCACCTGCGGATGACAGAACCCTATGGGATAATATCTGGCAGAAGCTTCCAAATAACAAAGCCTATGATAATATATGGCTATCTAAATACTATCCTCGATGGGGCCTCACTACCTTCCATGCACTTAAGAATGTTCTTCCAACTTTTGAGAGGATAAGCTCCTGGACAGGCTCTCCTATACCTGCTTGTTTGCTATGTGCTCAAGATACAGACTCGGTGGCTCATCTCCTTGGAGGTTGTAAGTTTGGGAGGTATATATGGGGTCGAGCCCAACTTAAACTAAATATCAGGTCCTCGTATTCCCTCTATACATGTCTATCTGACCTTGGAAAGAGGTCTAAGCAATCCAGAACCATTGAGCTCTGGGCTATCACTGGTGATGTTCATTTGATATGGTTTGAGTGTAATATGAGGCTACATAATGGAGGTTCATTTGATTATGTAAAAATTTTCAACCACCTATCTCATGAGATCAAGAGGATGCACTTTAATTTTAAATCCTACCTTGATGTAACACCCATTATAGCTAGGAATTGGAAATTGTTGTAACCAATTCCTTGGCTGATGTAGCCACATGTTAGGGTGTGGCTTGTAACTTTGTCCCCACTCAGGGATTTTGGAATATACTTACCTAAATTTTCCAAAAAAAAAGACTTCATGGTTAAACCCTAAAGATCTACACAAAATCCACCATATCGAATACAACAATACTAAAATGACACACAACCATAAAGTCCATGCTTGGATGAGAAAAGACATAAAGAACCCTTAAACCACCCATTTTATGGCCTTGAACCACAACCCAAATCATTCATACACCAACATCCCCAAAAAGTGACCACATATTCCCTCCACCCATTTTCATTCAACAAATTCATATCACAAACTTACCACATGATACAACACAATAGTATAACATCCATGATACCTTCCACACACATGAGACATATAATTCTCCCAAAATATTACCACAAAACAAAGAGGTTCATGACATGGTAAAACTATTCTAATCATTCATTATTGGAGAACTACGCAAAGCCAACAAAATTCCCAACTTCTAGAATAAGGTATACACTCTAGATCCACTACAACTCATGGCCAGTTAGTAGAGAGGACATTGGAAATTAAAAAAAGGAGAAATTTATTAATCGTAGATGAACTGTGTAAGAATTTTTTTATTATACTATCTTCTAATAATACATATTATCCTAGACTAGATAAAACTCAGTATATTGCATCTTGAGAAACACTTCACATTTTTTCACTTTTAGTAAATAGATCACTACTACCTATGAATCATCTCTAGACATGAACATTGACCACTAAATTAGAAGAATATATGTGGAGGATTAATTGTAGACCCACTACTTATACAATAGATCACCTCAAAAATCTCATCATGTGACCATCATTTTTATTAAAAAAGTGTTATTCTTATATTCCTCATAATGATAAATATATTCTAGAATGTTTCTGATGTTTCTAGTGCAATAAGGAGATGCCACGTCGTCATATTATTAGAGGAAATAAGATCAACCTTATCATAGTACAAGAAACTAAAACACATCTATTAAATTTCCAACTACAAACTATAGATTTGAACTACACCATTAAATGGATACAAATCCCATCACATTGTCTCAATGGAGGTTTTATAGTAGGGTAGAACCCAAATATCTTCCAATAAATGTGATAGTCCATCGAACATCACTGCATCACCCTTATTTGTGTTATATTTTGTGATAACCTCTTTTGGAAATTGATTGCAATATATGGTGAACCTATCTAGTAAAACCAAATGTATGTGAAGGAGAAAGAAGACATAAGCACCTTTCATTAACCGTCCACATGGATTATAGGAGTAGATTTCAACTCCACAACATGTACAAAGGTTCTTTCCCAACACAACTTCTATACTTTCACATCATATTCATGATCTTTTTTATAACTTTATTAAGAAAATCATTCTTAGATCTATCTACCTCAAACCTGATGTACATATGCAATAGGGGACCTGTATGGGCCAAACTAGTCAAATTCCTAGGTGTAAAAAAGTTCTTCATGTAGATCCGGAGGATTAGGTGGGTGTGGCGTAGATGGTGGTGATGTATGTGGTATGGCTGTTGGTGGTGTATATGATGGTGGTGAATTAGGTGTGAATGATGGTGGTGTGGATGAAGGCTGTATGGATGAGGGTGGTACATATGAAGGTGATGTGGATGAAGGCGGCATGGGTGAATGTTGTTTGGATGATGGTTGTGCGGGTTGTGATTCCTCCATACATGTTTGGGTTTCACTCCTTGCTCCATGAGGACTGCAAATAGTGTGTTCATTTTCTGAATGTAGAGATATGCACAGTTCAAGGATCTTTATGAACACCCCATATGCGCCTGCAAATAAACAAGGTGAGTGAGATACAAAAACAAACATGGAAGATACAACAAATTATGATGATCATGATGAATTATGATTTATGGATATGATGGTGGATATGAAGGTTGTGATCTAGTCTCATTTACTTATCAACAACTCTTACTCTAACAGGAATATCGATGCTCCCCGACAACGACACCAAAAACTTGTTGTCTATTTAGGCTAACGAGTTTCAATCATATAATGATCTTTTACTCAACTAG
Source organism: Alisma plantago-aquatica (assembly GCA_963693085.1). NCBI lineage: Eukaryota > Viridiplantae > Streptophyta > Magnoliopsida > Alismatales > Alismataceae > Alisma > Alisma plantago-aquatica. The sequence continues at coordinate 808,715,764 of OY856413.1, read as the reverse complement.
CTATTTCCCACAAGCATACAAGAGTAGTTGTAGTCGAGGTCGAACACAACGAGTGTTGTTTAGCTAGGCGTAAGGGTTATGATTTTCAATAATCTAGATCGTTGTATACAAGATGATTGGATTAGAACAACTAAATTACAGATTTTAAAAAATAGTAAATGATCACTTAAGAAAGGTTAAGATTCAGATTTAGGAAGATCTTAGTCTTGGGATTTCACTATCACAACATAGCTTATATTAAAATATGAATTTAAATATGTTTATTAACTTGCAAAGGAGGTTTGTAGTCATCACTCTTCTCCCGATGAAGTGATGATGATTTTAACTCCATACATCACTCTCATGTATGTATTTCCTTTCAAATCACAAACCTTGCTCCTCAATATAATCCCAGCCACTCTCGCGGTTAAGACAAGTTACCAAAAGAGTAACTCCATACTCTCAAACACATCTTCCCATATTATGAAAGAAAGCATAAAACATGCAAGTATGATGGCCAATCACACAAACAAGCATTTCAGATATGAAACATCTCTTGGAACATGCAAGAAACTAAAATTTAGTATGAAATTCATATGTTCATACAAGATATGACATGGGAGTTACTCTCCCATGCCCAAGAAAAAGATTCTACTCGTCCATAATGATGTACAATAGAAAATGTGCAGAAATTTCAGAGTTTAACATGGTTTAGAGAAGGAAAAGCTAAGAAATCCCAAGGTATAACCAAAGCATGGTAGAATTACGACTTGAGGATGAAATCCCACTTCTACAACTTCTCCAAACTGGAAAAACTTCCCTCCTGAGAAGCTTTATAGAGTGAAGAAGCTCTACTGCACCTCTGAAGAAGAAAATGGAGAAGAAGAGAAGAAGAAATGGACTCCTTTGGCAAGAAAATCACCTCTTTTCTCCTCCAAATCATCCTCCTCTGCTCTAGGCTTGCTCTGGGATGAGAGAACTGACACAAATGATTGGGCATAACCATCCATTAAGTTCCCACTTCATTTTAAACAAAAACTCATAATTTTCAAAATGCTGAAACTACTAGGTACACGATGTGCACCAAAAGTGCACGCCATGCAACTTTCCAGAAACTTTTAGTTTGCTCCAGAATGCACTATGTATGGTTTGTGCTGAAGTAATGCACGCCGTGCAACTTTCCAGAAACTTTGGTCTGCTTGACGCTCCAAGGTGCACGACGTGCTCCTGGCTGTTCTGGGTTGTTGTGTATTCTGATCATAACTTTCAGCGTGTAGGTCCAATTTAAATGCCGTAAAATGTGGTATTTTCATAGTTTCAAACTCCAAAACATGTAGATACTTGAGGAGTGATCCAATAAGAGATAATATGATATATTCCTCATCATTTCATTGCAAAATATAGTACCTACAATCCAAACCATGAGACAAGTAAGAATAGCTAAAAATATGGAATCTAGCATGAATGAGAGTGATAATTGAGTCAAAACAACATGGATATGCAACCAAACATGATCCAAAAGATGATATGATTTGTGCACATCACTTGATTATATGTAGAGTAAAGTAGTCTCCTCATCTTATTAGTTCAAATATCTATAAATGAGTAATAGATCATTTAATCACTTTTTAAAAGGAATATGAAGAACATGTATAACAGTCATATTTGGTCCTTTCAAATATCTCAAACAAGTATAAAACCAAAGCAAGGCTTCAACCAATGGTTATGTATTTGGTCCTTAAAAAAATACGATACACGACTGATTACATCATTAAACATTCCATCATATGCCCTGTGGAGATGGGAATTTCCTTCCATCTCCAACTGACCACTACGAAGTTAGCATCAGTGCCATATAGATCTATGGAAGAGTCGAAATCCATGACCTCATCACCTCAGTCAATATGAGAATATTGGCAGTGACATATGAGCCAATCTGCATTTTAGCTAGCATGGCATATAGAGGCTCTTTGTTATAGAGATACAACGTATAGCATGTTCTTTGTTCATGATATGACCTACAATCAATCCTTCTTATTGAGTCATGACCTCCAGCCAAACTCTTCTTAGGGTATGGATTTACCGCCAATGTCAATGTTTTATTAGAGCTACGACCTAAAACCACACTCGTTTTATGAAAATGGATCAAGGACAAATCTTGGAGGCTTGAAGTAAGCAAGGAAATATTTGTCTTGCACCCTCATATATTAAAAATATGTACTCTAAGTAAAACTTGTTTCACCATTCAGCAAATCCTGACACTGAATGGTTCTATGGACGGGGCAACAATATTTTTAGTTCACTTGATAGATTAAGTGCATTACAACATGTTTAGCCTCAATCAAGTGACAAGCATGAATTGTAAATAAATGCTATACAAAAAGGTGTAACATATTTTCAAGAGATCTTGAGGAGGATGACCTTCCTCTTAAGGACTACTTTGGTAAAACTGCAATGCACATGAGTGGTCCTATTAATATTTTAGAATTTGAGACATATGAGTTTTCTATCAGCCCATTCATCATACAATTGCTACAACTGAATGCATTTGGAGGGACACCAATGGAGGATCTAAACCTCCACATTGCTGAATTTCTGCAGTTTCTGAGCACCATAAAGATATATGGTGTTCCTACTGATGGGATACACCTAATTCTTTTTCCATTCTCTCTTAAAGATAGAGCCAATGCATGGCTCTATACTTTGCCAAATAAGTCAATCAACACTTGGGAGGAGCTTCAAAAGGTCTTTTTGGCAAGATATTTTCCACCTAGCAAAACTTTACAGCTGAGGATTCAACTCATCAATTATTCTCAAAGGGATGGAGAGACCTTGTATGATACATGGGAGAGGTTCAAAGATCTTCAACATCTTTTTCCACATCACGGTCTAAACAATTGGCTTCTATTGCAATCTTTCTATAATGGTTTGTGCTACAATACAAGGATGTCTATTGATGCAGCTGCAAATGGAGCTCTAATGAACAAATCTTATAGAGAAGCCTATGCTATTATTAAATATATGGTAGCAAATAATTGCCAATGGAGTCTGGCTACAAGCTACCACCCATCCTTTTCACATACTATATCTTAAATGCAAGTGGAAGATCACATGGTTGATGCTATAGACTTGATTGCAGCAAAGCTAGACACTTTGTCACAATGGTTTGAGAATCTAAGAAGACAACTAATTCAAACCACCAACAATATTTATGATGCATGTGGGTTGCTTAGACACTTATTTTCTAAGTGTTATGCTTCTTCTATTTATTCTCCAATGGGCTACACTCCACCGAACTTCTACAACAATATGAACCCGAATTTCATTCAGCCACAACAACCACAAGTAACTTCTAGATTAGAGTCCATGCTTGCAACATTTATTTCAACTCAAATGCAACAAAATGAGGAGCTCCATCAACAAAGACAATCAATGAAGGGTGCCATTTGCCAATTGTCTTCTAAGGTGGACGATATTGCCACTCATACACACATCTTGGAGAAACAAATTTCCCAGCAAGCTCTTTTTAGCAAAGAAGCATTTCCACCTTTCTTGCCTAGTCCACCAGAGATGAATCCTATACATATTTCAGGCTGGTGACATTGAAGAATGGAGTTGTTATAGAGGTATATCCTATAAAGTATGATGATGTTGATACCCATGATGATTATGAAGTTGCAACTAAAGGGAAGAAAGCTACAACACATGCTCTACATGTTGATTCTTCAAGCAAGCCACATGTCTTTCCTCACACTCTAGATGACACATTGCTTTATTACGAGAACACTCTTCCCAACTCATATTTTGATGATGCTTCAAAGGAGAATGAAAAGACAAATAGTATTGGCGTACAAAAGACTTTTCTTGCTATAGCTCATAGGTGCTTTCGCTTGCCCCAAATCAAGGACATATTTGCAAGGAGGCATAAATCTTTAGCACAACAATTTCCAGCTGCAAATCAGAGCACCGATCCTCCATGGTCTTTGATGTTTCCACCATGATGAGGTACCCGGTTGCAACCTTTTTATTTTGATTTATGCAGTGAGGACACTGTAGATTTCAAGCTTAGGGGGGACCAACCGAATGGTAACCTAGTTCTTTTAGCTTTTCCCTTTCATGTTATTTGCTTCTTGTCAACTTCTTTTGTTTTGTGTTCACATTTCAGCCTTTTGTTTTCAATTCTTCTCTTCTTGTGGCAAATCTAGTATGATATGAGGTTTATCTTTTATATGTGGATAGAAATCCTATGCTTAACTGATTGTCCTCTTTTGATGAGAAATATCATTTGGAGAAATTGTAAAAGGCATGCATTAATCAAATGAAACCTTTTGGCCATCAACATGTGCTTAACTCTGGTTTATGCTTCTAGCCTGAACATTCATCTTTCACATCCTTGATTTATTAAAACATGTAATGGTTTCAATTTTTGTGAGTAAATCAACTTTACAACATCATTTGGAATACGGGATGCCCTTGTCAAGCTCTTAGTGCATTTTCAACCACTCTTTTAATGAAAAAAAATCAAAACAAATTAATGAAATCTAGCTAATGTTGCAATTTAGTTGACTCTCCTATGTTTTTGAAATTTTAAAATTTCTTTTTGCTTATCTCATCTTTATACCCCATAAAAGATGGCTAAATTGCCCACATATCATGCTAGCCTAGTGTAAGTCCGATCTGGCCACGATGGTTAGGTGGTATGTCTTAAAAGAGGGTAAAATACCCCAACCGACATTCCACGTGTGTATAAGCCTACATTAGCAGCCGAGTGTCGAAACCCATAATCCATTATCATGTCATTTTTTGGGAAAGAAAGAGAGTATAGACAAAATTGTCAATTTTAACTAAGATTTCATCATTTGTATCCTTAATAGTTGAGAGTTTGAGTTGCACATCCACTAATTGCTTTTCTTGGTAATCCAAATTCTACTTAGTGTTGTTTAATTGATTGATTTATTTAATTGTGACCACCCCTGCTGTACTAAAAATCTCTTTCTTGGGTGTTTAAGTTGAATTGATGGCTATGAGCATCAAGATGTTGATCATGGTTGGTTTGGTCATATACACGTCTTTCATTTCATTTGATCTATTCATGAACTTGACAATTCTTAATTTATGTTTCTATGCTCTTTTTTCTTGAGGACAAGCAATGGTTTAAGATTAGGGGGATTTGATGTGTACAAATCATATCATCTTTTGGATCATGTTTGGTTGCATATCCATGTTGTTTTGACTAAATTATCACTCTCATTCATGCTAGATTCTATTTTTAGCTATTCTTACTTGTCTCATGGTTTGGATTGTAGGTACTATATTTTTCAACAAAATGATGAGGAATATATCATATTATCTCTTATCGGATCACTCCTCAAGTATCTACATATTTTGGGGTTCGAAACTAAGCAAATACCACTTTTTACGGCATGTAATCGGACCTACACGCTGAAAATTATGAGTAGAACACACAACATCCCAGAACATCCAGGTGCACGCCGTGCACCTAGGAGCGTCAAGCAGACCAAAGTTTCTGAAAAGTTGCACGGCGTGCATTACTTCAGCGCACGCCGTGCATAGTGTATTCTGGAGCAAACTGGAAGTTTCTGGAAAGTTGCGCGGCGTGCACTTTGGGTGCACGGCGTGCACCTGGCAGTTTCAGCATTTTGAAAATATGAGTTTTTGTGTTAGTTCTCTCATCCCAGAGCAAGCCTAGAGCAGAGGAGGATGATTTGGAGGAGAAAAGAGGTGGTTTTCTTCCCAAAGGAGTCCATTATTTCTTCTCTTCTTCTCCATTTTCTTCTCTGGAGGTGCAACAGAGCTTCTTCACTCTACAAAGCTTCTAGGGAGGGAAGTTTGTCTAGTTTGGAGAAGCTATAGAAGTGGGATTTCATTCTCAAGTCGGAATTCTACCTTTCTTTGGTTATACCTTGGGATTGCTTAGTTTTTCCTTCTCTAAACCCTGTTAAACTCTAAAATTTTGGCATATTTTCTACTATACATCATTATGGACGAGTAGAATCTTATTCTTGGGCATGGGAGAGTAACTCCCATGTCATATCTTGTATGAACATATGAATTTCGTACTAAATGTTAGTTTCTTGCATGTTCCAAGAGTTGTTTCAGATCTGAAATGCTTGTTTGTGTGATTGGGCATCATACTTGCATGTTTTATGTTTTTTTTCATAATCTGAGAAGATGTGTTTGAGAGTATGGAGTTACTCTTTTGCCAACTTGTCCTTGACTGTGAGATTGGCTGGGATTATGTTGAGGAGCAAGGTTTGTGATTTGAAATGAAATACATACACGAGAGTGATGTATGGAGTTGAAATCATTAGCACTTCACCATGAGAAGAGTGTTGACTATAAACCTCCTTTGCAATTTAATTAACATGTTTAAATTCATATTTTTATATAAACTATGATGTGATAGTGAAATCCCAAGTCTAAGATCCTCCTAAATCTGAATCTTAACCTTTCTTAAGTGATAATTTTGTTCCAATCATCTTGTATACAAAAATCTAGATTATTGAAAATCATAACCCTTGCACCTAGCTAATCAATGCTCCTTGTATTCGACCTCGACTACAACTACTCTCGTATACTTGCGGGGAATAGCTAGTTGAGTAAAAGATCATTATATGATTGAAACTCGTTAGCCTAAATAGCCAACATCAAGCTGTTGTACTTGTTTAATTCAATATAGGTTTCTTCTGCTCTCACTCATAAAGGTTTAACTGTGATAATAATATTATTGACAGAGAGTTATATCTTTCACTGGGACTTGTTGTCTCACCCTATGGGTTCCACAACTTTTTAGGTGGACATGCATGAGAAGATAGAGATCGCACAACAGGAAGAGAGAAACAACAACAAGGGAAGAAGTAACAACTCAAGTTGAATGTGTTGTTATGTGTCTTATAGAAATAGAGTCATATGTGTCATCCATGTACTCTCAGGTCCTTTGGGAGATAGAGTGTAAATATTTTTATAATCGATCAGAGATTTTGACTAGTATGCCTCAACACATAATGTTGCTTTTGTGTATATTTTGGAAAAACAATGGTTATCTCATATCCTTACAAGGTGATGGAACATTGTATGTACAAAGTGAACCATGTTGTATCTATGGTTTGGTTCTTTCGAAAAAGAGTTTCCTGGTAGTTGATCTCTTGGAAAAAAGGTTTTAATTTTTAGTGATTTTTGGCAACCCACTATTAATGATTATTTCAACATAGTTTTGTGTTATTATGTTGTTGGTTTGATAGTAGTCATCACAATTTTTGATATCATAGCCTTAGGTTCACTGTGTTTACATGGACATAGGATTAAGGTCATTGAGTCTATTCTAGAGTCCTCCAGTTTATCTTATAGTGACTTCTGCTTATATAGAAAAAGAAGTAAAGCTCAAAGATGTCTGGAGAACACGAAGAACATATTTTTGAGAGCAACATTGCTGCACCACGAAGATGTGCAAGGGAATAGGTGAGAGAAGAGAAAGTGCATGAGAACCCCCAGGTGGATCAAACTATGTTGGAGAACCCTACTTTCCATTCTCTATTTGGGCAGTTCATGATGACAGTAACACATATGGGGGATAGGATACCAGTACCACCCCCTAGGGCACCAGTTCCCAATTAATCTTTGAGTTCTAGTAAGACGTTTGAACGGCTATGCCTGTGTGGGAGCTCTAGAATATGCTGGAATACTTGACCTGTCAGATGCAAATATGTGCCTCATTGAGTTAGAAAAAGCTTTTTAGATCCTTAGCATCCGAGAAACTAACAAAGTTAGACATGTTGTGTACATGTTGAAGGGAAGTGTGGGCCATTGGTGAGCCATTAAAGAAGAGAAAAGGCCTAATGTTGAGGTCAGATGGGAGGAATTTCGAAGTGAGTTCACCAATAGGTACTTTCCTCATACATACCTAGATGAGAAAATCTCACAGTTTGAATGGATTAGGCAAGGGCCTATGAAGATTAATGAGTATGAAGCTAAGTTCATGGAGGTTTTGCATTTTTTCCGCACATGGATACAACAGACTGTGAGAGGATTCAACATTTTGAAAAGAGTCTGAACACTAAGTTGACCACACATGTAGCTGCTCTAGAGAATAGGGAGAAATTTGCTACATTTGTGGAGTCAGTTAGGAGGATAGAAAGGTCAGTAACTGAGAAATGTGAGGCTAATTTTAGAAAAGGACCTACCTACTTCCAAGGACAGAGTTCTGGAAGTTACAAGAAACTAAGGTTTTCTGCACCATCAGTACCACAGAGGTTCAATGCTCAGACGCAATGGACGTCAAGTAAAGGTAGACGCCATAATTTTCCACCTACTATAGCTCAAAGTACATCATAAATGTTAGTGATAAGGACGTCTAGGCCACAGTAGGAGACTAGAATCTTCTACAAGTGTGGGCAGATAGGACATTTGAAGATATAGTGTCCACTGTGAGATTTTGAGGTAACTCAACAACCAAGGAAGAGTCAGCAAGAATCTGAGAGGCAACAGTTCAATAGTGGAGTAGGAGGATGAGGAAGTGGACATGCGTCTCAAGTAGGTTCATTTACACAAGGTAATGGATGACATGGTTGGCAACAGGCAACAATGATATTCTATACTATGAGTTAGCTAGAAGCAGTAGTCAAAGCACAAATCGTGATAGGTCAGATGGAATTATTTCATTTTTATATGTCTTCATTTTGCTTGATATCTGTTTTGATTGACCCAGGTCCTACACTCTCCTTTATCACTTGAGAAGTGATTCATAATTGTCTTTTTATTGTTAGTCATAGAACGGATAACTTGTTGTTAGAAACTCCATTAGTTCGTTCCACAGTTTTACAAGAAGTATGTTACCCCTATGTTCTTTATTTCTCAGAACACAACATTCAAGTGGATCTTACACTACTTGAGATGCATGGATTTGATGTAATCCTTGGGATGGACACCTTGGAAAAGTATAAGGTAGTCTTGGATTGTGGTTCCAAGCAAGCTATGTTCACATACGGTGATGAGACATGGATCTTTCTGGGAGACAAGAAGATTCTTCCAACATGTCTAGTATCGACAATGGTAGTTGAGAGACTGATGCGACATGGGTGTGAGGCATTATTAACACATGTGGCTAATACTAAGGTAGAAAGTCCTAGTATTCCAAAATTGCCAGTGGTTAGGGTGTTTAAGGATGTATTTCCTATGGAATTTCCTGATGTTGCTCCATCTTGAGAAACTGATTTTGAGATCAATCTAGTTCCCGGTACGCAACTGATAGCTCAGACACCTTATAGGATGGAACCATCTGAGATGGAATAATTAAAGAAACAGCTACAAGAATTAGTTGGGAAAGGTTTTATCTGGCCAAGCACATCGCCATGGGGGTCTCTAGTACTTTTTGTAAAGAAAAAGGATGGATCAATGATGTTATGTACAGACTATAGACAATTGAATAAGGTGACAATAAAGAACAAATAACCTTTGTAAAGGATAGATGATATATTTGACTAGTTGCAAGGTGGAACAATGTTGTCTATGATAGACCTAAGGTCAGGATATCAACAATTATGGATTAAGGAATATGACATGCCCAAATCAGCCTTTAGGACAAGGTATGGTCATTATGAGTTTATTTTTATGCCATTTGGACTGACTAATGCACCAGCAACCTTCATGGGTCTAATGAATAGAGTGTTCCAGCCATTCCTTGATCAATTTGTAGTGGTCTTTATAGATGATATTCTAATATAAAGTTGAGATAGCCAGCAACAAGAACAACATCTTCATCAAGCATTGACTTTGTTGAGTCAAGATAAGCTATATGCTAAGTTTAGCAAGTGTAGTTTTGGTTGTCAAAAGTATATTTTCTAGGACATATCATATCTTCTAAAGGTATTGTGTTGATCCTATAAAGGTAGAATCTGTTCTAATATGGGAACATCCTAATATACCAACATAGATTTATAGTTTCCTAGGTTTGGTAGGTTACTACAAAAGATGCATCAAAGACTTCAATCCTATAACATTATCCCTAACTAGGTTAACCAAGAAGGATTTCCTTTAGTCTGGAACGACAAGTGTCAACTCTTTTCCAGTTGTTGAAGGAAAAGTTGACTAGTGCACTGGTATTATAATTACCTAAACATGGGAAATGATATATTCTCTTTTGTGATGCTTCAAAGAATGGTTTGGGATGTGTATTGATGCAGTATAAATGAGTGATTTATTTTGCCTCTCGAAAGCTTAAGAAACATGAGAAAAATTATCCTACACATGACATGGAATTGGTAGCAGTGATCCATCCCTTGAAAATTTGGAGACATTACCTGTACAGGAAGAAGTGTCAGATTTTCACAGACCATAACAATCTAAAACACATCTTTCACAATAAGAATTAAAGATGAGACATCATCGGTGGATGGAACTAATAAAAGATTATAATTGTACAGTTGATTACCATCCATGAAAGGCTAATGTGGTAGTAGATGCGCTAAGTAGAAACTCATCATCTTCACACACAGATAAAGAACAATTGAATTCTTTGGTGTGTTATAAGGGGGATATAATAGTTTATTTATGACAAATGAATGTAGAGATGGAAGTATCTTTGCTAGCCGGATTGTTGGTAGAGACATAAGTTAAACCTACACTGAGACAACAAATCAAAGAAGCACAACATGCTGATACTGTGGTTCAGCAGATCATATCAGAATATGGCATCGAGAAGCAGGATGGTTTTCATGAGTCAGAAGATGGAATAGTTTGTTACCATGGTAGAATTTTGGTACCTGATGTTAATGAGATAAGAAAGATAGTTATGGAAGAAGCTCACTCATCTATGAATTCTATGCATCCAAGAAGTACCAAAATGTATCACAATCTAAAAGATATGTATTGGTGTCTTGGTTTAAAGAAAGATGTAGCTGAGTTCTTTATGCAATGTCGGGTGTGTCAGCAAGTTAAGACTGAGCATCAGAAGCTGGTAGGAATGTTACAACCATTACCTATACCATAGTGGAAGTGGAATATGTGACAATGGATTTTGTAGTTGGTTTTACTAGAACAACCAAGGGTCATGATTCCATTTGGGTGATTGTCGATAGGTTGACAAATTTGACACATTTTCTTCCAGTAAAAACAACATACACTGTTGAGAAACTTGCACATGTTTATGTAGATGAGATAGTGTGGTTGCACAGAGTCCCAGCAACAATCATGTCAGACAGAGGTCCTCAGTTTATAGGTTGCTTTTAGGAGCGATTACATACATGCTTTTGGGTACTGCTTTCCACCCTCAGTCATATGGATAATCTGAAAGAATTATATACACTTTGGAAGACTTGCCTAGGGCATGTGTTCTTCAGTTTGTTGGTAGCTGGGAAATACATTTGAGTTTGATAGAGTTTGGTTACAATAATAGTTATCAGAACAACATTGATTTGGAACCATATGAAACATTATATGGTAGACATTATAGATCTCCATTATGGTGGTATGAAATAGGAGAATACCTACTTCTTCGTCCTGAACTTGTTCAACAAACAACAAAAAGATTAAAGTAATACAACAACAGTTAAAGGTTGCACATGATAGATAGAAATAATATGTTGATAATCGTGGTAGACCTTTAGAATTCCAAGTCGAAGACAGAGTGTATCTCAAGGTTTCTCCTTAGAAAGGTGTTCTCAGATTTGGGAAGATGGGTAAGTTGTCTCCTAGATTTATGGGACCCTATCCAGTGATAACACATATTCAAAAGGTAGCCTATAAGCTGGAACTACCACCTGAGTTTCATAGACTACATCTAGTGTTTCATGTATCTATGTTGATAAAATGTCATCCTGATACAAAGCTTGTATTACAACCTGTAGAGGTAGAATTGGATGAGGATATATCCTATGTAGAAGGTCCAGTGTTGATTCTTGATAGAAGAATCAAGAAGTTGAAAAAGAATGAAATAGTGCTTGTAAAAGTTCTTTGGCATCATCGTGGCATTGAAGAAGCCATATGGGAGTTGAAGGAAGAGTTGAGGAGGAAGTACCCTTCTCTTTTCTCTTGAGATTTTGGCAACGAAATCCTTGTTAGGGTTTGATGACTTGTAACACCCCTGACCTGGTTTTTAGGATAACCCTAGAAGCTTTTCTTAAGTAAGTTTCTTAGAACCTTGTCTTAATCTTGTAAAAAGTAATTAATACTTGAGAAGAGTTTATTGCTCAATTTTAAACTTATTTGCAAATTGTTTGCGCTTTATATGATAACTATGGTAAAGATTGCAATTTACCCAAATGAGAGGTTCATGTCAAAATTATCACCTCTAGAGTGTCTCTTCTCTCTCTAAACATCAACTAGAGGAAAGAGAAATAAGGGGGTGCCTTGTTTGAGTCTTGGTTGATTGATAACACTCTTTGTGGTGAAAGAACAAAAGAAGTGTTGAGTGTTTTGAACACTAGATGAGGTTGTATCGAGTTATGAAGTGTATATGGGAGTGCCTATCCACTTCGAAGCCATAGAGGAGGTCCCATATCAGTTTGTTAACCTTTGAAAATGTTCATAATGGGATAATAACCTCACGTAGGTTACACATATCAGTTTACATTTTCCTTGCAAAAGTGATATCGATTGGGTGGTGATATCTTATCATGCTAGATACCCAATGGCCGATATCTTACCTATGGATTATCCTCAAGAGTTATGCATGGAAACATAATTATGGTTGCATGAAGTCACCATGCATGGACACATGTCACTTAAGTGTACATGGTGATGACACCTTATACATACTTTGTTTCATAAACCTCAACTTTATATACCTCTCTTTTCACCTCCTAATAAATATTTCAACTCCTTTACCATCTCTTTCTTGGAGGATGTCCCTAGGATCTCAAGGAACAAAGAGAAGGTCGAGCATCTTGCCTAATATGCAACCATGATCATCTTCAACCTTGGAAAGACTATGCTTCTTGGATCATGATTCTTTCCTATACAAGAGTATAAGTATGGAAATCGATACACATGAACTCCTATCCTTTTGGGTTGATTTCTTGAGTAGGAATATTATTCTTTCAATTGTTTAACCTTTCACCTAATGATAAGAATAAGGAAAACTGATATCTAGAATATATCCAAGTCGAGACATACACTTGCACAATCACATGGATGACCGATATGACTCGTGATTCTCTAAAATGATATGTGGTTGTTAGGCCGATATATTAGATGCTCTAAAATGATATGCCTCAAAGGAATTGGTTTTCCATGACCAAGTAATGTCTAGTGAAGATGGAATATTAAACTATGATACCTTAGTTGAGTATGGAGGCCGACATGGTCAAATCTAACCCTAATCCAATACATTCACAATCCAACATCCCTTTATCCCAACCCATGTGTGACGAGTGACACCCTTAGCCTGACATACTTTGTAGAAGTATGGTAAAGACATTCTTAGAAGCCTTGGCTGATACACCAAGTAGTGTTGAGGCTGATAGGTGCAAGAACTAAGTTGTTTAATGAGGGTTCATCGAATACAAAATAAACCCTAGAGGCCGATACTCAAAGGAATAGCTAGGTCGATATTCTGGTTGATGCTCAATGGCTGACACCCTAAGTTGATGGTGAGGCCGATACCATAAGTTGATGGTGTGGTCGATACATAAGTTGATGATGTGACAGATACACAAGTTGATGATGTGACTGATACACAATATGATTGTATGGTCGACATACAAGAATATTGTATGACCAACATACCTCAAGCACCATACAAACGATACTACTCTACGCATCTCTATAATGATATCTTTTGATATGCCTTGGCCAACACAAGTATATGTGTCTAGGACGGACAAGTGAATGTGTCTAGGCTGATACAAAGATTGGAATGAAGGTTGATAGACCTTGATGAGTGAAGGCCGATACACCTTGATGAGTGTAGGCCGATACATCTTGAATACAATCGATTAATACATCATGAAAGTAATGAGAGGAGTACACTTTAGTAATTTTAGGTTGATTACCCTAAAGAAGGTTAGATCAATGTAATAAGTATGTTGAAGTCAATATCCTAGTTAGGATAATAAAGAAACTTGTACTACTCACATGAGAAAGATAATACATGATGTTGATAATCAATTGATGATACTTGATGAAGTATGATTGAACACTTATGGAAGTAATATAGCTCTTATGATGTAAATTAAGGTTGGTTGATAAATATGAACTTGAAAACCCTAAATCAATTATAAGGGATAACCTTAACCCTAATTATGAGAGGGTTGCAATTTGAATGATTCTATTTATGGCATGGTCATGATATTTAGTTGATATTACATTTGTTATGAAATCCTAACCATGCAGGTATTATGAAATAATGAGCATAGCCAGGTATGAGCTATGATGATTTAGCATAATATATATTATATAAGGCCTTGTGAGCCATGTGATATACTTGTACAACAAGTATGATTTGCATATGGGTTTGATGACCTAGAGTTGGTTATTGCCTAATGAGAGGTGATATCGTTCAATAATGAACTAAGGGTTTGATACCCAAACATATGATCATGATAATGATAATGTGGAAGGGATGAAATTCCCAATGAAGTGTTCATGGGACTGAGATCCCATGATGAGTTTAATAAGATATGTATCAATGAATACACGATCTCCTGAAAATATGTTACACCTTTCTATATAGCAATTATTTACAATTCATTCTTATAACTTGATTGATGCTAAAAGATGTTGTAATGCCCTTAATCTATAAATTGAACTAAAAATATAGTTTCCCTAGCCATAGAACCATTTAGTGTAATGATTTTCTGAATGGTGAAATAAGTTTTTCTCGGAGCACATATTTTTTAATATGTGAGGGTGCAAGACGAGTATTTCCTTGCTTCCTTCAAACCCCAGGATTTGTCCTTGAGCCATTTTCATAAAACAAATGTAGTTCTAGGACATAGCTCTGATGCAACATTTGGATTGGCGGTAAAGCCATACCCTAAGAAGAGTATGGTTGCAGGTCATGACTCAATAAGCATAATTGATTCTAGGTCATACCATGAACAAAGAACATGTTACACACTGTATCTCTATAGAAAAGAGCCTCTATATGCCAGACTAGCTAAAATACAGATTGACCCATATGTCACTGCCAATGTTCTCATATTGCCTGAGGGGATGAGGTCATGGATTCTGGATCTTCCATAGACCTATATGCAATTGATGCTATCTTCAAAGTGGTCAGCTGGAGATGGAATGTATATTCCCATCTCCACAGGGCATAATATGGAATGTTTAAGATGTAATCAGTCGTGTAGCGTATTTGTTTAAGGGTCAAATACTAACACATTGGTTGAATCCTTGCTTTATTTTTATATAGTTTAGTTTATAATTGTTATACATGTTCTTCATATTCCTTTTAAAAAGTGACTAAATGATCTATTGCTCAGTTAATGATATCTGAACTAATAAGATGAGGAGACTAATTTACTCTGAATATAATCAAGCAGTTATACTTGTATAATTCAATATAGGTTTCTTCTGCTCTCACTCATAAAGGTTTAACTGTGATAATAATACTATTGGAAAAGAGTTATGTCTCTCCCTGGGACTTGTTGTCTCACCCCGTGGGTTCCACAACTTTTTAGGTGGATGTGCACGAGAAGGTAGAGACCGTGCAGCAGGAAGGGGGTAGCAACATCAGGGACAACAATAACAACTCATGTTGAATGTGTTGTTAAGTGTCTTGTAGATATAGAGTCCTATGTTTCATCCATGTACTCTTAGGTCTTTTGGGAAATAGAGAATAAATAGTTTTATAATTGATATGAGATTTTGTCTAGTACGCCTCGACGCATAATGCTGCTTTTGTGTATATTTTGGAAAAACAATTCTTATCTCATATCCTTGTAAGGTGATGGAAAATGTATGTACAAAGTGGACTATGATGTATATATGGTTTGGTTATTTATGAAAAGAGTTTGCTGGTAGTTCCTGTCTTGGCAAAAAGGTTTTAATTTTTAGTGATTTTTTATAATCTATTGTTAATGATTATTTCAACATAGTTTTTTGTGATTATGTTGTCAGTTTGATAACAGTCGTCACAATTGGGTTGTGTTTGTGAGTAATAGTCCAATGTTTTTAGTGATATTTGTAAACTAGGTGCAATATCATGTAGATATAAATCCACTATTTTTAGTGATATTTGTAACGTTTGGGTGAGTAGCCATAATCTTTTAAAGAGAAAATATTTTGGGCCCCAAGTATCAATCTTGGCATCAAGGATGTAGAAAAGTGATCTGAGATGTGTCTGTTATTGAAGAAGATAGATGTTAGAGTATAGTGTTTGTTACACTCATCCTGGGATCTCAGTCTCCTAAACACTTCATTGGGAATTTCATCTGTTCAACATTATCATTATCATGATCATATGTTTGGGTATGAAACCCTCAGTTCATTATTGAACAATATCACCTCTCATTAGGCAATAACCAACTCTAGGTCATCAGACCCATATGCAAACCATACTTGTTGTAAAAGTATATCACATGGCTCACAAGGCCTTATATAATTTGTATTATGCTAAATCGTCATAGCTCATACCTGGCAATGCTCATTATTTCATAACACCTTCATGGTTAGGATTTCATAACAAATGTAATATCAAGTAAATATCATGACCATGCCATAAAGAGAATCATTCAAATTGCAACCCTCTCAAAATTAGGGTTAAGGTTATCCCTTGTAACTGATTTAGGGTTTTCATGTTCATATTTATCAACCAACCCTAATTCACATCATAAGAGCTATTTTACTACCATAAGTGTTCAAGTGTACTTCATCAAGTATCATCAATCGATTATCAACATGACTTATTACCTTTCTCATGTGAGTAGTACAAGTTTCTTTGTCATCCTTACTAGGATATTGACTTCTACAAACTTATTACATTGACTTAACCTTCTTTAGGGTTATCAACCTACACTTATTAAAGTGTATTCATCTCATTACTTTCATGATGTATTCATTGATTGTATTCGACATGTATCCACTATTTTCATCCGATATGTTTATTGTTCCCACATATATATGATATAATTTTCATGAAACATTATAATTTAGGAAAATTATGCCAAATCTTATCAGTATTGAAAAGGTTGTTTATGCAAAACGTTGCAAATTTTGGAAATACATTTATGTTTTAATGATAAGAAATAATAAATGCTTAAATTCAATTTTAAATAATTGTTTTGTTTGAATAAACTTTTTTTGCAGAAATATAGCCAAATTTGACAATTTTTGTGAAAGTCTAGACGATTTTACAAAGTTATGAGTATCTTTAAATTAGAATTTCCGTGATGACTATTGGTAAAATGTGGTGTAGAGGTATATTTGATGATTATTTTACATCGCATTAAAAAATTACCAGATGTGTGAATGAGAAGTTGTATAGAAAATGACAGAGTACAAGAGCCTAATGGCCCATGTTAGGGTTTATGACTAAACAATGATTTTGAATTGCTATGAAGTTTTTTTTTCAAATACTTTGATCATGTCTTAATTCTTATGTAATGTAAATACATGATTAATACTAAATTGTATGAATTGGCCTTTTAATAGAATTATTTATAAAACTAAATTGCTTGTTTTTCCTTACAATTGGTGGCCCCAAGACATTAAATTGACCTTAATAATTTCAAAGAGTAAACACACTAGTTATAAATGGTGTTGAAGATGAAGATATCACCAAGTTCATACAAATGAATTCTAAAGTGCCTTTCTCGATCAGAAAGAGGTATCGAGATGCAAAATTCAAAATTAAAAAAATGATGAAAAGATATGCGATGTTAGAGTAATTGCATTACTTAAATATAAGAAACTATATTTGAGGACTCATGCATAATAAATTTGTTATGGTCAATTCAGGTCTAAGGTTTGAAACCTCACATTTATGCAAGTTCGAACATATAAGGTATATAATTACGAGAAAAATAGAATTGATCTATATAACATAACAAGAAGTAACCATCCACTTATTATCTCTTCATATTATTTATATGGATATTAAGTGAAATTAAAAATACTATTATTTACCAAAATAATTCCAAATAAGAAATATTTCGAATATGAAGGATAATTGTCAGAGACATATGTAAATGTGGATTGCGTTTGATGATGATACTTTTTATCTAAATCTTCATGATATGAGTATAAATTAGCATTTTTTTTCATTTTATATAAGTTTAAAAACATAATGTGAGGCATCTAAGATGCACTTTTGAGGACAACTCAGTGGTAATTAACACTATGTATCAATTAAATGAGACAATATTGTATGTTTTGTATTTAGTAAACAAGGCTTGGAGAAAAAAATGTTTAAAGAGTCATAATGAAGGGATCAGATAAAAAAAAAATATAGATGGATCTAGAACTCAACTTTAGATATACTATCTTTTTTAAACAAACCATAGAGACTAACTTTTATTCATCCCACTCTCTATTGTGGGCTAATATTGCGGGAATTGAAACAGAAATGTCTAAGGACAACCAGGTAGGTTTTACACTGGCGAAGTGGTGAGGAAGGAAAGAATATAAAGTGTGTTTCGCAATTTGATCAGCTACCAGATTCTTCTTGCGTGGGATGAAGGAGATTTGGACATGAGGAAGTGCCGCCATGATACTTGAGGCTTCTCTTCTCAGAGGTACAAACTTCTTTACAAAGCTAATGGGTTGAAGCAGTGATTCAATGGCAAGAGTTGAGTCTGAATAAATAGTGGTGTGACCAGCCGTGGGTTTTGCAGATCTTCAGCGCATGAAGGATACCTTTCATCTCTGCTTCCTTTGCCGAGGTGGCGTAGCCTGGTTCCCTTAGGCCAAGGAGGCAGTGTCCATGCATATCCAGTACATGGATTCCAATGCCGGTTTTGAGGCTATGATACTGCAAAGCAGCGTCAACAAAAATTATTTGTCGTGATTCCCCCGGGTCCTTGATGGTCAGGTTTTGTACACAATGCTTCCTCCTAACCGGATGTCGGGTGATTTGTATAATAGTCTTCACTCGATTTCTAATGAAGGAAACTTGGGCATTTGGGGCCTTGTTGCCTCCATTGTGGACGACTCGTTACGCGCGTTCCATAACACCCAACAAGTAACCCAACGAGTTATTTGATCTTCTGTATTCCCTGTACCACAAGTGAACGAATTGATCCAGTCCCATTCGGAGAGTGTGAAGAAGGAATGGTCCATCCCCAAACGGGACAAGATCTACATACTTGTTGGGCAATCTCTGAGGAAATGGACCACAGATTCGTCCTCGCAACTACACCTTGGACAACAAGCGTTTGTTGTAATATGCCTCTGGGCTTTCTCAGCATTAATAAGAATAGCTCTATGCATGAGAAGCCACATGAACGTTTGGAGCTTAATAGGTATAGACATGGACCAGATGCCTTTCCAGTTAACTGTGGTGATGGGTTGAGTGTCAGAATGCAGCCATTTATATGTTGAGCGGGTTGTGAGTTCCCCATCAGTTTCGAGTGGCCAGGACCAGCTGTCCGGGCGGCGTCCACCTCCGGTGCTTCTATATGTTTGATGAGGTGCCATAAGGTCTGCGGTAGATGGGAGTGTATGAATTCACAGTCCCAACTACCATCCAGGCTGATCATACTCTGGACTTTGAGATCACCAAGTTCATCAGTTATTGTGATATGAAGGTCTATGTCTATGATAGATTGACCGAGGAGCCACCTATCACTCCACACATTTGTAGAATCTCCCGAGTTGATGGTTTTATGACAGAAAGCCTCCAATCTTGGTAGCTGAGATTTGATGAATGACCAAGCTGCAGAGCATGGTTTCTTAGAGAAAGTACCTACCCGGATGTACTTCCTTGCATTGCACGTGCCCATAAACTTGATGGATGATTCATGAATTCCCAGGCATTCCTAAGCATAAGAGCTTCATTCTGAGTGTGTGCTTCGTAGATACCCAGCCCGCCTAACTCTTTGTTTCTAGTAATTTTTTGCCAAGAAACCAGAGAAAGTTTGCGCTTCTCACGACCACCTGACCAGATGAAATTTTTGATATGCCTATTAATATCATCACATAGGGTGGGGGGTAGCTTCACCGTTTACATGGTGTACGAGGGGATTGTCTGAAGTGTGCTCTTCGCCAAAGTGACCCGGCCTACGAGTGCGAGATGTCGAGCTGACCAACTACTCATTCTGGAACGAATTGATTGCAAATTGATTGCAAAATGGAAGCATGTGTATGTTTATTGAGACGGTTGTGCAGCAAGGGAACGCCCAAGTATCTAACCAAATCAGTAGTATAGGAGATGCCCAACCTGTGATAGATTCCATTTGCAGTGGTGGTGTTTGGGGAGAAGAAACATCTTGATTTTTTCATTGGAAATAGCTTGACCTGATAATCGATTTTTCATTGGAAATAGCTTGACCTGATAATCGAGCAAACTGTTTCAAAATAGATTTGATAGTGTTTGCTTGCTTGTTGGAAACTTCAGCCATCAATGAAATGTCATCTGTGAACATAACATGTGTGAGAGGTACTCCATTACGAGAATGCAGAATGGGTTTCCAAATCCCTGAACTGGCAGCCTCAGTGATCGCCTGACTTAGACACTCCATA
Organism: Alisma plantago-aquatica; assembly: GCA_963693085.1. NCBI lineage: Eukaryota > Viridiplantae > Streptophyta > Magnoliopsida > Alismatales > Alismataceae > Alisma > Alisma plantago-aquatica. Next base: position 808,695,148 of record OY856413.1, on the reverse strand, counting down.
CAAAGGACAAAGATGTATGGGCATATTGGGTCGCCTTGTCGGACTCCATGGCAAGCTTGGAAGGGTTCTAGTGGCATGCCTTCCCACAGAATGGAGGTACTGCCCGAGGAAATGATGCTCATGATCAGTTGGATGAGGCTACTTGGAAGCCCAGTTTTTTTAAAGTGTATCTTCTATAAATTCCTAGCTCATATGATCAAACGCCTTGGAGAGGTTTAGTTTGATTGCCACCCATTTTTTCTTTCCCCACAAGGATTTCATTGAAAGAATAACTTCCTGTACCAGTAGGATATTGTCGCCGATACGCCTACCAGGGATAAAGCTTGATTGATTTTTAGAAATCCAACCATTGAGATAGGTCTTAATTCTCTCGACGATAATTTTCGAAATAAGTTTAAAACAATAGTTGTTCGACGACATGGGGCAGAGGTCTGAGCAATGCTGCCGGCTAGAAATTTTGGGGATAAGGACCATCAAGGACGCTGCAATGCGCTCGTCGATTCTGCTAGTAAGGAAAGCTTCACGGACCGTTGAAACAAAAGAACTGTCGACGTGAGCCCAGTTGGTTTGAGCAAATTCTTTATGGATTCTGTCGGGGCCTGGTGCTTTGGCTGGGGCCATGAGGAAGAGAACTCGTCTGATCTCATCAGCTTCAGGTATATGGCCTAGAGAATTGTTGTCTTGGATTTCAGGAAAGACGTCGATATATCTAGAAATTGCATCCCGACTTGGAGCCGGGGAGGCTGGCATGCCCAACAACTTGCAGAAGAAGGATCTGACCATAACACGTAGTGGTAAAGGTGATTCGATCCACCCTCCATCTTCATCGCGAAGCTGGGAGATCTTGTTATGATGACGTCGAGCTTTGACATATGACTAAAAGAACTTATTGTTGTCGTTGCCATAATGAAGCCAATTAATATTGGCTTTTTGTTGCCAATCCGCTTCCTCTCGAAGAAGAAAGTTGTTGAATTGCTCTTGTTGATCAACGAAAAGTAATTGATTAACAATGCTAGGGGTGGGAGTGGTTACCTGACACTCCTCAAGGTGGCACAATATATCATCTTTGCATCTGTGTTGCTGCTTGATACATTTACTGTCCCAATTGGCCGCAACATTTTGGAACGAAGGAAGGGCTTCCAACAAGGACTTTGAACTGTCCCAATACATAAGCAATTTTGATTTGAAGGATGGTATTTGGCTCCAGCTCATCCATGTCCTGAAATGAGGTTGTCGTCGTTGTGAGGAACCTCGCCCAGCGATCAAGATGGGATGGTGGTCACTATGAATAAGTGGAAGGACGTTGATGGTCATGTCATTCTCAATTGAAAGCCAGTCGATATTAGCAACGAATCTATTAAGATTTTCAAGGAGCTTGCCTTTCTTGTAGGTGAACCTATTGCCAGAGGATCATATGTCAGATAAGCTAGAGTTAAGTAGAAGAGAGTTAAATTTGATGCTCGAACGACGATCAAATCTCTTGCCACCATGTTTTTCAAAAGGATCTAACATTGTGTTAAAATCCCCAACTAATGCCCAAGCATTTGTCATAGAGGAAGTGAATGTTACTAGGCGCTGCCACAACAAATCTGGCTACATTGGGTACGGGCTGCCACAACAAATCCGGCTACATTGGGTTTGGGCTGCCATAGACAAAGGTCAAGTGCCATGATCTGTTAATACAACAATGAATGTATTGAAGATGATTCTGAATAATATCCACATGATTGATGACTATCCCAAAGGATCCATATGCCACCAGAAAAGTGATTCAGCCCTATTTTAGGGCTTTATCTTGTGTCATTTTGCATTTCAGCCACATCTATACTTGTTAGATTACATGTTATTTCCCTCAAAATGTGTTCGATTGTCAAAATCACTTATGGATGGTTTTTGCATGTTTTATAGGTACTTTGGCCACTACTTGATGGATTGGAAAGAAGATGGTTGAATTTAGGATTTCCCTAGGCTTGGAAGAGCCCAAAATGAGGCCGAAACCATGCCCAACCTACCCCAAGTGGTCAAAGAAGGTTTTGAAGCAATACCCTCCATGGATGGCCAAGTTCAACACTCAAATGCAAGGGAAGGACCCCAACACGGCCGTAGTACCATGGAATGGTCGTGCTGGGACATGCCCCAAGCAGTAGAATCATAAAAAATTGACCCAGTTGGCCAGAATGGTCGTGTTACCACGAATGGCCGTTTTGGCAGTTCCCAGCACGGCCATGCTGGCCAGCACGGTCGTGTTACCAAGAATGGCCGTTTTGGCAGTTCCTAGCACGGCCATGCTGACCAGCACGGTCGTGCCACCACACCCAGAAACTCAAAATTCCCTTGTTCAATCCATTTTCTCACCACAGCTGTTCCCATCCACCACGGCCGTGCTACCCATTGCCCAACACGGCCGTGCAGCCCAGCACGGCCGTGCAGCCCAGCACGGCCGTGCTACACATAATTTTACCCGATGTTTCCACTGTTTTCCCCATTTTACCCTAACTTAACCCTAGACCCCCTAGACACCTATATATACCTAGCTGGCAGCTGGAGCACGAGGTTAGCTACCTTCTACTCCCATTTTCGCTCCCTTGTCACCTCCACTCCATTCCACTTCACCTCCACCTCAAATCCACTCCATTTCACCATTTCCACCACATAACCCCCCATATCTAAGCCTTCCATCCACATCCCACCACCATTCTACACCTTGCCATCCAAGAAGAAGGAGGAGGACGACCCTACAGCTGCTGGAGAGAAGGATTTGAGCCACTACTCCGATCTCCATGGCTTCTTCTACCTCTTTCTCCTTTCTTTTTGTATTTTCCATTTATATGAGTAGCTAGGCCCCTATGGGTGGGCTGTTTGGGGGATATTATGTTAGTTTGATACCATGTTGGGGGAAAATGACATGTAAACTTTGTAATTTCATTTGTTAATGATTATATTCTATTTTTATCTCATTCCCCATAGATTGCTTGTTGGTTTGTGTGTGAAATCACCAAGGAATTTAGGCAAATTGCTTATATGTGTGAATTTTGGGATTTGCCCCTAGGTCCAATTCTTGGATCCCTAGGTTGCCTCCCATCTTCCTACATCTTAATCAATCTCCCTAAACCTAAGTGAGAGATCTAAGTAGCTAGATTAGATAATTCTAGTGCAATTAGCATGGAGCCTTCTCAAGGCTAGAATGTGGGGGAATTGGGGTCCAAAACCCTAATCTCACCTCCCCATTACTACCCTCGGCCCCTAATTGCCATAGGAATTCCTAATCTAGAAACCTAGACTTGATTAGACTCTAATTGGATTGAACGTAACCCCTAACCCAATTGAGCCTCGTAAGGGTAGTAGGGGTGTTAGGGACTAGTTCCCATATACACAACCTAGCATATCCATGGCCAGTTAGTAGCTTAGGTTAATCCATTAGACTCTAACTTGTTGTTTGGTTTGGATAATCTAAATGGAATCATAATGTTCATATGTCACCCCCCAACTTAAGTGATAAGTTCATACCCCTAAACAGCCCACACATCTCTTTACTGCTTAAAACCCTAGTTCTGTGCTTGCTTAGCTTAGTTAGTTCTTTTCTTGCTTGGTTAGCTTCTTGCCTTGCTCTTGCCTTGTTTATGCTAGTTTAGTTCTTTAATTGCTCTTTTGCTTTTCTCTTGCTTGCCTTAGCATAATTTGTCTTTTCATACCTAGCTTAGTCCTTTCTTTCCTGCTTAGTCTTAATCTAGTCTAGGGTTAACGTAGATTTCATTCTTGCCTTTAATTCCCCGCTTTCTCATAGTAGTTTAATAATTAAAACAACTTTTAAACCCCAAAAACCTTACCCTATGGAATAGGAACATAGCTCACACCTTCTAATGCTAGAGCCCCCTCTATCTCTGTGGTTCGACCCCGCATATTGCCTTTGATCTATACTATGACAGTACCCCATACGCTTGTAGGCGAATTGTTTTAGTTTTAGTGATAGACTCAATTTAAGACCATAAAACTATCGAAAGAAAAGATCCCATCATCCTGTGCCTCCCGACCTCGTGGATTGCACTTGTTGCAAGCCTCTAGCGGGAGCACACCAAGCTTTCTAGCGCCGTTGTCGGGGATTAGAGGTGCTTGGCCTAGCTAGTTAGTTTTGCTTTGACTTTTCCTACTGCCCTCATCATTGCTATTGTTTATTCATTACTCTTTGCATTCTCTATGTATATTGGTTTGCTAACTTGCTTTCTTTTGTTTGGTTGTGCCTTGTGCATGTGACAAGCCACTCCGAGAAGACAAGATGGAAGGCCAAAATGTGCAAACCCATCTGTTTCCTCCACCACCCTACCTCCAAGGCTATCCTAAGCCTTACACACCTCCACCACCTTCATTGCCGCAACCTTCCCACCACTTCACTTTCCAACTTCATTTCCCTCCTCCACCACCCAACCTCCAAGGCTATCCTAAGCCTTACACACTACCACCACCTCCATTGCCACAACCCTCCTACCAATTCACCTTCCAACCTCAATTCATTCTACCACCTCCATCACCACATCCCTCCCACCAATTCACCTTCCAACCAGCTCAATGCCCTCCTCCACCTAAAGTCCAAGGGCCATCAACACCGATGCCACCACCACAACTATCACATGCTCCCCCTACTTCCCATGAGCAAATGGATATGATTGAGACCCCACTCTTTGGTGCCTATGAAGACCCATTCCTCAAGAGAGAGAAAACATATGGCATGAGATTTCTGAGGGTCTTAAGGCTTATTAAGATCTATGATGATGATCCCCAAGGAGAGAGAATTGCTGAAAAAGACTTACGAAGCTCGCATGACCCTTGGGAGGAAGATCAATCAAGGAAAGTATTTGAGAGGATTGCTTATGATGGGGGTGCAAACATTTTGTTTTTGGACCGTGGTTTATGGTGAAAGAACAACAAGCCTAGATGAAGGCATGAAACTTAGCACTTGTGGGAGGCAACCCACATCGGTTTGGGAAATTTTAACCCAACCTTCACTTTTTGATACAATTGCTTTGTTTTTACACTTTCCAAGAAAACACACACACACACTTGTGTTTAATAGTTTTTGTCTAGTTTTAAGATGTGCAGGTGGTAACAGGGTGAAATGAAGGAAATTTGAGTACAATTGAAAGAATGATTCAAAGAAAAATCACTTTGGGTGAAGTTTTTGAGTGCTTGATGTTCATCATTTTGAGAGTAGAAGCTACAGGGACCACCACGGTTGTGGCACATCAATACGACCATGGTCATTTGCATGAAAAACACACCAAGTCCCTAGATTCAGAAGTAAAATTTAGAACAGCTCCCATTGGACTGCACCACGGCCGTGCAATGTAGCACGGCCGTGCAACCTAAAGCCACCACGGCCGTTCTGTGCAGCACGGCCGTGCTGCAGACCAATTTCAGCTTATTAAGGTAGATTAGTGCAGCATCTACTATGCATATCCTCCACCATAGGGAGGAACACTGCCGGAGCCTCTAGAGAGCCATGATCATCTACCCTATCATCCTAAACTCTAGGATCATGCTGAGGACAACATGATTCAAACGTTCGGGGTGGTAGGGCAGGTATGCCCTAGTTTCACTTTACATTTCACCTGCCACATCCACTTTTGTTTTCTTGTTTTTTCTATCTACCTTAGTCATCTTTGTGTGCTTATTTTACATACTTGCATGCCATGTAGTTTGCTTCCTTGCTATTTTTGCATAATTTTAAAAAAAAATTGCTCTTTTTGCCATGCATTCATGTAGATTTTTGGTAATTTTTGCATGTCTTAGCTAGGATTTGCTTGTTTGCTATTTTAAGTTCAGTAATATAGGTTTAGATGTGATTGGAGGCAACTTGGCACCATTTTGGCCAATTTTGCCCAAATTTGAGATTTCTTGTCTAAATAGTGTGTTTTGACCCAATTTCTACTGTTTTGAGTAAAAATGATGATCTTTGACAAATATTAGTGAGTTTACATTGTTTGTTGCTAAATGGTATCAATTCTTGACTTTTTACATGTGCATCACCTCTCTTAGGATTGTGATTGAATTGGTTGAATTGTGAAATTGAGCAAACTTTTAACGCTTAGTGTTTGTAGAATCACTTGATTGATATATCAATTTCATCTTGTTCATTCATGTGGTGTGATATCTAGGATGAAGTATTGGATGAATTTTCATGCAGGATGTCTTATGTGGAGAATCATACCTATGACCCCCCTTTGACCCGAATTTTCACTCACCATCTTCTTACCCCTCTGCCTCATGAAAGGATGCCAAAGTGCACATATCAGCCGTGGCCACCTCTCAAAGTTTGGGGTGGCCACATCTCCATCTCTCCGCATCACTCTATCCACCATATGCCCTACCTACCCCAAGGGCAAAGAAGAAAAAAAATGCAAAAATAAAATAAAAGGATACTCCTGTTTAAGAGTATTCAAATAAAGAAAAATGAGTGTGGAAAAACACTCCAAAAATCTTACTGCAACCCTTTCTTCCACTTTCATGCCCATTGAGCTAGGAAACATCAAACTTAGTTCACTTTGCCCTTTTTCGCAGCCATGTGGGTCATTTGGTATGATTTGAGATATAAGATTGAATGCATGAATGTGAAACAACACTCCTAGTCATTCTTGATTAACGCCGCCATGAAATGGTTTACCCGAAACTTAATGGAAGAAATATAGATAACTTGTGTATTCTATGCGCTATATTTAAAGTTCATATGCTTTGTGCTTGTTTTCATTATTGGATTATGAAACTAGGAGAGGAGAGAGGTGAAATGAATGTACATAGTCATATTTGATCCCATTCAACAACAATAATCTTTTATATTGCATTTGTCATTTCTTTTTGTGAAAGTTTTGTAGAGAGATTGAGTTAGAGCATACTTGAGGACAAGTATGTTTCAAGTTTGGGGTGGTGATTCAACCCTATTTTAGGGCTTTATCTTGTGTCATTTTGCATTTCAGCCACATCTATACTTGTTAGATTACATGTTATTTCCCTCAATATGTGTTTTATTGTCAAAATCACTTATGGATGGTTTTTGCATGTTTTATAGGTACTTTGGCCACTACTTGATGGATTCGAAAGAAGATGGTTGAATTTAGGGTTTCCCTAGGCTTGGAGGAGCCCAAAATGAGGCCGAAACCACACCCCACCTACCCCAAGTGGTCAAAGAAGGTTTTGAAGCAATACCCTCCATGGATGGCCAAGTTCAACACTCAAATGCAGGGGAAGGACCCCAACACGGCCGTGCTACCATGGAACGGCCGTGCTGGGACATGCCCCAAGCAGTAGAATCATCAAAAATTGACCCAGTTGGCCAGAACGGCCATGTTACCAAGAATGGCCGTTTTGGCAGTTCCCAGCACGACCGTGCTGACCACACGGTCGTGCCACCAGCCCCAGAAACTCAAAATTCCCCTGTTCAATCTATTTTCTCACCACAGCCGTTCCCATCCACCACGGCCGTGCTACCCATTGCCCAACACGGATGTGCATCCCAGCACAGCCGTGCTACACATAATTGTACCCGATTTTTCCATTATTTTCCCCATTTTACCCTAAATTAACCCTAGACCCCCTAGACACCTATATATACCTAGGTGGTGGCTGGGGCATGAGGTTAGCTACCTTCTACTCCCATTTTCGCTCCCTTGTCACCTCCACTCCATTCCACTTCACCTCCACCTCAAATCCACTCCATTTCACCATTTCCACCACATAACCCCCCATATCTAAGCCTTCCATCCACATCCCCCCACCATTCTACACCTTGCCATCCAAGAAGAAGGAGGACGACGACCCTACAGCTGCTGGAGAGAAGGATTTCAGCCACTACTCCGAGCTCCATGGATTCTTCTACCTCTTTCTCCTTTCCTTTTGTATTTTCCATTTATATGAGTAGCTAGGCCCCTGTGGGTGGGCTGTTTGGGGGATATTATGTTACTTTGATACCATGTTGGGGGAAAATGACTTGTAATGTAACATCCCTGACCTGGGTTATGTGTTAACCCTAGATGTTTTGTCTAATAAGGTTCAATATATGCTTAATCTTATCTTGGGAAAAGTAATTAGGGCCCATGAGAAACTTATGTTTCAATTTTGGTCTTGTTTGGACAATGTTGAAGCAATGTTTGCTTATTTTGGACTAATGTGCAAATTACCCAAGTTGAGGGGTTTATGTGCAAATTGTGCATGATAATATGTTCCTCATGTGTTGAAGCATCATGAGAGTGAATATGATGTTGAGGTATGGCTTATGGAAGCATGAATACCAAGAAAGAGCTGATAAAGCAATGTTTGTGCATTAAACCCTAGTTTTGGAGTAATGTGCAATTTACCCAAAACCTGGGGTTCCATATGAAAATTACCACTTAAATTAGGTCCTTAATGTTTCTTGGCATCATGTAGAGTAAATAAAATGAGAGGGGAATCTCATTTGAATTAAGTTGGAGGAGAGAGAATCTTGATATTAAAATAATCAAGACTTAATCATAAGTGAAACCCTAATTCAATTTAGGGCAAAAAAGAATGTATTAATTAAAGGGCCTTCAACCAAAATGTTATTGGTTGATTTTTAATAAGGATGGACGTTCCTTTTCCAAGATAAGGAACGAAAATATCTAAAGGAGGTGAAATTCCACTCACCTTATTATAAGTTAAAGAATTCCCACTCAAAAAGATATATTAGTATTATAATGGATTAAGGTGCTTATTTTCTTTTCCCTTAATCCATGGATAATGGAAGGGAGTTCGGTTTCTTTGAGTTGCCTTTTCATACAAGAAAACCAAGGAGGAAGAGTTGGTACTATTTTTGGGATTAAATGCATTTTAATAAGGCATTTTCTCTCTCATCAATTTCCTTATAAAAGTGCCATTTCCAAGCCCAAACCAAGGCCTTTTCGGATTTCTTTCTTTCCCTTGCTTGAAAAACCGACCAAGGAGCTAGGGAGGAGCAGGAGGACGACTCCCAACCTGTTGGTAAGGTTCTTGATTCATTTCTCCTTGATTCCATGGTGGAAATCGAAAATAAATTATGGATTCCTTCTTATTTTGATCTCCTCTTCAACCCTAGCCAACTTTTACAATCAAAAGCTTGAGGACGAGCCTAGGGGGAGTTTCAAGAGCTTCATCAACCATTAATGGCGTGATCTTGGAGCTTTGGAGCTCAATTGGAGGTTGGTTTTATAACTTAAACCCTTAAACATTGCTATTGCATCAATTCTCTATGCTTTGTTGATTGATTTCTTTAATTGGATACACTCTTGTTTCTTTGCTGTAATTTCCATCAAGAACGGTTGCTGTTCTTGGTTGTTCGAAGGAAGGGGATGATGACATCATCCTAGATTCTTATCCAAAGAAAAGTACCAAGCCAAACGGTTTTGGTAGCTACTCCAAATCGTTTTAATTTGATTGGTTATGCAGTTTCAGCAAACCGTTTAAGGGCAAACGGTTTGAAACCGTTTGATATGGTTGACCAAGCGTTCACCGTTTGGGAATGTTGTTCCTAATTATTTAGGATGATAACCCACAAAATTTTAGGGGTTAACACAAAAGAAATCGTAGGTTGAAGGCCAATCAATTAGGCAAATCGAATTGAATTAAATGCTGATTTTCAACCTGATTAACTTGACCTGTTTGCGAAAACGGTTTCAAGACCGTTTGAGTGAGTTGACCAAGCATTGACTGTTTCGGATTCCTGTTCATAATTATGTTGGTTGATGACCCTCCAAATTTGAGGGATTAACTCCCAAGGAATCGTAAGTTGAAGGCTAATCAATTAGGGAAACCTAATTGGATTAAGTGTTGATTATCAATCTGATTTAATTGAACTTTTTGTTCAAACGGTCTCAAGACCATTTGAGTGCGTTGACCAAGGGTTGACCGTTTGGGATTACTGTTACTAATTATGTGTTCTAATGACTCACCAAATTTGAGGGATTAACTCCCAAGTAATCGTGAGTTGAAGGCTATTCAATTGGGAAAACCCTAATTGCAAATAGTGCTGCAATTCTAATGAGTTAATTGGAGATTTTGGGTTGATTAGCCCAAACGGTTTCAAGACCGTTTGGGGATCACCCAAACGGTCTCAAGACCGTTTGGGTGTCACCCCAAGACCGTTTGGAGGTCTGGGGTCAAGTATAGTTGACCAATTGAAGGTCTAAAGGTACCAAATCATATTGCAATTAAGTGCTGATTTGTTGATCAACTCGATAGACCAAACCTTGATGAAATGTCACTAGAATCCAAAGGTTGGATGAGCCAGACGGTCTCAAGACCGTTTGGTGGTCACCCAAGACCGTTTGGAGGTCTAGGGTTGAGTATGGTTAGGTGTTTGAAGGTCTAAAGGTACCAAGCTGATAAACAATCTAATGCTGATTTGGTGATCAATCCCATGATCCAAACCTTAATTGGATGGCTTGGATTTGAGTGATATGATGGGCAAACGGTCTCAAGACCGTTTGGAGGTCATCCAAACGACCTCAAGACCGTTTGGGGTCAGGTCATACCCAATTTGGATGATGGTTCAAAAGTTTCAAAGTAAACAATCTTGCATTGATGAGTGTTGTTGAATCATCGATTCTAAACCCTAATCCAATTGAATCAAACCCTAATTGATGACCCAGTGAGGGTCAATTGAGGGTCAAATCAGTTTAAGGTTGACATACTAAACTTAATTGAAGTTTGAGCATAGGTCCAATTGATGATTGGTTCCATGAGTTCAATGGTTGAAGATCCAATGCGATCAATTGAAACATAATTAGTAGCTTGATTGATGATCAACTTCAACGTTCTAATTGGTGTTTATAAACCCTAATTCCATTGAGATCAGACCCTAATTGAAGTTCCAATTAAGGGATGAGTTCATGACTCAATTTATGATTGAGTTGATGATCAAATTGGTTGAGATTCCATAGATTGGAATTGAGTGTTGTTGAAGTCTTGATTGACTCTTTGGTCCATGCAGTTTTGAGAGGTTTGGACCAAACGGTCTCAAGACCGTTTGAGTCCAAATGGTCTCAAGACTGTTTGGGACCAAACGGTCTCAAGACCGTTTGAGACCAAACGGTCTCAAGACCATTTGAGACTCATGCGGTTTCAAGTTCATGCGGTTTCAAAGTTTTTTTTCTTAAACGGTTTCAAACCGTTTGTGGTTCAATTTGGTTAATCCAATTGGATGCCTAATACAATTGAAGGATCAATTGGTTAACCCAATTGAGTACCTAATGTATTTGAAGGAACAATCGGTTGATTCAATTGAGTACCCAATGATATTAAATACTCAATTGACTAATCCAAATGGATACCCTGTACAGTTGAAGGTTCCATTGATCAATCTATTTGGATACCTCAAGTTATTGAAGGTCCAATTGATCAAACATTTTTGTAAAACTAATATGATTAGGTGGGAGATACCTTTAATGGTACTAATCTTTAATGCATAACAAATGCATGGATCCAATATATGATGTAAACCCTAATTGAGGCTGATTCCATGTATAATCCTATTAAGAGGTTGTCTACATGTGAAATCACTAATTATGATGAATAGTAAACCCTAGTTGAGGGTGTATCCATGTAAAACCATAGATGAGGGTGCATCCATGTGAAACCCTAGTTGAGGGAGTATCCATGTGAAACCCTAACTGAGGGTGCATCCATGTGAAACCCTAATTGAGAGTGATTTAATGAGAAACCCTAATTGGAAATGATTAGTAAACCTTAATTATGGGAAAAGTGATATGAAACCCTAATAAAGGGTGATGTTATATGCAATATCTATTCTAAAGAAGGGAGATGGTATGTGAAACCCTAATCCCTAATGAAAGAATAGAATTCATACTTGAATATGATTCATGAGGTGAACTCCTATAGCACGACCGTGTAAGGCTGCACGGCCGTGGTGGCTTCCCTTTGCACGACCGTTTTTGGTTGCACGGCCGTGGTACTCTATGCTTGACTTAGAGTTGTTTTTAAAAAGGACCTAACATGGTCTTTTTGTTAATTCCTGACTTATGGATGAATCCATAGTATTGGCAATGGCTGTATATTCCAAGTGAGTGACTAATGATCACTACTTTACATGATGAATGTGATGAACTTATGCATAAAGTATTAGGATGGGTAATACCCTAATACAAGCTAAGTATATGAACTCAAATAAGATAATGGTGTTGAGGGAAGTGATACATCAAGATATGATAGATATCACATCCAACACCCCAATACTGGTATACCTTGATATGTTATAAGTCCAATATAATTGGGTGAATAACACATGAGATGTGCCATGTCAGTGGTTACATTGAGATGAAATGTACCCTGTTGAATGTAAGCCAACATGCCTTATGAAAAAGGGTTAATCCAACCCTATAAACTATGATGTAATCATAGTCTGGTAAAGATGAAAGAGAAATTCATGATGTGTGTTGATAATTCATTTAATGATAAATGATGAGAATAATGAAGTATGATTAAAATACTTATTATTCCATAATGATTCCTCGCTATGTGAACCCTAATACAGGGTAATACTATATGAACCCTAACACAGGGTAATTACTATGTGAATCCCTAATGTACAGTAAGTGCTATGTGAATCTCTAATGTAGGGTGATTGCTATGTGAGTCCCCAATGCAAATATGATGAGAAGATGAGCATAGCCAAGTATGGGCTATGATGTTCTGTACATTGAAAATGTTCTATAGACCTTATAAGCTTTCATATGTCTTGTTGCCTATTAAGGGGTAATAAGAGGTGATATGAGCTTTGTGAACTATGTGCAATACTTTGTGTAGCAAGAATTATAATGTCCTTGGTCAGATGACCTGAAGGTATGAAGTTACTCAATAAGTGGTAATAAGTGTTCTATGATGAGATAAGGGTTTAAATACCCAGATTCTATAATCATAATGATGAATGTGTTAAGAAGAGGAATTGTACTTGATGAGTTGAGGGATTGAGATCCCAATACATTGAGAAAAGAGTGTGGCTACAGGCCATGACTCCACTATGGCAATGCCAGACTTTAGATATATGATCTAAGCCTGAAGAGAGTTAATGTTGTGATAATGATTCTGTAGTGGATAAATGTTATACATGTTCTTCATATTCCCTAATGGATATGTGATATGATGCTCTTTCAAGTTATAACTGCAATGCTGAATAAGATTAATATTCTAATCTGTTCGACATTAAAATATCTGCTGCCATATAAATATGGTTCCTCCATTCATAATTATCTTCTTAAGTTGCAATAATAATGTTACTGGCAGAGAGTTATAACTCTCGCTGGGGCAATTTTGATAATTGTCTCACCCCCGTGGGAACCACATTTTTAGGTGGACGCGGATGAGGAGACAAGAATCCTTCAATAGGCGAAGGACAACAACAGCAGCAGGGACAACAGTGAAGTCTCAGGTGGAGACATTGGCTGTTATGTCATGATTAGATGTATATAGAGTCCTATGTGTCGTCTCTATACTCTCGAGTCCTCAGAGTAGTAGTTAGTGCTTTTAAGATTTTGGCTCAGTGCCTTGAGATTTTATTCTGCCTATGTTGAGCTTACCAGTACAGCTGATGTTGTAAATCTCGAGAAGAGATAGTACAAGACATGTACTTTGAAACAAAATGTAAATGTTATACTTTGGCTCTTGAAGAAAAAGATTTCCAATGTGTGGATCTCTTCGCAAAAAGTTTTAATTTTTAGTGATTTTTGCTAATCCGCTTCTTAATAAACGCTTCCGCATTAGTTAATCTTGTTTTTGCAATTCGGTCTCTACAATAGTGGTATCAGAGCTCTAGGTTCGCTGAGTCTACAGAGACATAGGACTAAGGTTGTAGAGTCTCTTCTAAGTGTCTTCCAGTTTATCTGATAGTATCTTCTACTCACATAGGAGAAGAAGAACTTGAAAATGACTAGAAAACATGAGGAACACATTGCTGAGGGCAATGTTGTTGCACCAGGAGGGGGTGCATGGGTCCAGGAAAGAGGAGAACAAGTGCGTGAGAATTACCATCTTGACCTAATGAGGATAGAGAATCCTATGTTGTGCTCTTGAAGAGCAGGTTAGGACAACAGTGATGCATAAAGAAGACTGGATACTGGTATTACAACCTAGGTTACCAGTCCTCAATGCAGAAACTTTGGGCTTTGAAAGGATTCCTGAGTGACATGGTCATGATAGAACAGTGGAAATGTGAAAAATATTATCATATGGCAAGAATGTAGACTCTGCCATAAGTTTGGACAAACAGTACATCTGTGATGGTAGTGCCCAAGGAAGGGCAATAAGCTAAGAATTAAGGTAAGATCTCTATAATTTTAGAGACATTTGCCTAAATATTCTGAAAAGCTAAATTTTTTGGTGTCACCAGTACAATAAATGCCCAGTGCACCAGGGCAGTAGCCACTAAGTGAAGGCAAAAGTAGTAACATGAAATAACTAACCACTTTGAGCCAACCTAAAGTAGTAGATAATCATGTTGGGTAATAGTCAAATGAAATATATTCATTCTAATACTTCATTTCATGATTCTATGTGTTGTATTTGTTTTTGAGCTTCCTTTGACTAGTCCTATAAGGACACAAGGAATATGAGAATCTACATTTTACTCAGTGATTCCTTAAAATGTTTTATAATCTCCCTTATCTGTGTGTTGCAAGATGAAATATAGAAGTGATACATGAAGAAAATTTAAGAATGGATAATTCTGTGTGTATAATGATGTGAAAAGTGAGGAATATGATAGAAAATAAAGTGCATACTACCTAAACTCAATACTTATATACCCTGGCCAGGTATATGATTATTGAGGATAAGGCAAGTATGAAACTCTTAGATTGTTATCTTTTTTATTACTCTGATCAAGTAGTCATTTTGAAACAATCTAGTGCGTATAATGGAACTATAGAGAAGAGCTATGTGAACATTCTCAACATATAGGGAAGAGCTATGTGAACATTCCCAACTAATAGAGAAGAGCTATGTGAACATTCTCAACATAAAGGGAAGAGCTATGTGAACATTCCCAACTAATAGAGAAGAGCTATGTGAACATTCTCAACTTATAGGGAAGAGCTATGTGAACATTCCCAACTAATAGAGAAGATATATGTGAACATTCTCAACAAAAAGGGAAGAGCTATGTGAACATTCCCAATTAATAGAGAAGAGCTATGTGAACATTCTCAACAAAAAGGGAAGAGCTATGTGAACATTCCCAACTAATAGAGAAGAGCTATGTGAACATTCTCAACAAAAAGGGAAGAGCTATGTGAACATTCCCAACTAATAGAGAAGAGCTATGTGAACATTCTCAACAAAAAGGGAGGAGCTATGTGAACATTCCCAACTAATAGAGAAGAGCTATGTGAACATTCTCAACAAAAATGGAAGAGCTATGTGAACATTCCCAACTAATAGAGAAGAGCTATGTGAACATTCTCAACAAAAGGGGAAGAGCTATGTGAACATTCCCAATTAATAGAGAAGAGCTATGTGAACATTCTCAACAAAAAGGGAAGAGCTATGTGAACATTCCCAACTAATAGAGAAGAGCTATGTGAACATTCTCAACAAAAAGGGAAGAGCTATGTGAACATTCCCAACTAATAGAGAAGAGTTGTGTGAACATTCTCAACAAAAAGGGAAGAGCTATGTGAACATTCCCAACTAATAGAGAAGAGCTATGTGAACATTCTCAACAAAAATGGAAGAGCTATGTGAACATTCCCAACTAATAGAGAAGAGCTATGTGAACATTCTCAACAAAAGGGGAAGAGCTATGTGAACATTCCCAATTAATAGAGAAGAGATATGTGAACATTCTCAACAAAAAGGGAAGAGCTATGTGAACATTCCCAACTAATAGAGAAGAGCTATGTGAACATTCTCAATAAAAAGGGAAGAGTTATGTGAACATTCCCAACTAATAGAGAAGAGCTATGTGAACATTCTCAACAAAAAGGGAAGAGCTATGTGAACATTCCCAACTAATAGAGAAGAGCTATGTGAACATTCTCAACAAAAATGGAAGAGCTATGTGAACATTCCCAACTAATAGAGAAGAGCTATGTGGACATTCTCAACAAAAGGGGAAGAGCTATGTGAACATTCCCAATTAATAGAGAAGAGCTATGTGAACATTCTCAAAAAAAATGGAAGAGCTATGTGAACATTCCCAACTAATAGAGAAGAGGTATGTGAACATTCTCAACAAAAAGGGAAGAGCTATGTGAACATTCCCAACTAATAGAGAAGAGCTATGTGAACATTCTCAACAAAAAGGGAAGAGCTATGTGAACATTCCCAACTAATAGAGAAGAGCTATGTGAACATTCTCAACAAAAATGGAAGAGCTATGTGAACATTCCCAACTAATAGAGAAGGGTTATGTGAACATTCCCAACTAATAGGGAAAACCTATGTGAACATTCCCAATTACATAGAGTTTTCTAAGTGAACTTTCCTAAATGAATAAAGGATTTCTGAGTGAATTATCTCTGTTAGATATATATGTTTCTCTTTTGATAAATATTCTTGAGTAATGATTGAAGTATGTTCTTTTATGCTTCTTCCTTTCAATGATATGGACATCATATGTTAGGGGTTTATGCTCTGCATAAACATTGATGAGGTTGAACTAATGAAAGGAGATTTGTGTGGAATCACAGAGTTCATAATATCTCCAGGATATTAAATGATATGTGGAGACTTGAGGGCATGATTAATGAACAATATGTTCCTCCTTTTCCTGGGATTTCGAGGATGAAATCCTTGTTAGGGGTTTATAATTTGTAACATCCCTAACCTGGGTTATGTGTTAACCCTAGATGTTTTTTCTAATAAGGTTGAGTATATGCTTAATCTTATCTTGGGAAAAGTAATTAGGGCCCATGAGAAACTTATGTTTCAATTTTGGTCCTGTTTGGACAATGTTGAAGCAATGTTTGCTTATTTTGGACTAATGTGCAAATTATCCAAGTTGAGGGGTTTATGTGCAAATTGTGCATGATAATATGTTCCTCATGTGTTGAAGCATCATGAGAGTGAATATGATGTTGAGGTATGGCTTATGGAAGCATGAATACCAAGAAAGAGCTGATAAAGCAATGTTTGTGCATTAAAACCTAGTTTTGGAGTAATGTGCAATTTACCCAAAACCTGGGGTTCAATATGAAAATTACCACTTAAATTAGGTCCTTAATGTTTCTTGGCATCATGTAGAGTAAAGAAAATGAGAGGTTAATCTCATTTGAATTAAGTTGGAGGAGAGAGAATCTTGATATTAAAATAATCAAGATTTAATCATAAGTGAAACCCTAATTCAATTTAGGGCAAAATTAATGTATTAATTAAAGGACCTTCAACCAAAATGTTATTGGTTGATTTTGAATAAGTATGGACGTTACTTTGCCAAGATAAGGAACGAAAATATCTAAAGGAGGTGAAATTCCACTCACCTTATTATAAGTTAAAGAATTCCCACTCAAAAAGATATATTAGTATTATAATGGATTAAGGTGCTTATTTTCTTTTCCCTTAATCCATGGATAATGGAAGGGAGTTCGGTGGCTTTGAGTTGTCTTTGCATACAAGCAAACCAAGGAGGAAGAGGTGGTACAATTTTTGGGATTAAATGCATTTTAATAAGGCATTTTCTCTCTCATCAATTTCCTTATAAAAGTGCCATTTCCAAGCCCAAACCAAGGCATTTTCGGATTTCATTCTTTCCCTTGCTTGAAAAAACGACCAAGGATCTAGGGAGGAGCAGGAGGACGACTCCCAACCTGTTGGTAAGGTTCTTGATTCATTTCTCCTTGATTCCATGGTGGAAATCGAAAATAAATTATGGATTCCTTCTTATTTTGATCTCCTCTTCAACCCTAGCCAACTTTTACAATCAAAAGCTTGAGGACGAGCCTAGGGGGAGTTTCAAGAGCTTCATCCATCATTAATGGCTTGAGCTTGGAGCTTTGGAGATCAATTGGAGGCGGGTTTTATAACTTAAACCCTTAAACATTGCTATTGCATCAATTCTCTATGTTTTGTTGATTGATTTCTTTAATTTGATACACTCTTGTTTCTTTGCTGCAATTTCCATCAAGAACGGTTGCTGTTCTTGGCTGTTAGAAGGAAGGGGATGATTACATCATCCTAGATGCTTATCCAAAGAAAATTACCAAGCCAAACGGTTTTGGTAGCTACTCCAAATCATTTTAATTTGATTGGTTATGTGGTTTCAGAAAACGGTTTGAAACTGTTTGGGAGGAAACGGTTTCAAAACCATTTGCAATGGTTGACAAAGCATTGACCGTTTGGGAATTTTGTTCCTAATTATTTAGTCTGATAACCCACCAAATTTGAGGGGTTAACTCCAAAGGAATCGTAGGTTGAAGGCCAATCCATTAGGCAAATCGAATTGAATTAAATGCTGATTTTCAACCTGATTAACTTGACCTGTTTGGGAAAACGGTTTCAAGACCGTTTGAGTGAGTTGACCAAGAGTTTAACGTTTGGGATTCCTGTTCATAATCATGTTGGTTGATGACCCTCCAAATTTGAGGGATTAACTCCCAAGAAATTGTGAGTTGAAGGCTAATCAATTAGGAAAACCTAATTGGATTAAGTGCTGATTATCAATCTGATTTAATTGAACTTTGTGGTCAAACAGTCTCAAGACCATTTGAGTGCGTTTACCAAGGGTTGACCGTTTGGTATTACTGTTCCTAATTATGTGTTATAATGAATCACCAAATTTGAGGGATTAACTCCCAAGTAATCGTGAATTGAAGGCTATTCAATTAGGAAAACCCTAATTGAAAAAAGTGCTGAAATTCCAATGAGTTAATTGGAGATTTTGGGTTGATTAGCCCAAACGGTTTCAAGACCGTTTGGGGATTACCCAAACGGTATCAAGACCGTTTGGGGGTCACCCCAAGACCGTTTGGAGGTCTGGGGTCAAGTATAGTTGACCAATTGAAGGTCTAAAGGTACCAAATCATATTGCAATTAAGTGCTGATTTGTTGATCAACTCGATAGACCAAACCTTGATGAAATTTCACTAGAATCCAAAGGTTGGATGAGACAAACGGTCTCAAGACCGTTTGGTGGTCACCCAAGACCGTTTGGAGGTCTAGGGTTGAGTATGTTTAGGTGTTTGAAGGTCTAAAGGTACCAAGCTGATATACAATGCAATGCTGATTTGGTGATCAATCCCATGATCCAAACCTTAATTGGATGGCTTGAATTTGAGTGATATCATGGGAAAACGGTCTCAAGACTGTTTGGAGGTCATCCAAACGACCTCAAGACCGTTTGGGGTCAGGTCATACCCAATTTGGATGATGGTTCAAAAGTTTCAAAGTAAACAATCTTGCATTGATGAGTGTTGTTGAATCATCAATTCTAAACCCTAATCCAATTGAATCAAACCCTAATTGATGACCCAGTGAGGGTCAATTGAGGGTCAAATCATTTGAAGGTTTCCTACTAAACTCTATGACCATAGGTACAATTGATGATTGGTTCCATGAATTCAATGGTTGAAGATCCAATGCAATCAATTGAAACATAATTAGTAGTTTGATTGATGATCAACTTCAACGTTCTAATTGGTGTTTATAAACCCTAATTCCATTGAGATTAGACCCTAATTGAAGTTCCAATTAAGGGATGAGTTCATGACTCAATTGATGATTGAGTTGATGATCGAATTGGTTTAGATTCCATAGATTGGAATTGAGTGTTGTTGAAGTCTTGATTGACTCTTTGGTCCATGCAGTGTTGAGAGGTTTGGACCAAACGGTCTCAAGACCGTTTGAGTCCAAACGGTCTCAAGACTGTTTGGGACCAAACGGTCTCAAGACCGTTTGAGACTCATGCGGTTTCAAGTTCATGCGGTTTCAAAGTTTTTTTGCTTAAACGGTTTCAAACCGTTTGTGGTTCAATTTGGTTAATCGAATTGGATGCCTAATACAATTGAAGGATCAATTGGTTAACCCAATTGAGTACCTAATGTATTTGAAGGAACAATGGGTTGATTCAATTGAGTACCCAATGATATTAAAAACTCAATTGACTAATCCAAATGGATACCCAGTGTAGTTGAAGGTTCCATTGATCAATCTATTTGGATACCTCAAGTTATTGAAGGTCCAATTGATCAAACATTTTTGTAAACCTAATATGATTAGGTGGGAGATACCTTTAATGGTACTAATCTTTAATGCATAACAAATGCATGGATCCAATATATGATGTAAACCCTAATTGAGGCTGATTCCATGTATAATCCTATTAAGAGGTTGTCTACATGTGAAATCACTAATTATGATGAATAGTAAACCCTAGTTGAGGGTGTATCCATGTAAAACCATAGATGAGGGTGCATCCATGTGAAACCCTAGTTGAGGGAGTATCCATGTGAAACCCTAACTGAGGGTGCATCCATGTGAAACCCTAATTGAGAGTGATTTCATGAGAAACCCTAATTGGAAATGATTAGTAAACCTTAATTATGGGCAAAGTGATATGAAACCCTAATAAAAGGTGATGCTATATGCAATCTCTATTCTAAAGAAGGGAGATGGTATGTGAAACCCTAATCCCTAATGAAAGAATAGAATTCATACTTGAATATAATTCATGAGGTGAACTCCTATAGCACGACCGTGTAAGGTTGCACGGTCGTGGTGGCTTCCCTTTGCACGACCGTTTTTGGTTGCACGGACATGGTACTCTATGCTTGACTTAGAGTTGTTTTTAAAAAGGACCTAACATGGTCTTTTTGTTAATTCCTGACTTATGGATGAATCCATAGTATTGGCAATGGCTGTATATTCCAAGTGAGTGACTAATGATCACTACTTTACATGATGAATGTGATGAACTTGTGCATAAAGTATTAGGATGGGTAATACCCTAATACAAGCTAAGTATATGAACTCAAATAAGATAATGGTGTTGAGGGAAGTGATACATCAAGATATGATAGATATCACATCCAACACCCCAATACTGGTATACCTTGATATGTTATAAGTCCAATATAATTGGGTGAATAACACATGAGATGTGCCATGTCAATGGTTACATTGAGATGAAATGTACCCTGTTGAATGTAGGCTAACATGCCTTATGAAAAAGGGTTAATCCAAACCTATAAACTATGATGTAATCATAGTCTGGTAAAGATGAAAGAGAAATTCATGTTGTGTGTTGATAATTTATTTAATGATAAATGATGAGAATAATGAAGTATGAGTAAAATACTTATTATTCCATAATGATTCCTCGCTATGTGAACCCTAATACATGGTAATACTATATGAACCCTAACACATGGTAATTGCTATGTGAATCCCTAATGTAGGGTAAATGCTATGTGAATCTCTAATGTAGGGTGATTGCTATGTGAGTCCCCAATGCAGATATGATGAGAAGATGAGCATAGCCAGGAATGGGCTATGATGTTCTGTACATTGAAAATGTTCTATAGACCTTATAAGCTTTCATATGTCTTGTTGCCTATTAAGGGGTAATAAGAGGTGATATGAGCTTTGTGAACTATGTGCAATACTTTGTGTAGCAAGAATTATAATGTCCTTGGTCAGATGACCTGAAGGTATGAAGTTACTCAATAAGTGGTAACAAGTGTTCTATGATGAGATAAGGGTTTAAATACCCAGATTCTATAATCATAATGATGAATGTGTTAAGAAGAGGAATTGTACTTGATGAGTTGAGGGATTGAGATCCCAATACATTGAGAAAAGAGTGTGGCTACATGCCATGACTCCACTATGACAATGCCAGGCTTTAGATATATGATCTAAGCCTGAAGAGAGTTAATGATGTGATAATGATTCTGTAGTGGATAAATGTTATACATGTTCTTCATATTCCCTAATGGATATGTGATATGATGCTCTTTCAAGTTATAGCTGCAATGCTGAATAAGATTAATGTTCTAATCTGCTAGACATTAAAATATATGCTGCCATATAAATATGGTTCCTCCATTCATAATTATCTTCTTAAGTTGCAATAATAATGTTACTGGCAGAGAGTTATAACTCTCGCTGGGGCAATTTTTATAATTGTCTCACCCCCGTGGGAACCACATTTTTAGGTGAACGCGGACAAGGAGACAGGAATCCTTCAATAGGTGAAGGACAACAACAGCTGCAGGGACAACAGTGAAGTCTCAGGTGGAGACATTGGCTGTTATGTCGTGATTAGATGTATATAGAGTCCTATGTGTCGTCTCTGTACTCTCGGGTCCTCAGAGTAGTAGTTAGTGCTTTTAAGATTTTGGCTCAGTGCCTTGAGATTTTATTTTGCCTATGTTGAGCTTACCAGTGTAGCTGATGTTGTAAATCTAGAGAAGAGATAGTACAAGACATGTACTCTGAAACAGAATGTAAATGTTATACTTTGGCTCTTGAAGAAAAAGATTTGCAATGTGTGGATCTCTTCGCAAAAAGTTTAATTTTTAGTGATTTTCGCTAATCCGCTGCTTAATAAACGCTTCCGCATTAGTTAATCTTGTTTTTGCAATTCGGTCACTACATGTAAACTTTGTAATTTCAATTGTTAATGGTTATATTCTATTTTTATCTCATTCTCCATAGATTGCTTGTTGGTTTGTGTGTGAAATTACCTAGGAATTTAGGCAAATTGCTTATATGTGTGAATTTTGGGATTTGCCCCTAGGTCCAATTCTTGGATCCCTAGGTTGCCTTCCATCTTCCTACATCTTAATCCATCTCCCTAAACCTAAGTGAGAGATCTAAGTAGCTAGATTAGATAATTCTAGTGCAATTATCATGGAGCCTTCTCAAGGATAGAATGTGGGGGAATTGGGGTCCAAAACCCTAATCTCACCTCCCCATTACTACCCTCGGCCCCTAATTGCCCTAGGAATTCCTAATCTAGAAGCCTAGACTTGATTAGACTCTAATTGGATTGAACCTAACCCCTAACCCAATTGAGCCTCATAATGGTAGTAGGGGGTGTTAGGGACTAGTTCCCCTATACACAACCTAGCATATCCATGGCCAGTTAGTAGCTTAGGTTAATCCATTAGACTCTAACTTGTTGTTTGGTTTGGATAATCTAAATGGAATCATAATGTTCATATGTCACCCCCAACTTAAGTGATAAGTTCATACCCCTAAACAGCCCACACATCTCTTTACTGCTTAAAACCCTAGTTCTGTGCTTGCTTAGCTTAGTTAGTTCTTTTCTTGCTTAGTTAGCTTCTTGCCTTGCTCTTGCCTTGTTTATGCCAGTTTAGTTCTTTAATTGCTCTTTTGCTTTTTTCTTGCTTGCCTTAGCATAATTTTTCTTTTCATACCTAGCTTAGTCCTTTCTTTCCTACTTAGTCTTAATCTAGTCTAGGGTTAACGTAGATTTCATTCTTGCCATTAATTCCTCACTTTCTCATAGTAGTTTAACAATTAAAACAACATTTAAACCATTAACCCTAGTCTCTGCAGTATGAACCTTGCTAAACTAACCTAGCTCTAGCGCCCCCTCTTTTCCCTGTGGATCGACCCTTTACTTGCCACCTTCCTATACTACAACACGACCCTGTGTGCTTGCGGGTGTAGTTGTTTTAGTAGACATAGGTAGCTAGTTTAGGTTTATAAATTTTGAAAGAAAAAACTCACTGTGCATTCCGACCTCGTGGGGCGCATCTATTCAATCGAGTAGTGTGTTAGCACCACTAGCGGAATCACACCACAAAGCCTAGTGCCTCCACCTGATGGGAGGAGGTATAACCCAATTTTTGAATAATATTATTTGCATTGACCCCACTGCAGCGTGGCTCAATGATGGCTAGGATATTAAGCATGTACCTTCTTTTATATTCCTTCAACAAGATTAGTTTATCCGTGGATCCTGCTCCTTGAATGTTCTAACAGATGATGTTAGTCATTAAGATAGTATACAAAGGAAGTGCAATCATCTGATTGCAGCAAGGAGGCCCAATGCATCCACCTCCCCATCCATAGAGGTGTCTGCACCTGGATCATCTACTTCGAAGGACAGAACTTTTTTGACGAAAGGATTAAGTTTCCCGCCACCGCCGCCGATCTTAGCCAATTTCCCTTTTTTTGTTCTCTTCCTGGACTCAGTGTTTGGTAGAAAACTCTCCTATTGCGGAGAATCACCCCTCCACTACCTCCATGAGACCCCCACTCAAAGCCGTTTGGGATCTCATTTGAAGCAATCAGGATACTAGCTTGAAATTTGAAAGATTCTAGGAGTTTTTGAGTAGGCCTCCCATCGACGATTTCATCGTCCACAAGTGTCACAGCCGTATCA
This sequence comes from Alisma plantago-aquatica, assembly GCA_963693085.1. NCBI lineage: Eukaryota > Viridiplantae > Streptophyta > Magnoliopsida > Alismatales > Alismataceae > Alisma > Alisma plantago-aquatica. The sequence goes on along the minus strand of OY856413.1, from coordinate 808,670,808 downwards.
TCTTTCATCCTCTTGGACATAGCAGACGAGGAGGGGCCGAGCAGGGGCTTGCCTGAAGTCAGGTCATCAAGTGCTTTAGGATTCTTTGAGGTTTTTTTCTTGTTCTTTCGGGTGGTCAAGACTTCCCATTGATCATCTGGAGAAGCTTGCTTATCATTAGTGTGTTTGATAACTTCTTTGTCAGGTTGAGGTGGCTTTTTCCCTTGGAGGCTTCATCTGAATGGGAAACATGGTTCTGTTTTGTATGGGGTTTCCTCGATGGCATTTTGGCGTGGATGGCATCTGTATATATTGGAGTTGAGATGAGTGGCACAACAGAAGGCCCAGTCAGTCCATTTGCACTAGGGAACTGTGGACTAAACTTGCAGTCTCCCTCAGTGTGGCCGAGACGACCACACTTCATGCATAGAGTTGGTAAGTTCTCGTACTCCAACCTGTAGACTTCTCCATTGCGTTTGATAGGAGGGAGGAGGGGCTTTGATGTACCCACCTCAACGGCAATCCTGGAAAACTTATCATGATGTCCAGACTGGGTAGTTGTATCAATTTTGATGGATTTGCCAATGAGGTCACCAATGCTCAAGAGGAGTTGATTTTGGAATAGATATATCAGTAGATCAACAATCTTAGCCCAGACGACAAGTTTACATGGGATTGGATCTAAAGTTTGGAACTCCTTCAACCATGACTGGACTGACAGATAATGGTTGAAGATCATCCATGGGCCTCCGATCATGGCTCAGATGAAGTCTTCATTGTTAGCTAGTTGGATTATATAATATCCCATATCTAGATCTATCGCTCAAAACTCTCAAGAGAGAGCCTAGAGGATGGCAATCATGTTCATTAAAGTGTTGAAGCTAACATTAGTGCCAATGACTTTGATGATGACCGCAAACTTCCAAGGCTCCATTAGCGGGGGAAGTGATGTGGGGTTGATTGTGATAGTCGATACGTATGTCTTTAGCCTTGAGCAAATTCGAAGGGACTTGGGCAAGGGATGACGGTGCCTTAGTTGTGCGGCTGATCATTGCATCTTTATAGGATTTAGGGTTTTGAGATGAAGGGACGTCGATCGACTCCATGGAGACGTCTTAGTCTACTTCCTATGTTGGGACATGATCACTGCTTGCGTGTAGATGAATTTTTCCATTGCTAGATGACGGACGAGGGGCAGAGTGGATGTCGCTGCAACTTCCACAGCCATCACCTCTTCTGCCTCTACCTCCGAGCCCTAGCATCGGTCCCCCAGTTTTCTATCCAATTCTTGCTTATTACTAATTTGATTCTTCTAAGGACATGCACAAAACATTTTTTAGATAAAGGATATTAAAGGTTATATAATTCCTAACATACCAAAAACTTGAATTATTCAAGAATGAGACATCACGTTTGTCTTGGATGTCATCATGGGGCTTGGTATATTAATGTGTTGATGTATAAAAAATTAAATGTTGTTGTAGTTAAACCATTAAATTATATTTCTACAAGTATGCAAATAATAGATGTCATACTTGTATTTATTTTGGTTTTTAATTTCCTTATTATTACTTTATTAATATTTTTATTCTCGTTTTCATTTATATGACCTATTGAAGATGAATTATTTAATTGTGGCTCCTACATATCACATAACCTACTAACCATGAGACTAGGAAATGGGTTGAGGATTAAGCATTGCTAAACATCACTCTTAACGTTCTCTAATTGAAAACATTTGGGTTTGTAAAATGAATGCATTGATTTGAAACTTTATCTCATTGAAATTATCTCAATGATAAAGATGCAGATTAAAATATCTATACAAAATCTCATGTTTTCATGTACACCAATCTTAATAGTCTTAGAAATGTTTTGTGAACAAATATGTATTCTTACACATTATCATCTACAATTTTCTTCTTTCAATATAAGAAATTAGAGTGCTATTGATTGATTGAAGTCAACTAGTCAAATACTCGTCTCTTTTTATAGAACTACTCTAATTAACCTACATCTCCAACTCACGTGGTTATGCAATGATTTTTGTTAGTAGAAGGGTGAGCTACTCTACTAGTTACTGAGTAAAACAAGAACATAATATTAAAAATTGAACTACAAACTTAATGTTCTTCATAAAATTCGAATTAAAAGTATATAGTAATGATGAATAAAAAACTAATTGTGCAAAAATTTACAACTAATATGATAGTGACCAATTTTAACTGTAGGAAATATCAAAATGTTAAAATTTGAAATATCAGATTATATTTCTATTATAGTTAAATTTTTTGATAATGAATTCCACTGAAAAAAGGAGCAATCAGAGTTCAATAAGAAAGATATCACATTTTAATGAAACATGTACAACTATCCAATGTGAGTAGTAAATCAATTTGAGAAACACTCAACGTGCAAGAACAACTTGTGCACAATGTGTTTTATGTTCTCAATCAATAGACTCACTCGAGCATTCTCCTAATTGACATGCAACTTGCAGCACATATGCAACCTAATATGAGCACCTTTAATGCAACTATTGCATAGTACCACATCATCACCCATTGCAACCAATCACTAGATGGGTCATAAATATTGATATTATTAATATAATTTGAAAAAAAAAATTCAAGACTAATAACTCAACTTTTCAGACAAACGATTGCATAAAATGTCCCATAGATTAATGAGAGGTTGATTCTTAGGGTGATCCTTAAGATAAAAGTGAATCCAAAGAGATCTAGTCGTACATAATTCGAGGTAAGCTTATAATAATAGTTATATTTTTCTTCTTTTCATTATTCTTGGTTAATGTCATCAATAAGTGTGGTTGATGACATTCATCTTCTCTTTCCCTTCATCTTTATCATGCTATTAGATCTTGTAAGTGTCTAAAAAAGGTAGCATCCTGCAAAGTGTTTGTTTTGGTATTTTCAACCCTAGTTTATGCTTTGTTGTTTAGGTCAAGGTAGATAAAGGTTAGTCATGTGATTAGAAGCTATAATGGAATTTGGGGTGAGTTAGAAATTATCTTTTATCCTTTATTTATATAAATTAGTATTGAATTCATAAAGTGCATGCAAAACCTTATATGTTATTTATTTTTGTCGTAAAGAGGTTAAACCTAACTTTTTAGTTGGAGGATTGCCTTATTTACCCTATTTGTCATATTTGACAACTATCTTCAACTTCAAATTTTTTATGAAATTTTATGTTCATATTTGATAATAAGTATGTAGACATACGAGTATTGGTTTTTTTCCTAACTTTTACAAAAATGATGTATATATGACATATGTGATTTAAAATGTAAACTGTTCCAAGCCATTTATCTATGACATTACATCTGTAGTTCATCCCAGTTATTTTGTATTATTAGCTAGTCAACTTAAAAAATCTATGATATTGAAATTAATTAAAATAAATTCCATTATTAAAAAAATGTGGGTTAAATTCTTAGGTATAGAAATCAACTTTGCTCAATACATTAAAAAATTATTAGTTCAATTAAAGAATTTGCTAGACACTAGATGCCATGAACACTATCCAATCCAACATTGATCTCTACACCATGAATGTGGAATTATTTATACTAATTGGAAGTGTCTAGGATGAGGTAGTTGAAAATTACCAGTGGGGCATGTTGAACTTTACCAACAAGGACAGTCTCTTTAAGATATTATGATATTCAACATTAACTAGATCTTCTGGTGCTTCATAATACAGTTCAATTAGTTGACATACTACTAGGTGAGTTATCTCTTAATGACCCGCTCATGTATGTAGTAGGCCAAGTGGTTTATTCATCATTCTAAATATCTAGGTTTAGTGGAGTCCAAATTATGTGGTTAATTAGTTTTTATAGGCATGAAGGCAAGATGTGGCAAGTGTGTGTCATTGTAGGATGGTGGAACAATTTAATAGAATTAGAGTCCTACGTGTACTCTAAGTTCTAGGGGGTTAGATCATAGCTTGATACCATATTTAAATATACTATGGTACACCTCATGTGGGTTAGAGAATCATAAAAGAAATTAGAAACTAATAAATGGATTTTGTCATTTACTTTTTGCAATTATTATCAACATTCCTGACGTGTTGGATATCTTATAGATTACAACTTTTGTGTTTATATTCTTAAATATAAAATTTGATTAGCATGATAAATATTTATTATTAGGGATTTTTGGTGACTTTCCCTACGCGAAGAAAGTATCCCACACACTCTACTAAAACATCATTTTAGGTATTGGTTCAACTCACCATGAGGAGTTAGAAGCTAGTTTCTCAAGAAGTAGTTAGATTAGTTAAATACTTTCCAAACCTTACCTGGTCCAAATACTATATAACTAAGGATGAAAGAAGTTTTGCAAGAATTTGTACTTGTTGTATATTAATACCAGATTTAGTTTCCTTTAGTTCAATCATGTTGTCGAAATGAAACTCAATATTGTACTCATTATTTTCATGCTAAAACTAGATGTTATCTATTTAGTTTGCAAGATATTTCATCCGTTACATTTTAAGGAAAAAATTTTAAGAATGATTTTCTATCTAGTGATAAAGTGGATGGTTTGTATAATAACATATTGACTAGATTTTATTGTAGTTAATGGGTTTGGGTGGCTTCAACTTTTGTATTATAGCCATGTTTGGGACAAAGGTGGTATGAGAACAATGCTATTGGGATGCTTTTCTCTAGGATTTTTGAATATTTTAATATATATGATTCTATTTTTTATATGTAGCTAGTAGGAAGATGATGTAGTCATGGTGAAAAGGTGGATGAGAGACATTTTTTACATGACCCTTAAATAATAGATCAAAGTGGAGAAGATAGTAATGAGGTAGTGAGAAACTGTCTTATCATTTTGGGGACCATGGAATATATATAATATCAACAAGAGGTATGCATATTATAATAAGATCATGATGAGATCCTATATGTAGGTCAAGATGCTCGATGTCACATAGTCTTTTGGGAAAACAAACCCATCTGTGGAGGATGAGTGAATTCAACATATGCAAATAGTTTTTCACCTCATGGAGTTATTTATGTTCTTGGTTATCGTACTAACAAATTCCCTAGGGGTGAAATCTCTAGGTTTTACCTCAACTTATCATATGACAGTCCCACCCACAAGAGGATAGATCTTATCATAATATAGTTCAGGATTGAACACAAAGTACAACATAGTTAAAATGATGTAATCAAGGTAACCACATAAGAACTAGTATTTAATACAAAATGAGGTCTTGTTGATTATACAAATGTTGGAATAACAATAGGGCAGAATGGATTTCACCACTGCTACCTATCATTCACCCTCTCACTGCATCATAATTAGTACAACATAAAAATGTTGAGATAGGTCAAAACCCCCTTTTTTCATTCAGTTTAAGTTAATACATCTATTACTCTAAGCTACTTATATAATTACCTATAGTTCACTTTCCTATCACCTCAAAAAATGCCTATCTGAAGTTATCATCAAGGGTTTAACATGTATCAAATCATATGCTAGACCTTACCTTATAATTTATCTTCACCTTAGATCTGATAAACATGCAAAACAATTGGATAAATAAGATTTTCAAGCATATAAACATTTGATCCATAACAAGTAATGTTTATAGAGACATAATCAATAGTAGAAAAGAGAAAAATTGAGTAATAGGGTTTTTCTCCTCGCCCTTAGAGGATTACTTGATCATGGTAGCAATATCAAGTACAACAATGTAATAGAGAAGGAATGACATTGTAAAAATAGAATATGAAGGCAAAATTATTGTGTGGGGTATCCCTTCTTCAGTCATGGAATGAAGTTGACAATATCCTTTCATTGTGATTGGATATTCTACTATGGGGCAGAGTGGGTGGAGTATGATGGTCGATGGATGGGTGGAAGATGTTCTAACTTCCTTATAGGTATGAACCTTTGAGTCTAATAGAATGTTGTGATCTTTTTTATTTATTAATTGATTAAAGAAACCAGTGAAAAATGACGATGAATGTTGAACATTACTTTTATCCTCCAGACAACGTCAGAGGCAAATCCTTTTTCATCAGGACATGACCATTTATTTATAGGTATCTATAAAGCACATGTCTTTTCGAAAGGCACAAACTACACAAGCAACCACACCAAACATGCACCAAATATAGACAAAACAAAGAGAAACAAGCAATCTTGAGTCATAATCAAAATACAGGATATCATACCAAAAACTCATAAGACATTGTCAACCACAAAGTAAAGGTACATAAGATTAAGAATACAACACCAAACATGTCCTCTCATATTAGGAACCACAAACCAACCAAACAATGATGAGTTGATAAAATAGTATGCCTTAGATATAGTGCCCAAATGTCTAATACATGATAGTCTACAAAAAGATATATGTATGATCACTCTAATAGACTATAAAACTAAACATCTATGACATCTACTACATCAACTATTTCCTCCTCATCATCATCCTTGGGATGATTACCCTCGTCATCATCAGATGGTGCAGCAGTGGAAAAAGTTGTAGCCTAACCATCATCACCATCAAAAGAACCATCATCACCCTCATCAGAGCCATCAACATCCTCATTATCATCTACTTCTTCCTCAGCATCCTGGCCAGGCATCTCCTCATCAACAAGAGGTCCAAAAGCATGAGTACCAGGACATATGGCATTCTGCTCAACCCATGACATGCCACATGCATGTAATGCATTTTCTTGTGGAAAGGTGGTTGAGGACACTCCATCATATCCAACAAGAAGAGAGACAACAGGGCCAACAAGCAGAACCAAAAGAGGAAGAGCACTAGGGGCAGGGGTAGGTCCATCGTCAGTAGTAGTAGGGGGTGCAGTGGAAGCAGCATGAGGTGGAGGGTTAGGGTAGAACTCACTGTATGCATAGGAGTCATAGTCATCTCTATTATAAGCCTGGTAGGTAGGGTAGGGCTGGTTGCAGAATAGATTCATATGAGACATGATCTGGAATAGGTCATGGTGGAGATAATCCTAAACCTAGAGGTTATAAGCATGTTAATGTATCACATATCCCATGAGGGATTCATTGTATACAAAAAATGAGGCACAGTATGGTCACGATTCTTGTGCTAGTGGAGGGGTCTGGTTGGAGGTAGAGGCACCTGGTGTGGTGGAAGAAGAGGTAGGTAGAAAGGTCTTCTTGATGTCTGTCTCACTAATGCAAGCCCCTATATGACTTGGTTTGTATCCAAGGTCATGCATGGGGTAATTTTCATTATGGTGAGTAAGCATACCACAATTCTGGTTAGGATATGGGAGATGGGTTCCATTGGTATTTTTCCCAGAGTCAAAGTTGGTGATATGATGTAGAATGTAGTGAGCCCACTTAACTCCAATATCATTCAAGAGATAATACATGATCACCTCCATGTTCTCTGCGATCTCCATTTCATTCATCTTAGGATGGATATTGTAATTGACCACTAAGGCAGTCAGTCGTATCTTGATATCAACGGAAGAGGAGGGTAGGGTTGACTTGTTCCTATATGAGACGTCTGGATTCTTCAGGAACTTATGGATGTCATGAAGGGTAAGCGGGGGATCAAATCTCTTGTAGAAACCTTCAGGAACCAAAAGGTCATGGTAAGAAGGATAGAAAGCAACCCAAGAAGCAATGATGTTATTACCAAAGAAGTAGGTATTCAAAGAATCTTTAGAGATTGTTATCTTGGTACCGATGATCATTGAAGTAAAAACAACTTGGGTATTAGGTGGTGGTACATGGGTGGTGTAATTCGATGTCATATTTCCATAGAATTCACAAACCGCCTTCGTGCTTGACATAGAATTTGTGAAGCACAAATGCTCTACACATAAAACATTTAGGTGATGTTAAATCTCTTTGATCACCTCAGTCAATGCAAACTGAGGTTCAAACAAGGCTTGAATGGAAAGGGAGTCCTAAGGAGGAGTTTCTTGTACCTATTCAAATCTTGATCTAAGAAGAAAGTGGTGCCATCAAAGGATACATGTCTAGGAGCAGCTGGTGCGGAGCTTGCTACAGCTGGGGGGGGTCTCTTCCTATAGTTGGAGGCCATGAGATCAGAGATAGAGAAGTAACCACCAAATGAAAGAGGAAACACACAAGGTAGGTCGGCAAACCACCTAGGTCATTGGTTAGAGAAGTAAGGAAGGATGATATAGGGCTAGAAGGGTGTAGGAGTGGATGGTAGAGCCTAGGGTATGAGTATAAGCACTGAGAAGGGTTTTAGGTCAAATTTTCTCTAGTTGAGAGGGTGAAAAGTCGGCTGATACCCTTTATAAATTTGGCCTGGTGCCATTTTCGGTTGAGTTCTAAAATTGGGAAACTTGATTAGTTGGGTATTTCATCTTTGTCCTCCGCAAAGGATTAGTCTAGTTGTATCAGGTCAAACTCGACTGATTAGCATATTGTCCCAAAACATAGAAAATTTTAGTTTTAAGCCTCTAGAGTGCTATATAAATTTATTTTCCAAGCTTGTCATGTATTTTAAACATACTGAGGCACATTTAACTCACCATTGGCTATTATTTTATGGTAAAACTTTTGTTTGCAAAAAATAGCCAAAATTAATTGAAACAAGGCATGAAAACATATCAAATATAGCACTTAGCAAGCATTAGGTGAGCAAGACATTCACAAGACATATAAGTAGTAAACATCTATCTAGATTTGCATGGCAATATCATCAAGCCCAGTTATAAGTAGTTTTTATATAAGAAAAGTAAATTTATCTCTAGCTATAGGTTTAGCGAAAATGTTTGCAAGCTAATTCTCTATGTCCACATGTGTGATATAGGTATCATTTTTGGCAATGTGGTCATGAAGAAAGTGATGATGAACCTCTATATGTTTAGATATACTATGCAATATAGGGTTATAAGACAGATTAATTGCACTAGTATTGTCACAATAGATGAAGCATAAAAATGAATGTTAAAGTCTCGGAGCATTTTCTTCATCCATAGGATTTGGGAACAAAAACTTCTAGTTGCAATATATTCAACCTCAGTAGTTGAAAGAGACACAATGCTTTATTTCTTAGAGAACCAAGATACTAGGCAAGGTCCTAGGAAGAAGCAAGTGCCACTTGTGCACTTTCTATCAATCAAATAACATGCATAATCAACATCACTATAGGCAGTACGAGTAAAGTCCCTTGACTTGGGATACCATAGTCCAAAATATTGAGTTTTGTCTAGATATCTCAAAATCCTCTTAATCTCTATGAGATGTGATTTTCTTGGACTTTATTGAAAGAGAGCACACAAGACAACACTAAACATTATGTTAGGTCTAGATTTAGTTAAATAAAGTAAACTTCCAATCATACCTCTGCAGAGCTTCTTATCCACTTTCTCACCTTCTTCATCTTTGTTAAGCTTGGTCATGTTTGACATGGGGGTGTCCATAGGTTTGGTGTTCTCCATCCTAAATAATTTAAGTAGTTCACTAGTGTACCTGCCATGGTTGATGAAGTTACCTTCCTTAGTTTCCTTGATTTTAAGGTCGAGGAATAAAGTGAGCTTCCCCATCATGCTCATCTCAAACTCACTCTACATAAGATAACTAAACTACTTGCAAGGATCATGATCAGTTCCACCAAAAAAAATATCATCAACATAATTTTGAATAATTAAGAAATTGCTAGAAGTGTGTTTTAGAAACATGGTAGAATCGACTTTATCCATGATATATCCATTGTCTAGCAAAAAGTTCTTTAGTTTCTCATACCGATATCTAGGGGCTGGTTTGATTCCTTAGAGATATTTTTGTAAACAATAAACATGCTTAGGCAATTTATCATGTTCAAAGTTGGGAGGTTGAGCCACATAGACTTCCTCCTCAACTGTACCATTCAAATATGCACTTTTAACATCCATTTGATAAAGCAAGAAATTCTTACAACTATTAAAAGCAAACGGCATTCTAATAGATTCAAGTCTAGCAATAGGTGCATAAGTTTCATCAAAACAAATACCTTCCTATTGGTTGTAACCTTGAGCTACTACCTTTCTTTGTTCCTTACCACATTTCCACTTTAATGAAGCTTATTGCGGTACACCCACTTGGTGCCAATGATCTTTCTATCACTTGGTCTTGGCACTAGGATTCACACATTGTTCTCTTCAAACTTCTCTAACTCTTCTTGCATGACTAGGATCCATTCATCATCCTTGAGAGCTTCTTTGAAATTCTTTGGCTCAAGTTGTGAGATGAAGGCATTGTTGGCTTATTCTTTGTTCAATGCAGCCCACATCCTCACCCTTTCAAAAGAATTACCCAGGACGATCTCTTTTGGATGATGCTTTGTAAAGCGGGGATTTGGATCCCCTCTTTTATTATTCTTTATCTTCTTCATTAACTAGCACCTCTTTTCCTTTATCAACAATGTTTAGCTCTTTCAAATGAGGGATCACCTCATCTACAACATCATCATTAACAATATTCTTGGAAATAGATATGTTAGTCTCAACAAATTTAACATTGATAGATTCTTCTACTTTACATAATTCAATGTTAAACACTCTATAAGCCTTGCTAGTAGTGCTATAGCCAAGAAATAAAGCCTTGTAAGATTTTTGATCAAACGTGTCGAGGGAATCCTTGGTATTCAAATAAAAGAAAGGAAAATAAAAAACATGAAAGAAGTCTATGGAAGGCTTTCTACCACACCGTAGGTCATAGGGGATTTTCATTAAACGCGGATGAGTGAAAACCAAGTTTTGTGCAAAACATTAAGTACTAACAACTTTGGCCAAAAAGTTCTTTGGAGTATCATAATGTAGAAGAATAGTCCTAGACATTTCCTTAGTGACCTATTCTTTCTCTGTACAACCCCAATTTGTTGAGGTGTTTGAGGTGAAGAAAGTTATGTGCATTCCAAAATTCCTCACCAAACTATTCAAACAAGTCATTTTCAAATTCACCCCCATGGTCACTATGTATAGAGATGATTCAGTAAGAAGCTTCATTTTAAATCTATTTGCAAAAATTTGAGAAACATCAACAATATCACTTTTTGAAAGAAGAAAGAAAGTCCAAGTATAGCGGGAGAACTCATCGACAATCACTAGACAATACTTTCTACCACAAAGTGATTGCGTACACATTGGTCCAAAAAGATCAATGTGAATAAGTTCAAGAGCTCTCTTAGTGATAAGGACTCCTTTGGATTTGAAGAAGGACCTGGTTTACTTTCCTTGGGTACAAGGTTAGCATTCCTCATCCTTTTGCAAAATCCAATTTAGGTAGTCCCTTAACTGATTCTTTTTTGCTAAACTTCTTGAATTCATGCATATTTACATGACCAAGCCTATGATGCGACAAATAAATACCATTTGAATTGGAAACAAGACATCTACCAACAATAGGCTTAACAGTGTTAAGAACAATAATGTGTATATTACCATTTCTAGTTCCCTTGTTAATAACATTATAGGAGAGGGAATATACAGGCAAGCATTCAAAAGAGGTAAAAAGAACAAGATAGTCATTATCACACAATTGACTAACACTAATTAAATTGTGGTGTAGGCCATCCACAAGAATAACATTCTTGATGCATAATGAATCATCTACATCACCCTCACCTATCACTTTACCTTTGTTGTTATCACCAAATGTCACCGATCCTCCTTTCTTTTTGTGAATTGGTTGAAGTGGTTGATTTCACTTGTCATATGCTTTGATCAACCACTATCAACAATCCATTTTCCTTTTACCTATAAGAAAGGAAGATGTTGGTGCCCAATTTAAACCTTGGGATCTGGTGTTATCTTGGAGACCCATTTTCATTTTTGGGTTGGTCCCCTTCTTTGTATATGGACAATAAGTAAAGTAATGGTCATCACTCTTGCAATGCACACAAGCCATAGTGTTCTTAGAGTTGGATGACTCTCCATGGAATATAGGAGGTCCCTTACTCTTTTTCCTATCCTTTCCCTTTCTCTTGCTCTATGGAGCTTCCCCTACATATCTCAAACCACTTTAACCACTATGTTTGGCAGAGTGATCTAGAACTTCATTGAGGGACTTTTTCTCTTTGAGGAATTTATGCAAGGAGGCTCTTAGTTTGTGATTATCATCACTAAGAGTATTTACATTGTAAGATAATCTAGCAATATCATCTTGTGCATGAAGTAAGTCGACCTCCAAATAGAGGGCTTTAATAGTATGATAATCTTTTTCTAAAGTAAGACTAGCAACTTCATTACTTGGCAATAAAGGTCTATCTTCATGGTCACTAAGGGCTTCATCTTCACTTGAAGAAGGAGAATTAGACCAACATGCTTGTTGTTGGAGAAGGAGTGCTTCCATTTGAGCTTTGAATGCACTATCTTTGAACTTCTTTAATTCCTTCTCTTCTTTCTTTTCATCTTCATCTTTCTTATCAAGCCTTGGCTCATGAGCTTGGATTTTCCAATGATCTCTTCGGTGGAGATGTCACAAAGACTTCTAACTTCTTCAGTGGATAACACCTTGGATTCCCATATTTTTGGGAGAGACCTTAAGATCCTGGAGTTGATGGTCCCCTTGTCCATGGTGTGGCCCAATTGAGCAATTATTTTGATGATGATGTTTAGCCTTGTGTACATATTCACCACTCTCTCCTTCTATCCCATCTTCAAGTTTTCAAGGAGAACCTTGACCATGTAGATCTTGGAATCCTTGACTTGCTTTGTACCTTCATATTTGTTGCACAACTTATACCAAATCTCATTGTTGTGTCCTAAGTGGAGATGTGGTTGAACTCATAGGGGATGAGCGCTACATAGGTGATTCTTATTGACTTTGGATTCAATTGTGCTTTCTTGAAGGTAGTTTCATCCCAACTAGATATCTCCCCTATCGGCTCCTTGTATGGAAGAATCACCACCTTCCATTCATTCCTTGAAAGTAGAATTGAATCCTTCATTCCAAATCAAGGCAATTTATGCCATCAAAGGTCAGAGGTCTCATGGAGAAGCCTCCCTCTAGGTTGAGGGACCCAAATAGGTTATCGCCCATCTTCTCAACTTGTAGGAGATCTTGTCAGAGAAGACCATGGCTCTAATACCACTTGTAGGATCAAATGGGCTCTAAAGGGAGGGTGAATCGAGTTAAAAACACTTGCACACAATTTGTTATAACTTCAAGTTAAAACTATGTGTGGGATTGCAAATATTGAATTTGTAGTGCAACTAAACATACATAACAAGGATGAGAGAGATTTAATAAATACAAGAACACAAGCTATTTAGAGGGGTTCCAATCTCCAAACTAGGAGATAGTCAGTCCACTCCCTAGAGAGGTCAAGGTCTAGGATTTTCGGCCCATGTATACTTACATTCTATTATAAGACATACAAGATGACATTCATTTTTCGGGTCAAGGATACCCAACCTTACTTTTGAGGACAAGGGATCCAATAACCAACCAAGGTCTTACCTTACCGGAGAGCTCAAGTCTTCTGCCTCTACAAGGACTTACCCACTCTTCCAAGCAACTTGACACTTTCACCAAGGAGATCCCCTTATTGCACTAAGTCTTTTTCTTTGAAGGATTTACCCACTTGTACTCCTAGATCTTCATCCTAGACCTTCTCTTTCACCTTGGAGAAGCTTTTTCACCTTTTTCTATAGCTTGAAGAATCTTGCATCTTCTCCTTCACTTGGAGAAGCTTTCACCAACTTGATCTTAAAGAAAGGGGTGGGGAAAAGGAAGCTTTAAGAGCTTTCCAAGTTTACAGTGAAGTATCTCTCACACATAGATCCTATTCGACTCATAATGACATTTTGATTTGCTAACAAGAGAGATAAAGGGGCTCAAGTGGAGTAGATGCACTAAACTATATCTAGGAGCATGAATAGCATGAAGGAGAAACCATGGAATGAACTCCAAGAGGTCTTATTTATCAGTGAGGGTGTCCACTAGAGGGTAGGAGAACTAAGGGACATTTTCTGGACATTTGGGGTGTTGCAACAAATATAATTTTGAGTTTTGCAACACTCCAATGATTAGAATTACTTTTTTTGCACTTTCCATATAGTGCATTCGGTCGAGTTTCAATAAAGTTAACTCGACCAATTGCACTTTGCGACAAATCTAATTTAAAGCATCAGTCGAGTTTATCCTGGATGAAGCTCAACCAAACACTTAAATAAGTTTTTCTTAGTGTAGGTATCGATCGAGTTTTTAGTATGGCAAACTCGATTGAACATGAATTTTCACAAAATCCATCCAGGAGATCGGTCGAGTTTGTTACATGTAAAAATCGATCAAAAAATCCCTCTAGTGAATTTTGGAAAATGTCATTAGAGTGATTAAATGTTTGAATTTAGGGATCCTAATTTTTATTATCTTAGTTATAGGTCATTACATTAATGCAAATTATTACAAAAATCATCTTAACAGTTTATGGTGTTTTCCAAAAAAGTGGATTTTATTGCTTTTGACTTGAACTTGATCAAGCTTGGTCTTGATTGAAATGATCCTTTTTATGTACCTAATGCCTGAAATCAATCTCGAATATACATGTTAGATACATATGAATGGAATGGTTAAGTCATTATCAAAATATGGACAATGCGTACCTCTCAGGTCAACATAGTGATCACCTATTGACAACATGTCCCTTATGTACATATGGACTGCCTTTCACATTAACACCTCAAGCCTTATCTACTCATGGAGTGGTCAATTGCTGAATCTCATGAGAATTAAGTACCCATGCATGGTTTTGTCCCGACCCTATGGTCCTTATGTACTTAGGTAATGATAACTTCCTAACCCCTTGCGTCTTATATACCTTTTACAATCCCTATTTGACCCTAGGGTTGACTTAGGGCTCTACCCTACCTAGGGTTCATTGAGATGCCACAACTATATTTCTTTTATTAATTACACCTTGTTCCAAGACTAGGGTCTTCAATTATATTTCTATATTCCATTACTCATCCTTCTCAAGGAGAGTCTGTCACTTAGATGAATTTCATATAATTCTTTATAATGTGGTATTTTCCATTACACATTTTCCTTGAGATTTTTCTAACCAAGTTTTCAGTCTTATATATTTATGCATTCAGGGCGTTAGGCCAAAGGCACACCCTTCTTTTCCTAAATTGGTGGAATCAAGTTTTATATACCTTAGTTTAAGGGCCTTACATTTATTAAATGTAGTTTACTTGCATTACATACCTACCCTAAGATTTATATCACCAATGTTTTTATGTACAGTTGTTTTGTAATTACATTTTCTTAATTCTCAGAATGAGGTTGGTCAACTCACCCTTCCAGGGAGGGTCCTATCCTAGGATGCCTTCTTGGTTTATAGGAGGAGGTTAGGCTTTCTAGACACTACCTAACCCCATAGACATAGGGTTATGCCTACCCCATAGGTCTTTTATGATTCTTGGGTTGACCCATCCCAAGTGGATCCACCATCCCTAAATGTGAGTTGAGGGTCTTACATTTTTCCATATGTTACCATTGATTACCTAGGTTTTACATATAGATGTTCAAAAGACTTTACATGAATCATGCATGCATTACCCCATGTACTTTGATGCATGGAATAACTAGGGTATCTAATTTTGTAGGTAATGAGATTGGTTCACCCAACCCATTTTTATATCCTCTTTCATTTTTCCCCAACTTAGGGTTTCTATGGGTACGAAGGCTATTTTACCTGCACTACTTCCATTACCCATTATTAGTGCTTAGGGTTAAGGTTAGGGATTACACCCTAGACCATAGGGTTTTAGATATCCCTTGACCCACTTAGGATTTTCCTAAACAAATGCTAGCTCCATCTAGGGCTTACCCTTACAAGTTAAAACCCATCAAACACTATTTTCCCTAACTATATCCCATTTGTACATTAATTGGAGCAGGAAACCTTAATCCTAATGTTGGCTTTTTGGATATTCCACACTCACATTTTGATGATACAAATATTTTCCAAATTGTATTACTAACATGTATCAAGTATTTCAGGTGGTCAAGGAACTAAGTCAAGATCAAACTACAAAGACCTTGTAATTTTATATATTTGGATGCTTGGAAATCAAGTTGTATGATGTATTTGATTTTACTCATGTGTTTTTGTACAACTTCATACACATGATGTAAAAACAAGTGATGACCCTCCAATACCTACCAAAAACCATATATTAAACTCACATGGAGACTTTAAGGTTGATAGGTTCCATATGAGTCATTAATAGGACCACACATACTTTGTAAAACTTTGAACATAGTCCTTCTCTATCGACTATTTTTTGGACTGAGATACATATGATCGAAGACATAGAAAACTGAGAAATAGCCTTACATATCTAAAGTTCTGAGTCAATCTCAGTCGATAATATTGACGATCGAAAAAATATGTCGAAGAAAAGTTTGACTAGAAAAGAGGTGTTGTGCATAGTTGACCAAGGATACAGGCTGAAACGTAACCGTTGGAGCCCAGGACAATACTCAGTGATGAAGTTTGTGGACCACGAGTCTTGTGGTAGACAATACTATCGACCGATAAAGGTTCTAGAATCTCTTTTGATAAACGATCAAATTAGCCGTTGCAACCCAATTAATTTCGACCAAATTGATAATTGACCACTAAGAACACTCTAGACTCTCCCCACAGGTACCCAAGACACTTTCAAACATTTCCTATAAATAGGAGTGGGCTTATGACACCTATACGTCAAGTTTGTACAATTCTTTGTAACATTCATATATACTTGAGCATGCTTCTACTTGCCAGCTTTCTCAAAGAGCATAGGTTCAATACTTCAAGTTGCTATCATTCTTCCTAAGCCATTAGCATAGTTATAGTATCCATTCCACATAATACTACTTTGCATAAACCTTTTTGGAGTGGATCATCATCACTTTTCCATTACATACTGATTGTATATCTTGGAGCTTATTTTGTTACTTTCTTTCTCCATTATATTTCTTCTGTGTAGTATTAATCTTGGGTTACTTCTTGGAGTGGTGGTTGTTCAAGAATCTATGAGAAGAAGGAGTCTTCTCAACTTGGTTCTCTTCAACTAGCCGTTAAAGAAGAAGTGAAGAGCAATGCTCTTCCAAGTTCGTCAAAGAATAGGTGATTTGGTGCTCTTTTGTGTCCGTCAAAGAAGAGTTGCATAGTGTGACCTTCCATGGCCTGTCAAAGAAGGTGGTAGTTCTCCTAGAGCTGAAAAGGAGGGTTTTTCTTCATCCACAAAAGACACCAGTAAATTTTGTGTATTGTGTATGAATATATAAAAGGAATAAGTAAAAGGTTTAGAAATCTTGGTTGAAAACAACTAGGTAGTCGACTGACATCATTTGGTGGAACTACTCTAAATCTGTCTCTCTTGTGGTTTCCTTCTTTGCTTTTCACTTTACGTAAAGTAATTTTATTTGGTTAAAATTATCATAAAGCTCTATTCACCTCTCTTTAGGTCTTTTCATTTGTATCAGAGCATGTCTTCAAGGATCCCTAATAGGCCTTGAAGCATGGGGGAGAACGTGACTTCCCACCTCAACTTGGAAGGAACTTATGTGAGCAGGCCACCAGTGTTCAACAAATCCAACTACACATACTGGAAGAGGAGGATGTGATTCTACCTTCAAGGAATAAGATTTGAATTATGGATGATTATTGCTAGACATTACACACTTCCAACCATGGATGTAGAAACGGTAAAGAAAGCCACACTGAATCCAAAGGTTGTAAGCATACTTTATTGTTTTTTATTGTGGCAAATTTAATCCTATATCTAATTCCAAAATGGATTATGAGATTGAAATAAACTCTTGGTAACTCATGAGGGTACTACACAAGAAAGAACACCAAAATTAGTATGTTAAAACATAAGTTTTAATTATTTCATATGCAACCTAATGAGGGAATTGTAATAATGTATTCTAGAATTTCTAACATTGTTAACATCCTAAGTGCGTTGGAGAAGAACATAAGTGAGGAAGATCAAGTATCCAACATACTTAGATCATTGCCTCCCATATACAAGTCAAAGGTTACCACTATCAAGGAATCCAATGATCTTACAACACTAAAGATGAAGCAACTCATTGGGAATCTGGAGAGTCATGAAGTCACCCTTGAGGAGGAAGAAAAAGTAGAAAAGGAACAACCAAAGGAGAGAAGGAAGGATCTTGCTTTCAAAGCCGCCACCAAAGTGTCATCAAGAATCATCATTCAAGAAAGAAGTAACAATGATGAAAATGATGAAAACATCTTAATTGTAGATGGTAAGAAACATAAGATATCTTGATCCAACAAAACTCATAGTGCCCCTTATTCTTCTTATAGGTTCTTTGAATGTGGAAAGAAAGGCTGATTGGTTTTTGAATGCTCAAAATACAAGAAAGTAAAGAAGTCCTCATCCAAGAAGAAAGACAAAGCCTACTTTGTTAAATGGGATCAATCAAGTGACGACAATCAAAGTAGCCAAGAGGAGGAGATAGAATGTCTCATGGTAATAATAGATGAAGAAGAAACTAATGAGGTAAGTATTTTTTATTTATCTAAAGAAGAATTAGTCAGTAGTCTTATAGAATTTCATAACAAATATATTGATTGCAAGAACAAAAGAGGAAACATGCCAAAAATATTGATGAACTTATGTTAATAAATACAATCATAGTACTGACAATGATGCTTTAAAACTTTTCAAATAATGAATTATAAGAAACTATTGAGAGATATAAGCCTAAATTACTTGTTCATGAAAATAACAATAATCTTATCTATAAAAAAGGTTGATATGCTTGCTAAACTGAATGATTATCAAACTAAACCTATTTTATGCACACACTTAGATTATGATGTTTTGGTTAAAGGATGATATTACTTTCGAATCTTGATCAATTATATTTAAATATAACTAAAAATCTTGTTGAAAATGTTGAATTAAGAAAATAAGTTTATATATTAATGCAATGGTCTTGACAACATCTCAGATAATAATTTGGAACAAGTACGAAGGAGAGGTTTAGGATATGTACAAAATAGCAAATAATGACATATTCCTAAAACCAAAAATGCATAGGCTTCCAAGACCAAAAATACATATCTACCTAAGACTAAAGTTGTAAATTTCAAAAATGTCAAAAGAGAAATGATTTATCGTTTATCATATGTTATTATTGTCAATATCTTGGACATTATTCCTTTTCATGTGAATATCAGAATAATAGAGCCCTTGACATGGTTTGGGGTCCAAACTCTCCAACTTAGAATAAAATGGAAAGTTTGTTTAGATTTGACCTAAGCTCAATTTGATTAATATATTTATGTCAAATTTCAACTTATTTGGAGGTTAAATTTGCATGTCTTATTCTTATATAACTCATTCGCATAATTGTTAAGTTATTTAAACAGTTATTCGTTTGCATATATTACTAAAAAATTTGGTTTCTCAAGAACTTGTTATAAGTCGACAAAACTTTGATTGAAAAGAACTTCGGTGGAAAAATCTTCTCGACCGAGAACAAGTTTGTCAAAAATTTAACTTGAATATTTAAACTTTACAAGAGAATGTGTTAAATTTCATATCTATAAAAATTCTTTCTGGCTTGATAATATTAGCTCCATTCGTGATATCTACTCTAACCATCATGTACTCAACTTAAATACGCAAATCCTCTCAACTTTGTAGGATTGAGAAGTTGATGGTGGATGCTCCCAACATATGACTGGAGATAAATGTTTTCAATACACTTTAAAAGAAAACTAGAGGATTAGCCATATTGGAAATAGTGACAGGCACCATCAGGGGAGTAGGTGATAATGAAGAAAACAGACCACATGTAAGTGCACATGATAAAGATAAATTTCAAAGGTAATGATAATAATGAGGTATCTAGTATATCTAGTACCCTATCCACAAAGAATCATATATATAACATGATGTAATTACCAATGATTATTTAAAAAAAGAACAAATTATCTAGTATATTTGACTTAAATGCTATTTCCATAAAGAAATTGAATTATTTTATATTTCTTTTCAAAATTAAATCCTTGCATTACATGAAAAGATGCCTTATTTACATCCTTTTTTGGTCATGTCAAATATAATATTATTATTCAAAAAAAATTGATGATATGGTTGAAGAAGATCTTGCTAGACAATTCTTGATTTTACTATAAACAAACCACTTGCTATAACAAAAAGTTGAACTTATCTTCGGAGGAATTTTAAAATTGTGAAATATGTTACATTCTAGCAATGGAATCCTATTTTCAAATTAAATGTAAATTTCTTAGAAAATTAAAAATGACTTTCTTATGAAAAATTCAAACATTATATATCATCATGTCATTATAAAAGGAACAATAATAGAACAATGATTTGTGTGCCATAAATTTTCTCTAGATAATAAGTAAAAAGATCATGAGCCTTATTTTCACATCATTGTTTTGATCTTAATATGTTCCATCACATTCATTTTTTTTAGAGCAAATGGATCGATTCATTACTTGTTAGCCATACGACATCTACAATTGGGGAGAAAAATACAAACAGAACATACAAATGTCACATTCAGTAACCCAAGGGCACTACAACTCATATTAGAATGAGAGAGAGACATTTCTGCATTGATTCTTCTTCCTTGAGGCTGTATTAAGAAGCTTTTCCTGAAGAATTCCTTCAACCTGAGCGTTAAATAGTGGTAGAGGGGCTAGAACAAGACGGTATTCTGCTCGTATATCAACTCAAACGAAGCCATACAACTGAGTAATGAGATCAATCCAGAGCAAAGATGAGATTTAGCCGTACCAAGGTTGAATTACCAGGGGAACCCCAGAAAAACCACCACCTTCACAGAGGAAGGAGTAACGATCCTTATTCAAAGGAAGAAACAATGCCGATATACGGTGGAACAAGGCAGATAGCCTGCCAGAAACTAGCACGCAAGCGAAAACTTACAAGGCAGAAACAAAGGGGGGAAACTCGCCTCCTCTGGAACCCCAGCGAGGACACCCCCACTAGCCACCCGCCTCAGCCTCAAGGCAGATCTGAGCAAGACTCTGCCAGGAGAGGAGCACCACCACCTCCTGCCAGCAACACACAAAAGAGAAGACACGATCACAACTTGGTCACACGGCCGCCGCCCAGGGGGGAGAGATGAGGAGCACAGAGAGCACCTGTAAAAGGATACCGGAAAGAAGAGGCAAGTCGAAGAGGAGGCCCGGGGGGAGAAGGTGACGGTCCAAAAGAACGCCTGACCCCCTCCCCCAAGCTTGAGCACCGCACATGGGGGATCCCTAGATCCCCACCGTGGTCGCCCGAGCCCTAGACGACGCACAGCGTGCCATCACATTCATAGTTAAACCTTTAATATGTCTAAACATGGACATA
Organism: Alisma plantago-aquatica; assembly: GCA_963693085.1. NCBI lineage: Eukaryota > Viridiplantae > Streptophyta > Magnoliopsida > Alismatales > Alismataceae > Alisma > Alisma plantago-aquatica. The sequence continues at coordinate 808,649,441 of OY856413.1, read as the reverse complement.
ATATTTAATGGAATTATCCCACTAAGGGGGAGTCATCATATCTTTATACTTTTTACCTTTTGATATGACAAATAGGAACACATAATACAAAGAAAAAATTCTTTCATTTGTGTTTTACAGATTTTATTTGAATATTCTAAAACATGGTTTTTAGATTCATATCTTTACTTGATTTCTTGATTTCTACATCTAATATGAATGGTTTATCATGCATTTTGGGATCTTAAATGACTATCTTTTTAGTAAATATATTTTTCTTATGTTTGATCTCTATTTACTTTGTATGAGATTAATGGGGATATCCAAGTCCTTTAATATAACTTGCATATCTTTTTGTGCTATGAATTAATTCTCTATATCAATGTAGGATTACATCCTTTGATATTTTGTTTAGAGAATCTTTTAGAGCTGTTATTATGGCACTTAATGGCTCCTATATTCCAATATGGTCTTAAGATCCCTTATATTTGTTCTATAGATACTTTTGTTGACCTCATTTTTGTGCTTAATGGATTCTTTAATCATTTTTAGGCTTAACATCCCTTGAAAATGATTTAGAAATCAATTTTAGTTTTCAAATTTTGATTTTTATGGCATCTCTATATCATGGTAGACTTCACATTCCTTACCATTGGTTTAGAGTATATTTTTGATATTTGTGCTTTATGAGATCTTTTTATAATGAAGGACTTAATATTGGCAATTAGACAACCTATTGATGTTCCTAGATCATATGGATTTTTTGACTATGCCTTAATGTTTGTCTTTTTGGATTTCCCATCCGGTATTCATTTTTCAATTTATACATGTTTTTCCCTCTCCAAAATGACTATCATGTTGAGGGGGGTGTCTCCTCGAGGGGGGGCATAGGTAACTATTGTCCCTTTTAGACTTTGAAAAAAGGGGGAGAATAATCCATGAGATGAATTGGAGATAAATTGGCTATCAACTATCAACAAAGTAATTTAAATGTATGAAACTCTAAATTTTCTTCAATTTATCTTATGGAAATATTTGTCGTCATCAAAAAGGAGGAGATTGTTGGCATTTTTGATATGCCGCACTCACATTTTGATGATACAAATATAACCCAAATTGTATTACTAACATGTGTAACAAGTATTTCAGGTGATCAAGGAACTACGTCAAGATCCAACTACAAAGACCTTGCAATTTTATATATTTGGATGCTTGCAAAGAAAGTTGTACCACATATTTGAGTGTATACATTTGTTTTTTTTTTAATTGATAGATATGATGTTAGGACAAGTGATGATCCTCCAGAACCTACCCAAATACCCATCCAACACTCACATGAAGACTTTAGGGTTCATACGCTTCATATGAGTCTTAATAGGACCTCACATACTTCACAAATCTTTTATTAGAATCATTCTCAGTCGAAAATTTTATGAACCGAGACACACTTAGTTGAAGACTTAGAAAACCAAGAAACAATGTTACATATCTAAAATTTTGAGTCAATCTTAGTCGACTATATTGTCAATAAAAAAAAAGTCAACCAAAGAAAAGTTCGACTAGATAAGAGTCGTTATGCTTAGTTGACTGAGGATATAGACCATCACATAGTTGTTGGAGCCTAGGACACTGGCCGGTTGAGAAGTTTGTGGACCGATAGTCTTTCGATCAACAATATTGTCGATCGATAAAGGTTTTGGAATATCTTTTGAATAATGATCAAATTCGTTGTTGAAACCCAATTAATTTCAACCAAACATATAATTGACCACAAAGAACACTCTAGAGTCCCTCCACAGGTACCCTAACCACTTGCAAACATTTCCTATAAATAGGAGTGGTCTTAGGACACCTAAACATCAACTTTGTACAGAACTTTGCAAAAACATTTGATACGTACTTGAGCATACTTCTACTTGACATCTTTCTCAAAGAGATTAGGTTCAATACTTCAAGTAGCTATAATTGTTTTCTAAGACATTAGCTCATTTATAGTATCCTGTCAACTTGATACCACTTTTCATAAACCTTTTTGGAGTGGATCATCATTACTTGTCCAATAGAGAATAATTTTATATCTAGTGAGGTTATTTTGTAACTTTCTTTCTCCATTCTATTTCTTCTTTGTTGTATTACTCTTATCCTACTTCTTGGAGTGAAGGTTGTCCAGGAACCTACAAAAGGAGTCTTCTCAACTAATCTTCCACTAGTCATTAAAGAAGAGGTGAATAATGGTGCTCTTCTAAGTCTATTAAAGAAGAGATTATTTGGTGCTCTTCTATTTTTGTCAAAAAAGAGGTACAAAGGGTGACCATCCACAGCTCATCAAAGAAGGTGGTAGTTCTCCTTGGGCTGGAAAGGAGGATTTTTCTTGATCCAAAAAAGACATTGGTAAATTTTTTGTATTGTGTTTTGGTATATAAAAAAAATAAAAGGTTTCGAAATCCTATTTGGAAACAACTAGGTACTGGACTAATGTCATTTTATAAAACCACTCTAGATATGTGTCTCTTGCGGTTGTCTTATTTCCTTTATATTTTCTATGTACTTGAAGTAAAGTAATTTTATTTGGTTAATGTTATCATAAAGCTCTATTTACCCCCCTCTAGATCTTTTCACCTACTAATTCTCAAACTTGGGATGAAGAGGGAATTGCATTTTAGGGTTTATTAAGCAAATAGATGAAAAGGGGATGAAATTAGAGATGAGTAACTTAGAGGAAACATCACATAAGGAAAACCCTAGGTTCTATCTAGGCAAGTATCACTTTGACTAAGGGATTCCATGTTACCAATGTAATGGCATAGAGCAAAATAGTTCATTCCCCCATAGTTGTGATCCTATCTAGAAACCATTATCCTTATATTATTCCCTAATAAATTTTCCTTATATTTATATTGATTACTTGAAATTATCAACTACTAAATATTATTTGATACATGTTGGATCAGATACCAAATGTAACGATCCCCAATTTTGAGCATCCCTCAATTAAGAGAGACCTAGAATATAAGAATTGATACTTAAAATTTCTGAATACCATATTCATGAAATAACGAACAATAGTGAACAATATCAAATTACTTTATATAAATAAAGTTTATAAGATTGTATAGTGATATCCTTTAAGGAGATACATGAATTTCATACAAGGAACTAAAATTTATGAGAAGATATATATAACTAATCACCCTTGAAATTTACTTTGTGTATTCTATTGTGTTTATCTTTATCTTCAATATTTCCCAAATCTCATCTCTTTAACTAATAGATGTACATTAACCTAAAACACCGAAAAACAAATACACATATCAATATATCTTTATATTGTGTATGTGGTGCAATAAAAATGTCTGACACTATAATAACAAAATATAATGTTCAAAACCAAACATTTGCATATATGTAACTTGTATTTCCATTACATATTCTAACCCATGATTGGTATACCCCCTTGGGTGTAGTTGATGTCCATCAGTGTACTTATGTGTATTACCCCTTGATGGGTGTAACCCAAGGTTCAAAATATTCTACACTTTATGTGATGCTTATAATGACATTATAATTAAACTGAATTAAATAAACATCAAACAATTATCAATTGATTCTTTAGAACTAATCAAGCAAACTTTAGAATTTTATAATCCGGATACTCATAAATAACCACATATCCCAATGTAGAACCATGCAATGCACATCACATACATTAATCATATGTATATCCAAACAAGCAAGAAAAGGTAGATCCAAGCAGTCAACATTATCTGCATGTATGTATACTACAAATGTGTCACTATCTATTCTTGTGATATAAACAAGGTTGAGTCTTGGGTTTGGGTTTCCTTGGTTTTGGGGTCAACATTATTGTTATCCCTCAAAATCATAATTCTCATGTTCATGGAACTAATGATTTAGGAACCTTAATTAGACATTAAATTTAACCCTGACTATCAAATTGAACATATTAGGTTATTATGAACATCATTATCAGATTATGTGCATTAAGATCTAATTCAAATTGTAGATGATTATTGATCTAGGTATCCTGATTATCCATCATCATTATCATCATCGTCATCTAGGATTATCATAATATCAAACAATATTTGTTTATATGAAAAAGTAAACATATTTATTATATTCAACATCTTAATTACCATAACTAGGGTTTCCATGTATCAATCACCCTACATTCATGAATTAACTATACTTTTGGAAAATAAAGAATAATTAGGTTCTTGAATTCAGATATTACTCATTTTTTGAGAAATTTTATATATCATTTACACTACTATAAGATATATCATTTAATTAATACAATGGAAACACAATTAACCTACATAGACCAATCATAGAACACCATGTCAACAATTAATAGCATTCTCCACTTTAGACACACAATTGGCTATGCCAATTGACTTTGTCCCTCTCAATGCCTACTTTGTATGGACCACTATGTATGGTACCAGAGCAAGACATCATTGTCCCTACCTAGTGGCTTGAGTGGTCATGTATATTGGGGACAATTAGATAAATTTACAAAGGGTATTCATACCCTTCCTTGCCACACATTCATGCTAGGATCCATGGGTTAAATACTTTTCTTGACTGTGTGTTTGATCCCTTAGCACTCACAATTGAAGGTTGGTTTGCATCGATAAGGACTCCCATATGGTAAGGACTCATTTTCATGAAGTAGAGGTGGTCGTATTCAGGTTTGTTAGGTCAAGATTCCTATTTTTATGATTAGAGATAGGGAAGGTAGGATTTACCCCAATTGTTGGTGCATTTAGGCATCTACGATGTTTCCTAAGATTCAACAAACCTTTTCCATTCATTAAGAGTTTGAGCAATGACCAGAGGTCCAGACTCAACCAAGAACTCCATGTCACATGTGTTATAGGTTGAATCTTCTCTATCATGACTTCTTGTAGGAAGGGACGACCTCCCAAAGCCTTGGCTACCATCAAGAAGTTCATGAATATCATTGGGACTATCTAATTGCTATGTGATGCCTTGGATTAAGACATACAAACTCATCATCATTGGATAAGATGAGAAGGAGGAGGTAGGGAGTTAGGAAGAGGAGAGGGAAATTTAAGGAGGAGAGAATATGAGGGTTTTAGGGTTATAAGGTTGCCCTTATATAGTTTCAAGATGACTAGGCTTCCTCCACTTCCCTTACTTTCTATTCCTAGATATTGTAGGGAACTGGGGAAAAGCAACTCTGGATCGATCCCACCAATTAATGGCTCATTAAATTCATCTCAATTAGGATAGAAACCAAGGGTTCTTGACGAAGGGGAGAAGAATGAGAGACAAGGGTTCATATGTGTGACCATTCTCCTTTCCTAGCCCAATTCAAGGTAGGATAAAACAACCCAACTGTTGTTCTATGATCTTATGATCACACCCAACATGACATATTAAAGGGGTGCGGGCTTCTCAAAGACAAAGTTGGAATCATTTAATTGATATCCATTTATGTAAGCATGGAAATTAATACAAGTAGGTCCCTATTCATTCATGATTTTCTATATACCACTAGGGGTGTCCTATTTATGTGAAATTTTAAGGAAAACTCATGAACTATTTCTCTTAATTATATAAAATTTTGAGATTTATTGTGATAACTCTCATAAACAAAACGTTCACTTCAAGTATTTCCTTAAATGAATTACTTGAATTACATGTAAAGTCACTTTCATCTCAAATTCTATAATTATCCTAGTTTCCCCATTATCTTCAAGTGTTCCAAAAAATAGATTGAGAATACTTTATTTTATGCCCCAAGACATGTATTGCAAGTCAAGGTTAGATAAATACTCCATTAATTATCTAAACCACAAATTATCTTAAAATATTTTGGAAAGTTGCCTATTATCCCATATTTTTATTATGTATAAACTCACAAAGATATTATTATTCATTCATGCAGGACTTATTTGCAAAGAAAATAGTCCCCTGGGTCTCACTTGGGCCATGGGTCGGAACCATGACATAAAGTGGATTCAAGTGGTCCATTGAGCCCTTAGTTCTATAACTAAGGTCCACTAACGTAATTCCAATTCCCTTATCCTATCTTCCAATGTCACATTATTGAGCTTGATATTATTTTATATAAATTCCATCCTAGTTTCTTGAATTAAACATAATTTTCAAAACTTGAGGATGGAGGGTTTTGCATAAAAGATGATGTGATCTTTCCAACATGCAGTGTGGGTATAGAGAGGGATCATGCATCCTTTCTCCCTAATATTTCCCATAGGATAGTTTGTTTATGGGGGAGACATTAAGACTTGGTGAGATATTTCTTCAAGAGATCAATCTACTCATAGATTTTAATCATCTAAGAGTGTCTTTTAAAATGACACTTAGCCACAAGTAATTGCCATGAAGTTCTACATTGTCTTGACCTGAGAACTCTAGATCTTGGTACTTACAACCCTAGGATGGAGGTTAGTTCCTCACAGTTGTTGATGTGGTGTGAAGTGGTTTTTTGTTATTTTAGTATGTTGTGGAGTGCATTGTTACAAGAACATATCTCATGGATAGTGGTGCTCAGAGTATTAGGACGTTCACAAGTTGTAAAATGCATGGGGGTTTCCCAAATTTGAATTTTCTATTATTCAGGAAAGTCGGGCTTATGAAATCATTTTCCCTTTCAAAACTAGCATGAAGGACAATGGTTATAGGATCTTTTTATTTCTTCAGACCCATGTGGTGTTTGATAAGGTGGTAAGTGAACCTTGTTCAGAAGAAGGCTAAATTTATCCATCAAAAGCTTCTCAATAGAAGGCTCTTTGGAAATGTAGGATAATCATTTTTGTATGAAGGGTAGAGGATAGATCACATTCATCTTTACTCCCATTAGGGTACTTATATGTTAAGAAAAGTGTTTGTATAATCACTGTTAAGTGATATGGACTAGGGTAAAATTCATTAAGTGGATAATTTTAGATCATTATTTTTCTTGTAAAAAGTAAAGAGACAAAAGAAAGTGATCATGGAACATTTGAAGTCAACCTTGAAATTCAAATGAGTAAACCATGTCTTCTCTAATGACCCTCAATTATGACCATGTTAGTCGAGAAGGGGTTTAAAACAAATTTGTTAGTATTTTCTCTCTTGTAGTTGTCCTATCATTAGCAATGAAACCTCTTGATATGGCTAGCATTGATTGGTAGTATATGTATATTGCCATATCTTAGAGTCTCATGTCTCTACCACCATGATTTGATCGATAATGCAAGGTCCTTCCAATTTTAGTGTGAACTTACCTTGAGTGTCAGGATTGGGATAGATACATAGCATTAGGATGCCTTTGTAGAAGTGTTAGGGTTGTCAATTTTGGATAAGGATCAAGCCATTCTGTCCTTGTAGCATTGTGCATGGTGCAAGGTGCAAGTCATTCATTATTCAATCCTATTTGTTGTGTATACACAATATTGAACACAATCTATCTCAGGGTTATTCACCAATTGGAAAATACATAGAAGGAACTTCAATCTCAAAGTAGAACAACCTAAATCCCACAAGTAAGGGGGTGGAATATTAGACCTACAAAGTACAAAAAGAAGTGGTGTATGCCCAAAGAGACATATGAATCTTCCCATGCCACTCTCGCGTGGACTAAGTAGTCTTCTTGAGTATTTCAATGATATTCTTATTGGTTTCTTCAACTAATATGTTAATTTAAGAATGACAAGGAGACTTATCAGATGCTTGGTGTTGAATGAATCTAGATACTCTTGTATTTTCTCTATGGTGAAGTTTGTGCCATTTTTTGTGATTATTCACTAGGAACACCATAGAAAGTTACAATATTTTATGTAAGAGTGTGATGATGTGTCAAGACAGGGAGCCAGAGACCAATACTAAATCCACCCATTTAGTGTAATAGTCCATTAAAATGTTTTAGAAGCAATGACAATTAGAGGCATTGAAGTGGATTTTACCAATCATATCCACTTCCAATATTGCAAATGTTCAAGGCATCACCATTTTGTATAGATGGGTGGGAGGTATGTGGATATGACAATCAAGCAGTTGGAAAATATTATAGTTGTATATGTATTGGTTACAATCTAGTTCCATTGTTATCTTATAATACTGCCTAATATGCATGCACATAGTGAGGGAAATACCACCCATATCAATACTATAAATTCTTTCATGGGCTTCACACATGAAATCTTTAGCTTCTTTCTCACAGAGGCATTGTAAGAAAGTCTAACTGGAAACATTTCGATACAATGTGCAACCCCCTAACAAAAAATTGACCACTATATAGATTATGGTATACTAATCATGCTTGGATGCACCTTTAGGTCATGGTTGTCTTTGAGAAATTACTTTGTGTCATGTAACCATGGTCCCTCATTGGAAAACAATTCAATTGGACATGACTCCCAATCCTTTGGCCACTTTTTGAAGCCTAATATATATGCTTCATATTCGTGATATTACTTTTTGCCTCATACTATAATTTTGAGTGATAGGGATGTATTCTCTTTCCAGGTTAATAAGAAAAAATCCTATGATGTTGGAGTGTTGGTTTGATGCCCAATATATGAATATGTCTATTTGTAATCAAGATCAAATGTGAGAGATCTCAAAGCATTGGCCATGATGATATTATCATACAGAAAGTTGAAATCCTCATTCTTCAGGGAAAATGAAGGACTATCTTCTAATAAATCTTCTAATTTTAGGGCTTAGACTGCCTTCATGAGGAAATTAGTTATGTTGAACTTAGAGTGATTAACATACCTTTTAACACATCATCCAATGAGGGAAGGATGACCATAAAGATTGCACAAGGGATCAAGATGTTGTAGTTTTTATTAGCATGAACTAATGTGAGGTAGTGTTTATCTACTAGGATATATCTTCATTCAATTTCCATGAACTTCTTAGACATATAGTAGAGGGTGTCCTCATCATCATATACCATTTTCATTATGATGCCTCTAATAGATCATCTAGAATTGAGATCCTTAAGATCAATATGTTCCTCGCACTAGAGTTTTTAGAACATGTGGGTCGTATATATACTATTTTAATTTGTCAAGCATAATTTTCCATTGATCATTCCAACTATTGTTTCAATTCTTACACAATAACTTTAAGATTAGTTCACAAATGGTATCCATTTTTGTATGAATTGGATGATGTGTTGGAGTATTGTAAGAAGACACTAATGTCTTTCTTTGTACATAGAGTGGAAAATTGATAATATTTTGATTTCCCTAGATTGACATGTATTCCTTGTTTGGTAACTATATAGAATAACAAGTTTACAGATGTGAAATGGAAGGTACATTTTGCTTGATTCAGTTAGAGTTGGAAACATCATGGTCTTTGGAATATTTTTCCCAGACAGGCTACATGGCCTTCAACTTACTATGAGTGGATGATCATGTCATCTACATGGAGTTTGATTTCATAGTTAATAAGGTCATTTAAGACATCTAACTCCATTGATATGTCTCACCTACATTATTTAGTCTAAAATGAAAAACTCTGTAGAAGAATACACTCATAATGTGGTGAAGGCAATATTTTATATTTCCAAGGATGTCATATTTATCTATTTATATCCTAAGAACCTATCCATGGAACTAAGGTGTTCATGTCCATCTGTGTTTTCCACAAGAGCATTGATATGTGGAAGGCAGAAATTATTTTTTAGTTGGATTTATTGAGATCCCTATAGTCGATGCACATGCAAACACTTTTCTGTTTCTTTGGGACATCACTATGTTATCCAACCATGTGGGATATGGCATAGAGAGCATAAAGCCCATATCATATTATTTTTTTACTTCTTCTCGTCTCCTTAGTCCTCATATTGATATGGCACACCTAACCTTTTCCATTAACTAGACACATTATTATGAAGGAGTTGGATTACGATAATCGACTCATCGAGTCGTAAATTTATTGTGTTAATCTAGGAGATGATGTTTATGCATTAATAGTGGAGTGTGATCAACAAAGATTTTGTTAACAGTTGTAGAGGGTGACTACTTTAAAAAGTAGAGAGAGTGATCTGTTTTGATATCAATAATTTTAGTTTCTTTTGTAAGAATGCCAAATGGATGGCATACAATAGTCATATACTCAGGAATGACTACTACTTGAGAAGGTTATTTGATAAAAATAATATTTATCTTAGATTAGATACTTCTAAAGAGCATGTTTATGATGGAATATATCTAGCTTCATCTTGTTGTGCTTTATACAAAAAGGCTTCAAATGGAGACAAAGGGCCAATCATGGAACCCGTGGAGAAGTTCTACTGAAGAACAAGGATGGGACATCCTCTTTAGTCCAAATGTATTTTTGACAATCTGGTCATTGTGAAGTACAAGATTTCTTACACCTTTGTGCATTAGTTGTTGATGATTTCATCGTGCTGCATCTTAAGTGTGACACTTCTATAGGATCGGGACCCGATGTCAATGATAGAAATATGTACATCATTCTCCTATCTTTGATTGGTAGTCATAGGTTTGACCTTGATATATTTTTCATACACTTTGATATCAAATGTGCATATTCATTATCATTATTGCATTCAATAAAAAATTTGGATGGTGATAATTGACACTATTAACTTTGGTGGTTGAGGTACTCTTGAGTTAGCTAGATCGTAACCAGGCTCCAGTATGGGGACCATTATGTGCTAAAGGTCCTCTATAGACAAGTCTAGTTTTATCGTGCTTCTTGGTGATGGTGACACATTTCACAATCCATTGGTGAGCCTTTGTGATCCTCGACCTAGTTGTAGGCCCATGTGCTTAAACACTCAGAAATAGAAAAGACGATCATGTTGAATAGGTCTGAACCATTATAAACATTTAGGTATATAATTGATTTTCACTTTCCACCATGAATAAATGTGTATGTACTAGACTCCCACAACTAATAGGAGAACCATTCTCAGGAAAAACATCCTTAGTAACTGTTATTATTATATTACCATGCATAAATCAAAAGCACTAGTGTCGCAATTACTACACTATCCTATATATATGCATCCATTGTTTCCCAACAATATATTGAAGGATACACTAATATCCATGACAATAAACAAAATCATGCACATTTTTGGACCCCTAATGTATCTATAATTTGTATCTCTCATTAATTATTTTTAAAAACCATTAAAGGAAAGTGCCTTAGTATTGGTGTTTTTCGATCTCACTTGACCCTATGTCAATTTTACAAAGGTATGCAATGGGAAAACATTGAGGCTGGCACCATTATCATTGAAACCATAGGTACATTTTTATCAATTTGCTTAACCATGATGCATAACAAGAAGTTGGAATCAAGAGAAGATGCAATTTTATCCTCCCAAAACATCACAATCTTTAGCTTGATGATCAAGGAAATTGTTTTAGCTAGATTCTCATTTTAAATGTTAGTTGGCGTGAACGCACCTCTAGGATATTAGTATGGATATTATTCATGTGTCCTACTATTTCAGATAACTGATCACCACATCCATTTTTAATGTTGATGCATATAAGATGTCATTGAAGCCCTTCTTGCTTGCATGATAGAAAAAGAACTTGGGAGGTGGCGACACCTAGTTTAACTTGAACAAAATCAATATCTTAATATTTGTGTTGTGCATGATCACTATATTCTTTTACTCGATTGATTTGGACCTCAATTTTGAAGAAGTAGTTGTTGAGGTGTAACCTTTGTCTTCCCCTTGTCTTTCATTGATCCTATTTGGTGATGGCTCACTTAAGGTTTGGACTTCTAATGTAGGGGATTTGGAATGAACATCAAGCTTATCTGATTATGTTGCTTTTTTGATGTGGGTTTTGAAATATCTTATTGGAGTCATGCCTAAAATTCAAATCCTTGTAGATGAATAGGGTTGGGATGAAGGTTCCACCAGGACTTACTAAGGAGTAAAGGGTGGTGGCCTCATTACTAGTACCCAACTGTGACCCTTGAAGTTGCCTTTTATCAATCAATAGGTGCAGCTACCGGGACCTTGATGCTTAAAAATTATGTTCATCTTCCTTAACATGACATAGGGATCTTTATCATGTACTTTGGTAATCATAATTTTCTTTATTTCAAAATTTAATTTCCCATAAAAAGGTGTGCGATTGAATGTAGTTTTATAACAAAATAGAAGTGTAGGGATTGTCTCCCCTCTATCATAAAAGCTGTCTCTACAAGGCCTTAAACTCATCTACTTCATGCCCCATGAGCCTAGGGAAGTAAGAAAACACATGCATGACCTAGTTTTTAGTCAGATGTAGTGGGGATCCCTTTTTATCCTAATATTGTAAGGTTTCACACATATTGGAAATAAGATCACTAAATGTCACCTTGAATCCCTTTTCATATGTTGTTGTTGGCTATTGTTAAATGACCTTTGGAAAATACTGAGCTTGAACCTATTGTACTGGTATTCAATCCACATGAGGCCAACGCCTAAAGTGAGATTCCACCTAAGACTAATCTTATAATCTTTTTATGTGGTTTCCTCCAACATTTGTTAAACATAGGTAGTGAGCTACAAAATGCCACTTATAATCCATCCTTTTAGTAGAGGAACTACCATTTTAATGAATGCCTCTAGAGATACATGTCATGTAGGGATCATATTGGTGTACCATGTCTTACCCAAAGAATTATAGAAATCCTCCCATCAACATTTGTCCCTTTGACCCTAGATAGTCTAGTTCATTAATGTTTTTGGAGACATATAGATTGGGGAAGCATTAAAGAGTTCCTCTAGAATTACTATGATAGTATGAGTTACATCATTATTGTGTGTTAGTCCAAGAGTGCATCATCTATTAGATCATATATGGTCTTTATGAAGGCTCAACATCTATCTATAGGGTGTGTAGTAGAGAGGTAGTATTCACAAATGCTATTTGATTAAAGTTGTTTGAAAGCGGGTCAAAGCACCCATTGAATCACGAATTTAAGTATAACTAATATCTCAAGCAAGTGGAGTGAACCATAATGGAGTCTATTTTGGTGAGAAGTTTTATAGGGGTCTTTGGATCTATGACCCATGCTTTCTTGGGTTGCGTTCTTGTCGAGGACACAACATCAGGAGATTTTAGTTATTGTATGAGATCCTAAAAAGAAGGGGGCATATTTTCACCCACCATAGAAGTTTAGGGGTGGATATTTCCATCCATGTTGCAAATAAATTTGATTTTGTTGTTGCGGAGTAATGGTCATTGGTGTCAGGGAAGTTATGGTTGAAGTTGTGGGTGGATGTACCTTTTTATTTATGGTAGGTACTCTGGGGATACAAATGGTATTGACCACTTCTATAGAAAACTTCATGCCGTTCTGGACGGCTAGTTTAGTGGAAATGATGTAAATGAGGCCAATATTTTTATGAAACCCTTTTCTAATAACATTCTCTTATCTTCAAAATTTCTTATATGATTGGAGTTTAGCATGGTTGACAATGTTGTGTAGGAATACTTATAAATCATACATATGAATTCCTTATCAATTGGTATATGTCAATCTTTGTGGCTAGTTCCCTCTAGCTTCCAATGAACCATGTGAAGGATTATTCTAATTTCGGTATGAGGAGTTTCCAGATCATCCCTACTCAGAAATTGGTTGATTTCCAAGAATATTGTTCAATAAAGTGCTCCAATAATTCATCCAAATACTTCATTGTTTATGGCATCTATTGGTTGTACCAAGATATGGTTAGGCTATAAATGGTTCTTAAACCCCTCTACAATATTTCATTTATTTAATCTGCCATATGATTCTTTTCTAGCATGATGAATTATTGACTATATAGCTAATGTAGTGTACTTATGTACAACCACCCATAGTTGAGCATGTGTTATTTCACCCAGGGGAATGTGTTTACTCTCCCCACTTTCATATATATTTTAGGTGTTTGGGAATGTGCTACTCTCCCTCACCTATTGGTTGAGGTAGGTAGGTGCCTCAGCCCTACTTTAGTTATTATAGTCATATTAATAATCATTCATGCAACTTTATTATTATTTGTCATGGAATAATTATTATTTGCTACATGCCTCATGCTCTTGAATCTCTTTAGCATAGTTGAATCATTACCTCTTATTTACTTTTTTTATTTATACATTGTCCTTGTTCCCATATGTCACTTACTTTGTTTCTCCTCTTGTTGGATGACCCCAACCATCTAGGTCTAGGATCAGAGTGCGTAGCAGGAGCATGGAGATCCAACCTACCTTTACGATGAGAAATACATGGCTTCCATCATGAACCTAACATCAAAAGAAGTTGTTTGGAGACATATTGATATATTTTAGTTTCCCGTTATCTTAGATCCTTTTGTGATAATGTCATGTATACCCTTATGGGTGAATAATAAGAACATTTGTGTAAGTAAATATAGTGATTATTTTATTCCACTGCTATCCGTTGGTCTTTTGTTTACCATTATTACTAAAGGGGTTTACGGTTCGACCATGTATGAACAATAAGTGTATATGTGAAGATTTAGATTACCAGGTCCTTTAAATTTGAAAATTTTGGAACCTCAAACTTCTTAAGAATTCACACACGTGGGAAATACCATAAGTCATGGATTTATTTCAATCTTGCCTTTTGATGTTGAATCTCCTTTATCTCTTTGGACAATGATTCAAGTGTGAATTTTGATTATCCTGGATCACACTTAGACTTGTGTTTCCATATGTGACAAGCATTCTCGTGATTTCATCATTTGCATTCCACTCTAGGGTTAGTCATATTGGTAAGTCTAGATGGGAAATATAGATGGAAGTATGAGACTGTTGACAGAAGAGGATGGGAAACTAACTATAGGGTTTTAGGAACTCTCCATGTTGTCTTATTGGATAGTTCAACTTCAATTCTTAGGATTTTGACCGAATCAACTACTGGTATTTGGATTAAGAATCATCCTATGACCGTCTAGACACTTGTAGTTTCAGTAGAGTAAGAAAAAGATATTGCATGCATGGTGGATTCATTTAGGGAATCATGGATGGGTAACTTAGTGGATAGTTTGGCATCCATGGATACCACCCTTGATGCTAAGGTGGTTTTGCGGATGATCCACAACAACACGCTCACTTACTTCTTTTCTATCTGAACAATAAGGGTTTCTATAAGGGATTGTTATTTATCCTTTAGACTTCTCCTTTGTAGATTTTTTTTGGAATGAGGCAACAACTGGGTCTTAGAGGATGAATCATGATGTTATTGAATCAATTTTCACATTTGTGTCTATGACAAACCCATTTTCCTTGATCCTCATGAATCTACAACCCAAGGCATTTGTACTGGATGACTGACTCATGCACATACTATATGTTAACTTGAGTATTTGGCTCAGGTCAATATGATATTATGTCATGCTAGATACATTCATGACCTTAGTAAATATCAAATTATCTAAGGGGTAGAGTGCTCATCATAGGTCATGTGGTGAAGGTACTTGTAACATTCCATGTGTATGTATTAATTCTTACAAGTTTATTCAAGATGTGATAATAAAAAATGATGCATAAATTGGTTTGTAAATATAAATCACAAGGGTTTTGTGAAATAGAACTGCATAATCTTTAAAGAAACTAAATTTCTCCTTACATAGAAGGGGGGGGATGGTATGGAAATTCTCTAATCCATAAAAGGGAATGAATAGATATTTTCCCCACATTCTCATTTTTTCTCGAGGTAGGAGAAAAAGGGACAAAATAACTATTTTTTTCTCCTTTCTTATCAAGGGATAAAGTATAATGGAAAGGCTTTAATGCAAATTCATGAGTTGGTCTTTTTGATGGTTGGAGTATGCATTCTAATTATTGAGTTGAGTAATTCTCAACATACGTTCTCTCACGAGACTTCCCTAACATTCAATTTCTTATTCTTACGTAGATGTAGCATGGTGTGATTTCCTTTCCATTGTTGGAAACTAGAACATGGGAATTATACTCACTGTATGTAGATGTCAAAAATTAGGGATGATGTTACCAAAAGGAATCATGTGTGTAAATATTTCCTCATTTATCTAAGGTTCCTCCGAGGAGAGTGTTCATTGGTCAAAATCATGATTGGGAAATGTTCCCCCCATGAAGGTAAAAGTGTCCATTACACGATACATACATTTTATTTGTGAGAATGAGTCAAGAATGCTTCATCTCTGGTTTTTTCCTGAAGGTAGGGGTTTATTTCTAATTATAACTAAGAAGTAGTCTAAGAATGAGATCATTCATGTCTGTTTGATATGAATATTTTATGTAGGTTGCATTCATAATTGATCACAGGGATCGTGTGAGCTCATCTAGTGGGTTTGATATGATTTGTACTTTCTTGATTTTCTCATTGAGATGTTTCTTAATTATTATTAAAATGTTATATCAATAGATTGCAACTAAAATATTCAAACAATTTGGTTTTGCAAATGGAGGTTTTACCATCATCAAGAACCCCAAGCATTTAGTAGTTTTGGATTTTGATGCACACATTTGTATTGTATTGGTTTTACACTAAAATCTTCAGCTATTATTTACATGATTCATATATCATATGTCTAAATATCTTTTGAATCTCTTATGCATCTATTTTTTCTATTTTTAATGCATTTAGGTTATTATTATATATTTAATAATAAATGAATGTATTGTTTTTTTCCTTGCAAAGAAGAAAAGCATGTTGTGATGAAATTGATACCATGTCATCCATTTTGATACCAGAAAAATGGAACAAAGAGGAGGAAATTCAAAAAGTCATCTTGGTAGAACTGAGATATGCCTCAATACCATAGAAAAGTAGATTAGGTACGACCAATGGTTCACTTGGATGTCCCAACAGAAAGGACCACAATACCTTAACAAATGCTTATTACCACAGAGTTTCATCTTCGTGATACCAACTCAACTCTGATTGAGTTAAATAGATAAGAAAGGCACCAAATTCCAAGTCTTTACTACCAAAATTTCCCTAATGGTCATAACTATAAGCAACACCATCCTATAAAACATGGATAAGTTGCATTATTGACTCTTTAGTTAAAACCTACGAGGGAGGTCAAATAAAAAGGTACTATGTATTTTACTTGAGAAAAGAGACAAAGACACATAGACAAGATACAAGGAGTAATTCAATGGAAGAAACATTTTCTAGTTGTGACAATATTCATAGGGGAGCATCCTCACACTAGTCTTTAGAGATTTTTCTAGTTCTTATGTTTTTATTATTCTACAAATCTTCTTGTAATAGCATGTTAAGAATGAATGATTAATCTCATTTTCTCTAGGACTTGAGAGTAGCTGGTGTTGATTTTTTCCATGCTAATCTTTATCACAATATAGATTTCCTTGCTTCATATTTTCATAATGGTAGTTTGTTAAATTTTCCATGTTGTTGATTGATCACCATGGATATGATTTAGATTCTTAATCGTTGCAAGAGCGGGATTCACAATTGGAAAACCCATTATCAAAATAATTAATAACACATTATCAAAGTGGTATAAAATTGTTAGGCTAATAGTCTAGATGGAGATTGTGATCATTTAATCTCTTATATTTACACTACTAAAGTTGTTTAGTAATTAGGTAAATTAGTGTACTACATTGTAAAAGAGGTCAGTGCAAGATAAAAATACCTAATGTAAAGAAGGAAAGATGTTTTATATTAATGAATATAACCCATGTATAAATCACACTCTTATGAAACTGGAGCACTAGAGATTTCATTAATTAGATATTTAGAACCAATTTAAATGAATGGTCTTTATTTTTAGTTAGTAGTTTAACTAATTCAACCAATCCTTTCCTCATGTCTAGTTGATCAGTTTCAAGTAGTAGTAGTGCTAGCAACACCAATTTTCTAGGATTGACAACTTGAGCATCTTCAGGCCCATAACTACTAAACTCACACACGTCTGTTCACATGCAGGAATATACATGTCAGTTTTCAAAAGGATTCTACGAACGAGATAAAAACCGGGCATCATTCTAGATCTATTTCAGCTTTAAATGGAGGTTTTATCAATAAAAATGCCTCACATAGGATTTTGTAGGTCATATTTTCCAAGAAGCTTTTATAAATGAGCCAAAATTTGAGCAACATTGGGTTTAGAAAAAAATGTTTATCAAGAGTTCAAAAGTTTGGAAACATTTCAACACTGTCTTGGGTTTTGGAAATGTGTTTTTACTGATGTCAAAGCCTCACATGGAATGATGTATCTCGGGTTTTTAAAAGGTTTGTCAAGGAGAAAAACTAGGATAACATTTTGATCATATGTTCGGCTTTGAATAAAGGTGGGTAAATTCCTACAAGTGTCAGAAGAAAAGTGCACATTTTATCCGTAATGAGTTTAACAAATATTACATCAACTTCTTCACACCTTTTCATGTAGTTGATAAAATGATGTCCTTATCTCTTCTAGGGTAAAAATATTCTTCAATTGTACAAGGGTCTCATGGTTCATTAATCTTGGGTACTACCCTCAGTGTACCTCTAGATCATGACAACCAGATTCCATCTCTCTTATGAGGAAGTGTATGTGTTCAGGGCTAAGAATTATCCCACTTGCATAAGATCCTTACCACTATTGATATCCTGATGATGTTTAGGTTGTTAGTCATAAGGGCACACTCCTTACATGTTAACATAGGTAGGGTAGAGTGCTAGGTGCAATTTGTTGATATTGAAAGCCCACAACAGATTCCCATTGATTTATATTTTTTACTTTATTTTATATACTTGTCTTCAACTTTTTGAAGGGATTATAAAGGTAAAGATAAAAAACTATAAAATAAATGGTGAAACAAAGTATGAAAGACATAAGTTAGCCTCAATGATTGTGAACAAATATCAATTTTGAAGTAGATGATAGGGGAGACATATAATAAAGACATGTCATTTTTAAGATGAAAAAAGAAATCAAATATGACCTCTATTGCTTACAGGAGATCATGTTCAAGTAACTAACCACTCTTTTACCTAGATTCTCAATCAAATATATTTATCATCCCCTCTCATGAATTACTAAAAACATTCAATAAAAAGTAGAACATCTTTTCTTGGAACACACCTTTAATTTTTAAACAGTTAATGATCGTTAGGGTTAGGTCATGTTATAATATAAAGAAGGGGAAAAATAAATTGATATAGGCATAAATGAAAGCATGTATAAAAGAGAAACATGTTATGGGTTGTGTGGAACCCCCATTGCATGTGGATGGCCAAATGATCCTAGGGGAGTAGGCTTCATGACCACCATAATTATCCCGAACATGGGGCCTAATCAGTCCTACTATTTCCTAAGATGATAAATCTAAAATAGGCATATACAAATGCAATCCTAATTGATAAAATATTACATCTAAATGAACACAAAATCTTGTAAGGAGCGAACAACACAGACCTTTAACAAAAATTCACAAGAAAAACAAATGAGCATTTTCGATACTATCAAAATGTATGTCATTGATTCTCCAGTGTAGTTGCTACCATAGTCTAGGGAAAGACCAAGTGGACACCAGAAAATAGGTGGCACAAGAATTATATGAATCAGTCCTACTACATCCTAATGTGATAAATCTAAAATATGCATATTCCCATACAATCCTAATTGATAAAATGTTACACCAAAAGAATGAAAACCCACAAGACCTATAACAAAAACCCACAAGAAGACAAATGAAACTTGTCGATACCATCCTAAAACATGTCATTGATTCCCTAGTGAAGTTGCCATTGTAGTTCAGGGAAAGACCAATTAGACAATGAAAAATAGATGGCACAAGAAGTATATGGAGTCGCCACCAAGTTTATGTAGAAATATTTAGAAGGGCATCAAAGACAAACTTCATAAATTAGGTGGATAAGGCAAACTAAGATAACAAAAATTAGGTAAGGAATAAAGTTACACATGGGAAAGGTGTTAGACATTCCCATGTTACACTTGAGTTGTAGTGAGAACATAGTATTTTCACTCCTTTATTGTAAGTTGTAATTAAAAAAAGTATTTTGTTTAATTTATTTTGGGTAATGATGTTTGTTGTATTTTTGCTTCTAAAATCCTTGGGAAAATATTTTGAGAATTCAAGGTTAATGGGCCAATCTATAGTGATATTATTACTTATAATATTGATTTGTGGAGCCATGCCTAAATTTTGAAAAAAACAATTGATTTCATATACTAATTAAAGACCACTGGTATTGAATTATTAAAAGGATAACTTGTAGGATAGGATAAATACTTAAAAATTCCCCCTTTTAGTGATGTATTTTTACAAAGAAAAGATTAGTTTATAAGGAGAATATATCCAAAGTTTCAATACAAACAAACCTTTCTAGATCCCTGTAGAAAATATATAAGAAAAACACCTTTTGTAAAAATAAAACTATTCATCCAAAATGCAATGCATGTCTTATTGGATTTAACTAACGATGGATTATTAGGGAACTAGCCCCAGTCTCCACACTTGTGGTCTCACACAATCTGTGAGCTACCTAGTTTGGGATCGACAATCCCTAGATCGTCTCCCATCCAGATGTAGAAAAGGAAATACAAGATTTCCTCCCCTATCTTCCCCTCTCTTTGTGATTGATGATATTTTTTGTAAATCTCTATGTCACATTTAAGAGATAATAATCTCTTCAATGAACCTTAATGAATCCATCCTTGTGGGGTGAGTGGTAAGAGGGCATCATTATATTTCCTATCGTATCCCAATTCAATTGAATAACCTTTTTCCTTACGAGAAATCCACTCCATGAAAATCCACTTTGTGACTCTCCCCAACATGGTAAACCCCAGGGCATGATAGTGTGTGGCGTGGTCACCCCCTCGCATGCCCAATCAATGTAAAGTTTCATTTGCAGAGCATCTTTGGTGTGATTTGAACCCGAGTCCTTTATTACTTGAATACATTTTAATTATTATAAATTTTAAAAACAATGTATAACCATAAGGGAATTATATCAAGAGTTCCAAAAAGCAATGTTTCTAGGATTGAATCACAACCCTGAGTCAGGATGATTTTTTTTTGCACTGATAATTGTTTTACAAGAACTGGGTTTCACTATGTACCCTACCTAGACAAATCATTATAATAACCTAAAATAACACACATCTTAAATATACTCATTTAAACTTGGTATATTTATCATCTTAAATATTTTCAACCCTAAATGTACCATTTTCTAAACCTTGAATTTTCTTCTCTCCTCATCTATCTCAGGTTTACAAAGAAAATTATTGTTAAGATACCCTTTTCCAATTCAAACTTATGACAATCCAATTCTCAATTTTAATATGAAATATGTTTTCTATTATGTGTAATTATTTATAAGGAGAAACTATAGAAAACTCTTAACAACCTAGGATAAGAAATGGTAACTTAGCCAGTCTATGAAGTACTTTAGTAGGATATATGAAAGAGAAAATCTTGTTAGAAGGAACTTGATCCTTAAACCTCAATTGAAACCATAATCTTGGGCATGTGGGATCAATAAAGAAAAGTGCTACTCAAATATGTGCAAACCCTAACACTAAGTTAAATTGTATGAAAGGGAAAACCAATGAGAAGCAAGCTGATCATTGAACCCTAATTACAAATCGTGATCCTAGGTAGTGGATAGAATGAACGAACATGGTATTGAATTGTATACAATACATAGCAGTTAGTGAAGGTTTGACGTATCAAGTCTCAAGGAGCAACCAAATATCCTTAAGTTGGTTAAACTTTAGACTAATATCTCTCAGGTAAATGATCCTATAGATAGAAATACTATTATGGTCCTTGGCACACTTGTGCAGAAGGAAGTGTTTTTCCAACTACAAGCTATAATGAATTTTTGCACGTCTATGGGAAATTAATTGTATTAACAAGAGAATCCTTATCAACCCTACCCATGGTGGATTCTAGGCAATAAGGACCCACACATATAACCTTACTCACATAAGAAAGAAACAAGAATGAGTTTCATGAAGATAGACACACGGATAAATACATGGTTGTCTAGGTATATAAATTTGGACTTTTGAAAAGTTCTTAAAGTTCAGAAGAAGAAAGAAGAATTGCTTGGATCATCATTCTATGACCTTTAATCACTTAATTCTAACTATTGATCCTCAAAGAAATGAAGAGATTGATAACCTTTTATTATAGTAGTAATATAACTTAAGGTCAGATAACATCATTTTTTGTGCACTTTTCATAGTCTTTTTCATGATAAAAATGATTAGAATTAATATTTAGATGTTTGGTTTTTTTCATCTTACTTTTAGTTTACCAGTTGTTAGGTTTTAATTTAGTTTTTTTGATATTTGAAGGAATTTATTTCAAAACTAGCAAAATCAACAGACAACCATCGATAATCTAATATATCACTCAGAAGACGACAGACTCTCTGGCATCAACTGAATGTCTCAACAGATGAAACTGACCCCATGAGACTTGACAAAGCCCTATTGAGTAATCATCAATAGATACATCGAGCTTGAACCTATCGAGTAGGAGGATCGACACACTTTTCATGGGAGCCTCTATAGAATAATCTCTTTGATGTCTACCTAGACAGAATCCTATCATTTTCCAGCTATCAAACAAATCCATCGACAACCTTGTCAATGAGTAAAGCACTCGATGTCTTCATCGACCATATATCAATGACATCAGTCGAAATCCATATCAACACCCTCAAAGATTGATGGACTCCTGTCACGGAGCCATTCTGTTGACTCTCATAAAGATTGAATTTACCAAGGATCTCCAGAGACATGTCGAGGAATCACTTCATCAACCATCATCGACATAAGAAGATGGGAGGTTGATGCCATGTGGATGAATCAAGATCGACAAGGAACAAATAAAATCCTATAATTAGTCCCTCAAAGCATCACTTCAAATGATGTTCGATCTTTGGAGTCACTAAGATGAAAGGCTGCTGCCAAATTCTAGAGCCCAAGTATGAGACCTCTTTGCAAAACCACTAGAGGGGGGGTGAATAGGGTTTTATAAAAGTTTTAAAAATAATTCAACTCAAACAACCAAAGTTGAGATAATGAGAAGGAGGCAAGGTGTTTAGAGTGGTTCCACCTTTAGCAAAAACTAAAGGAGTCAGTCCACTACCCAATTGTTTCCAATTGGGATTTTGAAAGTATTTAATTTTATTACCTCGTAAGGATGTTACATAAAATTACAACACTTTCACCACCCTTTGGACAACCTTCACCTTGAAATAGTCTCACCAACCTCAAAGCAGCCTTCCTTGAAGTAACTTCAAGCTCCCCCTTCAAGTAGCCTTCCTCTTGAAGTAGCTTCCCATTGAGACAACCTTCTTGAAGTAGTCCAAATTCCTCCTTCTCCACCGAGAATATCAAACCCTCTCCAATATACAGCCTCCAACCCAAGGAGTAGCGAGGAGAGTACAAGCAATAAGAAAGAACAAGAAGGGAAAATAGAAATTACAATTACCGCTTGTAGCACAAGGCTTGATTTCCTATATCAAGCGTTTTGGTCTCCTAAACAAAGTGTATGGAAGTGTAAGTGTAGTGGGTAGGAGATGTTAGCCTATAGGACATGAATTTGGAGCTGTGGAAATGAATAGAAAATGCTAGTGTTACTCAATTGCTCACAAGAAATGAGTGCCAATTGCAAGTAATATGCTCAAGTGCATGCCCTATTTATAGGAATGGCCTATTAGTGCTTAAGGATGTTCTAGACACTTTCTAGGGGGTTCTTAGTGCTTAACTAGCATTTAGGTATCCACTAATTGCTTTAGCAGACAGAGCTTTTCTCGGTCAAGGAATTGTCGACCGAGAATCCTGTCGATCGAAGTCTTTGTCGACCGAGGGACAATCTGGAGCAAGTATGTATAACATTCAATTCCAACTCCCAACTACCTTGTCT
Source organism: Alisma plantago-aquatica (assembly GCA_963693085.1). Lineage (NCBI taxonomy): Eukaryota > Viridiplantae > Streptophyta > Magnoliopsida > Alismatales > Alismataceae > Alisma > Alisma plantago-aquatica. The sequence goes on along the minus strand of OY856413.1, from coordinate 808,625,556 downwards.
GTTGTGTCTAATAGCTACTTGGGTCATTCTCGGTCGAGGAGATTGTCGATCGAGAGTGTCTCGGTCGAGAAGTTTGTCGACCGAGAATGACTCTGTTTCAATGTTTTAAACTATGTAATAAGTGTGTGTATCAGTGTTCAGTTGTGACACAATTGTAGGGGATGACCTGTCTAAGTGTTGTGATTGGCTAGGGAAGATCTAAATGCTTGATTTACATGATATCTAAGTACTTGTACATTATATACTTGTACAAGTTTTTACATTTGATAACAATCATGAAATTAAGACATTTTGAGCATATAGATCTTCCAAGGGTTTGTCATCCACCTAGTTCCTGCAACACTCAGGTAGCACATTAGATTTATGAGAATGAAATGTTTGTCATTATCAAAACAAAGGGATTTAAATGATGTCCATTTAGCCAACACTCTTGACCAGTCTATATTTGTTGACCTAGTTGGATATCGACCTCTTCCTTAGTGACTCAATCAACTATGATTGACAGATCTAAAGGACCTACTTCCATGCATCCAGGAACAATGGAAGGAGAAGAGCCATCAAGCACTGGCTATTGACCGCTAGCCATCGACCGCTAGATATTGACCGCTAGCCATCGACCTTTTGCTTGATCAACTAAAAGGTTGGTAGATCGCTCACTGGATCTACCCTTTTTATCATTTTCATTATCTTTTTATCCTTATCATGAATTATTCAAGAAGTAATCTATCTATTTATTATACCATGCATGGCTAAACTTTGTAACTTGGGTTGGGAGTAGCCGTCAGAGTCTCCCAACTGTGTAATTTTTCATTCTTCTATTTTATGTCATATGTTCTTAAAAGTTTTGTTTCTATACTATTGTTTTACCACATCGCTTGTTGATTAGCTACCTTCTTGAGACGTTTCATATGAATATTGTTTGAGATAATGATTTCAATGATATCAGGAGTATGTAGAGTAATGAGAAATGAGAGTGAGCAGTTTCTATAACAAAAGTCATACGGTTTTCCCTTGATCTTTTGGTTATTATCTCTCTCATGAGAATCCCTTAAATAAAAATCTATTTGGATCTCCAGAGAGGAAGGAACATAATTCTTTTATGACTATTATAAAAATGAGTAAAGAACATATATAATTTAAGAATGAAGGTTTTACATGATTGCAATTGGTTTGATTGGTGAAATCCAATCTAAGTTTCTTTTATCATTGTTTCACGATTCATCTTTTTTTTTCTTGTAGTTTTCTCTAAAATTAGATTTCCTTCTCAAGTTAGTTTAATTTGTTCCTTAATTAGGACACCATCAAATTCACTTATTTTGGTTAACCTAGACTAAGCTAATATTATTTTGTTCTTATTATGTTATTCTACTAATCTGTGTGTTTGACCATGCACTACTACAATAGACTCCATATTGAGTTGTCGATGTCTCTTATAGTCAGATATAAATTTAAAATACAGATCTTTGAATGGGCAATTGTGTCTATAGTTTTGATCGACGAAAAGGTGCATTCAAATTTTGGCGTCATTTAGAGGGATAAGGCGACGAATAATCTCTAAGGACTTGTGGTCTACTTAGCAGTAGTCATTGCTTATAAATTTTACAAAAAGTTTATTAGCATCCTTCTCAAATTATCTATTTATTATATTATAATTTATTCTTCTAGTCTGAGACTTTGACCTATACAATAGTTTGTTTATATGTACTTAATTATCATTTATTTTTAATGTTGTCATTCCTTGCCAAATTTCTAGAGGTAAATATTTTCCTTGATGATCCAATGGTAGTACAACTACCACCTGCTGGCAATGCTCTAGAAAATCGGCCTTGAATTCGATCGTTGGTTACTGGACGTGTCAATAAAAACATGGAGCATATAGTCCTTCCTCGCAAAGCAATGACGAACTTCGAGTGAAAGATTGCCTTTGTTAGTATTATTCAATAATAACCTTTGGAGGAAATTCTTCGAAGAAAACCCATATCATTGTATTGATACTTCCAAAAATATCTACGAAAACCTCAAGTTAAATAGGGTCCCTCATGAAGTCATCTATATGAAGGGGTTCCATTTCTCTTTAAAACAAAAATATCTACTATCGTACCTTTCCCAAAAAGGGATCACATCTTGGCAACAATTTTTCGAAGCGTTCGTGGACAAGTTTTACCCTATTGAGAAGATTGTCAGGTGCTAGAACAAGATTACTGGTTTCAAGAAGAAACCTTCTGAGAGTTTGTTCACATGCACGAGATATCAAAAGTATCTAAGAGACTGGACAAATCATGGATACGACGAAGGCTTTATCGTAACCACTTTCTATGAAGGACTCACCTCCACCAAAAGGACATATCTTAGTGTGGTAGCTAGTAGCAAATTATAAAGCATGATGCCAAAATCACCAAGAAAATCATCAATAACATGGTGTAAATCAAGCAAGATGAGATTAAGATATGATTTCTATAGAAAATGTATCTACCATCAGTAGTTCTTTAGATTCAAAGTTACTTATAAGCCTGAATAATAAACTGGATAGGATGGAAACTAACATCTAGAACCTCAAGGAATCCAATTTAAGATATTTCATTAAAGCCACAGAAAAATTGGTCACATGTAGAGAAGGGGGTCATGGGATAGATCATTATATTTACACTCATGAAGTAGAAGACACTAAGACTGTTCAAGTACAAAATATGTCATATGTGAATTACAAGAAACCAAATCATCCTGAATTTTCCTATGAGAATACCTCTACAGTTGAAAATTCCTTTAAACTAACTCAGACATCTCAAGCCATATGCATGAGACATGCTATTGGAAGAGGAACTCTCCTCAAATTCTAGAAAAATAGATCTCAACCTCAACAACAACAAGGAAACATCAATAAACAAAAAAGAGGGAGTTCCTTTCAACAACATCAGAGATCCATAATTGAACTACATTCCTTGACTGAAAAATTGGGAGAGTGCCTACTTAGACACAATAATATGATGGCAAACATGCAAACACAGATGGACATTGTTAACACTTAGATAAGTGTTCTACAACACTATAACCGGATGATAGATCAATAACTAGCCTCCATATCCACTTCTCTTGTATGACCAACTACAAAATTTCCTTAGAGTACTAAAAGAACCCAAAGAACAAAATTTCTAGGATGGCTACAATCCATTTTGGGAATACCTGTTCTAAGACGCAAACAGAAGTGACGACCGTTGAAGAATATATCACCAATAAAGGAGACGTATTGGTGATGAAAAAAAATCATGAGAAACCAATCCTATTCCATCCCTTGGAACACCTAAAATTCCTTTTGGAGAACCTTTTCCTCATCGCTTCACCAAGGCACAATTTGAGAAAAGGTGCACCGAATTTTTAGATATGATAAAGAAAATCCATTTAGACATTAGTCTTCTATTTTTCATAAGTGATATGCCTACATATGCAAAGTTCTTGAAAGTTCTCATTACAAAAAAGAGAAAGAGAGGTGAGATAGAGACAAAATGCCAAGAAAGAATGCAATCCCCTTTTTATCAATCTGCCATGTTGAATAAGTAGAAAGATCCCAGAGCTTTCACTGTCCCCTTTGGAGGAACTTCAACAAGATATGGTCTTGTCAATCTTGGAGCTAGCATAAGTCTCATGCCATATAGTCATCCCACTAGATTGGGCCTTACAAACATTGTTAGCTCCAACATGAAATTTCAGCTGGTCGATAATTCCTTTACCAAGTCGATTGGAGTAGTGGAAGACGTCCCAATCAGGATAGGAAATTTCTTAATCCCTTGTGATTTTTTCATATTCAACGTGGTTAAAGACCCTATGTGTCTGATGATCTTCGGGCCACCTTTTCTTTCCACATCTCATGAATTAACAGATGTTGCAGATGGGCTGATCACTATAAGAGTTGGCAATGAATCATTTGACTTCAATGTGCTCGATCTCATGAAGGGTCCTTCACCAATGAAGACAAGTTTCTTTACTGACTATTGTAGTGAGTTGAGTGAAGAAATTCAGGAGAAAAATGCATTTATAGATCCTTTGATGTTGTCTCTAAATAATCCAAATTCATGGATTGATGATGCTGAAGTTGAAGAAGTTTTAGCTTACTTGGAAGCTATCAAAGAAGAGGAATTTGAATCTTCCATTGAAACTATCAAGTATGTTTCTCTGTAGTGAGAACCAAAAGAGACTTCCACTCCAAAGCCTTCCCCAGAGCTCAAACCACTTCTTGTTGGTTTGAAGTACGAGTTTTTTTATGATGAAATGAAGAATCCAATGATAATCAATTCACAATTATCTTCTAAACAACAACAACTTCTGACATAACTCAAGATCCAAAGAAAATCCATTCGAAACTCTATTGATGATATCATGTCTCATCCCAACTATCTGCATGCAACAAATCAACCTTGAAGAAGGCACAAAACCACGTGTGTAAGGTTAAAAAACTAAATGCAAACATGCACGAGGTGGTGCACAAGAAAGTTATTAAACTAATATATGTTGGTATCATCTACACCATTAGAAACAACAACTAGGTATGTCTAGTACATGTGGTCCCCAAGAAAGGAGGGATGATGGTGGTAAAAGATAGTGATGGGAAGGAACTGGCCACTTGCACAGTGATCGGTTGGCATATGTGCATCGATTACAGGCTATTGAATGCAACAACATGCAAATATCAGTTTCCTCTCCCATTTATTGACCATGTTATAGAAAGATTGGTGCATCATTGACACTTCTTCTAACAAGATGGGTACTTAGGATTCTATCATGTACCTTTCCACCTAGATGATTGGGGAAACACCATTTTTACTTATCTTTATTGGACGTGCATTCCATTGTATGCCCTTTTGTCTGTGTAATGCCCTAGCCACCTTTCAAAGGTGTATGTTGGCTATATTTTTTGATTTGATATAGGACATTAAGGAGGTCTTCATGAAAAGCTTCTTAGTCCATGGGTCATCCTTTGAAGACTGTCTGAAGAATATATCCCTCATTCTCCACTGATGTGAAGAAAAGCAATTGGTTCTCATTTGGGAGAAGTGCCACTTTATGGTGCGAGAAGGGATCGTCCTTGGCCACAAGGTATCTGAGGAAGATTTAGAAGTTGATAAAAGAAAAATAGAAGAGATCTCCAATCTCCCTCCTCCTTCATCGATTTCTTCCGTCCATAGTTTCTTAGGACACATAAGATATTACTGATGTTTTATTAAATATTTTTCCAAAATTGCAAAACCACTATCTAGACTCCTCATAAAAGACACATCGTTTGTCTTTGATGAAGAATATCTAAAGGATTTTCATACTCTCAAGAATAGCCTAACCGCCACACCAATTATGCAAGCTCTTGATTGGGACCTCCCCTTCGAGATAATATACAATGCTAGTGACTACACAGTTGGAGCTGTCCCAGGGAAAAAGAAGGACAAAAATCACCATGTCATATATTACGCCAAAAAAAAATTAAATGAAGCTCAAGTTGACTACCTGAAAATAGAGAAGGAATTGTTGGCCATCACCTATGCTTTCAAACAATTCAAATCTTATCTATTAGGAGGAAAGGTGACAATCTATACAGATCATGGAGGAATACAATATCTCATGTAGAAGAAGGATACTAAGTCGCACCTCCTTCGGTGGGCCCTCTTGTTGCAGGCATTTTATAATGAAATCATCAACAAAAAGGGATTTGAGAATGTAGTTGTATATCACCTATCTCTCATAATGGTTGAAGAGGACAATACACTCCTTATCAATGAATCTTATCAAGATGAATAATTATTGCTCATTTACTCTCTCAATTAGGCAATGCCATGGTATGCTAATTTCTACAATTACCTTGTGTGTCAATAGTTGCCTCCTAGGATGACATATAACTAGAAGAAGTAGTTCTTTTCATATTTAAAGAACTGCTATTTGGATATCCTGCATCTATTTGGGAAATGTGTTGACAATGTCTATCGCTTCTATGTAGATCAACATGAAGCCTGTTCTATTCTCAAAAAATGCCATGCTGCTACCTATGGAGGACATTTGGGTGCTGAGAAGACAACACTAAAGATTCTAAACTCTGGTTTCTATTGGCTAATTATCTTTAAGGATCGGAACGCCTATGCCAAACAATGTGATGCATGCCAACGCACCGGGAACATTGGCAAAAGGAATGAGACGTCATTAGTTGAACGGATCGAAGTAGAGATATTTGATATTTGGGAGATCTACTTTCTGGGACCATTTCCACCATCTTCTGGAAACAAATACATTCTGGTAGTTTTTTCTTATGTTTCCAAATGGGTGGAAGCTAAACCATCACCCAATTGCAACTCTAAGACAATAATGTGCCTTTTCATGAAAGTTATATAACCAAGGTTTGGAGCTCCTAGAACCATCATCAGTGACGAAGGTTCACATTTTATAGAGAAAAAGTTTGTGTCTATTTTAAAGAGTTATGGAGTAAAACATAAGATCTCTACCCTATACCATCCTCAGACTACAGGCCAAGTAGAAGTCTCTAATAGCCAGATCAAGTGAATCCTAGATAAAATAGTTGGAAGATCCATGATAGATTGGCCATTCTAAACTTGATGACATTCTTTGGTCATATATAACTACTTAAAAAATTCCCATAAGAATGACTCCTTATCATCGTACTTATGGAAAATCTTGCCATCTTACTCGGGATTTTTAGCATAAAGCTTATTGGGAAATCAAGGCTCTAAAAATGGATGTTGACCTTACAAAAGAAAAGCATTTTTTGCAAATAAAGCAGTTGGAAAAACTCCGCCTACATGATTATGAGAACATCAAGATATATAATGAACGCATCAGTATTTGACATGATTCTCACATCAAACAGAAGGACATTTCTAAAGGTTACAAAGTTCTTCTGTTCAATTCTGGACTTCACCTCTTTCTAGGAAAACTTCATTCTCATTGTTTTGGACCATTCATAGTGATCATTGTCTATCCATCTGGAATGATTTACATTCATAGTGAGAATTCAAGAACATTTTGGTCAAATGCCATCACCTAAAGAGATACTATGGAGATGAGGCTATCACCAGAAAGGCAAACAATGAACTGGAAGACACTCCAGATGCTGACTTAAATGGTCAAGAGTCAAGATACATGACTATACACATGCTCTACTTTTAAGGAAACCCAAGAAATTTATCTTTCTATTTCTTTCTTTCTTTCAAGTTGTTTTACTTTCTACACTACTTTTGTTTTCATTTGCAAAGTCATTGTTGTTATAAATGTTTTCCATAAAAAATCAAAATGGACCACTATTTTCTTACCAAATGATGATTGTATGATGATCACTTTACCATCATCCATCATCCTAAATTCTAACCCTTTTTTACCAACTCTACTTAAAGCATTCTTTCAATTTGTTGACACAACCATCGATAGCATCATCGACATATCTATCGATGTTTGTAAGCATTTAATTGACTATCGATTCACTTTGTGGGTTCGATCGATAGTAAGAAATTTGGTGATATCCACATCACTCATTGATGTAAATTATCTATCAATGAAACAATCAATGTTTTGATCGACATCACCCAATTTTGTAAGACTATAGACTCACCAAGTTGATATATCCATTGACCTTGCTTTCATGGCTGTCAATCTGGCTCATTGATAGACTGATCAATAGTTTTAGATCTGGTATCCATATACCTAATTATGATTCACTGACCTTAACTCTCGGCTATAAATATAATACCAACAATAATAAATTCTTAACGCATCATAATCAAAGCAAAGTGCTATCGCTTTGACCTTTGAACATTGACACACTTGTTGATTTCTATGATTGATAGCCTCCTACTGACAATTTTCCCTTTCCCTATCGACATTACTTTTAACTACACCCAGTCGATAGGTATAAATTCATGTCGGTTGATAGAATTGTCAATCATTTGTTTTGATTTCTGTTGACATGATTATTTGTCAATGAATTACCTTAATGACATGATTTTGTTTCTCTGTTGTCAACGACTCAACATGTTAACCCTCTTCTTATCAATGGTCGACTATCGACAACATAAATCAATAATACTTTTTGCTTATACCATAATCAAAGTTTCTTATATATTCTTTCATTTGCAAAGATAGTTCATCACGATGTCTCCACTGTAGCTACTGGAAACACATCCAAGAGAGGAGAGAAGAGGCCCCTTCTTGAATTTTCCTCCACTAAAGTTGACAAGAGATCATGTATCAATCAGGTTAAACTTAATGCACCTTAGGGATCTCAGTTAGACCTCCCTTATTATGGGACATTTAGGCCTCGTAACAATGACCATCTCGAGGCATACATGGGAATGAGAAGTGGAACTTTGAAACCCACCTGATTTGTCTCTATGACCTCTCTTGAAGAGATTGGGATCAAGGCAAGAGTGAAAGAATTGTTGACCAAATCCAACTTAACACATCTCTACTTCTCCAAACTGAAAGCCTATGTAGAGGAGACTATGGAGTTCATGTCCACTATCTAAGAGGTCTCGACCAAATAGGATGATGATCCCACAAATGGACATCAATAGGTGAAGGTTCACATTAACACTTCAGTCATTTCCTCTCTGAACTGATCATGAACAAGATATTTTGTAAATAGGATGAAGTGGCCACTAAGGTTTGCACTCGGCTATTTGATAAAGAAGATTCTAGTTTCAATGCTTTCAAGTACTGGGTAAACTAATAGGTCAATGTCGATACCAATCTAGGCAATCCAATTCATCTGTAGTTCACTCTAGGCTATGGCGGATCATGCACAAGATAGTTGCAAATGTCTTACTTACAAAGTCTGAAATAGGAAGTATTTATCATGAGGAGCTATATATACTCTCTCTCATCATGGAAAGTTGACCTATCAACATTGGCCACATGTCAATTGATAGGTTGTTAGTCATGTCTTATTATGCTCAGTAAAATGAGTATTGTATGGTTGGCTTAATCAGACTTATCTATCAAGCATATGGACACCTACCTTCTAAATGTTTCAGGGAAATGCAAGGAGACAATTTCATCACAATAAGGTATCTGACATCTTCTGGCATTCCGGTCTGCCACAACAACACCAATCACTGTTGATTCAGGAGAACCAACATATCAATCCCTTTACCGGAGCTGGCAGATTATGATAAAAAGAAGTTTCTATATTCTGAGGAAGAAAACATCAAACTAATCAAGAACTTCGTCAAGACAACTTCTGTGACACCACAACAACATGGCACATCATCCAACAGAGTCTTCCCAAAGCCTATCATGACAAAAAAGTCTAAGAAACCTCTATCCAAGATATTAGAGGAAAGGGAATACAAGAGAAAAGTTGATGATGACTTTGAAGTGCTACAGTCATCACAAAAGCAAGTTCCAATTAGTCTGCTGATTCCAATAGATGTACCAAAGAATGCTGCTCCAGCACCATCAAAACACAGGGATCCTCATTCCACCACAAAGATCCGCACCTCCATCCTAGTATAGGTTCCTGCCATAAGAAGACCACCTTCTCTGCCATAGTAAGAGGTACATGATGTTCCAAATAGTCTGCCATGATAGTGTCATCATGTTGAGTGACCTTCTACTTCTCGCGCGCCACCCCCATCTAAGTGTCATTCTTTGTCATATTTCTATCTAGAATATCTCGATAATTTGGGGGGCATTTTCAGTCGTGTCTTTGACACAGTCTATAAAGGAACTGTTGCAACAATGTCTGCTATTCCTGAACTCCAAAAATTTGTGAAGGATGTATCTCAACAAGTTCTTTTCTTTCAAAAAAAAGTCAATGAGTTGAGCAATCTCTCTAGGAATATTGTGACTCTCGAATGCAAGTTGGAAGAAATCCTAACTATTCAACATCATATTTTGCTTCATATGAAGATGCAAATAGATGAACAACATCACAAAAATGAGCGAAGTGTACTTTGACGACAAAGACATAGCGAGTTGAATACTCCTTCTATTCAAGCAACTTCTTCCCCGCCATCTCATTCTTCACATGGAAACTCCTATGTTCCAAATACTACAAGTGAAGACACCCATTGCCGTTCCCCTGAGAATGCCGTAGGATCTTTCAGGGAGTCTATCCCCCATATTTTTTAATCAATTTATGGTGTGACCAAACCTTTACCATCTGATAACAATAATTCTATTTTGTAGCTCCAACTTGGAGGATACCTTTTTTCCCTCACACAACCCTATGTGAGTCCATTTGAAGATATCCATTCTCACCTATTGGACAACATACCACCTCCCACTCCAACATGACCTTGTGATTCTTTCAAAACTGACTTGATGATGAGGTTAGACAAGGCACCGCATACCCTGAGCCCCATTCAGTCTCTTTGCAGTTACCACACCTTAGAAGAAGATATTTCTATGGGAGTGTATACCACCTACTTAGATATAGAAGAAGACACTGACATTCCTTTTGATAATGAACATGGATCTTCCGATGAATATGTTGGTGATCTTTCCACCATTCTTTCAATGTCACCTCCGCATATATCTGATCCATTATTTCTTGAGCCATTATTACCTCTTCCATCGCACTTACCTACCAAGATGAGTGTACTTGATTTTGATTGCTTGAAAGGGTTACCAGATCATGACATGTTTGTCTTACAAGACATTCTAGATGACAACTGTGATGGGAACCATATTATTTATAATAACGATTCTATATCTCTTTCTAGCAAAGACTTTTGGTATATTTTTCACAACCCCTACTAAAGTTACCAAATTGATGTTTACAGTTTCGGCGTCAACTATCCTAGAAGATGCCATACCCAGTGATAAGGAGTGGCCATATTACAATGCAATTCCCTCCCTCACCGACTTCTTATTTAAAAGTGTTTGGATGCTTCAACTATTATGACACTGAAAGATAAGCTCAAGCTAAAGAAAACCAGAGTTATCTTTCTTCCCTTTCACTTTCGCATCCTATGGATATTGTGTGTTGTTGATCTAGAAAAATGCCAAGTTACTTTGGTCAATCCTTGTCTAGAAGAGTTTAAAAATTCCGATATGCATTTTAAAGACCATGTTGCATAGAAACTTCATCACATTCCTATCCTCCTTCATAGGGTCATATGCCAAGTTTCCTACTACCATTCTAATTGGACAAGTTATGTGATTGAGCTACTAGTCCACCATCAAAATCAAGACAAAGATGAAAATTTGTTCACCATCCTCAGAGTTATGGAGGCTCTCAATCACCAAATTTCAGAAGCAAGCTTGGATTCCAATGGGTTTACCTCTCTTTGTGGACATTACACAATGGAAGTCATCCATGATAGGTGTTTCTTTTAGGATCCAGAGCTTCCTAAGAACTTACGGGATCTTTACCCGTTGGTTCTTGACCTACCAAGGAACCTTTCCGCAATATTCTATAGAGGGAAGAAGTAGTGGAAGGCAGATAACTTCATCACCAATGACTACCAATCCTCCTACCACTGTTACTACTACTACTACTAAGGCTTGGGAGGCTGTTGACATACTCAACGTTCTATATGAACCTGAATCATTCCCAATATATGGCCCAATAACAACTATTAAGACCACTTTGTACAAATTTTATCACAGTTTATATTGCAAACTCTCATATACTCATCTTATGATGCTAATGAAACATTTTCAGGAGGGTAGAAATTCTGCAGTTTTTAATAAAGGCAATTTGCAGGTTAAGAAAGATGACCTTCTTGCAATTCTCCAACCTAGGGGATATTTATCTCATGGCCTCATGGTGGCCTATTAGTTTCTTATTAGCTAAAACATTATTGATGTCTAAATGGATGGTCCTGATCTTAAAGATGATACATGCTAAGGAATTGATTCTACTAAAAAGGACTTACTCTTCATCATTTGTTGGACTCCATTCATTGGTATCTTTTCTTACTTATACTCCATGATGCTCATTGGACTTTACTTGTCATCTTCACTCATGAAAGGGAAGTCATACTTTATAACAATTCTGACACTTATTTTGACATTGAAGGTGCTAGCTATTTTTTTCTAATTTGTAGAGAGCATTAATGCATTGTTGATGTCTGTGACAAAGGCCTCATTCTACGGATCAAATAATACAATAGTGGATATACTTCTTAGGAACCTAAGAAATGGAAGATTCCATGATTCTGTCATTTCTTCCCTCAGCAAATGTTGATTATCCAATGATTGTGGTTTGTATGTCTTACATTGGATGTGCATCATTGGAATGCTCCACGTTGCAGTAGAAGAAGCTCACATTGATAACTATCATTGCCTCTAAGGAAATTATGCTAAGTTGATGCCTGACTCTCCATGGGCAACTGTTGGCCTTGTTGAATATCTCACATGTTACATTTTTCTTCTTTCTTTTTCACACTCTGAGGATAGTGTGTCATGTTTTTTTTTGGGTGGGGGTGTAATCCCATGAGATAGATATCCATAGTATCAAAACAAACTTCATGTTCTTCCTTTTAGCAATTTTTCATAATTTTCTTATTTCCATAAATTTTTGACAATTTTCTTGTATAAAAATGGGAAGACACAGATGATGGAAAGCTCCCTCTCAATGAATCTAGTTTTCCTTCAAACTATACCTTTTTGCAAATCAAAATATATCACAAGAAGAATCTTTTTATTACTGATATTCATTTTATGTTTTTTTTAGCAAAACATCACTTTTTCCTCTATTTTGATTTTAACCTCATGATGTCATCAAAAGATTCTTGCTAATAATATTCAATTACTACCAAAATCATATTCCATCAAACACATTTTCTCACAAAAATAAAGAAAGAGATACCTCATTTCTTATGTTTTCCATCTTTATTACAAAAATAAAAAAAATGAGTGAGGAATGAAAAAGAATCAGAGAGATGTGCCATGTTAAAGAGGTATTGAAAGGATGTATTATTGTGATCATCAACACAGATATGTCAATTTTTTTAGCCTCTAAGACCAAAAATACAACCCCAATTACAATGGTGTTCATTAAAGGTATTGTAATATAGGGAGGTCATACTTAGGATGCACAATTTCTTCTCTAAAGACAATTGGTTTGGAACACATGTATTAGTCACCCATTTAAATGGACCTGTACTTGAATGACCCAAAAAGAAGGAAGGGAAAACCATAAGCCTTAACCATTTTTTCCTACCTATTCCTTCCACAAAATACGTTAATGAGAATGAAAGCTACTTTGAAAAGAATGATATATGTCAGAGATAGGATTATGACCCAAAAACAATTACAAGATAATCAAAGAAAGAATCTATTGACCAGTGATGTTCTTGATAACTTAATTCATTTTGTGAAAAATAGAATGGTTTTGGTAAGAGGTTGATTTAAAATTATATTTAAGTAAATTCTAGATTTTGCTTGCTTGATGGATTATATAATGATTCTATTAGCTTGAGGACAAGCTAAATTCTAAGTTTGGTGAAGTTGATAACATCAATTTTGATTCACTTCTCAATATCTTTTTCATTAAATTATTAGAATTAGTATTTAGATATTTGGTTTTGTTCATTTTTCTTTTAGTTAACCAAATGGTAGGTTTTAGTTCAATTTTTTTGATAATTGAAGGAATTCAGTGCAAAACTAGAAAAATCGATAGACAACTATTGATACTCTAATTGATCACTCAAAAGATGACATACTCTCCACCATCGACTAAATGACTCGACAAATCAATCTGACCCCAAGAGACTTGACAAACCCCTATTGAGTAATCATCGACATATATATCAAGCTCCAACTTGTCGAGTAGGATGATCGACATACTTATCATGGGAGTCATGATAGATTCATCACATCAACATCTTCCATGACAAAATCCTATCATTTTCCAGCTATCAAAAATATACATCGACAACCTTGTCGATGAGTAAAGCCCTCAATGTCTTCATTGAGGAACTAGATATTGATGATATCAGTTGATAGCCCTGTCTACACCCTCAAAGTACGAAGGAATCCTGCCAAGGAGGTATTCTATCAACAATTGAAACGAACAACACTACTAATGATCAATAAAGACCTATCAAAGAATCACTTCACCGACCATGAACGTCGAAAAAAAAATGGGAGGTTGATGCCATGTGGACCAATCAAGATTGACAAGGCACAAGTCAAAGACTATAAATAGGCCCCCAAGCTTCACTTCAAATAATCTTGTATCCTCAGAGTCACCAAGCCAAAAGGTTTCCATTAAGTTCTAGGGCTCAACGACGAGACCTATCGACCAGTCTAGATCCATCGACCTAGTTGGCTATGAACCTCTTCCTTGGTGACTCAATCCACTACCATCAACACATCAGAAGGACCTACTTGCATGAATCTAGGATCAAAATAAGAAGAATAGTCATCGACCACTGGGTATTGACCTCTAGCCATCGACCTCTTCCTTGACTAGTCAAAAGGTTGGTAGATCGATCACTTGATCTACCTTTGTATCAACTTCTTTCTCTTCTTTTCTTTACCGTGACTTATTCAAGCAGAAATCTGTGTATTTCTTGTGCCATGCATGGCTAAAACCCATAACTTGGATTAGGAGTAGCCATCATGCCCTCCCAATTGTGTAATTATTCATTCTTCTATTTTGTGGCATATGTTCTTAATAATTTTGTTTCTATACTCTTATTTTATTGTGTCGCTTCTTGATTAGATACCTTCTTAAGACATTTGTTATGAATATTGTTTAAAAGAATGATTTCAATGAGATCTAATGTATAAGATAGTAACAATACATGAAAATGAGGAGTTTCTATAAGAAAAGTCATACAATTTTTCCTTGATCTTTCAGTTATTATCTCGAGAGAGATAGCCCCTTAGACAAGTATATACCTAGATCTCAAGAGGAAGAAGGAATAGATGGATTTTACGATTGTTTGCAAATTGAGTAAAGAACTATTATAATTTAGGAATGAAGGTTTTACATGATCGAGGTTGGTTTGAAATGTGAAACCCAATCCAAGTCTCTTTTATCTTTGTTTCACAATTCATCTTTGTTTCATTCCTTTGGCTATCTCTAAACTTAGATTTACTACTCAAGTTAGATTAATTCGTTCCTTAATTGGGACACCATCAAATTCACTCATTTTGGTTAGACTAGACTAATAATTGATTAATTATTTCTTATTCTATTATTCTGCTTGTCCCTTTGTTTGACACCACACTACTTCAATAGAATTTGTACTAAGTTGTGGACAACTATTCTAGCTGAGTACAAATTTAAAGTATGATATCTTTGACTGGACAATTGTGTTTATACTTTTGTCCCATGAAAAAGAGTACTCAAGGTCACACATGTAAAATGTGTGGGATAATTAGGGTTTCTGGAGGGCTCGTATGGGTGAAGATGTACAAAATGTACAAAAACATTCATGGTCAAGCTAAGGGAAAGAGAACCATCTTAAGAAATGTAAGGATGAAAGGAAAGATAGGAAATACGAATTTCTAGAACCATGGATGTCACCCAAGTGGAGTAGGTTAATATGACAGATCAATGTGCTTCAACTTCAAAAGAACAATATATCATGGCAACTAACCTAAATTTTCAAGAGAACCCAGACTGAAGTTGCCTACTCTGAAACAAAAAAGAAATCACATTTTTTTCATAACTTAGAGTGCTACCATGTAGGATGTATGTGTGGAAGCTTTTAAAATGGCAATATGATATTAAATAGTTGAGATACATTGTGACTAGACAATGGATGCCTAGAACAATAATCATGGTCAAACTAAGCAAAGTATAATAGAACCAATGCTGGCAACTTGAGAATGTTCTTGTTTATGAAGGCCTATATGTACGAATGATGGATAAAAACATGGGCATGATGTAAACCCTTAAGTTTAGGATAACCAAGATTACCTATGTGACATCCCTGGATATTCTAAAACTGAATATGATGTGTGTCATCCAAATTGAAACCTCACCTCACCGAGCATCTCGATTTTAAACACCACACACTAGGCTAAGAGGAAGAAAATCAGATGAAGTCAGAAGGAAACAATAATAGCACATGCACATGAAAAATAAAAAAAACATACAACACATGTTCACCATTCAACATATAATTACATAATGAATTGTTACAACATTTGATATTAAACATTGAAAGGTACACTTCTACATATTCATGTACTACCACTAAACAACAAGATCTTAAGACAACAAGTCCACCTATACATCATCTCGCCACACAACTCTAAGACTATCCTAGATCTTCAAGAACACATGTCCACAACCTAAACAAAGGAATACATGTGGGGTCAACACAATATTCAAGAATATTGTACTGAGTATGCCTAAGTGTCTTTTATATACCTCTCATTACTAAGCTTGGCAATAAGATAAAAATAATACTTGGCAGTTATACAAAAATATAAGAAAAAGCATATACTTGCACAAAGATTTTCATTAACACAAAGAGAACACATTCTGTAACCATATTTCCATCATGTATCTCGTACATCTGCCACCAAAGGGATAGATCCTTTTTAGGCTTCATGATCTCCTACCAAAGAGTTAGATCATGTATATAATGTGATATCCTACCAAAGAGTTAGATCATGTATATAATGTGATCTCCTACCAAAGAGTTAGATCACTTCAATGCACCATACTACCAAAGAGTTTAGTGCTATCATATGATATATCATATATCTTATGTTTTAGGTGTTCATAGACATATAAGTATGAAAAACATAAAGCAACATATTATTCAAGAACAATCATTTCAACCAATATCAGATGCCAAGTAAGAGGTAATGGCGTACCTTCCACAGATATAACCTAATCACATATTCCTCATGTCATCTATATCCTTGTCAAACCCTGATCAAGATAAGATCATATATCACCATCAGGTTCTCATCATCATTAACCCTAGTTGTGTCCATTTTAGGGTTTACTTAATTCCATAGGATGTCCTTTTTATTACTTGTATTATTATCTTATTATTTGGGATTAACGTTACTGATGTTGTATTCCTAATTAGAATCAATTATATGACCATTATCATTGTTTGCATGTATTAACCCTAGGTCATATTCGTTAAGCATATTAGGGTTTATATCACCTTGAGAGCAATCATTATTATTTAACATGAATTATGTGAATCTTTGTGATATCAAAATTACACCTGAGGTTCTATATGCTAATATGAGCTTATATTGAATATTCCAACATTTATTGGCCATATATGTATTTTGTACATTTTATTTAGGGTTATTAACCCTAATTATCCATATTGAGAAAATTACATGATTTCATGCATCAACATCATAATTACTGACATCATATGGATTATAAACATGACTATGGGTTCACTGACATGTTATCATAATTTTAGGCCATCATTTGATATTTATTATCCATGAAATAAGCATTTCACAACTTACATGATATCACTAAGGTTAGTGCATTAAAAGCCTAATGTTATGATTCCTTGCTATTCTACCCATTTCTCTGAGAATTTTGGTATATTATTTGAAATTTTTTGACAAGGAATGTATTTACTATGAATTTCGTAAGATCTAAACATTTTAAAGATATTTACCTTTTCTGGCCGATCGCCAGCCGCCATGTGGCGACTCAGGGGCGTGCTTGAATCCTACTTTGTAGTCTAGTTCATTGGTCTAAAACTTATTTTTCTTGGATATGAGTTGGTCTGTCCTCTCTATTCTTTTATCGGTGTTGAGCTGACGGTTCACTGGATGACCCAACTCGGTATGCCCCCTTTCTCTCTCGTGAGAAGTAGATTCTTACGTGCATTCATCCCAATACTAGTACATATTTCACCTTTAGCATCAGTTAAATATGACCTCAGAAGTCGGTTCCCAAGCGACACCCACTATAACAAAATTGCCCGTTAGTAGCATTTATTCTAGTGGCATTTCTAAAAAAAGCCACTATCAATCTAATGTACAGACATTTTTAATTAAAATGCCACTAAACCACCTATTATAGAGTTTATATAAAAGACTTAACATTAAAGGCATTCTTATATTTAATTAGTGGCAATATTAAATTGCCAAACAGAATGACGCGCGTGAAGTATTATCTATCGGAAATTTTCATTTCACTTCTCCCACTTTTCCTCTCGCTTTTCCTTCGCACTCCCACGTATGTAATAGCTAGTATCACGGTGACTGTGGCGATGGATCTCCCCAATCCTTGTCGATATTCTTTCACTTGACAATGCGTGGAGGAGATATAGCCTCCTGGTCGATCGTCGCTCGCCCTAGCTAACAGTGTCTTGGAGGATTGAGTGCATCAACTGACTGGTGGCGGTGCATTGATCGTAGCGTGGAGGATCGCTTTTGACTACTGGCCGGTGAAGTGCCATATTGCCGGCACCGAGGAAGCCAGGAGTCTACTTTGCCGACGCTGAGGAATCCAGTTCAACCACATTTGCTACATTGGCTCCAGGTGATTACAAATAGATTCTCTTCCCCAGCCATTATCACCATCACAATCGGCTACTCTGTATTGATTCACACTAGTAGAGTCATAACCGTCTTTGTAAGATATATTCCTACCTCTACAATTTTCTTGCCCCTCCCTTAATTTTGCTATATTTTTTCTTTATTTTGGATTGATTTCAGTTTCGAGCAAGATCTGGACTGAAGTTAGAGTTCCTAGTTTACTTGTTATTCCTAATTCCATGACTGACTTGGTTAATTGCACTAGAAAGGAGAATCATTGTTTGGCAATGTGCATCTTGTACTAGTTATGGATGGAGAGGAATAATAGAGTTCATGAGAATGTGGAGATGCAATCATGGGTTTGGTGATGGGTATCTAAAAACCACTTTCTTTAGTGGTCTAACTCTTACTAACAGACTGTCCATCAATGTAGATTTTGATATCAAGGAGGAAACGACAAACAAGATAAGGTAAGAAATAACTCAATAATTGTAGCCAACACCAACTTCAATAGTTATAAACATAAGATAGAAAATTATTCAAATAATCAAATCTCATTACTTCCATTAATTTAGACAACTAAGACTTAAAGAAGTATAGGATAATGGAAATTTGATCATGGGCATTACAGCTGAGTCGATGTTTTAGTTGCAACCAGCACACCTCTAAGACACATGGATTTTAATGAGGCCAATAATCACTAATATTTATGCATAACAACTTCCAACGAAGTACAAATTAAGATTTTATAATCTTTGGAATGGTTTTGAGACAAGGAACCTCCCTGATATTAGACCTGCTATGCCATCCTGATTCCCATGTTCTAATTAGAAGCTAATTTTAATGAAGTGTAATTATTCATGGTTATGGTGTATACATGAAATTAGGTTTGATTAGGCTTATCTATTTTTAGTATACATTATGATATGTCATTACCCACACCAATTTTCTTCTATGTTTTTATATTAGTGTATATAAATAGGTTACAGAACAATGTCATTTTATTGCTATATGTTTCCCTTTAATATAAGTGAGAAATGTAATATATTCTCAAAAGCACAAAAGCCAAGAATGATTAAGCATCTCATCTTCATCATAGTTAATTTCTATACCAAAATACATGGGTTGATCCACTTATATAGTAGAAACTATACTTCAAACGAAATTTCTAAAAAGTAGAGGCTTACTGAGAATCACTGACTTCTAAATGCGGGGGGGGTGTAGTCTGAAGATGATACAACTAAGAAATAGCAAAGAAAAATACACCATTTCCCTTCACCATGAATTGGTTACATGTGAGCATAATTATATTATGTTCATTCGATTCCCCTTGTCAAAGGGAGGGCGGTTGCTCCTCTTGTCATATTCTGTTCATTCTGATTCTGGACTTTAGGATGCTATGCTTCTATTCTTATTCTTGGTCAAGGTTCAGTACTTTTCACCCACCTCTTGTCAGGCTCTGCTGGTTGAAGCTTCTGTTGGTTTGATTGGAAGGTCTTATATGTTGTTTGCTTTTGAATCCTTTTTTCTGATGTGGTTTTGAGTGATGTTCTACTTTTTTCTTCATTTGGTTATCGTTGGCTGATTGATATGCGATTTGTCCTTGGGTTGGTTTGTCTTTTCCCTATTTGATGTCATCCAAGGATGGGATTCTATGCTGGCTCTTGCCTATGGAATTGCTTGAAATGGCTTCGTATGGTTCTCCTTTTTAAGGCTCTTTTGGGATTCATTGAAACGATATTCCTATCCTTTGAAACAGGAGTTTTGGCCGACCAAAAAAGGAATATAGCCATGATTGAGTACCATGTTATGAATAACATACACCTTGGTGTTCAGCTTCATATCAGGGATTGTATCTTTGGTATTTGGTTGTATAGATTCCTACTTTCTGGGTGTATATGTTCTAAAGGTTTCTAGTAGGTGAGCTTGTAGAATTTGAGGTTGTAGGTTTGGAAACCATGTTGGTGGTTTTGAGGTTTATGAATTCTCCTTTGATACTGGTGGATAGGACCCAGGCTCTTGTTCATTTTCTGATTCAGGTCAAAATGATTAGAATGTGCCTGGCTCCTTATTATAAGTATGTTCTTTTATCCTTTTAAAAAGTATTTCAAACATAGTGTCATGTACTCATAAAACTAAAGTGGCAGGAATCTATCCCATTTACATATAGGTCAGAGAATAATAACCTCACATAACTCATTTAGAAAATTTACAATTTTTAGATGAATCCTTCTTGTCATAAACTTTGTGGTACTATTAAAATCATAAGATGATAAGATATCCTGTAGTAGTGTTTTGATAAACAGAGAAGTACAAGACTGTAGTAAAATTTTGGAAAGACACCAGTAAACTCTTTAAATAGATCTCACACCTTCTATAGTAGTGCATCGATACTCCAAATTAAATAGGTCTCACACCTGTACAAAATAAGCCAGACACCATTAACCTCTTTTATAATCTAAAATATGAGTGTTGATTCAACAAATATATAATAAGTGTCACCTCATTGTATGAAATACCAAGATACATCAAATTATAGAAAATACTAGTTACTTCATCGAAAATCTCAAAGAAGGATTAGTGAGCATTGGACCAATTGCAAAGATATAGCCTCTATATAGGACATGATCTCCTCTATTATATTTCTTTTCAAGCTATCATGTCTACCACAATAAAGTTGGTTATGAGAAGCAATAAAAGGTTAACTGCTGTTATACAACTTTTTTTGAAAATATATAACATCATTATATGTACTTACACTTTGTTAATACTAATATTATGCAGTCTCTATCCACCCACAACAGTCACTATGAACTGGGCCTCTATGTCAATGTTAACGTTCCCTATTGAAGAACAATTGGACATCATCCTAGATGATCGTTCCTTAAACCAATTGGCCATACCCAAACTTTGGCGTTTTCTAAAAGGAAGACACTACATGCCTGGTGAAGTGACCCTAAATTTTGGCAATTATTCACATGTTATCGAGGTTGAGTATGATTTGGGGGGAAATCTTGTATCAAAATCCGGTTGGTGTGATTGGATTAGAAAGACGCTAGTGGGCTGTAGTAACAGGCTTTTTCTCCGTCCAGTTGGCCATAATACCATCAACGTTTGGATAACCAACATCAACTACGAGACCCCTGATCATCTACGGTGGTATGAGCGCACGACGAAGGATATCGGCTCAAGCTCAGACGAATCTGATTATGAGGCCCCTGTCAGTTCAGATTTGTATAAATACAGAGAGGAGCTCTGTGACACAGCACAATCATCAAAAAGGCCACGGTAGGTCCAATTAACAAATATAATTGTCAAGACAAAAAATTTGTGTTCACACTTTTTGTCTGAAAGCAATCAATACTCATAGTTGCTTTCTTTTCTGAACTTCAGGAGAAGATCGCCACAATGATAAGTCCTCGAAGTTACTGATGCGGGACCATGTTGGTGTAGTATTTAGTTGTCTATCTATCTAGACTTGTCTGTATTAATAGTTATTTTAATTATGCACATGTTTAGGGGTAAACCAACCCCTTTGTTTAGTTACTGTTTACGGGTACACCCCTGTATGTGGATGTAAAAAGAGATTCATGAATGGAACTGAAAGTTTCTACATGAATGCTTATAACTGAAGTGTGTGTTCCCATGAATGTTCCAAATTCACAAATCCATCCTATCTAATGACACATTCAAAACCAAACAACAAAAAGAAATATGCACATCCTATTATGTTACAAATTACTGATAAATTTCATTATAAATGTTCTTTTATCCTTATTATAACTATGTTCTTTTATCCTTATTATAAGTATTTAAAACAATGCTTGGGCACCCACCTAGTCGGATAGGCTCACGTGAACTTCATTTGCATGATTACACTAGTATTTTCTCATATTGTATAGTCTATTTTAATATGACATACTTACTCATATGTTATATGTTTTACTATTTTTATAGAATGGATAAGTCTTGGATAGCAGAGGATGACCAAACCAGCAGTAAATACTTATGTGGAGTATCAAAATTTTTAGATTTTTCTTTTGAACATTCATCGATTGGAGACAAGATTGTATGCCCATGTAGAAAGTGTGCTAATGTATACCAGGTCACCAGAAAGACTACATTGAGCCATCTACTGTGGCATGGCTTCTTACCAAGCTATATTTCTTGGGCTTTTCATGGTGAAGATGTCGATGTTCAAATGGATGCTCCTACTGATCATGGAAATTTCCTTAATGCTGAAAATTTACAAGATATGTTGCATGATACTTTTCCGAGTTTCACTGAATATGGAAATACAAAAGGAGTGGAGCCATCTAGTGATCAACATTTCAATACTAAATTTTTTTATATTTTTTAAAGGATTCTGAGACAGAATTATATCCAGGGTGTAAGAAATATAGCAAACTTGCTTGCATCCTAGAATTCTATCACCTGCTTTGTCTTAATGGCTTGAGTAAGAAAGCATCATCTATGTTTCTAATGTTCTTTAAGAAGATGCTACCACAAGGAGAACAATTACCTTATTCATTTTATGAGCTAAAAAAGACGATTACAGGGTTTGGCTTAGATTATGTGAAGATTCATGTTTTTCCAAATGGTTGCATGTTGTTTTGGAAGGATTCTGCTGATAAAGACGTATGTGATACATGTGGAGCATCAAGATGGAAACGGATTACAATCCCAGATGATGATGATGAGCTTGCAAAAAAACCCAAGAGAATACCTATCAAAGTACTCAGACACTTTCCACTTATACGCCGCCTAATGCGGTTATTCATGTCATCAAAAACCTCATCCTTAATGAGGTGGCATGCAGAAGAATATCAAAAAGATGACAAGTTAAGACACCCGGTTGATTCACCTACATGGAAAACATTTGATGTGATGCATCCAGAATTTGCTAGAGATGCTAGAAACATTCGATTGGGACTTGCAACTGACAGATTTAATCCTTTTGGGACAATGAGTACTTCTTATAGTACATGGCCTGTTGTGATTATTCCATATAATTTACCTCCTTGGTTGTGCATGAAGCAACCATATTTTATGTTGTCCCTACTCATTCTTGGACCAGCTTCACCCGAAAATATAGATGTGTACTTGCATCCATTGATTGAAGAGTTGAAAGAACTATGGGATACTAGTGTACATACATATGACGCTGGAACCAAGGAATTCTTTCAGATGCGTTCTTCTTTATTATGGACAATTAGCGATTTTCCAGGATATGCACATCTATCTGGTTGGAGTACTAAAGGCTACAAAGCATGTCCCTATTGTAATAAAGATATTATCTCACACTGGTTGCCACATAGCCGTAAAGTTTGCTACAGAGGACATCATAGGTTTTTTCCTACTAGCCACATATTTTGAAAAGAAGCAAAGGCATTTGACGGTGAGCAAGAATTTAGGTGTCCACCTAAACCTCCTTCTGGAGCTCAAATCTTGTCACAATTGGAGGACGGAAGAACTATAATTGGTAAGAAAAGGCCAAGAGGTAAGGATTCAACACACAATTGGGAAAGGAAAAGCATATTTTTTGAGCTACCATATTGGAAAACTAACATTGTAAGGCACAATCTCGATGTCATGCACATTGAGAAGAATATATGTGAGTGTATTGTTGGAACATTGTAGGTTTAAAGGATAAAAGTAAGGACAACTTTAATGCAAGGAAGGATTTGGAGGATATGGGAATCAGATTTCCCCTTCATCCAAAAACTGTTGGTAAATATACCATCCTACCTCCAGCTTGCTATACAATGAAAAAAGATGAAAAAATATTATTTTGCAACCTCCTAAAATCTGTCAAGGTTCCAGACGGGTATGCGTCTAATATATATCTAGATGTGCACGGCCGAAGGATCATAAGATGCTACCAATGAAAAGTCATGATTATCACGTGCTGATGCAACAACTTTTGCCATTAGCTGTCACTATGTCCTTGCCCAGTAAGAATGCTAAGTCATGTATTATTAATCTTTGTCGTTATTTTCAAAGGTTTTGCACTAAAGTCATAGATCCAATTGATTTTCATGCATTGGAAAATGCAATAGCTGTTACACTTTGTGAGATGGAGAAGATATTCCCTCCATGTTTTATTGATATAATGGTGCATTTATCAGTCCATCTCTCTTATGAAGCTAAGATAGTCAGCCCTGTTCAGTATCGTTGGATGTATCCAATTGAAAAGTAACATTTCACACGTCGTGATGACTTTACCTATTGGAATGTAATTTATCATAATATTTTCCTCAACTTTGTTTTCAGGTATCTGATGACCCTAAAAGGATATATTCATAATAAAAGATATCCAGAAGGATCAATAGATGAAGGATATATAGATGAAGAGTGTCTAACTTTTTGTTCAAGATACTTGGATGGAGTTGAAACAAAATTAAATCGGCCAAATATAAATGATACTGACGAAGCAAATTTGGAAAAGAAGCCAACACTTGACAGTGATGATTGGTCTATTTTCTCGACAGTAGGTCATGGTATTGGTAAAATGGTAACATGTGTCTTAGATGAACATACATTGAAACAAGCCCATAAGTATGTACTATTCAATTGTGAAGCAATTGAACCCTACATTAAGTAAGTTAGTGTCAACTGTCTTCTATTAATAAAATGCTATAACATATTCCAATAACATATTGCACATATTTTGTATTCAGGATGCACTATGATATCATTTGGCAAAAACATCCTCAGAAGTCCATAAAGGAGGTTCAGAGAATACATAGTAACTCATTTGATGGATGGTTTAAGGAACATGTAAGTTTAGTTGTGGTAATTAAATTAGTTATGCTTCATGAATAAAGTCTAACAAACTTTTCTTTTGTTAGATTTAGACACTCCTAAGAACAAATATGGTAGATATAAAATCAAGTTTCTTTCTCAAGGTCCACATCAATTGACCATTAAGTACAAGGGCTATGTTGTCAATGGTCACAGATTTCATACCAAGGCAAAAGATGCAAATCGAACAACACAAAATAGTGGAGTCTTTCTGGTAGCTAAGACTGATTGTTATTCTAAAACCACTGACCGCAATCCAATTACTAGAGATGTAACCTACTATGGTGTTTTGAAGGATGTTATTGTGCTCAATTATTATGAACACTTTAAGGTAACATTATTTAAGTGTGATTGAGTGGACATCTACTCAACAAGGGGAATTAAGCATGATGAACATGGGTTGACTCCTGTTAATTTGAGATGCCTTCAAACTATAGGAGAACCGTTTGTAGTGGCATCTCAAGTTGGATAAGTATTTTATGTAGAATATGTCACTGCAAAAGGGTGGCATTTTGCTGTAAAGATTGCCCCATGAGATATGTTCAACATGGAAGAACAATCTTGTATTGAGAAAGTCAAAGCTTATGTGTAAGGTGAAACTGGAGATGGGCCATCAATGACATCAGAGGATGAAGATACTGATTGTGACATAGTTAGATTGCATATGGAAGGAATTACTGTTGCTAGTTCAACAACTGAAAAAGACCAATCCTGAATTCAACAGGATGATGAAAGTGTATCTCAAATTGATGATGATGACTGTTCTGAATGAGAAGATTACAAAATAGCAGCCAATGTTTCTTTTTGTTTTTCATTAATATTTGACTTAAATAAGCCTTTTTTGGCTCAATGTATCTCTTTAATTTTCTGTCTCACATTGTGCTCTAGCTAGGTGTATCAATTTTGCATGTCTGACATTATTCTTATTCATATTTATCCTTGTCTCTATTGTTGTTTATAATTATATTTGATTAAATATCTGTGTTTCATTTTTAAATATTATTAATAAAATTATTATTATGTTGTTCAATATACTCAGGATGAGAGAACAGTACAATGACAACTGCCATAACATGACAACCTCAAACAATGATAAGAACAACAACAATGACTCCTGTACAGTGACTCATTTGCCTAGAATTACTCGACATGGTTGTTGTCAATCTTTGAACATGTCATCCTCAAATCGCTCCAAAAAAAATTAGCTTCCCTTCCAACTGGAATTCGTAATGATAGAGCAAACAAATTCAATAAAACTACTGCTAGCTCTGCAAAAAATGCCCAATCAGCCATGTCTCCCCAAGACTATAATATGGTTGGTTGTTCGAAATCCTCTCAAACATGAACAACTGAAAAGGAGATGGGAACAAGGTTCCGAAATCAGCAAAACAAAGAAAGTGGTGATAAAGTTACAAGATCAAGAATTTCACAGCTACCCTGTGTGCCTAATGTCAATGCTTCTGTGTCTATTCATTCAAGAATTGTAGAGAATAGATCTGCCAGTAACCAAAATAGCAATGTATTTCCTGATAACATGGACCAAAATGACATATTTGATCACCATGTTGAGTCATTGAATGTTACAACAACACCTTCTAATGGGCTACGTAATCATTTCATTCATATCATTGTATTTATAGTGTTGCATTTAATCATATATAATTATGCATATATATATTTTATCCTTTATGAATGAATGCTTAGGTCAAAATCATCGAGCAAACAAATTCAATAAAACTGCTGCTAGCTTTGCCAAAAATGCCCAATCAGCCACGTCTCCCCAAGACTCTAATATGGTTGGTGGTTCGAAATCCTCTCAAACATGCACAACTGAAAAGGAGATGGGAACAAGGTTCCAAAATCAGCAAAACAAAGAAAGTGGTGATAAAGTTACAAGATCAAGAATTTCACAGCTACCCCATGTGCCTAATGTCAATGCTTCCGTGTCTATTCATTCAAGAATTGTAGAGAATAGAGCTGCCAGTAACCAAAATAGCAATGTATTTCCTAATAACATGGACTAAAATAACATCTTTGATCACCATGTTGAGTCATTGAATGTTACAACAACACCTTCTGATGGGCTAGGTAATCATTTCATTCATATCATTGTATTTATAGTGCTGCATTTAATCATATATAATTATGCATATATATATATTTTATCCTTTATGAATGAATGCTTAGGTCAAAAACATCAAGCACGTGGCCAAACACAATGTTTGAAAGTTTGGAAAAGAAAGCCCGACGATCCAATTCCCACTGAGAAAAATCAATTTGGACAACCAGTTGGTGAAAACCAATGTCACTTATCAAGTTTTCTGACAACCATTGCAAGAGATCCCAATCTTTGTCCACTAAACTATGAGGACTGGAGACAATTTCCAGCAAATAAAAAAGATTCTATATGGAATTTTGTGAAGGTATATTATTAAATTTTATTTTTAAATGGTTAAATGAAGCATCTAATTGATATTCTTTATGTCAGTAGAGTAAATTCTCAATGGATTCAGATATGAAGGAGTGGACAATGAAGAGACTAGGAAAGAAATGGAAGGACCACAAGTGCGAGTTAAGGAGACTATACTTCATAGAAGATAGTCCATTTGAACAACAACATGAATAAGTTGTTCCCCACATGGACAAGTCACATTGGAAATTTCTTGTCGATTATTTGAGGAGTAATAAAGGAAAGATAATATTATTTTTTCTATTCATTCATACTTACAGTACTGCATAGATAATTACTATGCACAATACTACAATGTTTTCCACAGAGGAAGTCTATAACTAACAAGACCAGCAGAAAATTTCAAAACGTTAGCCACACAACATGAACCAAGTCATTTGCATGCCTGAAATATGATGTTAGTTAGTAATTTTTGTGATCCATTTAGATAATTTGATGGCATCTGTTAATTTGATGTTTACAATAACCTTGTTTGAATGATAAAGATGGAGAAGGAAATAGGCGGAGAAGTGGATCCCATAATGTTTTTTGAGAAAACTCATCGTAAAAAATATGGGAGCATAGTTGATGTTGAATCTGCCAAAATTTTGGTACAACACATGATATCCTATAGTATTATGTTACATTTACTAATTTCATAGAGGTATATATTTGGTATGAATTACATCTCGTATGATTTGTTGTATGTAGGAAAAATTTTCTGAGGTAGGAGAAGAGCTGCGAAGAAAACAACCTGATGTTACTTCAGATGAAATTTATAGGCATGTTATGGGAGAAGAGAGACCAGGATATGTTCGTGGTTATGGACTTGGACCATCACCTTCTGATATATGGGGCAAGAACTGTAAATCCTGAGAAGTTGAAGAAGCACAAAGGAAGCATTTCTAGGATAAGCTTGAAGAATAACAGTTGGAATTTGATGCAAAACTTCCAGAACAAAAGGATTAATTCGACCAAAAATTAGAGGAGTTACTTGCCTTAACTAGAGAAAGAAACAGTCAAGCACAACATGTTGGCACTGGCCAAGTATGAATACATTTTATACAAGATGTGTGGTGTCAATTATTTTCCATGTTGACTTTTATGGACTGATGACAAAAATAAAATAATTGTGCAGACAAACTTATCAATGCAAACTCCACTCCATATAAGACATTCATCATTTAAGAAGGGACAAGTATGTTTGTATTACTATGAATTGCACTTCATTTTACGTTTATATAAATTTGTTATGTAAACTGTATTTTTTTGTAGGATGTGTATCTACTGAGTTTCACAGATCCAGATGCTAGAATTTCATTCGGTCGAGTCTCTGAGGTTGACCCCATGAAAAGGGTGGGAGCTACAATTTTAGGCTCATCATTTGTTGCTATTTTTGTAGAGGTTGCTTTGTTGGGCAACGATTCTCTAGTTAGACCTTATGATCAATATCAATTTGTCGATGATGCTGTTGGCAATGACATAGCATGGCCGAAAACACATATGTTGCCAAGGTGAGCATAAAGTATTGCTTATACTGTTACATAATTGAAAACAAAAGTAGTATCTAAAGTGTTTTCCATTTGTTGCAGGACATGAAGTTTAAATTTAATTGCATTCTTGGATACTATCTAAAGAGAGGAGAGCTATAGTTGTTTTTATGTAATCCACTTTGTTATTTGTACATGCCGATCCAAAGTAATGGTGTTTCATGTCCATTGTCGCAGACAATGTTGCCAAATAACAATCCTATTTTGTTTTGTCCTACTTTTAATTTTGTTATGGAGAATCTTAGTATTATGGATGATACACGCATTATGATTGGTTTGTGGTTTTTAGCTATGAGTAGTGTTCTAGCTTCTTGTTTGTGGGTACAGATGAAAAATTTAGTTGAAAATGAGTTACGATTATTTGATCAATTTCTTTCCATTTTGTAATTACTCAGCTAGTAAATGGATTATTATGCTTTGGATTTTCAAAATTTACAACTAATGTGGATGGGTGATGTGGACTGAATAATTCTTTTTTTAATGTAAGAACTACTATAGTAAAAGGGTAATTGTCCCTTTGTATGGCAGCCACACATCGTATACCATGATTTTATGTTTCCCAACCAATGCAGGTTTGATTTTGTTTGATAATATCTTGGAATGCAATTGCTTGTATAAGCAGGAATGCATATTGTCGGTGCTTCATATTTGTGGGCTTCATATCCAACTTGCATCATGTCAGATCATGAGGTGCGTTACTTGTACGAGTGTTGTTCTATTTTCTCACTATGTTGTTTTTGAATGTTTTTTTTTTGGTACTAAGTATAATATAGCCTGGTGTTTTTGCATTTTGCAGAGGCACACTAATTCATTGTCAACATTTCAGAGGTTTTCTCTGGTTGAGAAGTCTAGGCAGAAGCCTCAAGAAAGAATGGGTGTTCTTAGTAATGTGGGTTTCTCCTTGTTCCCTTAATTGTTAAAACAACATTTGTATATTTGTCTTTTTTCCTTTACCCCCTCCATCTAAAATAATACCTTTTCCGTAGCATGTGGTTGTGATGCATGCCCTAAAAGCCAATAACTATGGTAATGATCCTCTGCTAACTACATCTCTATACTTGGAGATTAATTAAAGGCCAATCTCAAGATCTGACAACCTCTATATTGATGGCTTGTTCGACTACCCAGGGCTCCCATGGGACACATCCATTCCTAGTATAATAGTTGGCACTTGGGAGATCTTTGGCATGGATGGAGGATGCTCATGGCTGTGGTGAACTTCTCTGTGCAATGTGACACCCGTAGGCATATTTAGGATCTCATTCACTATGGAAACATGAAGGGCATTGTAAGTAAAATCTTTTAATGTATTTCGTTTAAATTAGTTGAACGAAATACATAAAAAAATTTTACTGACAACGCACTTCATGTTTCCACAACGAATGAGATCCTAAATAAGCCTGTAGAGAAGTTCACCATAGCTGAGCATCCTCCATCCTTGCCAAAGATCTCCTAAGAGCCAACTATTATACTAGGAATGGATGTGTCCCATGGGAGCCCTGGGCAGTCAGACAAGCCATCAATAGCTGTTGTAAGTTTTGAATTTTGACTCCCTAGCATATGTATGGGTTTTTGAATGCTTAAGAGATACAAGTTAACTAAAACCTAACCATAATTTAAGAGTTAGGTACATTTTTCACTTTTTCCTTTGTCATCCATGAAGTTATTTTATTTTGGTGACCTTTAGTGTCATTAAGCTAACACGAAATTATCATGCTATAGTATGTGTTTATGAGAGGACACAATTAGTTTTGTGTTCATTGATCTTTAATTTTGTCTCCATTAGTGTTTTTGATAAAGTTTCATGTTATTCCCATATGATATTCTTTTTTTGCTTGGACAAACAACACATATAGAATGTAGTCCATGTTAAAATGTTTTACATGCCAAATATAGACTTATAATTAAATACAATACATTATAGCTTGTAAATTTATAGTAAATTTATGCAAGATATACACTGAACATTCTCTTATAGACAAAAATTCAATTATAATGGATATTCTTATTGGAATTGGAGGCTGATCTTTACCCCTTTGTGTTACAGTTCTATCTTGATGTTGGAAAGGGACATGTATACATGTACATTTTTGTGAAGATCGAGTTGCATTGAATTTCAAAGACTCCTTTTGTTGAATGCATGTCTAAAGCTTTCCATGGGCGTGACAGACATTCTATTGATGATAAGTGTGCACAAAGATGGTATGCTACTAACTTATAATGATACATATCATACAGGTGAACCAGAAGTTACCATCATTATTGCTGCCCACGCATTAGTGCTTCTATGCCCATCATTTGATTTTTAAAGATACCAAACTTATTTACATATCATTTCAGTTTCCACTAGAGAATCTTAGAGTGGAGAAAAATGTGTTGAGGGCTCAATTAGAAGAGAAGATGAGCTGAAGAGCGAAGGTTATTCAACATGTCACTTTGTAAGTGTAATTGTAATTTTTTATAAATTGCCTTCAAGTGACCACTCGAGTTGTTGTGATAGTTGAACAATCACATGTGTTTTTGCATATGCTAGATTTTGTTGGATGTCCATCTGTCTATGAGGCTTACACCATTAGGGGTGACAAGGCTTCCTCTATATATAATATGAATTGTGCATGCTATGTTTTGCATCTACTTTAAGCCAAATACGGCTAAAAGCCCTGCAGTTCTGCATTTCTATCCCTGATCTCTTTCCGATTAACACACACAACTCCAAAGGTGCACCCAAAGTGGTGGATTGAGGAAAATACAAACTTTCCAGGCCTTTTTAGGTATAGTTACTTTCATGTTCTTGAACTGGACATGATCAGGTTAGAAGTGGAGCCAACCAAGACCCAACTAATTTTTAGCTATAGGGAGGACTATAGTGGTTGAATACAATCCAAGACAACCCAGTTGCAGCCTTGTAAAATATGTGAGATAATGACTGGATTATAGGTCAGATGGTGGAATTTCCTTCTGCATTGAGGGAAGCATTGCACTTTGTACAATGAGCTATGGCAGCCACATCTTTGGCTAATAACTACATGCTTCTGAGGAGTATGCGCAGCTTCCCTATAGGACAAGCATGTTTGGTGCACATCTTTTCTACATCTCTGTTTAATAATTAACTCATGAATTTACCATTGCATATTCCATCCATTTTTTGTAGTACAGGAATCATTATTTACCTTGTTATTATGTCTCATTCTTCACATGCCTTCATACATATTGCCAAGGGAATTTCATCTATTGGGGAGTTTTTATATTATTCTCTGTCGAATAAGCAAACATCACTCATAATTATTGAAGTTAGTTCTCTTATTGCTTTGATAGAGATGGAATGTAAATTTCTTTTTTATTTGATGAATAAGCAAACATGAACACTTCTTTGATAGAGATGGAATGTAAATTTCTTTTTAATTTGATGAACCAATGTACTGTCATGCTAACTGTAATCGTGTACTAGTGAGATTTTTTGATGAACATCGCACTTCTATTGCTGCAACTTGCAAGAGGAATTAACAATTCCTAAAAGTTTTTTTTGGTAATGGTTTTTTCTAATTTCAGAGATAAAACCTGAGAAGAGCATGAAATTGCATTAGGTCCTTGGAGGAAGCTATCAAAGGAAAATGAAATTGCAAAGCAAGAAAGAAAGGTTTGCTTGGCCATTTGTCAGTTAGTCTGTTGGTGGATTCGACATGGATGTTGCAGCTGCTCTGTATTAGGCCACTTGGGGGATTCAACATGGATGTTGAGTACTACTGCATATGTATTGACTATGGATATGTTTGGACATATTGTTGATAATGCAGGTGGCATTGTTGAGATGAGTTAGTAGGTAAATTATTTGCCCTTATTATTTGTTGCTTTACACTATTGTTGATAATGCAACAATCACATAGTTTTTTACCCGGAGTTGGATGAAATAATAGAGTTTGTAAACGTCCTGGTGGATGCAGAGAAAGATGACCTGCACATAAATAAGGATTCTGTCCAAATCTCTACAGTAAAGGAAACCAAGGAAGCCAATATGGATGTCACTCCAGAGAGATCAGTAAGTAGGAGAATTAAAGGAAGTGGCACAAAGATGAAGAGGCGAGGGTCTGCGACAAAGATTGAGACTAACAGAAGAAGTCCAAGACTAGAGGATTTTCAGAATCTAGCAGCGACATTTGAAGTAGATCAAAGTTTAATCACACCAGAGACGATTTGTACAACCTGAGGAATGAATACAGACTTAATCAAGAGAATCATGTTGCAAACCCTACAGTTTCTAGTTTATAAGTGGCTATACAGATTGTTAATTCAGTAAATTAAGTCATTCACGCCTCCAAACTATTGTTCTTTTAAGTCAGTGAAGACTATATTGGCATGTGAAGCCATCCAAGTTCAATGGAGCTTGATAAACATTGGTGTTGTATTCAGTATAAGGGGCAAGGTAAAACGTCCTCCCCATGTAATTCAATATAAGGGGCAAGGTAAAATGTCCTCCCCATGTAAGTTCTCAATTGATTATAAATAAACATTATTCATACTTTCAGAAAAGTGAGTTCGTCTACAATTGACATTCATTTAGAAATAATGATAATGAATTGAAAACTGAATGACTAAATGCCATGAAAATGCAGTAATACAAAACTAGTAGTCATTAGTGGCTTTTTTATACACCATTAAACTCAATAAGAACATTTTCATACACCAACATAATACAAAATAGTGGCATTTCTATAAAAGCCAATTGATGGATAGTGGCTTTTTTTATAAATGCCAAATGATGGTTTAGTGGCCTTTATGTGGAATTTATTCGAAGCCACTAAAGACAAACCTTTAGTGGCTTTTACAACTTAAGCCACTATCTTCCTAGTGGAATTGGTGCTAGACGCATTTTTTTTAATGTTAACAAATGCCGCTAAACCTGTTTACTGGCTTTTATTTTTTTTTGGTGGCATTTCTGAAAGGCTGCTAATGAGTATGTTTACTGTAGTGACCCAAGTGGGTGACACTAAATGTAGGTGCCTTAAGCGTCGGTTGCAAAGCCGTCCCCTGATTGCAAACCCAAAAACCACACCAGTAGGGGGACAATATGCGTCCGTTAAAATCCATAATCGACACCAGGTTAGACCATCAATGTCTGTTAGTAACAAAAAACTGACGTCGATAAAGGATAAAGATGTTCGTTAATTATTTTTCACCGACGAGTTAAGTTTTTGTTGTCGGTTTCTATTGTTAACCGACGTCTATGTTTTGATTTCTTTTTCTTATTAGCTTACAACTTTGATGTCCGGCTGGTAAGTAGGATGCAGAACCTAGATTTTAATTCTGAAATGCAGGTTTACATCATCCCATGATTTCTCCCAACAACAGGCCACAAACTTACAAAATTAACAAGGATGGACATCATTTTTAATATATGGAATGATTCACACACATGTATAAGCACATTTCATTATTATGATTTCATCACACACATGTAGAAAATTGTAGTTTGCATTCTTCCATTTCATATTCACACACATGTAGCAACCTGCAGTTCCATTCAATTCATCTCTTTTCACATTCAGACACGTACATGTAGAATTCAGCATTCATGTATTCATCTTCAGATAAGAAAATTTAGAAAAATTCATTCAGACATGTATATATAAGTGTGTCTTTTAAAGTTTAACATGTCATCAAATACAAAAATAATTATGACAACAAAGTTTAGAAATATCATTCTTTATCATTATCATTGTCATCATCGACATCAGTATTCCATTGATAATAAAAAATTCTCACTACTTGTAAGTCTTTTACCCACTGTTCTCTTACATCATTTTATTCTTCCATCATATAGGGAGTATGTACATCTAATAACTTTTCACCTATAGTGAAGTCACAAGTTTTAAACACCTACAAAGAGAATGACGTATATATAAGATTAATAATATATAATAAGATTGATATATTGCATATTATCTAGTGAGACTATATATAATACATGTTGTATGGTATCAATTTCAATTACAACATGTTTGACAATTAGGTCCACATATCACATCACGTAGTATACACATTCCCAGCCATTATCTTGTGTAGCACACTATATATTGAAACATACAAAATGTTAACAAATATAAACAAGCATAGTTCACATAAATAATAAATATTTTTAGAGTTAGGAAATTATTTTCGCATTCTCCCAAAGTAACAGTTTCTTTGTCTTGACCATGTTTCTTCTAGGATTTTTGAAAACTTTTAAAGCCCTACATGTTAATGTAACACACTAAATTGCATTATTAAATAATAATGCAATAATAGATGTTAACAAATATAAAAAAATATGAAAGATTTCTCACGTGAATAATGGCCTTTTCATTATGTGTCCATATAATGAGACTAATTCCTTCCCTGAAGGATCTAGATAATAAACAATCCACATCTTAGGGACAATGACCAGTAACTCCCAATGCCTACCACTAGAGGTAAGAAATTTAAAAATTAATCCTCAAAATCCATAATAAAAATGTAATTTTCTTAAGTCCAAATTATAAGCAAAGTGAACTTACTCAACATTGAATGGAGCTATTATCACCATCTTCTTTTTTTTATCAAAACAATTAAAAGCAGTAGAGCAGTATGAGGTAACTGATGAAGGGTCTTTATCTACAAGATTGATCAAAGATGGAACTAGAAATCTCACATGGGAAAATGAAAAATCTTTATAGACCGTGTGTAAGTGGCTACAAAACAAGTATTATGTATGCATTAATATATAAGAAACCAGATCACCGTATATAATACAAGGTATATGGATATATAAACAAGATCTCACCATATCCATAGCTCTATAATAGATGTATTCAGCCAATCATAACGAAATAACTCCAAAATATCTTGTATAAATATTTGGTTATCGTATGATTCTCCTGCAGCATCCACCAGAATAGAAACATTTATAGGAGAATTTAGGTCATGTTCGCATATCCATACTACCATACCCTTACAATTAGGACCTAACGAGTCATATAGGTCCCTTGGAAGCCAACTAGGTACTTCAGGAAGAGGTGGAGGTGGAGGCGGAGTTGTAGCGGGTTTCTTCCTTTTGACCTATATATATATAATTTCATATCAATTAACTAGCTTGTATATACACGCTAACAAATTAATGTAATGTAAATTTACCATACAATATTAGTATAGACGACATCTTCTTCGGGCCACAATATCACTCCACCTTCTTCTTCACCAAGTATTTCAGAATCTGGTTGGGCATATGGCAATGGATGATGCCTCCACGGGTGGAGTACAAGTCTTGGGTTCACACAAACCGCTCCAACTGGAATTGGAGTGCCATGAAACATGCCCCCTGGAAGGGGTGGGTAAGCCTCAGCCTCTACAATGATAAATTCATTGTTTTTTAGATGGCATGCTTCAACCCCTACAAATTTATGTAAAGTATGTTATATACATATTTACATAAACATATCATCTTGAAAAGACTAACTACTATTTCATAAAAATACTTACAGTGGACATGCTAGGTGGTGGGTCTAAAGGATTACTCCCAACCACCTCTACAGTAGGAGAAGAGCGGCACGCCACAGGTACTGTCTGAGTGGTAGTCTAAGACACCAGCCACTTTCTCATTACTTCATGGAGTCTCTTATTTAGTGCTTCCTTGAGTCTCCTATCAATTTACTCATCTACCTATACATGGATAAAATAAATGTTAGATTTTGATTATTGAATTCCCTTTTGCAATAACATTCTAAAAAAAGAACAGGTTACCTCAACTTTTGAAAATCCCACTTTTGGGACATGTTTGTGCTGTGATGGCCCAAAGAATGCTTTTATGCCCACACCAGTGCCTGCACCCCTAACATGTTTGGGATGCTCTGGGTTACCAAGAGCAATTGTCAATTCATCCTTTGTGCCCTCAGGGATGAACGTGCCTTGCTTCCTCTACTCGTGAAGCTCCTGCTAATGGACAATAGAAATTGGTAAGTAAGCTAAATAATCAATATTGATTGCTTTGAGAGTTGAATTTTACCATTTTTGCAGCTCCCTCAACAATTGCGGGTTTGGTTATATCTCATTTCTTATTTTGCCTCCCATCTATCTACATAGCATGGTAAGGTAGAGTTGTAGGAGTAGTAGTAGAGGACTCCCCAGTCCCCTGAGTAGCAATAGACTCAGCAACAAAATCAACTTATAGTCTTTGGTGAACGCCTCCATAGCCTTTTGGACCCATCGTGTGGTCATGCACATTCAATGCATGCCTTTCTCTTTGAGCATCGCTGATAGCCTTGTTAGTAAGCACATTTATTTGGTTAGTAACACTAAGGGGCAATCTTGAATAGGTGAATACATAAGAATGTATATTAATTAAATTGGGAGTGGCGCTTAATACCTTGAATTCATCAGTTTTTCTTTTTGCAACAAACACCTCCCAGACATTGGGGTCCAGGTAGTTCCATTGCTCAGTGGCAGACTTCTTCCTCTTCCCAGCATCTCGTATGTAATATCGGGTGAGATTTGTCCTATAGTTCTTTAGGACCCTCCCACAAAACTGCATCATGCATTTATGATGCAGGCTTTTATCCAGTTCAAATGTACTCTACAAAATAGAATTGCTTTTCACTAGTATCCTAAAAATTAGTAATTTGCAAAATAGAATTGCAAATAATAATAATGCATGCTTAGTTCCTTCCATACTAAGTCTTTCTTCCCCTGATGCACTTTACGCCAAGATTCTACATTAGGACTACAATGGCTATGAGTTAGAACCCCAAGATATGAAATAAACGAGTTGCGGTTCACTCCAACTGGATTTCTTGCATGATCAAAATCCACAGCCAGTTTGGGTCCATTATCCCTTTGTTGTAGTAACTTGTTCATCATAGTGATGCCCCTCACTTTTTCAATTTTTTTTTCTACTCATCAAGTGCCCCATGTTCTTCAAGGGGTACATCATCAACCTAAAATTTGACAAAAAAACACACATGGACATATAGATATAAATATAGGATATATTTTAAAAACTTACATTGGCAGGTACCTTATTCATATCCTCATCCTCATGGTAATCATCATCACGGTCATCATACTCATGGTCAACCATCTGAAAGTGTCATTAAAAAATAAAAAATTAACATAACTAGAAGATAATAAAAGATTGTAAAGTTCACATTCATAAAAATAAAACATATAAAAAAATAAAAACATGCCTCTAATACTACGATCTTTTATCAATAAACATTCCTTCAGTGTGATCTCCATGCACATACAAGTGATCGTTAGATTCAATATTTGGTCTTGGCAACCCAACTGAGAATGGAATGGAGTCATCATACTTATCATCGTACTCTTCTTCATCCATAGGATATTTCATGAACTGTCTTTTACCATGAAGAACAACTGACCATTTATCATTTGCAGGATCATCGGTATAAAATACTTATTTCGCATGTGATGCCAATATGAATGGTTCACTCTTCTCGCCAATCTTTTCAATGTTCACTAATGTCCACTATAACTCCTTTGGTGTTATCAGCCCAATTACATTTAAAGAGAGGAATATGACATTTTAGCTAATGTCAAACTCCCATATTTCTTCAATGACACTATAATATGACATTTTAGCTTCATGAGGACTCTTATCCTTTGCACTTGCAAAAAACAATGAAGACGCTTGAAGGGTGACACCATTGTTTTGGACGATGCTCTTATCATCATGACGCTTTGTGTAATATGAGAACCCATTTATGTCAAACCCTTCATAAGACATAACATTCAATTTTGGTTTAAAGGCATGGTATTTGATAGTTTCAACATGATTATTTAGTGTTTGAGATAGTTGATGTATGACTTTATCTT
The DNA here is from genome assembly GCA_963693085.1 of Alisma plantago-aquatica. Taxonomy (NCBI): domain Eukaryota; kingdom Viridiplantae; phylum Streptophyta; class Magnoliopsida; order Alismatales; family Alismataceae; genus Alisma; species Alisma plantago-aquatica. Next base: position 808,586,487 of record OY856413.1, on the reverse strand, counting down.
CAAACCACTACATAAATGTCTTGTTATGCTCTCTAGCAAGCCACAATGAATTGGCTCGAGGATATTGTTTCTTGATGAAATTGGTATGTTCCTCGATATAAACACTCACTTTGTTGATGTTGTGTAAAATATATAAGTGACCTTATTCCAAGTACTCATGGCTGATGACTTTCATCCATGATCCCAAAATTCCTTTGCCAGAATACTCCTCAATATTCTTGTCATTAACAGGAGCGTCATTACCACTCAGAAAGTCATTACAAAAATCCATAACCTCTCTCGCCACATAACCCTCAATAATACTCCCTTCAGGTCGATAACGGTTTCGAACATCACCTTTAAAAACCCTCATGTATCGTTCAAAGGGATACATCCAATGCAAGAAAATTGGTCCCAACATTTTCACTATCCTAGTCAAGTGGACAACAAGATGGACCATGATATCAAAGAATGAAGGAGGAAAATACATCTCAAGCTAACATAGGGTAACAAAAACTTCTCCTTGCAATTTATGAAGAGTATCAGGGTCAATAACTTCGTTGCACAGACTGTTGAAAAAGAAACAAAGTCTGGTCATTGCAAACCTTGTGGATGAGTAACCTTGTGGCACCTTAACATTTACCAAGAAAATGTAAAAATCTTTCTTCTCATTTCTAGACAATGTGTAACAAGTAGGAGGTAAGTATGCTATTTGATCGCTACTAACTACTTCTGTTAATTTTATCCTTATTCCCATTTCACATAGGTCCATTCTAGATTTTATCCCATCTTTAGTCTTACCTGGTATATTCAACAGAGTACCAATGATGCTATCCCAGACAATTTTCTCAACATGCATGACATCGATACAATGCCTGACTATCAAAGAACTCCAATAAGAAAGATCCCAAACTATTGACTTCTTCTTGAATAAAGATTTGTCACTCTATGTGGCCATGGTACATTGTGATCTCTTACCAAATTCATTGATAAAGTCTTTTACACTTTCATAAACATCCTCCCCTGGTATAGGTTCAGATGCACATTGTTCCTCATTTTGTCCATTGTACACTTTGCACAACCTACAATACAGATGGAATTTTGGAAGAAACCTTTGATGACCAAGATATACAGTCTTTCTGCCATGTTTTAGTTGTATTGAATCAGTGTTATCTTCACATATAGGACACACTTTAGATCCTTTGACACTATATCTAGACAAATTCCCATATGCTGGAAAGTCATTAATAGTTCAAAACAACATAGCGTGCAAATGAAATGTCTCTCTTCATAAAGCATCATAGGTCATCACACCTTCACCCCAGATTTCTTTAAGTCATCAATCAGATGTTCAAGATAAATGTCGATATCATTTCTAGGTTGTTTAGGGCCCAATATCAACAACGACATCATAACGTACTTATTTTTCATACACAACCTGGGAGGAAGATTGTATATAACAAGCATAACTAGCCAAGTGATATGTTGGCTGCTCAATGTCCCGTACAGATTCATCCCATCTATACAAAGCCCAAGTCTTAGATTCCTAACTTCTTCACCAAATTTAGGGTACAATAAATTAATCTTCTTCCAATGTGGGGAATCAGACGCATGTCGTAGGATCCCATCATTATTTTTCTTAACATCTGCATGCCACCTCAAATTCTCTTCATCTATCGGATTGTCAAACAATCATTGAAACTGTGATATTATAGGTAGATACCACATCACCTTGGTAGGAGAACCCGTTTTGGACTCCCCCGAAGTCATCATTTTATACCTTGATGCACCACATTTTGGACAATCATTCAAATCCACATAGTCCTTTTGAAATAATACACAATCATTCAAGCATTTGTGTATATTCTTGGCCTCCATTCCCATTGGGTACAACAATTTCTTTAACTAGTATGTTGAGATTGGAAGCTCGTTTCCTTTAGGAAGAATTTATTTCAACAAACACAGCAATGACATAAAGCTTTTTTCACTCCATCTACTGTTAGCTTTCAGCTTATACAATCTCAACACAGCGCTAAGCTTCGTAAACTTAGTACAACATGTGTATAACTATATCTCAACATCATGCACAATGTTTCTAAACATGGGAGGTGGATCAGTGTGCTCTACCCCACAACTATCTAGCATCACATCAATGATGTCTACTGGAACCGGTTCATTCACATCTACGTCATCAGAGACAATTTCTTCTTCCACACAAGCACTGCTATTGACATCCACTGATTTCATGTTTGAAATCTCTCCATGCCAATGCCATTATGTATAGCCTTATAGAATCTCGTTGCACATGACATGACTTTTGATTTTGTCACCAGTGTTGACTTTCAAGATGTTACTGCAATGCCTATATGGACAATAGAACATATCTCGAAGTTGTTTCCTATGTTCCTCGACAAATCTAATAAACTAATCAAGACCAAAAATAAACTCCGGGGTGCAGCAATTTGAAACTGACATCCATGATCTATCCATTCTATGATCAAAGAGAAAACAAGTATATATTAGGGTTGACGGTGTTATATATGATAAATGTGTACCACCTAACCCATTCTTGATCACCTAATCTCAATAGTAAGTGTATAATGTGTATTCGATTTTCAAGAAATTTCGGCAACATTTCCTCACAGTTCTTCAAGTACATTGATGTACATGGGAAAATGCCCACTAACATATGCACTTAGAGAACAAATGGGGAACGGATGATGAAACATCATTAAAACCGAATATACATTATGCACTTACATACTAAATGAGATTAAGTGTTCATGAACAGTCCCAAATTTGGGGACTATCCAAGATTTACTCCTAATTAGTAAATCTCAGACGGGTTTCTAAGCCAACAAAATACATGTATATATGTTGTCATTCATATACCTACAATCATAGTATCATCGTTCAATTTTGATACTAGGTTTTGCATAACATCATTTAATTCAATTCATTATTCTATTTGGATAAATTCTTTCATTCATCATTAACCCAAATCAATCATAATCAACTACACAATTTTGAAGAACAATTATATATTGAAATAAGTTAAATCAATCACTAACAAGAGCGAAAGAAAGCAATAACAATTTATTAAATTCATCCATTCATCATTAACCCTAGTTATATAATTGTTATTAATCAACTACAGAATTTTGGAGAACAAATTATATATTAAACTAAGTTCATTCATTCCTCATTTAACCCACATTAATCAACCCTAATTAATCAAAAATAATCTTACAGAAAACTCACTGCACTGGTGGAGCAAGCTGTGGTGGCGGCGGCTGAGATGGAGGTGGTCGGAGCAGTGGCCAGAGGTGGAGGTGGAGATGACTGAAGTTGCAGTGAAGCAGGTGGCGAGCGGTGGCAGGATGGTGGGTTGTGGCTGTGGTCATTGGTAGAGATGACAGAGCAAATGAGCGGCGAAAATGACTGAACTGGAGCCGCGATGGTGACGACTGCACTGGAGTTGCGGCGGCAAGCTCCTCAGTGGTGGTTCCTCTCTACAACGGAGGTGACGAGCTCCTCTCCACAATAGTAGAAGCGACAGCGGCGTTAGAATCATGAGACCTAGCTTGAGCGGTAACAAAGAGAATCAAGAATGAAACAGAGAAGGTGAAGAGACTGGCTCACACCGGTGCTATTCAGTTAATTATCGATGTCGGTTGTTTCTTAAAACTGACACTTAATACCATCTACAAACACTGGGATGGGGGAAAAAAATTTGAGGGGACAATGCATGAACAAACATCCTCGTCAGTTCCAATGCGACACCCGATGCATAATATGGTATGCAATTTTGCATTGCGAGGGGTATTTAGGCATCTATTATGTTCTAAATAACTGACGCCATATGGGGGGAACAAAATTTCATGGGGCTTGGTGTAGAACATAAGTCGTCGATGTTTACACAACCGATGTCAAATTGAACATTTTGGAGGCAAATTTTTTTCCCTGGAAAATTGTATTTCATGGGTGATTTTGGATGTCGGTTCTTATTTCTACTAGTCGACGTTAAATAAAAAGCAATACCCGTGTCTTTTATTAAGAGGCCGACCTCCAGACATAGGTGTTGATTGGTAGTTTTAACCGATATCGTAGTTTACTTGCGTCGGTGTTCGATTTATAATCGACGTCAGCAAATGTAACATTATACATCATTTATGTATGACTATAGTGTCACAACCGCCAATGTGGGTGTCTCCACTGATGAGAAAATACAGCAGCGAAGAGACTCATTGTCAAATTTGATAAATACTATTTACGTCGGCGATGAAAAGAAGATCTTTACGGTTTCTCACCCCCGAGGGTTCGTCTCTAAAGCTCATTCTCTACGGTGTCATCCCCGCCTGGGTTGGTTGTGGTAGAGAAAAGAGGCAAACAACCTCTACTCGATGGAGCTCCAGCTTGGTGCACTGTGAAGCATATTCAGACCACCACAAACACCTCTGCATCCTCCAATTGTGGTTGTACAGACCCACTCCCAGCCCTCGAGCTCCGCCTTCATTTCTAGCTAGCCAGGGTTCACTGCGTAGCAATCCATCCACAGAACACCACTATTAGTCTGGCGTTGAACTCTCCTGGCTTGGAACTCACTTTTAGTCCTATTATCTTCCTTCGATCTCTTCTCTATCTCCCTCTTCTACTACCAGCTACCACTTTCTCTTGGAGGTGGAGATCTGGTGTAAAAGTGTATATCATTTTCTCTATATACTGGACTAATGACTACGATTAAAGGGTCAGGGTATCCCATACGATGAATAGAACAAAATCGTTCAATCAGTTTTCTCCTTTAAGCCACAACCACAATGTAGAGTGGTGGGGAGGTCATAGAGACAACTTTTCCCCACTACCTTGTTGTAACCGCAAGGTAGGAGAAGACATGTGATCTATTGATCAGAGATCTAAGGGTCAATTTTTTTCCTCCCAAAGCCAGATATGTGGCTCCTACTATGACATGCGGTGACCATATGATTAAGGATCTATATCTTAGAAGAGGCCACACAACACACCACTTAGAAGGGGTGCATGACACATCCAGGAAATCAGAACCTTAGGCTAAATAATCAGAACTTTGTAATCAAATACACCAATATACACATTATTTTATTATTTTCAAACCTAAAAAACTCCTTTTAGGATACTCCAATTACCACCAAATTTAAACTATAGCTTTAGTACATCTCAAGCTACATTCTAATCAAATTTGGTGACAAAACTCAGCTATTTGATCATCCAATTAAAAACTTCACAAAGGTATATATTTCATAATCTTAATCATGATATAAATATCATTTGCCATCCAAACTTTAACAAAATACTTGGAACTCTCAAAATAACCCAACATGTATGAATTAACTTATGTCTTAGACATTTAAGGATTCTAAAAGTCCACTCTGTCACATCCTACACACCTTAAAAGATATTTCATCCTCGAAATTAAGCCAGAAATCTAGTCCATCACATCATATACATCTTAAAAGAAATTTCATCCTCAAAATTAAGCCATCCTTTTACTTCAAGGATCTTCATCCATTTCTAGAACACCACTCTATGTGCAACATATCCAAAAACAATGCTCCATAATCATATACAAACCACTAATAAGAGGTTTTAAAATATCTAAGGTGAATCACCCCTTCATAAGAGATTTAAACAACAACTTAGAAATTATGGTTATGTCATGACATATCTTATATGTTAAGGTTGTATCCTTATCATTACCCATGCATTAGGGTTCTCACATCATATTACCATTTTCTAAAGGATTTAACTAAAGTTATCCCATTATATTAAGGTGTCATCAACATTTTATTGAGCTAATTTTTAGAACATGTTCAACATTAACATTTGCCTTTTAGGAAGGATTTAATAATAGTTAACCCACTTTATCCATCTTGATCATATCAAGGTGTCATAATCATTATGTGGTGCTAACTATCAAACTATATTTTTCATCTTTATTATGCACTAAGATTAACAACTCCTATAGCATGTTTCATTCATATGATCTTATTTCATACCTCATAATAAATTTCAACATTTAGTAGTGATTTCATCACAAGATTAACCAACGATATCACATTATCATCATTATTCATGTATATGGTTAACCATTTATGTATTGATATCTATTAAACCATCTCTAGGTTTCCATCATGTTACCTTCATGTAAAACATCTCAGGATTAAATAACATTTTGCATGTATTGTATCATGGTAGTTCTAAGCAAACTTATATGAGTGGCTTGTCAAAACATATATGAAAGCTTCATCTAGTCCAACTGAGGTTCTTCCGACCCATATCATGAGGATAGTTCCATGCTTAGTCTCTCTGAGCTAACTCAACTCTATGAGTATCTCATATGCATAAACTTTATCTTTCCTCTTTGATTAAGAGTTATTAGTTATACCTCATTGGCACTAGTTTATTGCTTTAATAGCTCGAGCCACATAAGAACAAACCAAAATATGCTATGACATACTCTTCATAGGTCTTTACCCATGAGACATGCTTACCCAAAACTCTCTCTATATATGCAACCACTAGATTCCTACAAGGAACCAACAACCCGAGTATGAGGCTTCATAGAAACTAAAACACTTACCTCCTCTAGGGTTTTGGGACTCTCTCTCCCTCACCTAAATGGTAGGTTTTCATATTCATGTTCACATGGTCATATATAGACAACCTCTTTCTATCTATAGGGTTTGGTCCTCCCAAGGACATCTAGGGTTCAACGAGACTATAGGAATCATGCATAACACAACTCAACTCAATCACTCAAGAGTAGTCTAGTTTAGGACATATCATATCATATATTTCTCATAATTCCATATCTTGGAGTTTAGCTCCTCTGACCTTCTCCTGCCAAAGTGTTAGATCATGTATACACTGTGATCTTCTAGCAAAGAGTTAGATCACTTCAATGCACTATACTACAAAGCGTTTAGTGCTATCATATGAGGGATCAAATATCTTATGTTTCATGTGTTCATAGCCATATAAGTATGAAAAACATCAAGCAACATATCATTCAAGAAAAATCATTTGAACCAATATCATATGCCAAGTGTTTACTACACATATAATGCAAGCATATTGTATAATGAGCCAAGTATGAGGTAATGGCATACCTTCCAAAGATATAACCTAATCACATATTCATGATGCCATCTATATGCCTGTCAAACCTTGATCAAGATGAGATCATATATCACCATCACGTTCTCATCATCAATAACCCTAGTTGTATCCATTTTAGGGTTTACATAATTCCTTAGGATATCCACTTTATCACTTGTCTTATTATCTTATTATTTGGGAGTATTGTTATTGATGTTATATTCCATATTAGAATCAATTATATGACCACTATCATTATGTACAGGTATTAACCCTATGTCATATTCATTAAGCATATTAGGGTTTATATCACATTGAGAGAAATCATCATTATTTAATATGAATTATGTGAATCATTGTGATCTTAGAATTACACTTGAGGTTCCATATGCTAACGTGAGCTTATATTGAATATTCCAACATTTATTGGCCATATATGTATTTTGTACATTTTATTTAGGGTTATTAGCCCTAAATATCCATATTGAGAAAATAACATGATTTCGTGCATCAACATCATAACTATTTACATCATATGGATTGGAAACATGAATATGGGTTCACTGACATGTTATCATAATTTTAGGCCATCATTTGATATTTATTATCCATGAAATAATCATTTCACAACTTACATGATATGATTGAGGTTTGTGCATTAAAATCCTGATATTATGGTTCCATTTGTTCTACTCATTTTTTTTAGAATTTTGGTATATTATTTGTAATTTTTTGACAAGGAATGTATTTACTATGAATTTTGTAAGATCTAAATATTTTTTAGATATTTAACTTTTTTGGCCAATCGCCAGTCGTGACGTGGTGACTCAGGGGTGCTCTTGAATCCTACTTTCCTAACTGGTTCACAGGTCTAAACCCGGTCTGACTTGTCTATATGTTGATCTGCCCTCTTTATTCTTTGGTCTGTGTTGAGCCGGTAGTTCACTAGATGACCCAACTCGATACGCCCCCTTTCTCTCTCGTGAGAAGTAGATGCTTGTATGTGTTCATCCCATTGTTGTAGCCATCGGCATGGGTGTCTCCTCCGATGAGAAAATAGAGCAACGAAGAGACTCATCATCGGATCCTAACACCGCTATCAACTTCATTGTCTACAAGAAGATCTTTACGATTCCTCACCCTCGAGGGTTCGACTCTAGAGATCGTTCTCCAGGGTGTCGCCGCTGCCTGGGCTAGTTGTGGTAGAGAAAAGAGGCAAACAATCTCTACTCGATGGAGCTCCAGCTTGGCATACTGTGAAGCATCTTCAGACCTTTATGAACACCTCTGCACCCTCTAATTGAGGTTGTACACACCCACTCCCATCCCCCAAGCTCCACCTTCATCTCCAGCTAGCCGGCGTTCGCTGAGTAGCAATTCATCCACAAACACCCACTATTAGTCTGACGTGGAACTCGCCTGGCTTGGAACTCACTTCTGGTCCTCTTATCTTCTTCTGATCTCTTCTCTATCTCCCTATTCCACTACCAGCTACCACCTGCTTGCGGCGGTGGCGAGCTAGTAGAAAAGGGTGGGTTGTTTTATCTGTACACTGGACTAATGACTGCCATTAAAGGGTCAAGGTATCCCATACGATGAATAGAACACAACCATTCAGTCAGTTTTCTCCTTTAATCCAAGGCCACAATGTAGAGTGGTGGTGAGGTTACGAAGACAACTCTGCCTCACTACCTTGTTGTAACCACAAAGTAGCAGATGACCTGAGATCCATCGATCAGAGATCCAATGGTCATATTCTGTCCTCCCAAAGCCAGATCTGTGGCTCCTACTATGACATGTTGTGAGCACGAGATTAAGAATCTAGGGTGCAGAAGAGGCCACGCAAAAAACCACTTAGAACGGGTGTGTGACACATCTAGGAAATCAAACCTTAGGCCTAATAATCCAAACTTTGTAATCAAATACACCAATATACATATTATTTTATTACTTTCAAACCTAAATAACTCCTTCTAGGATACACCAATTGCCACCAAATTTTAACCATAACTTTAGTACATGTCAAGCTACATTACTCAAATTTGGTGACAAAACTTAGCTATTTGATCATCCAATTAAAAACTTCACAAAGGTATAAATTCAAGGATCTTAATCATGATATAAATATCATTTGCCATCCAAACTTTGAAAAAATACCTAGAACTATCAAAATAACTCCACATGCATGAATTCATTTATGTCTTGGACATTTACAATACGTTTGGATGACCACTTCTTAAATATCGATACTTAATATATCATGTACTTATATATCGTATCAGTTATGGAACTGGGAAGTACCATGTGATGACTCATATAATTCAATTTGTATGCTTCTTCAATCATGCCATTTTTTGATACATTTACAACTGCCACATTTCACAGCCATCTCTTCTTTTTTCCATGGAGGTTGACATGGCCAGAAGCAGATCAGTCATCCTATCTATATGGAAACAACACAAATCGCATGACAACATTGACAACTCACAACAACTTTTTGGATAGATTACCGGGAGTTGAAAAGTCTTTACCCAAACTAGGCCTTAAGGATTCCAAAAGTCCACTCTATCACATCGCACACACCTTAAAAGATATTTCATCCTCAAAATTAAGCCAGAAATGCAGTCCATCACAAGTTATTGATACTAGGTACTAGAAGATTTATAAGCAGAAAGTATGTATGCAGTTACTTAATCATGGATGTACACAATGTACTAGTGAGTGTTCATACAAGTACATAAGGTACACATATGTTTTTATGCTAGTATGAGAAACATAAGATATCAATTATCATATATGAAAATGTGTGACACTCAAACTCTCTTCTAAAGAGAGATGTTAAAAAATATTATGGGTTGTCCCAAATGAAGGGAAGGACACCAGGGAGGAAAGATAATATAAATCCTGAGGGGATAAAATATATGGCTAGAGATCCTAACCTACTAATGGTTTGAAAAATAAGAGAACACCCTACACTAGATTTCTCCTATAACGATGTGTTAAATGATTTTCTTCATTTATTTATTTTTGATGTAACTTTGGATATCCTATAAGGACCTAACCTAAGAGATGACATGAAATATGTTCCAGTGGTAAATCTATAGTATATGATGCATGTAAGACCTTACATCGAACTAGTAAAAAAATGTATTTTTCTTTAAAAGTGTCCTTGACATGTATATTCATATGATGATTTTATTGGTGAGATTTTAAGATAAATTGTCAATGAAAAATTTAATAGAATAAAAAGAAACTATATATGTAAACTTAGGGATGTTTTGTTAAGGATGAGTGATGAGACATAAAATTCTATCAATATTAATGACCCTTACTTCAAATAAAGCATAAATTATGTTTATGACTTATCAGATAACCCTATTTAGGGTAGAGACGTAACTCAACCCTAGGACAGAGTAGGGAAGATATAAGTGTACATGAGACCTAATGGGTCAGGTGAAAACCACACCCTAAGTACCTACACCCCTAGAGACCCTATGGGAATGACTAAAGGCCAATCATACATAAGAAATAAATGATAAGCGAAATGGCTTACAAAAAATGTTTTTCTATGTCAAAAAAATGTTAAACTATAAGCAATAGACATGTCTTTTAATCATATTGAAGTGACATTTTCCCTTGAATCTAGTATGACAATTAGAGTAAGAAAAGGTTAAAAAAGCCTCACCCTAGATATAACTGCTACAAAAATAGGAACAATAATGAATGCACAATATTCCTAGTTTTAGTTGGAATCTTATCTTATTTTTACATTCATATTCCTCATTTTACTTTATAATTAACTTCCATTTAGTTTTCATTTGTTTTATATTAATTTTTAAGGTTTTGATATAATTCTTTGGTTTTGATGGCATGTTTGAGCTTAATTTTCTATCCACCACGTAGGAGTTTTAGTCCATCTGATAGACCAATAGACTAAAGAAAATTTTGATATTGGATATATTTTTCATCTACCCCTTCATTGGATGGTGCTTTCAACATTTTATGATATTATTGGTTAAATGCCTCATCAATGTAGGCCCGTAGACCTACACTAATTGCTTACTCTAGTGGGTTTGTTTCTTGTTGTATTATCATCAGTTCACATCATCTGACACTTGCATCAGTTGTCAACTAATGGGAACCCCACTGACCAAGGGCCAATGAAAGTACTGGTTAGTGACCAATGACCTTCTGTCTTCACATCACTTGACTATTGATGGAACTTCAAAGGATATCAACTGATGAAACCCCACACACTAAATATTGATGGAGATGCAAACTTTGTATATTGATGGAAAACACACGCCATGCATAGATTCAAAAACACATACTATACAACATTCAAAATGCAGACTCCATCCACTAATGGGCAAACTTCACCCACCAATGAGTATTAAACATCATGCCCACCCATGGAAATCATCTACCAACAACCAATGGTGGTTATGCATCTCATCCACCAATGAGAGTTTTGGGAGCTTGACAACCAGTGAACCTCATGAATAGATGGGAAGTCTAAATAGAATAACACCTTTTTTCTTCCTAACAAAACTACCACTTTTCATTGGGGGTGGTTGACAACTTCACTATAGATGGTTGGGAGCATTCCAAACCCTAGAATCCATCAATAAATACAATTTACAACCTCTATAAACAACTGGATCCAATCTCAATGTTGTTAAACATTTTCCATTCTGCGCATCCATCTCGAACTTCCATCAACCATTTTAGTTTGTTTATGACCACATCCACTGATGAGCACCTTCCTCAATCACCGTCCATCTACTTTTTCATCATTGTGACTAGTCCAAGCCACAAAGAAGGAGACTGAAGACTACTAGATCACTCTGAAAAATGATAAATAGAGATCTTGGTGCTTGTTTGATGCCTTCATCTCTATGTTTTAAGAAATGCTTCCCCACACCAAAGTTGCACATCCATATTATACCGAGATTATGGATTTCTCCCACTTTCACCTTATTGAACTTTTCATCACTTCTATGAGGAAGTAACCCTTTCTGTAGGGTATGAGGAGTATCCATGGTTCCAATTTTTTCTCTTTTTTACTATTGATTATGCTAGTATGAACATCACTTTTTATGGATCAAACACCTTATGCTTGCAAATCTTGTTTATACAACTTTTTTCCATATTCATCAGTTTTAAATGTATATAACTTCAAACTGAAGATCTAGGATGTTGTATGGTTCACATTAAACCCTTTATAAAAAAAATTGGTTAGGTGTTTTTGGAGGTGATATATATAATATATGAAACACAACAATGAGCTTGACATCAATATTTGTAAAATTTAAATAGTAATTATAAAAAAGAGATTTATCAGATATCAAGATATGTAAGTTCATGTTATTTATGATGCAATGAATGAGTGAATTGATTGGTAGTGGTGGTGTAACCTATCCACCCTGGCATTTTGACCTATTTATACCTAATATCTTAATCTAGAATTGCTTTATTTACAAACTTCTCTTTATCAAACAAATCAAACAATACTAGTTCTTACTTGTTTATGTTGATAATATAATTACTAAATATGTTGTCCTTTGGGTTCAACCTTGGACTATACTAAAATAATATATGCTCACTTGCAGGTGATATTGTCTTATCTGGTTAAGGTAAAAACTAGGGCTTTCATTCATTAGAGATTGGTTGTGCAATTAAATCTTGCATCAAATTTTATCATTGTTTCCAGGATCAATAGAATTTTCTGATCAATTTAACCAATTTGCATGAGTAAGAACTTTTCTTTTAAAATTGGTAATATACAAATCTTATTGAATTCAATTTCAATTCTGTCATCATACTTTTAGTTGTGCACCTTTTTCAAGTAATATATCTGGTGTGCAAGACGTTCTTGTATCATCAACATGATTCTCATACATTGATTGTGAGATCAAGAAAACCTACCAAAGACTTATTAATGAAAACATAACCAAGATGGAACAAGAGACTATCAATCATAGGGCGGAGCAAAACTCACAACACAATGGGACATACTATTAGAGCAAGCCAGAGACATGGGTAGGAAGAGCTACAAGTACCTAAAGAATCAGAAAGATAGGGAGAGAAACAAAGGTTTTCTATTTGTGAAGTATAGAAATTCACCACCTATTTGTCCAAAATTTCATTGAAGAGAACAATTTTGAAATCAAGACATAGTGTATGATGATGACACAAAACAACATATGTGTGAGACTACAACCTAGGTGAAAATGTGCTTCAGGAAGTAAAATAATGTTGTGAATAATGATATAGGACCATGCTTGGAATAGTGTGTTAGGTTTTAGAGGAGGCAGAGAAGCAGCGGAAACAAAAATTTTCTCCCCAAAACATAGCACGAAAGGAATCGCGTCAACGTCTATATAATAGGAAAGATGGTTTGTGAATCATACCTTGTCCCAAGGCTTGCTCGGCGACAGTACCTCGCACCTTGCGCGGTCTTCACCTCCGGTCTTGGATGGTTTCTGTGCAGCTCCTGGTCACACCAGGACTGACTCCTCCTCCTCCTACCGGACTGTTGGATGACAGTTGTCCTCCTGAGCAGCAGTAACCTCCTGCCTCTGAAGTAGTCCACACAGACCACCTGGAACTCCACACTCCTTGTCCCACAAGGAAGTGGAAGGATTCACACGCTCTTGTTGACATACTAGTCGCCAACACACTCTCCTGCTATCAATTGCAACTGCAGTTGTCCTTCCCTTGATGCACCTCCCTTTGCGGGAAGCACTTGCTCGGGCTCTCTCTCGGTTACCAAAACCAGAGAGAACGACAACTTTGCAGAGAAATCAACTTGCACTGAGTTGTACTCTGAGAAGCCCCCAATACCCCTATATATAGGCGGGTCATGGGACAGGGTTCTCTATCCCCGGAAATATGGGACTAAAAGCAGGAGTAGAAGGGTTCGAGATTTTCCACAAAAGCAACCAACTCGCAACCTGAACTGATCGGTTCACAAGTGAATCGGTCGGTTGGAACACCAACCGATCGGTTGGGACACCTCAATCGGTCGGTTCACAAGCGAACCGGTCAGTTGGTGGTCCTGGTCGATCTCGGATTGACTTTCTTTCTTTTGTTTCTAATTGGTATTGAATACCAATCCTTGTTCCAATCAAATTGGGCAAGTGAAACGCAAGGAAAATTCTCACCAATCCTACTTTCCCAAGTTGCTCGGTTGCACCAGTTGAACCGATTGGTTCAACACTTGAACCGCTCATTTCACTCTGTGCACGAGCCGATCGGTACAAGATGAAATCTGTGCCTGCCTTTCTGGGTTTGATCAGCTCATCTCCATGACTGATCGGCTCGCCATCATGTAGGTTGTTCGGGTGCCACCAACCGATCGACTGGATCCTCCAGCCGATCGGTTCACCGGTCGTCGTGCATCTCCTCAGGTCACCACCCGCTCATCTCGTTCCTCGAACCGGTCATCTGAATCACCAACCGATCGGTTCACTCCTTGAACCGATCGTCTTCAGGTCGTCTGTCGTTCTTTGACATAACAGGAAATAAAATCTATCCTATTTACAATTGAATTGTGAAACCCCAAGTTACATTCGGGGGGAGCAAAGGTAAGAAAAGAATTCTCGAATTATTTGAAGTTACATCAGGAATAAGAGAAGGGAATCGGTGCACAGACCGAGATGCAAGCAACCACACAAACAACCACACACAGATTTAGGGGTTTATAGGCCATAATCATGCTACACATCCACCACAAAATTCATTTAAGGGCGACGCGTAACGAGTGCATTAATATTACATATCATATATGTATATTAGGGATTTGTGGATTGGACATGTATAAAGCCGATATTATTCGCATCGCATGCAATAAATAAAGGCGACAAACCAAAATCGATCATATCGATAATCCTAAAATATAGAGCGGTTGACGTGGCTCTGATACCACTGTTAGGTTTTAGAGGAGGCAGAGAAGCAGCGGAAACAAAAATTTTCTCCCCAAAACCCAGCACGAAAGGAATCGCATCAATGTATGTATAATAGGAAAGATGGTTTGTGAATCATACCTTGTCCCGAGGCTTGCTCGGCGACAGTACCTCGCGCCTTACGCGGTCTTCACCTCCGGTCTTGGACGGTGTCTGTGCAGCTCCTGGTCACACCGGGACTGACTCCTCCTCCTCCTACCGGACTGTCGGATGACAGTTGTCCTCCTGAGCGGCAGTGACCTCCCGCCTCTAAAGTAGTCCACACAGACCACCTGGAACTCCACACTCCTTGTCCCACAAGGAAGTGGAAGGAGTCGCACCCTCCTGTTGACGTACTAGTCGCCAACACACTCTCTTGCTATCAATTGCAACTGCAGTTGTCCTTCCCTTTCTGCACCTCCCTTTGCGGGAAGCACTTGCCCATGCTCTCTCTCGGTTACCAAAACCAGAGAGAATGACAACTTTGTAGTGCAATCAACTTGCACTGAGTTGTACTCTGAGAAGCCCCCAATACCCCTATATATATAGGTGGGTCATGGGACAGGGTTCTCTATCCCCAGAAATATGGGACTAAAAGCACGAGTAGAAGGGTTCGAGATTTTCCACAAAAGCAACCAATTCGCAACCTGAACTGATCGGTTCACAAGTGAACCGGTCGGTTGGGGACCTGAACTGGTCGGTTGGAACACCAACCGATCGGTTGGGACACCTCAACCGGTCAGTTCACAAGTGAACCGGTCGGTTGGTGGTCCTGGTCGATCCTAGATTGACTTTCTTTCTTTTGTTTCTAATTGGTATCGAATACCAATCCTTGTTCCAATCAAATTGGGCAAGTGAAACACAAGGAAAATTCTCACCAATCCTACTTTCCCAAGTTGCTCGGTTGCACCAGTTGAACTGATTGGTTCAACACTTGAACCGCTCATTTCACTCTGTGCACGAGTCGATCGGTTCAACAATTGAGCCGACCGGTTCAGCAACCTCAGCCGACCGGTTCATCACATGAACCGATCGGTTGGGAGTGCAGGTTGTGCAGAATCAGTCAAATGTGATTTTAATCAATCCGATACTCCAATCAATGCATCCAACACCTTGAACATTATGATATTGAGATATCGATTAATTGAGTGCTTAATTGAACTACTAAACTCCTTTAGTAATCAATCTAAACATTGCTTGTGGACAAAACTCCTCTTCCAGGTCAAATCCTATGTGCGTGACCCTGTAGGTCCATTTCACGTTGGCAGTGAAAGTCCATAACACTTATGACTTCACAAGCAAAGAGTGGTGCCTAGTCACACATCATTGCTACCCAAGTGAAATAGAAAGTTGGAGAACAACTTTCATCCCTACAATCTGTGAATGGTGTTACATTGAATGTATAATTTCTTTGTCACTGATATCCAGAATGAACTCGAGGCATGGAACAGTCATCCTGTCAATGTTCATTCATTTCCATGATCTCAGAGTAGACTGAGTGAGATGTGTATGACATCAATATCACATATTGATTCACACGTGCATGCGCATGCCTTTTCTCAATCCTACTCATCAAGTGGCCAAGGATATCAAACTCCCTCAGGAGAGACAAATCCCATATCTATCACTCACCCCTCAAAAGCCCCATGTGTCAAAGCCACCCAATTATCACCTTTATAACAACCCATGTTTCAGGACTGCGTTTGATGATGTCAAAGTGTACCCAACGACATGTGTTGAGTGTAGTGATTGCAGTTCTAAGAATCACACTCACCACCATCCTTGTGAGAGCTGATTGTGACTACCAAGTCATGGTTCCATGTGTCACTCTCACGGTGGGTATGTCCGGTACCTTGTTCTCTAACAAGTACCTATGTGCTTGGTTTGATATCACTATATCATGACTAATGAGATTCTTTCATCAACCAACACACAATCTAGTCATCAGTGTTATTGATGTCTATGGTTATTTCCACAATAACAACTGACTAGGGACTAAACAAGAATGTATACTCTTAACATCCATATGATCTCATCGTTTAGGTCATGAACCTAAAAGCATACGTCATTGAGTAAAACCATTGTTTAGACATCTATCATGTTACACCATCATCTCAGAAACAGTTTAAACATATAGATTGGAAATTGCCTTTATTATTATTCAAATCATTTACAAAGTATCCCATTACAATCATCACATGACTTGCTCAATGGGCATACTAACCAACATAGTGTTGCTTCTAAGCTCAGGTTGATTTTGTATATATGACAACCTAATTAAAGGTTGATTATACCATAAATTAATCCTTTATAAAGTGGGATGTTATCCCCAATAGTTCTTATGAAACACCTTGGAAGTTTGGTAATGTAGTATATACAAGAAATTGTGTTATATGATCTTAAGGATAGAGTCTAGATGGTAAAGGGACTAGTCGAATCCATTCATATGTACTTGAACATATCTTAGCGCATATTATCTAATCAAGATATGTGATGTTATTATAGGACCAAGTTAAAAACCTTAAGCTCCCTATAAATATGTTTTCCTCTTGTTAAGTACTAAAAGTGCATAACCCACATACTGAGATGTCTCAAGCCTTAGTAAAGGAGAGACTTTGTTTTGGTAGAATCATTTCTCCATTGTATAGATGCTACTAATCTAGGATATTCTTCAATAGGTGAGATGTTTCGTTTTTAGGAGTACGGTCCTCATGATGATAAGAGCCCTAAACTTCCTGAGATAGACTTGATCTACTAATAGAGGATTGTATGTTATTTATATAAGGGTAAACTGTTGGTATGTATTCCCTGAGAGCCAATCATGGGATGATTGATGGGATACATTAAGAATGATTTGATAAACATCAAAGGCAAGCTTCCAATTCTTTCTGGTTCAGTCATATGAGATAGTGATAGAACAATTTGAATGTCTAGAGAATGACAGTACTCAATGACGTATACTTTCAGGTTGAGGACCCGAACGATGAGATCATATTGATTCTAAGAGTTTGTACATTCTCATCATGTCCCTAGTCAGATGTCATTGTGGAAGGCAGATAGACAACAATGACATACACGACTGGATTGTGGTGTTGGTTGATGACAGAATCTCATTAGTCATGATATAGAGATATCAAACCAAACACATAGGTACTTGTTAGAGAACAAGTGTACCAGACAGACCCACCGCGAGATTGACACATGGAACCATGACATGGTAGTCACAGTCAGTACTCACAGTGATGGTGGTGAGTGTGATTCTTTGACCTAAAATCACTACACTCAACACATGTCGTTGGGCACACTTTGACATCATCAAATGCAGTCCTGAAACATGGATTGTTATAAAAGTGATGATTCGATGGCTTTGACACATGGGGCTTTTGAGGGGTGAGTGATAGATATGGGATTTGTCCCTCCTGAGGGAGTTTGATATCCATGGCCACTTGATGAGTAGGATTGAGAAAGGCGTGCATGCATGTGTGAATCAGTATGTGATACTGATGTCATAACATATCTCTTCCAATCTACTCTGAGATCAAGAAAGTGAATGAACGTTGATAGAATGACTGTTCCATGCCTCGAGTTCATTTGGGATATCAGTGACAAAGGAATTATACATTCACTGTAACACCATTCACAGATTGTAGGATTGAAAGTTGTTCTCCAACTTTCTATTTCACTTGGGTAGCACTGATGTGTGACTAGGCCCCGCTCTTTGCTTGTGAAGTCATAAGTGTTATGGACTTTCACTGCCAACGTGAAATGGACCTGCAGGGTCACACACATAGGATTTAACTTGGAAGAGGAGTTTTGTCCACAAACAATGTTTAGATTGATTACTAAAGGAGTTTTGTAGTTCAATTAAACACTCAATTAATTGATAGCTCAATGTCATAATGTTCAAGGTGTTTGACACATTGATTGGAGTATCAGATTGATTGAAACTGCAATTGACTAATTCTGCACAATCTGCACTTCCAACCGATCGGCTCATGTGATGAACCGATCGGCTCAGCTTGGTGAACCGATCGGCTCAGGTGGTGAGTCGATCGGCTCATGGACAGGGTGAAATGATTGTTTCAAGTGTTGAAACGATCGGTTCAAATGATGCAACCAAGCAAGTTGGGAAAGTCAGGTTGGTGAGAAATTGCTTTTCATTTCACTTGCCCAATTTGATTGGAACAAGGATTGGTATTTGATACCAATTAGAAATAAAAGAAGAAAAGTCAATTGGGAACTGATCAGGACCACGAACCGACCGGTTCAAAAGTCAACCTACTGTTTCATGGGTCCCAACCGATCGGTTGAGGTGTCAACCGACCGGCCAGGTCCCCAATCGACCATTTCAGAAATGAAATGATCGGTTCAGGTTGCGTAGTTGGTTGTTTTTTTGGAAAATCTCAAACCTTTCTACTCCTGCTTTTGTCCCGCATTGCCCGGGATAGAGAACCCTATCCCATGACCCTCCTATATATAGGGATATTGGGGGTTTCTCAAAGAACAACTTAGTGCAACTAGTTGCTCTGTAAAGTTGTCGTTCTCTCTAGTTTTGGTAACCAAGAGAGCCCGAGCAAGTGCTACCCGATAAGGGAGACACAATAAGGGAAAGACAACTGCAGAAAGCGAATGGTGGTAGGAGAGTGTGTCAGTGACTAGTATGCTGAAAGGAGGGTGCGACTCCTTCCGATTCCTTGTGAGACAAGGAGATTGGAGTCCCAGGTGGTCCGTGTTGACTACTTCAGATGCGGGAGATTTCTGCCGCTCGGAGGACAACTGTCAATCCCGACAGTCCCGGTGAGACCAAGAGTCATCAGTCCCGGTGCGACCAGGAGCTGCACAGATATCGTCCAAGACCGGAGGTGAAGACCTCATAAGCCGCGAGGTATTGTCACAGAGCAAGTCTCGGGATAAGGTATGATTCCACAAACCATCCTTTCCTATTGTATAGACATTGACGCCTTTCCTTGTTCTGGGTTTGGGGAGGAGAATTTTTTTTTTGTTTTTGCTACCTTCTCTGCGTCCCCTAAAACCCAACAGTGGTATCAGAGCCACATCTACTGCTCTATACTTTAGGATTATCAATATGATCCATTTCGGTTTGTCGCCTTTATTTATTGCATACGATGCGAATAAAATTGGCTTTATGCATGTCCAATCCTAAATCCACAAATCCCAATTTACATATAAGATATGTATTATGAATGCACTCGATGTGTGTTGCCCTTAAACGAGTTTTATGGTGGATTTATATCATGGTTATGGCCAATAAACCCTATCTGCGTGTGGTTGTATGTGGTTGCTTGCATCTCGGTCTGCGCACCAATCTTCCTTCTCCTATTCCTGATGTAACTCGAAATAATTCAAGATTTCTTTCCTACCTTTGATCCCCTCGAATGTAACTCGAGGTTTCCCTTTTTACAATGTAAAATAGGATAGAATTTTATTTCTTGTTATGTCAAAGAACGGAGGACATCCTAACGACAGCTGAGATGATTGGTTCAAGGCGTGAACCGATCAGTTGACATTCCAGACGATCGGTTCAAGGAGTCGATCGGTTGATGACCGGTTCAAGGAGCGAGACGAGCAGGTGGTGGCCATGATGAGATGTACGACGACTAGGTGAATCGATCGGTTGGAGGAGCCAACCGATCAGATGGTGGCACCCAGCCGACCAACCTGATGGCGAGCCGATCAGTCATGTGATGAGTTGATCGAACCCAGAAAGGCAAGGCACAAAGTTCATCTTGTACAGGTTGCATGTGATGTAGACCTAGATGACCATGATTCCTATTGGCTCGAGGAATCACATTAGGATGGCCATAATCATCGCTTTTGACATTTCACATGTTTTCTGTGGGATATAGCATGTATATGATACGTACTATATATTGTGTTTATTGGATATGTATATGTATATAAAAACCAAATCCCTCATTAAATATTAAGTTTTAGATGCCTTCCAAATGCGACACAAGTGAGAAGCTTGATCGACCAAGTGTGGGCACGCCCTAGCATGGTGCACCGTCTATCTCGTGGAAGCGTGAAGGATGGTGTAACGTCCGGGCCCACTACCCAAGGCTCTAGTAGAGTTTCAGGAGTGATGACTGGCCCCACAGACCACCACTAGCCTTAACTGCACTCTTTTTGTCCACTCATGCGCAAACCAGGAGAAACTTCTCGACTGGTCACCCATTCTAATACTACTCCAAGCTGAGCACGCTTAACTATGGAGTTCTTTAGAGATGGGGTCTCGGAAAAGGAGGTGCACCTTGGTGATATGGGTAGTCCAATCATTCCTTTTAAGAGTGTGTTATCTGAGGCCTCAAATCCTGGAATGTTACAATCTCCCCCACTTAGGCTTTTGACATCCTCGTCAAGGATCAACTATAAGGCCTCATAATCGCTTCCCCATTTCAGTGCAGACCCACAATGACCTATGGACACCCAGCTCCTGATCACAGATTACCAGCACAAGGGTGGCTACGTCAACCATGGACATCCCTTTCCTACATACCTGGACCGCACGGCTCAAGACTGGAATGCCATGTCCATGTGGGCCCCACCTACTGGAGGGGTTATGGCTCTGATACCATTTGTAACGTCAGGGCCCACTGCCCAAGGCTCTAGTAGAGCTTTAGGAGTGATGACTGGCCCCACAGACCACCACTAGCCTTAACTGCATGCTTTTTGTCCACTCATGCGCAAACCAGGAGAAACTTCCCGACTGGTCACCCATCCTAGTACTACTCCAAGCTGAGCACGCTTAACTATGGAGTTCTTTAGAGATGGGCTCCCGGAAAAGGAGGTGCACCTTGGTGATATGGGTAGTCCAATCATTACTTTTAAGAGTGTGTTATCCGAGGCCTCAAATCCTGGGATGTTATAGATGGATATGTGGGTCTGCCCTAGCAGGGTGCATATTCATCGTGTTTGCTTTGGGTCGGACTTAATAAGGTGACCTAGATAGGATCTAGCACCTTGAGGCATGGAGATGATCATGGCAAGGAGTTGCATATGACATCTTATCAAGAGTTGCATATGATGCAATTGGCAACAGTTGCCTACCTTAGAGATCTAAGTTGTGGGTGACAGCCCTAGCTGGTCCATGACTTAGAGGATTTCAGGATCTTGCCCACTAGAAGGTTGTACGCTGCAATCTTCCGAATTGATGGTGAGGGCTATCAATTTTAAGTAAAATAGTGGGAGCGATAATTAATTAAAGGCCTAATTATATCGTCAACTTTTCAAATCAATCAAATAAGTCAAAAATGAGTTTTTGGACTAAAATTGCATATTTCCTTTTGTAGTACAAATGACAACAAACAACAATCCCTTTTCTTTGCGATTGGTCCTTGAAAAGGATAGGCTAAATGGGACAAACTTCCACGAATGGTATAGGACATTGAGAATTGTTCTCACTCAAGAGTGAAAGCTCTATTTCCTAGATACTCCAATTCCAGAGGAACCTGCTCCTAATGCACCTAAGACTGAAAGGGATGCTTACAAGAAGCATTCTGATGATGCCATTGATGCAAAGTGCTTGATGTTGTTCTCTATGAACCACGAGTTGCAGAGACAACATGAGAACATGGGTGTCATTGAGATGATTTATCATCTCAGGAACATGTATGAAGATCAAGCACGACAAGAGAGATACGATGTCTCAAGGGCACTGTTCAAGTGTGTCATGACATAAGGAGATCTAATTGGTCCTCACACACTCAAGATGATTGGGTATGTGGAGAACCTGACAAGACTGGGATTTCCACTGAGCCAAGAGTTGGCTACTGACGTGATACTGCAATCATTGCTAGAATCCTACAGTCAGTTTGTGATGAACTACAACATGAACAACTTTGATAGGCCACTGTCAGAGTTGTTGGGCATGTTGAGGACAGCCGAGACATAGTTGAAGAAGGAAAAGCCTAAGTCTGTGATGGTGATCACGAGCAAGAAAGCAAGTCCAAGCGCAAGGGCAATGGCAAAGCTAAGAAAGGTTATCATGCTAGCCAGGAGTCCAAGTCGTCTTCAACTCTCAAGGCCAAGGGAGGCGTGACCAAGAAAGGAAATTGCCACCATTGTCAAAAGCCGGGACATTGGGAAAGGAATTGTCCTCTCTATCTGGAAGAATAAAAGAAGAAGGAGGCGACAAATGTCTCTACTTAGAGGTGTCATGAAAGTAAACTTCTAACCCTTTTGAGGTATATGATACCAAGATGTAAAGTGTAAAGCACTCAATAAATGGGCAAGTGTTGTCGCCATAGATAGGAGTGCTTTAGTTTATTTTTAGCCTAAAAGGCATGTAATGCAGTTATGAACTGCTATTTCATATTTGCCAATAGATAGAAACACTTTATTTTTGCATATTGTATGACAATGAAGGCAATTAATAAAGAGATGTTTCAATATGATCTTTGTGGCAATGCCTTGTTTATCTTGTGGTATTTGATATGCATAAGATAAAATGACATCTAAAAGTTAAAAATAACTCAAACAATCAAATTATCATCAATCATGAGAAATTCATTTCTAGTTTCCATGTGATGGATAAATCTAGACTCTTTTGGTTAGAGAACCAGTAAGAGACATGAATATCTTGGACATGATTAATCAATCTTCACTAAAGGTAGTGCGAGAATGATTATCCTATTAGGTATAATACATGTGATGTATTTACATACCTATTGGAACAAATGCTAATACTTCAATTGGTGTTTAGAGAAATACCAATATGAATATCTTGAAGTGAATTATCATAGATGAAGTGCAAATTTGGTAAAGTGTTAATTCTTGATGAGATCAATGAATGAAATACTTGGACCAAATGTTTGAGATCCTTATTAGTGATTATGATAGTGTATCATAGTGAACTCATCATTAAGGCATGGTGATGTCTAAATCAAGAAGGAATCATACTCTAAGGAGTTAGAGAATGTTTAGCAAATAACTGAATTCTTCTTAATAAAAGAATACCCCTCACTAATAAAAGAAATTAAGAATCACAAGGGTTGTGAATTCTTATATCCTTACACCTCAATTATCTATGCAATGAGTTGTTCATGTGATGAGTCAACTATCTAGATGAATATGAGGAACCGAATTTTGAGTTATGGTTTATGACCATTTCATCCTAAATGACATCCATGTGAACCATAAGGTATGACCTTGATGGTAGCACCCATTGGATGAAATCCATAAGTGCAAATGAATCTTAAGTGTTAAGACACATCGATAACATTTTGAGAAGGACGATGCTTGTTAATTGCAACTTAATGACTAAGACATTTGGCATATGGATACTAAAACCGCATTCCTATGAGGAATAAAACAAGGATGTGTACGTGACACAACCTATAAGGTTTATGAATCCACTAATGCAAATGAAGTCTATAAGTTACATGGACTAATCAATGTGATTGATCGAGTACAAGCAACTCAGAATTGGATCTTAACTTTGATGATATAGTCAAAGGGTTTGACTGATATGTCAAAGATAAAGAAGGGATCTGTGATTTAGTGGGAGCGTATTCACATTCCACATGTTGATGTGAAATGAAATGTTCTAGAATGGAAATCCAAAAGTAGAAATTATCTTTAAGGAAGATAGAGATGTTTCCAGTGTGATAGGAATAGAGATCTATAGAGATAGTTCCCGAAAACCTCTTGACCTAAAAAGAGAAAGCACACATTGACAATCTGTACTGAAGGGTTCCGTATGCACAAATTTAGTGGGAGAAAACCTATCCATGTTACATGGAATTAGTATCCCAAGGCCAAGTGTCCAATTCTTGTGAAGAATGGGAACACTAAGAATAGATATGGATCTATCATGTATGTAATCATCCCATTATCTTGCATGGCAAGAACAAAATGCATTCATCATCTTGTATGTAGGACATGGCAATATGATGTGCTCATCCTGATAACTCGTATGTCAGACATGACGAGTGGATGTATGTCTACTTCTAATAAAGGTTACTGGAATACCATGAGAACTTGATAAGTACTTGAGAAGTACTAGTTCTATAGAGATAAGGAAGAGTTCAATGTAAAGAGTTACATTGATGCGAACTTCCGAAAAGGACAGAAAATTAATCGCAAAATATATAGGATATATAAAAGTGAAAGTTTGTTGATAATTGAAAGTGTTCCAATAAAACCATTTAAAAGGAAATGCCGAGTATCTATGTGTTGGAGAACAGTAGTGGATACTATATGGATCTGGAAGTTCATGAGATGAACTTATAGATATTCTGCTCATTGATGACAAGTATGGAATCCTTGATCATGCAATGTGGCTAAATGTTAGCAAAGGAATACTAGATCGCATATTATAGCAAATCAATCTCATATGTGTGACGTACATCAAAGAGATGAGAGACATGCAGTTAAAACTGACTTTGGCAAGGTGTTTCCATAACTCACTATGATCGCACTAGAGTAGAGTAGCATGTGGGACATGTTTGAAGATCACTATGAATATGATTCAAGGGTGATTGGCTCACAGTGCAAGTGGGAGTCTGTTGGTATGTATGCCCTGAGAGCCAATCATGGGATGATTGGTGGGATACATTAAGATCGATTTGATAAACCTCAAAGGCAAGCTTGCAATTCTTTCTGGTTCAGTCATATGAGATAGTGATAGAACAGTTTGAATGTCTAGAGAATGACAATACTCAATGATGTATGCTTTCAGGTTGAGGACTTGAACGATGAGATCATACGGATGCTAAGAGTTTTTACATTCTCATTATGTCCCTAGTCGGATGTCATTGTGGAAGGTAGATAGACATCAATGACACAAAGGACTGGATTGTGGTGTTGGTTGATGACATAATCTCATTAGTCATGATATAGAAATATCAATCCAATCACATAGGTACTTGTTAGAGAACAAGTGTACCAGACAGACCCACCGTGAGTTTGACACATGGAACCATGGCATGGTAGTCACAGTCAGTACTCACACTGATGGTGGTGAGTGTGATTCGTTGACCTGAAATCACTACACTCAACACATGTCGTTGGGCACACTTTGACATCATCAAACACAGTCCTGAAACATGGGTTGTTATAAAGGTGAAGATTGAGTGGCTTTGACACATGGGGCTTTTGAGGGGTGAGTGATAGATATGGGATTTGTCCCTCCTAAGGGAGTTTGATATCCATGGTCACTTGATGAGTAGGATTGAGAAAGGCGTGCATGCATGTGTGAATCAGTATGCGATACTGATGTCATAGCATATCTCTTCCAATCTACTCTGAGATCAAGAAAGTGAATGAACATTGACAAGATGATTGTTCCATGTTTTGAGTTCATTCGGGATATCAGTGACAAAGGAATTATACATTCACTATAACACCATTCATGGATTATAGGATTGAAAGTTGTTCTCCAACTTTCTATTTCACTTGGGTAGCACTGATGTGTGACTAGGAACCGCTCTTTGCTTGTGAAGTCATAAGTGTTATGGACTTTCACTGCCAACGTGAAATGGACCTGCAGGGTCACACACATAGGATTTAACCTAGAAGAGGAGTTTTGTCCATAAACAATGTTTAGATTGACTACTAAAGGAGTTTAGTAGTTCAATTAAACTCTCAATTAATTGATAGTTCAATGTCTTAATGTTCAAGGTGTTGGACACATTGATGGAGTATCAGATTGATTGAAACTGCAATTGACTGATTCTGCACAATATGCACTCCCAACTGATCGGCTCATGTGATGAACCGATCAGCTCAGCTTGGTGAACCGATCGGCTCAGGTGGTGAGTCGATCGGCTCATGGGCACAGTGAAACAATTGCTTCAACTGATGAAACGATCGGTTTAACAGATGCAACCGAGCAAGTTGGGAAAGTCAGGTTGGTGAGAAATTGCTTTTCGTTTCACTTGCCCAATTTGATTGGAACAAGGATAGGTATTTGATACCAATTAGAAATAAAAGAAGAAAAGTCAATTGGAAACTGATCAGGACCACGAACTGACCGGTTCAGAAGTGAACCGACCGTTTCATGGGTCCCAACCGATTGGTTGAGGTGTCAACCGACCGGCTCAGGTCCCCTCCTGACCATTTCAGAAATGAAACGATCGGTTCAAGTTGCGCAGTTGGTTGTTTTTGTGGAAAATATTGAACCCTTCTACTCCTGCTTTAGTCCCGCATTGCCCGAGATAGAGAACCCTATCCCATGACCCTCCTATATATAGGGTTATTGGGGGCTTCTCAAAGAACAACTCAGTGCAACCAGTTGCTCTGTAAAGTTGTCGTTCTCTCTGGTTTTGGTAACCAAGAGAGCCCGAGCAAGTGCTACCCGATAAGGGAGGCACATCAAGGGAAAGACAACTACAGAAAGTGACTGGTGGCAGGAGAGTGTGTCAGTGACTAGTACACTGACAGGAGGGTGCGACTCCTTCCAATTCTTTGTGAGACAAGGAGATTTGAGTTCCAGGTGGTCTGTGTGGACTACTTCAGAATCGAGATATTTCTGCCGCTCTGAGGACAACTGTCAATCCTGATAGTCCCGGTGAGACCAAGAGTCGTCAGTCCCAGTGCAACTAGGAGCTACACAGACACCGTCCAAGACCGGAGGTGAAGACCGCACAAGCCACGAGGTATTTTCTCCGAGCAAGTCTCGAGACAAGGTATGATTCCACAAACCATCATTTCCTATTGTATAGACGTTGACGCATTTCCTTGTTCTGGGTTTGGGGAGGAGAAATTTTTTTTGCTTTCACTGCCTTCTCTACCTCGCCTAAAACCCAACATAAACCTGAGACCTTGGGAATATTAATGAAACATGGTCACTAGGTCTACCTCTTATGTAATGACTCTTGTACACAATATAAGACATTTGTTATGAAAAGTATTATAGCTAGAGAAATCAAGGCAGTAATGAATGAGATGGACTTCACCTTAAATGTTTGGAAACTATGAGACTCAACTGCAATATCTAGTGAGATAACTTTGTTTTCAAGGGATGATGAGCCTAAAACTTTTAGATATACCAATAAATGCACTCTTCCAAGTATGAAGAAATAATTATGTCAAGGAATCACTTTGGCTAGCCTTGTGTATGTAAAATAAGTCATTAGATAAATTTTATTTCATGTAAGGAATAATGTAGAACTTAGCACTTTGTGATGCAAATGGTATCCTCCATTAACCTTGAAAATGCCTTGATTCATTTAAGAAGGGAGTATGTTATGGCATGGTATTTTTTATCCTTACATCAGAAGCTGCAATTGAAAAATATTATTTTATATAATAAAATTTTAGTAAACTATGTTTTCCATATATTTGCTTCAAAGACCCTCAAGACAAAATTTAAGAATTTATAGTTGAATGTGTAATGCTAATCAAACATGATGATTTATTATATTGACTTGTGTATCAATAGACAAATCCACAAAAATTTAGCACATCAAGATATGGATTTTATACTAGGATTTGATTTGATAGAAGGATAACTTGTAGGAAAATAGAAACAGTTATACTTATCCATAAGATAACATACTTCTATTATTGAAATATGAGTCTATAATGAAGGGAATATCAAAATTGCAATGCAAAATGGACCATTTTAGAGAACTATGAGAATGTATAAGAAAAATACCTTTTACTGATACAAAATTATACATTTAGAATACATTTTATGTTTTTGTTTGATTTAATTGATAACAAACTATAGGGAACCCAACCCCATCTTCCCCCTTGAGGTGTCATACGACTCAAAAGTCATTAGTTTAAGCACAAATGATCCCTAGATTGCCTCATATCTCACACTTGGAAAAGGAAATACCAGCCCCTCTCTCCATCTCTCTAGACCTCTTTCTCTCTCTCTCTCTCTCTCTCTCTATGTGACTTACAAAATTTTACAAGAACCTCTCAATCACATTCAGGAGATCATAATCTATCCAGTGAACCCTAGCCAATCCAACCTCATGGGGATAATAGGAGCAGTGTTTCATTATAGATATCCTAAATCTCATCTAGGTTATATCATTTCATTTATAGTGGGATTGTTCGTGTGAAATTTAAGAGGAAAAAGGAAAAGACCACCTAAAAATTGAGTGATAGTAATAACGTAATTATGTTGATGATCTTGAACCCAAGATGCTCATATCACTACATAACTTAGGCATACAATAGGGTAGAGGGAAAGGGAGAAGGAGGAGATACTTGACAAAATATCAACAAATACAACTGATGTTAGTAATATCAAAATAATATTAGTTATCATCAATTGTGGGTGCTCATATCCTCACACCACTGGGTGTTGGTAGAATGGGAAGGGAGATAGTAGATTACAATGTGAATGATCCACATCCTTACAATACTTGATCATTGTTTATTTTAGAGGAGGTTGTTTTCTCTCACAGGTTGGTTGTCTTACACTATCCAAATGATGCAATCTTAGATCTCTAAGTTGTTTCCTCTCACAAGATACCACCAAAATATTGGCCTAGGGGAACATGACTTTCTCATCCCTCTTTATTAAAATTTTAGCCTATTCCAAATTATACTAAAACCATATAGCCCAATCCAACTGCTATAAATCATGGATGGGGAGCTATATTAATAGTTTATTGGGGGTTTCTAGGATTTTTTTCTATTTTGGAGTTTTTCCCTAGTTTGGACGGTCATTGGGCACAACAAAGGTAGTTAGTGTCCTTCTAGAGTCTTTAGAATGCGATCCTAGTCAAACCATCTAGGAAATAAATGTAGGACGGCATGTGTCAAATGTGTACCTCAAATTCTAGATTCTTCCAAGATGTTTCATGAATTGCTTGTATTTGATGAGTTATCACAGGTGATTCAGAAAAGGAGGGTGTGTGTTATATGTCAAACCCACCTTCTAGGGTCTCTTGAGGCATTTCATGGAAGACATGAAGTTGACTGGACAACATGGGAGCACAAGTGAAGGGTTCGTGTGTCTAATGTGCACCACACCTTCTAGATTTTTTATAGTGTATCTTTTCTGCACTTAGGTGGGTGCAAGCCAGGCGGGAAATAGGGGATGTGAATCAAATAGGCACCCTTCATTCCAAGGTATTGTTTGAATTGACCTAATTAAACCTAGGCCCATTTTGACGAGCAATTTAGTGTGTGAATCATTATTGAGGATGTAGTTATACATATAGGGATCAAGATATGGGGTTATCTTAGGTTGGGTCCTTAGAGACAACATGAATCAATGGATTACAAATTGATGTGTTCATTAATGTAAACCATGATATAGAAGTATTAGAATTGAAAATGGTATGGATAGTTTGATCTATTCTAACTGTATAAGTTGTATATTTGGAACTTTTTGCAAGATAAGATGTAACTCTAATATGTTATTGGTGCATTAGATGGATCCTTCTTGTTTTATGTCATGATTCAAATTTCATGTACCCAATACTTCGCTCTTTTTTTATATGGTAGTCCTTCCAATGCAACTGATAATATGTTAATATAATGTTATACATGTAATATATAAAGGTGTCGTGAACTGAGTACCCATGATAGACCTAATTTTTTTTATATTGGTTTCATCCTAATCACCCCCTACTTATCATACTCACACCAAATAAGTCATGGAGGAACCTTATTGAAAACTGACTAGTCCTAAGATCTGTTGTGGTGGGCTAAGGGGCTTCGGTATAATAAAATAGTTGTTTCAGATGATAGATTGTAAAATACCAATTTATTAACAATAAAATTCATTATAAAGTTGTGTAATATTAAATATACAATGTCTTTACATTATGTTTCATATACAATTTTTCATATTGTAAGATTCCTTAAAGATATTACTAATTGATATAGAAGTGGCTAGTTTAATAAATACAATAAACCTTGCATAGTTTTTCTTTACAAAATCTTTGTCTCTTTGGGATGGTATCATTCCCATGGTATATAACCTTTTTAGGTTCTCAACACCCTTTCTACGGGTTTTATAGCGAGGATTCTTCTTCTCCCAGACAACAATGAGCTGAAGGTAGGAATCTTTTGTTTGATGGTGTTGTAGAATCATCCTTGTAAACATGGGTCCTAGGGATGGTCTTTCAGCTGAGAATATATTCATGACCCAAATTTTTTTGTATTACTTCCATCCTATGTATATGTGTTAGATAATGAACATTATTATCATTTGTATAATAGGTTCTGACTTAAATGTCATGAGAATGATGAATTGTTAACTATAGATATATGAACATGGTGGGCCTTACTCTATGTTTGTGTATGTGAAACTTATTGGACATTTTAGTTGATGTTATCCATGCAGTCTTTGTTGAATGAGCATGATGTAGCTCATTGGGTTTTGGATTTTCCTTTCTTTGTGATGTGACCTTACAACTTCGGGGCATAACTGTGCACCAATCATGTGGTTAGGTGCCACAGTCCAACCCATGAGGAGGTGGGAGGTGTGAGCCTCCTCCACACATTAGTGATATGGGCCTTGGAACCCCTTTTTTGTATCCACAAGCTAGAATTATATACTATATTTTAAAGGACCCTGACGCATATTTTAGGATAACCTTGTTTGTTTTGCTCAAGCATGTTGCTTAGAACCTTTCTCTAATCATAAGAGATGTAATTAGGGCATGTTGGAAGCTTGACTTTCTTGTTTTAGGCTTGCTTAGTTGATGCTTTTGTTTTGTGGAGAGGTTTTGGTGCAAGTTGCAATTTACCTAGGATTAGGGTTGATGTGCAAGCTTGCATCCTCTAGAGTGTTCTCTCTCTCTTGGCACCATCTAGATGAGAGAGAGATATGGACACCATGTTTGGATCTTGTTTGTGTGGTGACATCCTTTGTGACATTTTGTGACACATGTTTGAGGTGTGCCTTGCACCTAGTAGTGTTGTCTCAGGCTTGAGAGCCTTGGAGAGGCCTTGTATTGGTTTGTGGGTGTCTTGAGTTACACCCTATCAGCTTGTGGTTATATTGAGTTACACCCTATCAATTGATGGGTGTGTGGTGATGTGGTGTCGGGCATGACCATGATAGGTGACCTAGTGGATGAGACCTAGATCTTATCACCTCATTTGCATGGTGTTGTGCATGTGGATTTTTCTTGTGGACAAGTGGTACCTAAGCTCCTAAGGTGATGACACCTCTCCCATGATCCCTCTCTGATCCCTCTTGTATATATACCCCTTTCTCTCCATGCAAGAGAATCCTTCTGGATATCATTTCTTTTACTCCTTGGTGGACGACCTTGAGCTAGAAGATCTCTCTTGGAAGCTTGGTGGATGAGTCACAAGCTTGTAGTGTTCCCTTCATCTTCTACCTTGGTAAGCCATGGTTTCAAGCTCTCTTTCCCTCTTTCTTTTTTCTTCTAAGCCATCAATCTTGGTTATCTTCTTTCCAACTTGAACCCTCCTAATCACGGTTCCATCTTCTTCCTAAGAGGTGTTGTGATGACCAAGCTTGGAAGATCATCTTATACCTTGAGCTCATGGAGCCTGGAGCTTGACCTTGGAGCTTGTATCTTAGTGGTGATCTTTTAAGTAGTTTATATAACTTTAAAACTTCTTTGTTATTATCACTCCTTATATGATATCTCATTTTTCTTCTTTGGTTCGTTATCTATTGCATGCCAATATTACTTCTTGGTAGTTTTGAAATATATTATAAAGAAGGAGTCTTGCTTAAGTTGTTGCCCATGTGTTTTACCTTCTTCCTTTCTATAGATGAGTGACCTTAGGTTGAAGATGACTAGGTCAATATGTTCTGGTGAGGGGCCGTCACGACTTGTGATGCCACAGACCATCACACCTTATGGCAGGTCGTCACAACCTTGGTGAGTCCTAGGTCAGCACGCCTTGGTAACATCTAGGTCATCATGCCTTGAGCATGGATAGGCTGTTGTGAGTTGAGATGGTTATCTTGGTCGGTGGTTGTTAACTGATATGGTGAAGAGACCTTTGTGCTGATAATCCATTGTGACCTTAAGGCACCTAGACCGGTATGGGGTTTAACCATTATGCTATATCCAATCGTTGTACAAGGGTGTTAGTCATCACAACTTTGGTTGAACTTAGTGGGGTTGCTTGGTGTTGAGGGCAACGCTGATTCCCTCATTGGGTAGAGGCTGGAACACCCTAGGATGGCATTTCCTGATACATCATTAGTTTTGATGCCTGACGTACCCAACTCCTGACACCCAGCTAACCCTAACCCTAGCAGCCCATCATGATATGTGATGCCTAAAACCTATCATGCCTTGGGCTAGCATTGACCGACATACCTTGCTTCCCGCCACACCCAGGAATAGGTTTCCCATCACACCTTGGAGATGTTGTTGCCCCACAGGCTTTGGAGATTGTGTTGTCCGACACACCCTCCATAAGTGATGCTAAACCGATACACTCCCAAGTGGATCCAAACTAATACACCTATCTTGGTGTGGTTTTCTGACACACCTATGATGCTAAACTGATACCCTCTCATGTTGATGCAATCCATTACACCACATGCTAGCTTTAACATGAGATCTTGATGGTGGTAGTTATGCTACGCCATGCTGATGAAAGGGTTTCATGTTAACATGTGATACCCTATGGGGTGATTGTGTGTATGATGACAAGAACTATGTTTTTATATCTCATAACATACCATCTTATGGTGATGGAAGTGATGATCTAAGGGTGGTTGTTGATCCAACCTTGTAGACCCTAATTGGGTAAAGAGAAACCCTAACCCTAAAATGTACTTTGTTTGGCATGGATCTTATAAGATGATAGTGTTGATAATGTGTTACTCTTCTTGTTATAAGTTTCTAACTATGCAAGTAACACTAGTTTATGTGCATAGCCAGGTAGGAGCTATGTTGGTTATGATATGTTTGAATAAGCCTTTTGAGGCACATGTGATGTGGTAACACAGAAACAGGAGTAAATGGTCCTATGACCTAATGATGGCATGATGCCTTGTATGAAGTAATGATTTCCTTAATGATGAGAGGAGGGGTTGTTACCCCAAGATATGTGATCCTTGTGATGAAAATTATGATGAATGTCAAGTACTCAAATATGTCTGGTGATGTATTATTCCCATACTTATGTAGAATTTGTTTAAAGGTTGTATGTTGTAACTTAATTGATGTTGAAAGACACCTTAATTGTTCTAATTAATCAAGCTAAATCTAATCACATAGCTTTTCCTTGTGGCATAGATCCATTTAGTGTCATCAATTACCGAATGGTGAAATGAGTTTAACTTAGAGCGCATATTGACAAATATGCGGGGTGCAATTTGAGGTATCACCTTGTATCCTAAACCCACAAGATTGGTTGTGGGCCATACCTTTATTAGAGTGCGGCTACGGGCCATAGCTCCATAATATGTGAAACATGATTGTTTGTGGACCATACCATGATTCGAGTGTAGTTGTGGGTCATAGCTCAATTTGATAGCACCGTGACATGTACCAAGGCAGGCTAGATATGTACAGTTGGACTATATGTCATTGATAGAAGCTTGACTTATTATGTCACTACATGTTCAGTCGTACTGATCAAGGTGGTGAGGTCATGGATTATGTCTCATCTATTAGACATTGTATGACACCTATTTTGACTTATCAAGCATTTGATGGGATTTGGGTGGCACGACTCAAATCCTCGGGGCATAATAAAATGTGTAATCATCCATGTAGTATAATTGTATAGGATCAAATATAGAAACATTGGATGAGGCCTTGCTTGATCTTTATATAATTTTTTTGATAGGACCTATACATGCTATTCATATTTCTTTTAAATTGTTGAGATGTTTCATAATTCATAAAGATGTTATCTTCTTGTTAATATTCACTATCTACTTCACATAGTTGTAACTTTATTGTTTCTTAGTTTATCTTATCTATGATAATAATAGAGTTGGTGAAGAGTTATATCTTCTGTTGAGATTTGGAATCTCACCCCATGGGTTTCCCACACCCTTTTTTGGTGGTCGAGCATGAAGAGGTAGAGATCATGGAGTTGAGGTTGAACAACATCACGGAGACAAGTAGCTGGTAGGTTGGAAGTGTTGTTGGATGTCTTTTATTGATAGAGTCCTAGAGTTTGGTGGCCGATATCTCCCCTTGGTAGAGCTTGGTGGCTGATCTCCTTGGTGGAGTTCTCTTCTCTCCTAGTGTTGGCCGAAGATGGTGCCTTGGAGCTTGAAGCTTGGTGCTTGGAGCTTTGGAGCTTGACGAGTGTGCTTGAGGTGGGTTACATAACTCCTAACCCTAGCTATACTACCTTCTTTATATACTTCTTGTTTACATGTTATCTTGATCGTCCATGCTTATCTTGTTAGTAATATCTTTGCTCTAGTATGTGCCCTTCATCTTGTTGGATATGGTGACATGGTTATGTTTCTTATATGTGTTCTTGGACCTTGTTGGCCAAACCATTGGATTAGGGTTCTTTGGGCAAAACTCCTCTCTCTTTGTTGTTGAGAGGTGATCCTAGGGTTCTCCTAAATCCATGGTGCGTGTAGTGTATTCATGGGGCAAAATTTCTTTGTCTCACTTGGTTGTTGAGAGGTGAGTCTATACTCTAGTTGCTTGGGTAATACCCCTCTTTTACCATGGATTTGAGAGGCGAGCCTTTGGTTAGTGTTGACCTAGTTGAGGTTGGAGGGTTGGCCGATATGGTGATGACCCACCTTGCTGCCCGATATGTAATGGAAGTTGTGCAAAACCCCTCTCATTTGGTTGTTGAGAGGTGAGCCAACTCTCTTGACCTTTTAGGGTTTCTTGGTGGCAGTCTTGAGGTTGAAGATGACCAACCTGATATGGTGCTTTGCCCAATAGAGTACCTTGCCCCATAGGATGTGTGGTCTTTTGGTCGACGTGGTTATAGGGTTGCCTTTTTTTGATGTTTTATGAGGTGTGTTGTATGCTTGAGTTGCCCGATATCTTTCTTCTAGGGTTTGGGAGATATGCTAGAAAGCCATTTTGTTGACCTCTTGACCGATATGGGATACCCCAACCCAAGATGGGAAACATGGGGTCTTGGCCGATAAGAATGTTGAGTAATCTAGTAGATCCTACCTTGGGCAATATAGTGGTTTCTTCCCTTGACCGATATGAGTATGGTAGGCAGATCTTGTGTTGGGCGATATGACTTGTACCTTGCATGACACTCCCCTAATTGTGCTACCTGACATGGTACCCCAGTGACACTCCCCTTTCATGTAGTGTTCCTTGGCCATTGATCCATCATCATTAGTAGTTGGTGATGGTGAAATGGGTTCTCCTGCGGGTTAACCCGGAGCGCATATTGTTGAATATGCAGGATTTCTCCTAGACAAAAATAGGAGGATTAGAGTGCAACTGCGGTTGTAGACTCAAGATGTGTATAAGAGCATGGTGAACAGGACCATGGCTCAGTGTAATGGAGCATGAATGCGTTCATGGCTCAGGAGCATGGTGAATAGGCCAGTGGCTCATGCTATACTAGCGTTGTGACCTGTACCACAGAGAGCTAGAGGAAAGGGTAGCCTGTGGGAGCTGACCCTGTGACTGAGGTCACTGAAGCTAGAGATTGCGGTCCTGCTTTTAGTTCTCGTGCACTTACCATGAGGAGGTGATGTCGTGGAGTCCGGCTCTTCCATTGACCTTGTATGGCACCGACTTTGGGTTTCACAACTGATGGTTGGATTTGAGTGGTACGGATCACTTCCTCAGGGCTTAATAAATTGTAATCCATCCATATAGTATATTAGCTTAAGGTAAACATGGAACATTGGTTGAGGCCTTGTTTGTATAGATTGCCCTAGTTATGTCTTGCAGTTAATTTCATGTTCCTCAGGTGTTATGATATGTTCTTATTAGACTTGTCTTGTCAATCGTGTTCCATATATATATTATTTTCTTATTCATCTCTCATATATCTTGGTAAGAGGTCATAGAGGTAGTTCTTCTCAGTATGTTGCATATATGATCTGCTTATATCATTTACCTACTTTATCTGTTCTATCTCTCCTTTGAGGTTTTATAGTTTTGGCGGGGGTTATGTTTCGTGTTGGGACTGTGTGTCTCACCTCATTGGTTTAAAACCTTTTTAGGTGATTGAGCTATACGTGGTGGTGGTTGTGAGGTTGTGGTCGAGTAGTAAGAAGAACAGTAGAAGGAAAGAGGTGGTTATGCTGCTGTTTGGTTGTTTTGTAGTAGAGTCCTAGAGTCATGCATGTACTCTCAGGTCCTTAGAGGTGTCTTGGTGATGTTTCATGATGTATAGTCGATGTAGCTGGCTTATCATGTTGTTGGCCTGATATGGCATGTTCTGTATATAAACAGGTGATGCAATCCTTTATGGATAAGTGACAGCTGGATCCTATGAATCGTGGACATGTATCAAGTTGATGTATATTTATATAACATGTTTCTTTGCAGGATGTCGATCTGGTTGTAATATTTCCATTTGTATCTACTTTCCGCAATCAGTTTTAATTAACCCGTGTTTCTGGTAATACAATATTTATGACGCTTCTACACATTTTCACGTGTCATTTCATTGTCTGTGTTATAGAGGGATGTCACATATTAGGTTGGTATGAGAGCCTAGGTTCATTGAGTCTATAGGGATCTAGGACTAGGTTGTGTGTCTGTTCTTGTGAATTTCTCTAGATTTTCTCACAATAACCTTCTGCCCCCAGCAGAAGATAAAGCTAAAATATGTCTGGAAGTCACGAAGAACATGCTACTGAGAGTAGTGTCGATGCATCAGTTGATGGAGCGAGTGTGCAGGCACATGAAGATTAGGTGCCTGAGGTCCCCCAAATTAACCCTGCCATTCTTGAGAACCCTACTTATCAACACCTCATGGGACAGGTAATGGCAACGATGAATCTCATGGTGGAGAGATTGCCAGTGCCTATGCTAAGAGCATCGGTTCCCCATGGTGAATCTTCAGGTATTGCGAAGACCTTTGAGCGGCTTCGCCGAGTTGGAGCTTCGGATTATGTTGGAACGACTAATCCAGCAGATACAGATATGTGGCACACATGTCTTGAGAAGGCCTTCTAGATTCTCGAGATCCCCAAAGTAGACAAAGTCAAGCACGATGTCTACCTTCTAAAAGGTAGTATTGGCCACTGGTGGGCCATCGAGGAAGAGAAGCGACCCAGTGAGGTGATATGTTGGGACGTCTTCTGGAGGGAGTTCATGAGTCGATACTTCCCGAAGACATATATGGACAAGAAGATCAA
Organism: Alisma plantago-aquatica; assembly: GCA_963693085.1. Taxonomy (NCBI): domain Eukaryota; kingdom Viridiplantae; phylum Streptophyta; class Magnoliopsida; order Alismatales; family Alismataceae; genus Alisma; species Alisma plantago-aquatica. The sequence goes on along the minus strand of OY856413.1, from coordinate 808,548,231 downwards.
CCACTTTGAGTGTTTGCGCCAAGGATCTCTGAACATCACTGAGTATGAAGCCAAGTTTATGGAGCTACTGAGGTTCTATCCTCACATGGCGGAAATGGTTGATGAGAGGATCATGCAGTTTCAGAAAGGTTTGCGTGCCAAGTTGTCAACACCTGCTGCTACTTTAGAGAACCGGGAACAGTTTTCCATGTTTGTGGAGTCTATCTGAAGGATTGAATAGTCAGTTTGAGAAAAGAGAGAGGCAATAACCAAGAAAAGGCCTGCTCAGTTTCAGAGACAGAGGTTTGACAGCCACAAGAAGCCAAGGTTTTCTACACCTTCTATGATGCAAAATTCCAGTGCACCGTCACAGTGGTCCCTAGGTAAGGGAAGAGGACACCATTTTTCACCATCTAGATCCTACAGTACAACTTCAGTAGCAGTGACAGGGCCATCTAGGTCATAGTTAGAAGACAGGTCATGCTATCTTTGTGGACAGACAGGGCATATGAAGTTGAATTTCCCAAGAAGAGATGTCAAAGTGACGCAACAACTGAGACAGAGTCAACAAGGTTCAGATAGATAACAGTTTAGTGGCACCCGAGGGCTTGGACGTGGCCAAGCGTCAAAAGCTGGATCGTCTGCTCAAGGAAGCAGAGGGTGTGGACGACATCAAGCAACGACTCGATTCTATGCTATGAGTCACCATGAGGCGATAGTCAACCCACAAGTGGTGGCAAGTCAGATGGAGTTATTTCATTCTGATTTGTCTTCTTCTTTCCATGTATCTATTTTGGTTGACCTAGGTGCTACACACTCTTTTATCGCTCGTAGTATGCTTGACAGCTATCTTTTACCTGTTAGTTGTAAGAAAGATAGCTTGTTGTTAGAAACCTCTCTTGATGGTTCCTCGATGCTTCGAGAGGTGTGTCCATCTTGTATTCTATTCTTTTTGGGACACAAAATACAAGTGGATCTCATACCACTTGATATGCATGGATTCGATGTAATCCTTGGGATGGATACCTTAGAGAAGTATAAGGTTGTGTTGGACTGTGGTTCCAAGAAGGCAGTTTTTGCTGATGATGGTGAGAAGTGAATCTTCTAGGGAGATAGGAAGATTCTTCCGACGTGTTTGGTATCAGCTATGGTGGCAGAGAAGTTGTTGTGGCAAGGTTGTAGAGCGTTCTTGGCTCATGTTGTGGATACTAAGGCAGGAGGTTTTACCCTTGAGGATGTGACTGTTTTCAGAGAATTCATAGATGTGTTTCCCGATGAGTTTCTCGGTGTTCCTCCACCTCTAGAGATTGACTTTGAAATCAATCTAGTGTCAGGGACACAACCAGTTGCTCAGACACCGTACAGGATGGCTCCAGTTGAGATGGCAGATCTGAAGATGCAGTCATAGGAGTTGTTGGATAAAGGTTTCATCAGACCGAGCACATCATCGTGGGGTGCTCCAGTTTTTTTCATGAAGAAGAAGGACGAATCGATGCGTATGTGCATAGATTACCAGCAGCTGAACAAAGTCATGATCAAGAACAAGTACTCTGCCAAGGATAGATGATCCGTTTGATCAGTTGTGTGGTGCTACAGTATTCTCGTAAATTGATCTACGGTCTAGGTACCATCAGTTGAGAATTAAGGAGGATGACATACCAAAGTCAGCTTTTAGGATGAGGTATGGTCACTTTGACTTTGTGGTTATGCCATTCAGGCTAACCAATGCACCTGCTACTTTCATGGATCTGATGAACAGGGTGTTTTGTCCATTTCTAGATCAGTTTGTTGTGGTCTTCATAGTTGACATCTTGATCTATAGTTGGGACAATCAACAACATGAACAACACCTTCGACAAGCATTGACTCTCCTTCGCCAGCATCAGTTGTATGCCAAGTTTAGTAAGTGTGAGTTCTGGCTGAAGGAAGTGACTTTTTTGGGCCATTTGATATCCGCGGAAGGAGTCAGATTGGATCCCAAGAGGGTGGAGTCAGTTGCAGAATGGGAGCAATCGAAGACGCCGACTAAAGTTCATAGTTTTCTAGGTTTAGCAGGATACTACCGAAGGTTTATAAAGAACTTCAACATAATTACATTGTCATTGACGAAGTTGACCAGGAAGGATGTACCTTTCATTTGGGATGATCATTTTCAGCAAGCTTTTCAGATCTTAAAGGAGAAGCTGACTAGTGCTCCAGTGTTAGTGTTGCCAGAGCCTGGGAAAGGCTATGTTGTTTTCTGCGATGCTTTCAAGAAAGTCTTAGGTTGTGTGCTGATGTAGGAGGATCATGTGGTTTCTTTTGTTTTGTGACAACTTAAGAAACATGAGGAGAGTTATCTGACACATGATTTGGAGTTGGTAGCGGTGGTCCATGCATTAAATATTTGCAGACACTATCTTTTTGGGAAGTGTGTCAGATCTTTACGGATCATAAGAACTTGAAGTATATCTTCTCGCAGAGTGAGATAAACATGCGACAACATCGCTGGATGGAGATGATCAGTGATTATGATTTCACCATCGAGTATCATCCTGGTAAGGTGAACATAGTAGTTGATGCTCTTAGAAGGAAGTCTTCTTCTCTTTCTACGAAGAAGGCACACATGAGTTCCTTGATGTGCCATAGGCGAGACATGTTTGTCTCTTTGCGACAGATGAATGTACAGTTGGAGTTATCCTTATTGGTAGGACTGTTGGCACAGATGCAAGTGAAGCCTGCATTGAGGCAACATATCAAAGAAGCACAACATGCAGATGTTGCAGTTCAGTTGATCAGACCAGAGTTCAACAGCGAGAAGCATGATGGCTTCCATGAGTCTAAGGATGAACTAGTTTGTTATCATGACAAGATGATGGTTCCCGATGTTGATCATCTGAGGAAGTTAGTGCTCGAGGAAGCTCATACATCGATGTATGCTATGCATCCAGGTGTCACCAAGACGTATCATAATCTGAAGGACATGTATTGGTGGCCAGGCTTAAAGAGAGATGTGTCCAAGTTTGTGGCTAGGTGTATGATATGCTAGCATGTTAAGGATGAGCATCAGAAGCCGTTAGGTGCGTTGCAACCCATGCCAATACCATAGTGGAAATGAGATCATGTAACCATGGATTTCATAGTTGGTCTTCCGAGGACAGCTAGAAATCATGATTCCATTTGGGTGATAGTGGATAGATGTCCATTTCACACATGTGAACACAACATATACTGTAGAGAGGCTTGCTCAGGTATATGTTGATGAGATAGTGCATTTGCACGGTGTGCCAGCAACGATAGTCTCTGACAGAGGTCCTTAGTTCATGAGTCATTTTTGGGAACAGTTGCACAGAGCATTGGGAACGTAGTTGAAGTTTAGTACCGCTTTCCACCCGCAGACAGATGGATAGTCTGAAAGGACTATTTAGACTTTGGAGGATCTTCTCCAAGCTTGTGTTTTGTAGTTCCTAGGTAGTTGTAACATGCATCTCAGTGTGTTGGAGTTCGCCTACAACAACAGTTACCAACTGAGTATCGAAATGGCACTTTATGAGGCTTTATATGGTAGGAAGTGCAGATCTCCTTTATGTTGGTATGAGTCTAGAGAGTATCAACTACTGGGTTGTGAGTTAGTATAATAGATGATAGATAAGATCAAGGTGATACAACAACAGTTGAAAGCGGCACAGGATAGACAGAAGTCATATACAGATAATCGCTGATGACCTCTGGAGTTCCAGGTAGGAGACAAGGTGTATCTCAAGGTCTCTCCATTAAAAGGCGTGCTGAGGTTTGTCCGGAAGGGCAAGTTGGCTCCCAGGTATATGGGACCATATCCGGTGATAGCAAGTGTTGGAAAATTATCTTACAAATTAGAGCTACCACTAGAGTTGCATAGGTTGTATCCCGTGTTCCATGTCAGTATGTTGAAGAAAAGTCATCCAATCACAGAGACAGTAATACAACCAGTTGAGGTTGAGCTTGATAAAGATGTGACCTACGAGGACGGTCTAGTGTTGATCCTTGATAGAAGAGTGAAGAAGCTTAAGAGGAAGGACCTGGTTCTTATAAAGGTTCTTTGGCATCATCGTGGCATTGAGGAGGCCATGTGGGAGCTTGAGGAAGAGATAAGGAGGAAGTATCCCTCTCTTTTCTCTTAAGATTTTGGGGGTAAAATCCTTTTGTAGGGGTTTATGGATTGTAAGGACCCTGATCTCCATTTTGGGCTAACCTTATTTGCTTTGCATAAACCTTGGGTTTAGAGGCTTGCCTCATCACCTTTGTTTGTGCTTTGTTGAGAGGTTGAGGTGCAACTTGCAAATTACCCAAGTTCTAGGGTTGGTGTGCAAGTTTGTCACATTGAGAGATATCTTTCTCTCTCCTTGCATCCTCTAGGGTTGAGAGGATGGGTTGGGCACCTTGCTTGGTTTGCTTTGAGCCTTGTTTGAGCTTGGCCGCCTCCTTGCTTGGTGTGTCGGGCAGGATGTGTCGGCCAAAAGGTGTATCGGACATGGTGTATCAGCCATGGCACCATGTTGGGCGATGCACACTCTCTTTACCTAGCCTCATTTGTGTCACCCTTCTTTGGACAAGTGGTTTTTGCTTTGCAAGTTGGTGGAAAGTCATGAGCAAGTGGTTTGGGGTGCTAGCAAGGTGGCATAGTTTGGACAAGTGGTGGTTTGGGCGAGCACATGTGGAGCAATTTCCTAGTGGATGCCCACTTAACCCCCTTTCATATATACCCCCTTGTTTGCTAACTTGGGATCCCTTTAGCTTCTTAGTTTCTTCCCTTCTTTCTTGGTGGCCGATATCTCCCCTTGGTAGAGCTTGGTGGTCGATCTCCTTGGTGGAGTTGTCTTCTCTCCTAGTGTTGGCCGAAGGTGGTGCCTTGGAGCGTGAAGCTTGGTGCCTGGAGCTTTGGAGCTTGAGGAGTGTGCCTGAGGCGGGTTACATAACTCCTAACCCTAGCTATACTACCTTCTTTATAAACTTCTTATTTACATGTTATCTTGATCGGCCATGCTTATCTTGTTAGTAATATCTTTTCTCTAGTATGTGCCCTTCATCTTGTTGGATATGGTGACATGGTCATGTTTCTTAGATGTGTTCTTGGACCTTGTTGGTCAAATCGTTGGATTAGGGTTCTTTGGGTAAAACCCCTCTCTCTTTGGTGAGAGACGTTGTGCCTTTGGTGAGGTTATTCCTTACCCGAGATGCTTTTGGTGAGGGTTGTCCCTTACCTGATACACTTATAGTGAGGGTTGTACCTTTTGTTCAGTTGGTAACCCTAATGCTTGTTGTGCTTTGGTACATGAGGATGTTATCTTTGATATATATATATATATATAAGAATTCTATGCTTTGATACACTTATCTATGTTGTATGGTTGACTCTCATAATAAAGTAAAGAGTTGTAAATGTTCCTTGTACAAGTATCATTGTTCCTTTGTGATTTCACTAACCATGCAAGAGACAATTGTACGATGAGGCCATGGTAATGGCATAATAGTGATATGATGTTGAACATCAAGGGTTATGATGAACCCGGTGATATATGATGGGTGTTACCCATGGAATGGCAATGTGTGCCTTGATGATGGGATTGAGTCCCAGTGATGTTAATCCTTGAGATGGATCTTGATGATTGGCAAGAGGCCAAGTGGTAACATGTGATGTTGTATCCTTGTGATGGATCAGGATGATTTTGATGGATTTGAGAATAAGAGTGACAATGTAACACATGATCATAATATCTATGTTGTTTATTTGTGTTTTAGTTTACATGTTACATAACTTGGTTGAATCTTGCAATCCACTTAAAATGCATTAATTAATCACAGATGAACCTTTCATGTAGTTTGCCCTGGCCATTGATCCATCATCATCAGTAGCTGGTGATGGTGAAACAAGTTCTCATGCAGGTTAACCCAGAGTGCATATTGTTGAATATGCAGGGTTTCTCCTAGTTGAAAATAAGATGATTATAGTGCAACTGCATTTGTGGACTCAATATGTGTATAAGAGCATAGTGAACAGGCCCATGGCTTAGTGTGATGGAGCATGAATGTGTTCATGACTCAGGAGCATGGTGAATAGGCTCGTGGCTCATGATATACTAGCGATGTGACATGTACCAAGGTGGGCTAGAGAAAGGGGTAGCCTGTGGGAGCTGACCTTGTGACTGAGGTCACTTAAGCAAGAGATTGTGGTCCTGCTTTTGGTTCTCGTGCACTAACCACGAGGAGGTGAGGTCGTAGAGTCTGGCTCTTCCATTGACCTTGTATGGCACCGACTTTGGGTTTTACAACCGAAGGTTGGATTTGAGCGGTACGGCTCACTTCCTCAGGGCTTAATAAATCATAATACAATTGTATAGTATATTAGCTTAAGGTAAACACGGAACATTGGTTGAGGCCTTGTTTGTATAGATTGCCCTGGTTATGTCTTGTAGCTAATTACATGTTCCTCATGTGTTATGATAAGTTCTTATTAGACTTGTCTTGTAAATCATGTTGCATATATATATATATATATATATATATATATATAATTATATTTATATATATATATATATATTTATATATATATATGTATAATTTGTTTATTTGTCTCTTAGATATCCTGGTAAGAGGTCATAGAGGTAGTTCTTCTCAATATGTTGCATATATGATTTGCTTATATCAGTTACCTGCTTTATTTGTTCTAGCTCTCCTTTGATGTTTTATAGTTTCAGCGAGTGTTATGTTTCTCACTGGGACTGTGTGTCTCACCTCGTTGGTTTAAAACCTTTTTAGGTGATCGAGCTAGATGTGGTGGTGGTCGTGAGGTTGCGGGTAAGCAGCAAGAAGAATAGTAGAAGGAAAGAGGTGGTTATGTTGTTTTTTTGGTTGTTTTGTAGCAGAGTCCTAGAGTCATCCATGTACTCTCAGGTCCTTGGAGGTGTCTTGGTGATGTTTCATGATGTATAGTTGATTTAGCTGCTTATCCTGATGCTGGCATGATATGGCATAATATGTATATAAATAGGTGATGCAATCCTTTATGGATAGGTGACAACTGGATCCTATGAACCGTGGATATGTATCAAGTTGATGTATATTTATATAACAAGTTTCTTTGCAGGATGTCGATCTGGTTGTAATAGTTCCTTTTGTATCTACTTTCCACAATCAGTTTTAATTAACCTGTGTTTCAGGTAATATGATGTTTATGATGGTTCTGCACGTTTTCGTGTGGCATTTTCTTGTCTATGTGATAGCGGGATGTCACACATATAGAGGGAAGGATGCCTACACCTCATCCTAGGCCACTAGTTCCCCATACTAAATATTTAGGTCCTGGGATGACTTTTGAGTGACTTCTTGTGTTGGCGCGATGGAGTATGCTAGGATGGCTGATCTGGTAGATGTGGATCTGTGGTTGACCAATCTTGAGAAAGCCTTCAAGATCCTGAGTATCACCAAGAGGATAAGCTAAAGCATGTGGTGTACCTCTTGAGAGGGAGTGATGGCCACTGGTGGGCCATAGAGGAGGATAAGAGACCCAGTGTTGGGATCAGTTGGGAGGAGTTTTGACGTGAGTTCATCAGTCAGTACATTCCTCAGACATATCTTGATGAGAAGATTATCCAGTTTGAGAGGATTCGACAGAGATGGCAGAGTTGAGGAGACAGTTGCAATAATTGCTTGACAAAGACTTCATCAGGACGAGTACATCACCGTGGGGTGCTCCAGTGTTGTTCGTGAAGAAGAAGGATAGGTCCATGAGGTTGTGTATAGACTACAGACAATTAATCAAGGTGATGATAAAGAATAAGTATCCCTTATCGAGGATAGATAACATGTTTGATCATTTGTGTGATGCGATAGTGCTTTCAAAGAAATACCTGAAATTAGGATATCATTAGTTAAGGATCAAGGAGGACGACATATCTAAGTCAACCTTTAGGATGAGGTATGGTCAATATGAGTTTGTGGTTAGGCTGTTTGGGCTAACTAATGCATTAGCAGCGTTCATGGATTTGATGAACAAAGTGTTTCTGCCATTTCTTGATCAGTTTGTAGTGGACTTCATAGATGGCATCTTGATATACAGTTGTGATAGTCAGCAGCATGAACAACATCTTCATCAGGCGTTGACCGTGCTGAGGCAGCACCAACTTTACACTATTTTTAGCAAGTGGGAGTTCTAGTTGAAGAAGGTAGCATTCTTCGAGCATGTTATATCTGTTGAAGGAGCACGTGTGTATCCTAAGAAAGTGGAGTCTGTGATAGAGTGGGAACATCCTAAGACACTGATAGAAGTGTACAATTTTCTAGGTGTGGCAGGCTATTATAGAATGTTCATCAAGGACTTTAGTGTTATTGCATTACCATTAACTAAGTTAATGAGGAAGGATGTGTCGTTTGTTTGGGATGACATATGTCAACGTGCTTTTTAAAAATTGAAGGAGAAGTTGACAAGTGCACCAGTTCTAGTTTTTCCTGAGCAAGGAAAAGGATACATAGACTTTTGTGATGCATCCAAGAATGGTTTGGGATGCGTGTTGATGCAGGACAAGCAAGTGTTTTCTTTTGCTTCTCGACAACTTAAGAAAGACGAGGAGAATTTACCTGAAACACAATCTGGAGTTTGCAGCGGTAGTCCATGCTTTGAAGATTTGGAGACACTACCTATATGGGGAGAAGTGTCAGATCTTCATAGATCACAAGAACCTAAAGTACATCCTTTCACAATAGGAGTTGAATATGAGACAATGTTGTTGGATGGAGTTGATTGAAGACTACGACTGCACGATCGATTACCATCTAGGAAAGGCAAATGTCATGGACGATGTGTTGCACAAGAAATCATCATCTTCATCCATGGATAGAGGTCAGTTGAGTTCTTTGATCTGCCACAAGTGAGACGTGTTGGTCTCCTTGTATCAGATGAATTTCAAGCTAGAAGTCTCCTTGGTAGCTGGTTTGTTAGCTCATCTACAAGTGAAGCCTATGCTAAGACAACACATTAGAGAGGCACAATTGACGGATATTGTGATACATCGTATTAGATAAGAGTTCAACAGTGAGATGCATGATTGATTTCATGATTCAAATGATGGGACAATTTGTTACCATGACATGATCATGGTTCCTGATGCTAATGACCTAAGGAGGATGGTGCTGGAAGAGGCTCATTCATCCATGTATGATATGCATCTAGGTAGCACCAAAATGTATCATAACCTGAAGGACATATATTGGTATCCAGGCTTAAAGAAGGATGTGGCTAAGTTTGTTGCAAGATGTGTTGTATGTCAACAGGTTAAAGCAGGGAACCAGAAGCCTACAAGAATGTTGCAACCATTGCCTATACCACAATGGAAGTGGGATCATGTGACTATGGACTTTCTGGTTGGTCTTCCTAGGACAACCAAAGGTTATGATTCCATTTGGGTGATTGTTGATAGATTGATCAAGTTAGTGCATTTCCTTCCCGTGAAGATGACGTTCACAATAGAGAAGCTTGCCCAGATCTATGTGGATGAGATGGTGCATTTGCAAGGTGTTCCAGCTACTATCGTGTCTGACAGAGGTCCTCAGTTCACAAGTCACTTTTGGGAATGACTACTCACAACTTTGGGTACACAATTAAAGTTTAGAACTGATTTTCACCCACAGACAGATGGTCAATCTAAGAGGACCATTTAGAACTTGGAGGAACTATTGTGAGCCTGTGTTCTTCAGTTTATGTGTGGTTGGGACTTACATCTCAGTTTGATAGAGTTTTCCTACAACAATAGTTATCAGAGTAGCATTGATATGGCACCTTATGAGGTGTTGTATGGGAGGTGTTGTAGATCGTCGTTGTATTGGTATGAGATAGGTGAGTATCAACTTCTTGGTCTTGAGATTGTGCAACAAATGATAGAGATGATCAAAGTGATACAACAACAATTGAAGGTAGCACAAGACATATAGAATTCATATGCATACAATCATCATAGGCCCATGGAATTCCAAGTGGGAGACAAGGTGTATGTCTCTCCTTGGAAGGGTGTTCTGAAGTTTGGGAAGAAGGGTAAGTTGGCTCCCAAGTTTATAGAACCATACCCAGTTGTAGCACGTATTGGGAAGGTGGCTTAATGGGTGGAGTTTTAACCTGATTTGCACATGTTGCATCCAATGTTCCATGTGAGTATGTTGAGGAAGTGCCATCCAGACATAGAGTTAGTGTTGTAACATGTGGAGGTGGAGCTTGATGAGGATATGACCTATGTGGAAGGCCCGGTGTTAATCCTTGACAGGCGAGTGAAGAAGCTAAAGAGGAAGGACCTTTTGCTTATGAAAGTTCTTTGGCATCATTGTGGTGTTGAGGAAGCCACGTGGGAGCTCGAGGAAGAGATGATGAAGAAGTACATCTCCCTTTTCTCTTAGGATTTTGTGGGTGAAATCCTTGTTAGGGGTTTATGACTTGTAAGGACCCTGACCCACATTTTGGGATAACCCTATTTGTTTTGCTTAAGGATGTTTCTTAGCACCTTGCTCTAATAATCTGAGATGTAATTAGGGCATGTTGGAAGCTTGATTTTCTTGTTTTGAGCTTTCTTGGTTGATGATTGTGTTTTGTGGAGAGGTTTTGGTGCATGTTGCAATTTACCCAGGATTAGGGTTGATGTGCAAGCTTGCCACCTCTAGAGTGTTCTCTCTCTCTATATTGGCACCATCTAGAGGGGAGAGAGAGAGAGATGGAAACCTTGTTTGGATTTTGGTTGTGTGGTGATATCCTTGGTGATGTTTTGGGACACATGTTTGAGGTGTGCCTTGCACCTAGTAGTGTTGTCTGGGGCTTGAGGGCCTTGGAGAGGCCTTGTATTGGTTTTTGGGTGTCTTGAGTTACACCCTATTAGTTTGTGGGTATCTTGAGTTACACCCTATTGGCTTATGGGTGTGCAAATATGTGGTGTCATACATGACCATGATAGGTGACCTAGTAAACGAGATCTAGATCTTATTACCTCATTTGCATGATGTTATGCATGTGGTTTTTTCTCATGGACAAGTAGCACCTAATATCCTAATGTGGTGAAACCTCTCCCATGATCCCTCTCTCATCCCTCTTGTATATATACCCCTTTCTCTTCATGCAAGATAATCCTTTTGGCTATTATTGCTTTCTTACCTTGGTGGACAACCTTGAGCTAGAAGATATTGTTGGTATGTATGCCCATAGAGCAAGTCATGTGATGATTGTAATGGGATACTTTGTAAATGATTTGAATAATAAAGGCAATTTCCAATCTATATGTTTTTAACTATTTATGAGATGATAGTGTAACATGATAAATGTCTAAAGAATTGTTTTACTCGATGACGTATGCTTTTAGGTTGAGGACCTAAATGATGAGATCATATGAATGTTAAGAGTATACTTTCTTTTTTAGTCCCTAGTAGGTTGTTATTGTGGAAATAACCATAGACATCAATAACACTAAAGACTAGATTGTCTGTTGGTTGATGACAGAATCTTATTAGTCATGATATAGTGATATCAAACCAAGCACATAGGTACTTGTTAAAGAACAAGTGTACCGGACAGACCCACCGTGAGAGTGACACATGGAACCATGATTTGGTAGTCATAGTCAACTCTTATATTGATGGTGGTGAGTGTGATTCTTCGACCTAAAATCACTACACTCAACACATGTTGTTAGGTACACCTTGATATCAACAAACGCAATCCTAAAACATGGGTTGTCATAAAGATGATGATTGGGTGACTTTGACACATGGGGCTTTTGAGGGGTGAGTGATAGATATGGGATTTGTACCTCCTAAGGGAGTTTGATGTCCATGGCCACTGGGTGAGTAGGATTGAGAAAGACATGCACATGTATGTGTGAATCAATATATGATATTGATGTCACACACATCTCACCCAGTCTACTCTGAGATCAAGGAAATGAATGAATGTTGAAAGGATGACTGCTCCATGCCTTGAGTTCATTCAGGACATTAGTGACAAAGGAATTATACATTCACTATTACACCATTCACGGATTGTAGGATTGAAAGTTGTTCTCCAACTTTATATTTCACTTGGGTAGCACTGATGAGTGACTAGGCACCGCTCTTTGCTTGTGAAGTCATAAGTGTTATAGACTTTCACTGCCAACGTGAAATGGACCTGTAGGGTCACACATAAAGGATTTAACCTAGAAGAGGAGTTTGCCACAAATGATGTTTAGATTGATTACTAAATGAGTTTAGTAGTTTGATTAAACACCCAATCGATTGATAGCTCAAAATCATAGTATTCAAGGTGTTAGATCAGATGATTAGAGTATCAGATTGATTAAAACTGTAATTGATTGAACTGCTACCCCAACCGATCAGCTCATAGAGATGAACCGATCGGCTCAGGCTGGTGAGCCGACCAGCTCAGGTCAATGAACCAATCGGTTCATAGTGTTGAACTGGTCGGATGACCAATCGAGTTTGTTTCACTTGTCAAATTTGATTTGGATAAGGACTAATATATGATTAGTTGGAAACGAACATGGAAAGTCAATTTGAGTTGGACTAGGACCATGAACCGATCGGCTCAAGGGCCCAGACGATCGGTTCAGAGCTGAACCGATCGTTTCAACTGGCGCAGTTTGTTAGATTTTGTGGAAAATCTCAAACCCTTCTACTCCTGCTTTAATCCCGCATTGCCCGGGGTAGAGAACCATGTCCCATGACCCTCCTGTATATATAGGGGTATTGGGGGCTTCTCAAAGTGCAACTCAGAACACCAGTTGCTATTCAAAGTTATCGTTCTCTCCGGTTGTGGTAACCAGGAGAGCCCGAGCAAGTGCTACCCGATAAGGGAGGGATAGCAAGGGAAAGACAACTGCAAAAAAGTGACTGGTTGCAGGAGAGTGTGTCGGTGGCTAGTGCACTGACAGGAGGGTGCGAATCCTTTCGATTCCTTTTGGGACAAGGAGATCAGAGTTCCAGGTGGTCCGTGTTGACTACTACAGAGGTGGGAGACTTCTGTCGCTCGAAGGACAGTTGTCAATCCCGACAGTCCCGGTGAGACCAAGAGCTGCACAGACACCGTCCAAGACCGGAGGTGAAGACCGTGCAAGACAGGAGGTAACGTCATTGAGCTAGCCTCAGGACAAGGTATGTCTCTACAAACCATCCTTCCTACTATATAGATGTTGATGTGATTCCTTTATGCTGGGTTCGGGGGAAGAAAATTTTTATTTCCGCTGCCTTCTCTGTCTCCCATAAAACCCTATAGTAGTATTAGAACCACGTCAACTATTCTATACTTTAGGATTATTGATATCATCAATTTTGGTTTGTCGCCTTTATTTATTGCATATGATGCGAATAAAATTGGCTTTATGCATGTCCAATCATATATCCACAAATCCTAATATGCATATATGATATGTAATATGAATGCACTCGATACGCGTCACCCTTAAATGAGTTTTGTGGTGGATGTATAGCGTGGTTATGGCCAATAAACCCTTTGTATGTGTGCTTGGTTAAATGTGGTTGCTTGCATCTCGGTATGCGCATCGATTCCCTATCTCCTATTCCTGATGTAACTCGAGATAACTCGAGATTTCTTTCCTGCCTTTGCTCCCCTAGAATGTAACTTGTGGTTTCCCAATTTAAATGGAAATAGAATAGTTTTTTTTTATTTCCTATTATGTCAAAGAACGGAGGACTATCTGACGACGACTGAGATGATCCGTTCAAGGCATGAACCGATCGGTTGGTGATCTAGATGATCGACTCGAGGAGCGAAATGAGCGAGTGGCGACTTGAGGAGATGCACGACGACTAGGCAAACCGATCGGTTGGAGGAGCTAACTGATCTGCTGGTGGCACCCAGACGATCGGCCAGAGCGAGCAGGTCATTCATGTAATGAGTTGATCAACTCGAATGGATATAGCACTTCATCATGAATAGGTTGCATGTGATGTAGACCTAGATGACCATGATTCCTCTTGGCTTGAGGAATCACATTAGGATTGTCATAATCATTGCTTTTATCATTTCACATGTTTTTTGTTGGATATAGCATGTATATGATACGTACTATATATTGTGGTGATTGGATATGTATATGTACCTATAAAACCAAATCCCTCATCTGAATATTAAGTCTTTCATGCCTTCCATTAGAGAGACACGCATGAAAAACCTGCTCGACCAAGCGTATGTTACGCCAAAGCGTGGTGCGCCGTATATCTTGCGTAAGTGTAAAGGGTAAACATGTAGGTTCTTCCAAAGCAATGTGCATGTTTACCGTGTCGGCTTTTGGGATAGACTTAACTGGTGATTCTTAGAGTGTCTAAGTCCAGAGGCACGGAATGTTCATGGCAAGGTGTTGTGTATGTCCATTCATTAAGAGTTGCATATGATGCAATTCGCATGATGGCCTACCTAAATAGTCAAGTTGTGGGCGATCAGCCAAAGCTGACTCATGACTTGATGAAATACGGATCTTGACCCACTCGGAGATTGTACGCTACAATCTTCTGAATTGATGGTGAGGGTTGTCAATTTGAATCAAAATAGTGGGAGTGGTAATTAATTACAGGCCTAATTAACTATCGTCAAATTTTGTTCAAATCAAATCAAATCAAAAGGAGTTTTGACAAATGCAATTTTCTCTTGTAGAATGGCAAAAGAATCATCTTTTATGGGAAAATTAATTGAGAATAAATTCCATAACTAGTTGGGGATTGTGAGAAGTGTTCTACACAATCTAGATATACCGGTATCCTTTGAATCCACTCCAGGTATGCTTAACACGTTGTTTGAGAAGAAGGATAGTTCATTGATGAAGATCAATGGAACAAAGTCTGAGAACAAAGGTGAGGGAGAGAAGGGTTCTCTTGCCAAACCAATGTCAGAGTCTTCTGCATGGAAAGGATGGAAGGAATGATGGAAGAAGAAGCGAGAGATAAAGATCTCTACTTCTGTTGCATACATGATAGAGATTAACTTTACTACTTCTTTGTCACGGGTACTTTATACCAGATGTGGATCTCACATTTGTTCAAATGCGAAGGATCTTGAAAGAAGAAGGCCTTTAGGGAAAGCCGAGGTTGAGCTACGTGTTGCCAATGGGGCAAGGGTTGCCTCCAGTGCCGTAGGAACCTATGAGTTAACTCTACCTAGTGGGCTAATAATAGAGTTGGAGACCTGCTATTATGTACATGCCATAAATAGGAATATCATTTCCGTTTCTTGTTTAAACAAGGATGGTTTTGAATTTCTCATAAAGAATGGAAAATGTTCCATTTCAAAAGATGGGATCCTTTATGGCAGTGCCCCAATGTCTTATGGTCTGTACTTGATAGATCTAGAGACATGCATATACAATGTAAAGACCAAAAGGCAAAAACTCAACGACTCAAACAAAACATATCTTTGGCATTGTCGTCTAGGGCACATAAATGAGAAACACATTTCTAGACTCCATAAAGATGGTTATCTAGGCTCTTTTGATTATGAATCAATTGAGACATGTGAATCTTGTTTGTTGGGAAAGATGACTAAGACTCCCTTTTCAGGTAAAGGTGAGAGAGATAGTGATCTATTAGGACTCATACATACTGATGTATGTGGGCCTTTCAGAACTAATGCCAGAGGTGGGTATCAGTAGTTCATTACCTTTACTGATGACTTCAGTAGGTATGGATATGTGTACCTGATGAAACATAAGTCAGAAACCTATGAAAGGTTCAAGGATTTCATGAATGAAGTACAGAACCAACTTGGTAGAAGTATTAAAGCACTTCGATCCGATCGAGGTGGACAATACTTAAGCCAAGAGTTTGAGGACCTTCTGTGAGCCCATGGTATCATATCACAATGGACTCCACCAGGAACACCACAACATAATGGTGTGTCTGAAAGAAGGAATCACACATTACTTGATATGGTACGATCAATGATGAGTTTTGTTGATCTTCCAATTTCCTTCTGGGGTTATGCTCTTGAAACTGTCATGTTTACACTTAACCGAGTACCATCTAAATTGGTTCAAAAGAAACCATATGAGATATGGACTAGGAAGCGTCCCAATATGTCTTTTATGAGGATTTGGGGGTGTGAGTCATATGTCAAGAAAATGTTTCCTGACAAGCTAGGCCCTAGATCTAATAAATGTTATTTTGTTGGATATCCTAAGGAAACCAAGGGATATTACTTATACCACCCAATTGACAACAAAGTGTTTGTTGCCAGGGATGTTGTGTTCCTGGCAAAGGAATTTATTTCCAAAGGAAGCAGTGGGAGGAAAATAGAGCTTGAAGAGGTTCAAGCCCAACAAGAAAACATTGAACCAGTAGATGTATAAGAGGAACATAGAGATTCACAAGGTGTTGTGGAATCTCAGTCTCGTCAAGTAATACAAGGACCTCATAGATCTAGTAGGACACACCTTGAACCTGAGAGGTTTGGATACCTTGTGACTCAGGAAGGTGGTGAGTTGATCATAGATGATGATCCAACTACCTATCTAGAGGCTATGGAGGGACCAGATTTTGAGAAATGGCTTGAGGCCATGAAATCTGAGATGGAATCCATGGACTCCAACAAAGTATGGACTTTAGTGGAACCACCTGAAGGGGTAAAACCCATAGGGTACAAGTGGGTCTTCAAGAAGAAGACCGACATGGATGGCAATGTGCAAACTTATAAAGGCAAATTGGTTGCAAAGGGTTTCCGACAAGTTCAAGGTGTTGACTATGACGAAACGTTTTCTCCAGTTGCCATGATTAAGTCCATCAGGATCATGCTTGCTATTGTGACTTACTATGACTATGAGATTTGGCAAATGGATGTTAAAACCACATTCCTTAATGGGAATATAAATGAGGATGTGTACATGACACAACCTGAAGGTTTTGTAGATCCAAAGAATGCCAATAAAGTCTATAAGCTACAAAGGTCAATCTATGGATTGAAGCAAGCATCTCGGAGTTGGAATCTTCGATTTGATGAGGATGTCAAATTGTTTGGCTTTATTCAAAATGAAGATGAACCTTGTGTGTACAAGAAGGTTAGTGGGAGGACGACCACATTCCTCATATTGTATGTGGATGGCATACTATTGATGAGGAATGATGTCACAGCCTTAGAGAAGGTAGAAACTTAGCTTGGAAATACTTTCTCAGTGAAGGACTTAGGAGAAGCATCCTACATTCTAGGTATTAAGATCTATAGATATAGATCTAAAAGGCTTCTCGGACTAAGTCAAAGCACGTACATTGACAAAGTGTTGAAGCGGTTCAGCATGGAGAACTCAAAGAGAGGCAACATCCCCATGCAACATGGAGTCACCATCTCTAGAGCTCAATGTCCCCAATCTTATGAAGAGAGGGAGTGTATGAATGGGATCTCATATGCATCATCCATCGGATCCATCATGTACGCTATGTTGTGCACACACCCAGATGTCTCGTATGCCCTCAGCATGACGAGCAGGTACTAGTCAAATCTCATGGATGCTCACTGGAAAGCCATAAAGAACATCCTCAAGTACTTGTGAAGGACTAAGTATCAGTTCCTCATATACGGCGGTGAGGAAGAACTAGTTGTAAGAGGTTACACAGATGCAAGCTTCCAAACTGACAAAGATGATTACAGATCGTAATCAGGATTTGTATTTTGCCTAAACAATGGAGCTGTGAGCTGGAAGAGTTCCAAGAAAGAAATAGTTGCCAATTCTAATACAAAGGTCGAGTATATTGCTACTTCACATGAAGCAAAGGAAGTTTTCTGGCCCATGGACACCCAGCTTCCGATCACATAATATCAGCACAAGGGTGGCTACGTCAACCATGGACAACCCTTTCCTACATGCCTGGACCGCACGGCTCAAGACTGGCATGCCATGCCCATGTGGGCCCCACCTACTGGAGGGGAATTGGCTATGATACCATTTTTAACGCTCGGGCCCACTTCCCTATGCTCTAGTAGAGTTTCAGGAATGACGACTGTCCCCACAGACCACCACTAGCATTAACTACGCACTTTTTCCTCACTCACACGCATTCCAGGATCAACTTCCTGATAGGTCACCCATCCCAGTACTACTCCAAGCTGAGCACGCTTAACTATGGAGTTCTTAGTGATGGGCTCCTAGAAAAGGAGGTGCACTTTGGTGATATGGGTAGTCCAATCATTCCTTTTAAGATCATGTTATATGAGGCCTCAAATCCTGGGAAGTTACAATTTCCCTCATTCTTTCATTCTTCTCAGTCATGGATCTTGGTTATCATATTTCCATCCTGAACCCTCCTAATCTTTGTCCTGTCATCTTCCTTAGAGGTGTTGTGGTGACCAAGCTTGAAAGATCATCTTCTACCTTGAGCTCGTTGATCCTGGAGCTTGACCTCAGAGCTTGGATCTTAGTGGTGATCTTTGTGGCGAGTTATATGACTCTAAACCATCTTTGTTATTATCACTTCTTACATGATATCTCATGTTTCATATTTGGTTTGTTATCTCTTGCATGCTAGTAGTACTTCTTGGTAGTTTTGAGATCTATTTTAAAGAAGGATTCTTGCTTAATTTGCTTCCCATGTGTTTTACCTTCTGACTTGATATAGAAAAGTGACCTTAGGTTGAAGATGACTAGGCCGATATGTTCTAGTGGGTGGCCGTCATGACTTGTGATGCCATAGACCGTCACACCTTGTGACAGGTCGTTATGACCTTGGTGAGGCCTAGGTCGGCACGCCGTGGTAACATCTAGGTCGTCATGCCTTATGCATGAATAGGTTGTTGTGAGTCGAGATGGTTATCTTAGTCAATGGTTGTTAACTGATATGGTGAAGAGACATTGGTGATGATACCCCTTTGTGACCTTGAGGCACCTAGACAGATATGGTGTTTAACTATTATGCTATATCCAATCGTTATACAAGGGTGTTAGTTGTAACAACTATGGTTGACCTAGTGGGGTTGGTTGGTGATTGGGCAGAGGCCGACACACCCTAGGATGGTGTTTCCTGATACATCATTAGTTGTGATGTCCGACATACCCAACTCGTGATGCCAAACTAACTCTAACCCTAGCAGTCCGTCACAATGTGTGACGTCCTTCATGCCTTGGGATGACATTGCCCGACATGCCTTGCTGCCTGTCACACCTTCAAGATGGTGTTGCCTGAAAGGCTTTGGAGATGGTGTTGGCTGACACACCCTCCATAAGTGATGCTAAACTAATACACTCCCAAGTTGATCCAAACTGATACACATATCTTGGTGTGCTTTTACGACACACCAATGATGCTAAAGTGATACCCTCTCAAGTTGATCTAATCGATTGCACCATTTGCTAGCTTTAATCAAGATCTTGATGGTGGTAGTTATGCTACACCATGCTAATGATAGGGTTCATGTTAATACATAATACCCTATGGGGTGGTTGTGTGTATGATGGCAAGAGCAATATTTTAATTTCTAATAACATACCTTATTATGGTAATGGAAGTGATGATCTTAGGGTGGATGTTGATCCAACCTTGTAAACCCTAATCGGGTAAAGAGAAACACTAACCCTAAAATGTAATTTGTTTGGCATGGACCTTACAAGATGATAGTGTTGATCATGCATTACTCTTCTTGTTACAAGTTTCTAACTATGCAGCTAACACCAGTTGATGTACATAGTCGGATATGAGCTATGATTGTTATGATATGTTTGAATAAGCCTTGTGAGGCACATGTGATGTGATAACACAGAAAGAGGAGTAAATGGTCCTATGACCTAACGATGGCATGATGCCTTGTATGAAGTAATGATTTCCTTAGTGATGAGAGGAGGGGTTGTTACCCCAAGATATGTCATCCTTGTGATGAAAATAATGATGAATAACAAGTATCAAGTGATCATGTGATGAGATCACACCCTAAGTACTCAAATATGTCCGATGATGTGTTATGCCCTTATTTATGTCGAATATGTTTAAAAGTTGTATGTTGTAACTTAATTGATGCTAAAAGACACCTTAATTGGTCTAATTAATCAAGAAAAATCTAATCGCATAGGTTTTCCCTATCCCATAGATCCATTCAGTGTCAACACTTGCTGAATGGTGAAATAGGTTTAACTCGGAGTGCATATTGTTGAATATGCGGGGTGCAAGTTGAGGTATCTCCTTATATCCTGACCTCACATGATTGGCTGCAGGCCATGTCCGTATTAGATGTGACTGCAGTCATAGCTCCATAATATGTGATAAAAGATTGGTTGCGGGCCATACACTGATTAGAGTGTGACTGCGGGTTGTAGCTCAATTTTTCTAGTTCTTTGACTTGTACCAAGGAGGGCTAGATATGTATAGATGGACTATATGTCACTGATAGAAGCTTGACTTATGATGTCACTACATGTTCACTTGTACTGACCGAGGGGGTGAGGACGTGGATTCTGGATCTTCCATTAGACCTTGTATGGCACTGATTTTGACTTATCAAGCGGTAGGTGGTATTTGGGTGGTACAACTCAAATCCTTAGGATTTATAAAAAAATGTGTAATCAGCCGTGTAGTATAATTGTATAGGATCAAAATATGGAAACATTGGATGAGGCCTTGCTTGATCTTTATACAACTTTATTGATGGGACCTATACATGTTCTTCATAATCTGTTTAAATTGTTAATTTGTTTCATAATTAATCACTATTTGCTCTTCCTCTTAATAATCATTATCTGCTTCATATAGTTGTAAATTTTATTGCTCCTTAGTTTGTCTTATCTGTGATAATAATAGAGTTGGTGTAGAGTTATATCTCCCGCTGAGATTTGGAATCTCGCCATGTCGGTTTCCCACACCCTTTTTAGGTGGTCAAGCACTAAGAGGTAGAGATCGTGCAGCTGAGGTTGAGCAGCAATAAGAAGAGAAGTAGCTGACAGGTTGGAAGTGTTGTTGGATGTCTTTTTTTGATAGAGTCCTAGAGTCATCCCTGTTTCATGGATGTGCTTCCGATACGTGTTTGGCTTATTTGCCCATTTTGTATACAGTTGTAATGGATATATGTATATATGTTCTAGAACAAGTTCCCTGGTAACAAGTTGATGGCACACGTATAAGTGCTTTGAGACATGAAAGAACCTATATGTAAAGATTCTTGCTATTTGTCAGTTTCATGAAAACGGTTTCATTTTTTGTGTGTTTTCCAGTAATATGTTTGTTAATCTTCTTCTGCGGTTTTGATTTGAGTAATCTCACTTTTTGTGGCATGGGGCGTCACAATATTTGGTAGGTTCTAAAAAAGAATGATGACAAAGAAAATAAAACGAGGGAGGATAAGAAGAAAGAGGAGTTTGACTAAATGGATTTTTGTTGAAAATGATGAGAGATTGCTTATGAATGAGGGTAAAGAAGAAGAAAGGATACATGGTGACAACATATTATAGAAAAAATACTTGTGACATTTTCATGACTTTATTTGTTGTTCTTGATCTATGGTTTAAAATTAATCAATGATAGATGATGGTGCTTGGTTTAGACCACACATAGGGTTTTAATCATGCCTAGGTTGGAGTAATAGATATAGATCTATGTTGCAATCTGAGTATATGATACCAAACAAAATGGAATGAATTAGGTAAAAACTCTTCAATACTCAATCTTTTTCCTTGACTCATACCCCACAACTAATACATATCATTACATGAATAAAACCATTATTTTAACAAGATGTGACTATTTAGTTACTCAACAACAAAATTCAGCTCAACTAGACTTTCAAGTGTCTCCAAGAGAATGATTAAATGTCCTTGCAATATCAGCTAGGTACTAAACTATCTAAATCAACTAAAACTGGGAAAAAAACTTGAATATAGGATGATTGACTTTCACATGTTCTCATGCCATTCCACTCATGATGACGGGATCGGTAATAGATTGTCCAACAATAAGAGTTCCTCACAACATCTCTAATAGATATAATTGAGTGACAATAATAGGACTTCACCTGCCAGCTACCATCTTTGTATTATATGTGAAAATGGGATTTATTGACTGAGAATTACACCAATGTCAAATAATATACTATATAAATTCTAATAAATTTTAAAATACAATGTAATATATATAGTATAGGTTAAAGAATAGACATCATATAATGATTTCACCTAGTAATCATCTTCCCATGTTAATGGTATGCTTGAAGACAAGGATATATAATGATAAGATCATAACAAATTTGTTTTATCATATCACCTAAAAAAATAGGAGTTACGATTGAGAAATCACGACATTGATATCACATGCCCATTTGAACCCACTGCTCAAAAACTGTCTAGCTCTTATGTAGGATGAAAGAAACTACAATTTCTATCTAAGTTGAATTCGACCTCAAAAAGAAAGTCCAAAAGATTCAAGTTGGGAGACATTTTGTGCATGATTGTCTATAATCATACATAATGCATTCTACAAATAGTAGTTGTACATGTCAATCAAGGCTCTGTTTGTAAATAGTCATAAAAAAAGGTCTCAAGATTGCATTGGACATCTTGGTCTTCCATCCACTGTGATGCCCTAGCATAAGGGAGGGACTCTTCCTCTCGAGTGCGCAGTCTGCTCCCCCCTAGTACACATATCTCTAGCTTGCAACTAGAATTTGTTGATGTTTGTGGTTGCAGATCCCTATATCGCTCACTACTTCAATTGTGGTTGACTCTACTCGGAGGGAATGGATCTTTCGTGCAACATTCAATATTCGGAAAGGTGGTGGTATACTGTTTGGGGCTTAAATATTTTGTAACCAATGACATCATGGTGTTTCCCTCTTCCTAGGATCTACGTCAATGTCTCCTCCTTTGACATTGTTATTCTACTCCATTCTAGTTATGTTTGGATCTTGGTTGCAATTCATTGGCTTAGCTCATTTCCTACTGGAACTCTTCTCTGGTGTAGGGTTTGTTTCTCACTCCTTTGTAAGAGTTGATTTTTGTCTCAATCTATTCTATTCGTTGGTGGTATGGTTGCATTTGTGGAGATGATCCTTGGGCGGAACACTAGGGTAGAACAACCTTCATATCGGTTATAAATGCTAATGATGAAGGTTTCCCTTTTGATAAAATGCTTTGGTTATTCAACAACGAAGGATCTATGCATACATTCCTTATTCACATTCCAATATGAATTTTCATGGTTTGTTGATTCTTCCCTTACTTGGTGTATGTTCTATTGAAGTATCTTCCTCCTCATGTAGAAGTTGTATGTGTTTAGATTAATGACATTTATCTGTATACGTTGAGAAGACATGTCACGACTGCTTGGCTACAAAATTCGCTACAGGTTCATCTTTTGTGATAGAAGAAGCACTAGGTTAAACCTACACTTGAAATTGAGGTACAACTCATAAGCTTTTCAATTATCAAACCTAATGTCAACACATTGCTCCGAAGATCTACTTAATGTCCAACTACTAGATGTATATAAATTGTCTATTATTATAATATCACAAAATTTGGCCTCAAACAAATTGATCATAAAAGAAATGATTTGACTATTCATATAAACTTAATACAATTCTTAAAAGTTAAATAGGCCAATTGATCACCTAGGGGAGTCGGGAGGAATAAAATGTATTTTTTACCTTTTGATACAATTATTATAAGGTAAGTAGACCAATTGGCTCTTCTCGTAATTCAATGGGTCTGTTAACCTTGAAAAAAAAGTAGTTGCCGCTTGTAATTTAGGAACGAGATTGGTAACAATAAAAGTGCCTAGTAATGATCATGCAGCCGTCGATTACTCCATGTTATCTTTCAAGGCATTCTCCATGCAAAACGAAGATCAAGTGTTGGGGATTGTTTCGGCTGGGGAACGGGACCCGGTCATCTAGGCATGTTAAATATGTACAACATCAGATCATTCGCCAATTTGTTATCAATTAATAATTGCCGAGATAACATGAGCTGCGCGGCACACTATTTTACGTGTTGTGCGTAAGAAGAGAGACTAGCAGAGCATCGGCGCTCAACTATCGATAGATCTTCACCAGTTTGATCACCTGGCGGGGTTTCCGTTCTGGTGGTGATTCTGCTCACACCGGCTTTCAGAAATCGTCTCGTTATCCTAGTGAATTACGTTCACCAAGTTGCGGATGTTGACCGAAGTGTTTAGTCAATAAGCGTGTTAGGGGGATATCCTAACTTTTGTCGAGAAAATAAGCAACAACATGGATGTTCTTTCATATTAAACAATGCGTGCGTACAACTATAGTTTTTGCACACCCCATTCTTTTGCTAGATAATGACTATACACCAAATTGTACCAAGTAGAAAAAGAAGGGGTTTGCAGTAGGGTTGAGAGGACACTGGTGATATCGTTGTGCAAGATTATGTTGTCTGATTTTAGTAAAAGGATCAATGATACTAGTAAGAACCGGTGGTTGTTGTTCCCTGAGTGAATTGTGGCTTAGCTTGGAGAGGCTGGATAAATAGTCATGCCTGATTCAAGAGTATATTTGTCAACAACAAATCCTACCTAGTGGAGCCACTAGCGTTTTGTAGTTGTTCAGAGAGAATCATGGTGCTGATTCTGTGGAGCAGGAATTATGTTTGGTTAAGATATGGTATACATAAATATTGGAAAAGGTCAACAGAATACAGTATGAACCGGTGTGTGCAGTGTGCCACAGGAAGATTTTGAGCTCACACTCCCACTATGACCTTCCTAGGGGAATATTAATAGTCTAGGGTTCGAGGATCCTTTTATCTAGAGATAGATGCGTGGGAATTTTTTAGCCAAATGATGTAGTCCATCAAACGTGTAAGCTAAATAAACTAGACAAGCGGTTGTAATGTGTTTTTTGGGAATTGGACGAGGAGTGGTTGGGCTGCAGTCTGCAATGAAAAGCCACAAAGGAACGATAGAAGGGGAGAATATTTACTATCACAAGAAGATAAAACTAATCCACACAACTAATAAAGAAGATAAAACATACGCGCGTGGGCCACTTTACATGACCTATTTCACGGGAGAAGGGGAGAGTATATACTATCACCCGAAGACATAACAGAGATTCTTCAACTTGAGAATGCCAAAAGATTTGAAGAAGATTACAACCAACAATGAAACTTCCAACAGTTGACTCACTTCAGAGGACTTTCCAGCTTTGGATTGCCCCACAAGCAACGTGAATGGCGATCTCTTGGGACAAAGGATAGCCGAAACTTATAACAGGGGTATGCATACAAGACCAGTGTACCAATCTTAATAGGACTAGGAGTCTAGGATACAGAAAAATCGTGGTCTTACTTGGATCCAAGAGTAAAAAGAATATCAAATCCTAATTGGATCAATTTGAATGTACAAGTTGGAATAGTCCATATAATAGGGGATCTTACGCCCTCCTTACCCCCATGGATGTGTTCCCACGTTGGCCTACTAGCCACACAATCCTCCCGTTTGGGTCAGTGTATGAGCTATTTATTTTGCATCCGCATGAGGAACATTTCAAAATTATGATATCTGCACATAATAAATCTCGAGCTTGACTCGAGTTAATCATTTCATAGAAATCAAATTGCAGAAATTATCTTTGACCCGGCCAATGTTTCGTATATCCTATGTAAATATAGCTGGTCACTAGCTCAAGTAAACAAGGAGGGATGGTAGGTTGACAACTTACCACTCTTTTATAATATGGATCATTATAAAAATTCATTGGAGTGTCCCTTCCTAAGGACACAATGCATCGGACACCAGGATGCAATGACAAATATGCAAGAGATTTAAATAGTGTCACCATGTTGTGTTGAAAGTAAAGTAAGATTTCCACACCTTGAACAAATGTGGGTAAAGAAGCTAATCTTGTTTTATTACCGTCTAGATTAGTGAAGTGTCATGGTAATATTTTTAACCGAGATAGGTAAAGAAGCAAGTTCAACAAAAAAGATTAGAGTGAGATCTTAGAATATTGACTCTTTGATAGGAATGTCTTTCAAAATAGTGGATTTCATGATTAGAAGAAAAGTTAACATTGTTTTCTTGTAGAAAATTAAGTGGATAGGAGAGAAAAAGAGATTGGAGACATAGGATGAAAAATTAGGTATACAAGTAGTAAAAGACATAGAAATGGCTTTTGAGTGATTGTTGATAAGATATTGAAGGATGATGTCATCAATATCATATGAGTGAGTGATATAATTATAGTTATTAGGGTTGTTCTTAAAGGAATGAATTTTTAAATTATTAATTCTTATGCCCCCATGTTAGACGGGGTAGATATACAAAAAATGTGATTCGTTACTTGGATTTTATTATTCAAATTGATGGGATGCTCAAAATGATGTTTGTCATAGGATCACTACATGATGGTTGAAATGGAGGAGAGCAACTGGAGTATTATGTGTTTGGAAGATTTCTCTCAGAATAAAATGAAAGTTTTATAGAATAGTTATACAGCCAGCCATGCTCTATGGGAGGGAATGTTGGTGGTGAAGAAACAACATCTCAACTAGATGAACATGGATGAAATCTGTATGATGAGATGTATGTGTGGGAAGACATTAAAAGATCACTTGAAATATGACTATATTAGGAATAAAGCGAGGGTGGCTAGCATTGTGGACAAGTTGTGCGAGGGCCAACTCAGATGGTATGGACATATGCAACACAACCGATTAAGTGCCTATATGAAGAAATGTTATTGAGTCAAGCACAATTAATAGAAGAAGAGGAAGACCTAAATTAACATGGGAATAGCTTATTAAGAGAGATTTTGAATTTCTACATGTTTACCAAAATATGATCCATGATAGAGCTGAATGGAAACCAAAGATCCATGTAGCCAACCCCAACATAGTTGGGATCGAGGCTAAGATGATGACGATGATGCCCTGGGTTAGCACTAGTGAGGTGGCTTTTGGGATAATATGAACAAATTGATGTAGAAAATACTGCTAGAGGGGATGATCATTGTTGGGAGTGACTTCAACGATCATGTGGAGAGTAGAAGTGCTTGATATGAGAGAGTTTGTGGATGTTTTGGATATGGCAACAGAAATGAAGAGGGAGCGAGAATATTAGATTTCATTTTTACGTATGATATGATTTGGAAATGCTTATTTCACGAAAAGAGATTGTAATGATTATGTTTAACAGTAGATGCAATTATAGCCAAATTGGTTACTTCATTAAAAAGTGGTTGGATTGAGAAGTATGCAAAGTTTGTTATGTATTTGGATGTTATAATTAAGATCAACAAAGGTAAGGATAACAGAAGCCAAGATAGTAGGCTCAAGTTGGAGAATCTTTAAGGAAAAACGAAATTGATGTTATATGATAAATGTATCATGCAATAACTTGGAAATTTAAGAATGATGAAACTCTATGTGGCAAAGTATGAGCTTGTAGATAACAAAAATAGTCATAGAGGTTTTGTCTTTTTAATGATACATAGAAAAAAAAGGAATATGTTAAGAAGGAGGTTGAATAGGCAAGGTCCAAATACATTGATGAGATACATTAGAAGTTGGAAACAAGAGAAAGGAAGGTATATATAAAATGTCTTGTATAAGACAAAGGAAGGGAAGAGACGTGATTCAACTAAAGTGCATCAAGAATGAAGATGATAGAGTGTTGGTGAAGGGTGATGATATAAAGAATAAATAAGGAAACTACATTCACAAGCTTCTCAATGGAGATATTGTGAATAATGTAAGAGAGTCAGATGACATGTAAGCAAGAGATACAATACACACACATCAAGTTTCACTACCTGAAGTTAAGAATGCTCTAAAAAATGAAAATGAAAATGAAAAATATGGGGTTTCCCATTTATGTATGGAAGAGTATGGGTAATAAAGGAGATATGTGGTTTACAAATATCTTTAACAAGACTATGAGAAAAAGAATATGTTGAGTGAGTGGAGAAATAGTACTATAATACCTATCTACAAGAACAAAGGAGATATTCAGAGTTGCACAAACTACAGAGGTATATATTGGATGAGCCATACTATGAAGCTTTGGGAGAGGATTATTGAGAAAAGGTTAAGACCAATAACACATATTTTGTAAAACCAATTGTGTTATGTCAGGAACATTAATAACACGTGTTTTCTTTCTAATAAGGAGGCTTATGAAGAAGTATAGAGAAAATAAAGGAGATCTTCATATGGTTTTTATTGATCTGGAGAAGGCCTATGATTGAATACCAAGACAATTACTATGGAGGGTTTTGCATAAAAGGAGTGTTCCACTTACATACATTGACCTGATTAAAGACATGTATAATGGGTCTAGTGAAACTGTTACGAATCATGGATGAAAGACACTAACTTTTCCTATCACCATGGGGTACATCAAGGATCGACACTCAACCCATATATATCTATTACTTAAATCGATGAGTTGACAAAGAATGTTTAGGATGACATCCCTTGGTCCATGTTATTCATTGATGATATTGTATTGATTGATGGCCAAAAGCAAACATCGAATGATATCATTGAACTTTAGATAAATGCATTGGAATATAATGGATTCGTGATAAGTAGAAGCAACATTGAATAATTGACTTGCAATTTTAGCCAATCTAGTATTGTGATGGTGGGGCCAAGTTGGATGGAGTCAAGATACCAAGATGTAATAAGTTTGGTTACCTAGGTTTTTTTAATTAAAAGGGATGGTGATGTTAAAGATGATGTTTTTGTAGGATCACAACAAGATGGTTGAAGTGGAGGAGTGAAATTGGAGTAGTATGCGACTAAAAGACCCCCTCAGATTAAAAATCATGTTTTATAGAACAACTACACTGATAGCCATGAAATATGGGAGTGAACATTAGGCATGAAGAAACAATACTTAAACAAGAAAAACGTGGCCAAAGTGGATATGTTGAGTTGGATGTGTGGGAAGGCAAGAAAATATTGTTCAAGGAATGACTATATTAGGAATAAAGTGGGGGTGGTAGCATTAGTGACAAGTTGTGTAAGGATCTCTATGACAATATAAACATGTGCAACATCGACTGACTAATGAACCTATTAGAATAAAGGTCATTGAGTGAAGTACAATAGAAGAGTAAACCTAAATTAACTTGGTAAGAGCTTATCAAGTGAAATTTTGAATATTTACATCTTGATTGGAGTATGAAAAACAATAGAGCTGGTAAAGAAGGATTCATGTAGTTGACTTCAACATGGCTCATATTGAGGTTTAGATGATGATGATAATCCATACCCTGTAGGAATGACTGCAAAATGTGAATTCTAATCAAGACCAAGTTCATCTTGAATGTTGAAAGTGAGAAAAACTTTGTTATCACATTCAATTGACACATTTTGCTAGAATTATTCACAAATGCTCATTCACGATATCATCTCCTTGATAAGGTGATATTTGATGTCGAAGTGCTTGGTTGTATTATGGAAAATGTGGTTCTTAGTCATATAGATGGCATGTTGACTTCCATAATAGGTGAATGCTATTTTCTACTGAAGACATGTTTTCTCATTAATGAATTAGATTGATGTAGCTTCCTTGATGGCTTCACTCTGCACCCAATGTAATTCCTCAAAATTCAGAAAATTTATACCTAATCATCATTAAGTAATAAAGGACATGATATGTATTCCTCTAAATGGATATCTGGAATCCACACATTTGATTCAAATTTGAGCCCAAAAAATTGAAAATAATCCAACATCCACATAATCTAGAATGGATTTAGGATATCAAATTTCATATTCAAATATTTCAGATAGGATATCAGATATGGCTGCATCCACTCTGAAAAATCCAAATCTGACAAATATATACATATATTATTAAATATATGTTAATTATATATGAATATGAAAATATAGTTATTATATAATATATATTCATAGTAATATCAACATTTTCTATATATAATGTATTTATTAACAATAAATTTGTAATTTTGGGTTGAAATCATATATTTATCTGAATTCAGATATTTATCCAAATTCAGATATTGTTTGTTCAGATCATATTTGGATATTATTACATGATATCTATTAGACATTGGATTAGATATTAGATTGATTTTGTTTTTTGAATTCAAATATCAGATATAGCATTATATGTTCCGTATTCGATCCATTTACATGTCTAATCATAAAGAAATTGAGCTTTAGACCGTAATTTTTGAGAAAATATATTAATATGAGTCTTCAATTGAGTTATTGTCATGGTTCCAGCCTTAGCTTGTAAGTAAGAAGATAATCATCTTGTTAACCCTTTGGAAGACCAAGGTATGAGTCATGGGCCTTAGAACTCAATTAAAGCCCATTTATACTACTTAAGGTTTTCATACGGGTCCATGGGATACAAAATAGGGAATCAAGCATTTTTTACCGTATTTAATCACCCATGACACTTTTAGTTGGTTTTTAATAAAAATATTAAATAGGTGAAATTCTATAAAATATAAGTTTTCTTGTGACCTAGGTAATTAGTTAAGAAATTATCTCCTATTCAATTAAATTGCAAGGTTGTATGATTAATAAATTAGTTTAAATCTTGTTTCTTTCCTTATAGAGGATAGGAGCAATATGAAGATAATTTCAAAATATGGGACTAAATGGTTCTATAACCTTCCCTACATAGGGTCTTAAACTAAAAAAACGAGAAAAAACTAGAGGACAAAGTCCCTCTGGATCTAGACTCTCAAATGTAGGTAGGTCTGCAAGAGAGGAGGTTACTTCGTCCACTCAAACGTAGCATGCTCCTATAGAATCATGATTACATGATCCATTAGTCATCTCTCTCCCTCCTCTATGTCATGAGAATACAAGACTAATACCTTTGACATAGGAAGATCAAGTCATTGATATGACCTCCTTGGCCATTATCTTCATAGTTGATGAAGCAGGGTTTCTCATCATCTATCCTCTCTCCTATCAATACAACATGTATAAGGAAATGAGAGCCTTTTTCTAATATAGAGAAAAGCACCGAACATCTCTCAACCTCTCATATGAGTACCCAAACATTGTAGTCATCACATTTCTCCTCAATCTAGTTTGTCCTTCTTCTTATCAAGACAAGTGTGGGTCGAGTTCCTAGATGGATCCCAGAGAGAGGGAAGAAGATCCCAGACTCCTAGAGTTTATGTACCTTCATCCAACACTCCTGAGGTGCCTAAGGAAGGTTCCCAACCCCTTTCATTCTGACAAATGCATTCCTCTAATACCAAGCTAGCTAGAGCCTAGTTCCCCTCAACTCTGACCACTTCTGACTACACCTGGAGAATAGATAGGTTGAGTGATGGTAGGAAGAGGAGGTGGAGTCTTCCTTTGGCCCGAGGAGACCATAACAAAGGAATTCAACCATGCACTTGACTCACTAGGGTTCATGACCTGGATTCTTGGCAAGGAAGAAGAAGGATACAAGAATAATGACCTCCGTATCCATGATCGCATGAAAATTTAGTTAAAAACACCAAGTGTAAAGGGAAACATCCATGCTTGGGGTCACTGAACTAAAGAAATGCTACAAACGTGGTTTAAATACGAGGGAAACAAGGTCTTTTCCCTATAATCCCAAGAAGGCACAATATTAATTTAAATGTGATTCTTTTTACAGACGTGGCAAGCTCCTATTGGCCCAATTATGTTCAAGTTTCAATAAATGTAGGGATTAGACATTAACAAGATTATAGAAAACCACTATACTAAACTTATAAAAAAACTTATTTAAAAATAACTATAATCAGTTCCTAATTCAAATACTAGTTTAGAATTTATGAAGTGGTGCATGGATATAATGTGATTATGACATGTAAACCCTAGATTTTATACATTGTATGAAATAATTTTAGTTTGTGATGTAATATGATAATATTGAATAATAATGTGATCTAATGATAATTACAAGTCTAGAGTTACATTGAAGAACATTTGGGGTTTCTAAAGTTTTTAGACTGTATACCTCAGAATTAGGGTTTTGAGACCTCACCCTAATATCAACCCCACACTCAACCCTATTTAGTATCCTATACCATGGTGACTCTTTAGGGTTATGCCTAATTTCATATCATGTTGATTTCTTGGATCTAAATTTGATTGGTTTCTCATACATGCAATCTATAGTAAATATGTGATACTATGTGATCTCTTCAATGAAAGAGGTAAGCTATTAATTTTATGAATACTCACATATATTGAGTTTTGAGGATTCCATATGTTTTTTTGGTGATTGATTCTATGAATAAACTTTTTGTATGTTTATTTAATTACAGTTCAATATGTAATGCATATGAGTATCATATAAATAGATTATACGATATTTTGAATCTAGGGTTAAGCCTACCAAGATGTAGATCATATAAGTCCAATCAGTGAACAACGTAATGATAATGCCCATACTTGTATGACAAACATGGGTTATAATGTTGAATATAAAAGTTTATGTGTGAAAATAATTAAATGTTGAATATATATGTTGATATATATACACAAACACTTTTTTATGCATCCACCTACATAGTATAGCAATACAATGTTTTGTACTTTTTTGCCAGAGTTTTAGGTATCTAGCTTACATTAAAAATACGAACATATGGAAATCCATATGAATGTGTCAAAGATCATAATTCTAAAGTTAGTAGGAGATTTAGATAGATAATATAATGGTTTCTTCTTCATCATAGTGATGGTGTTTCCTCTGATGTAGTATTCTCATATTGGAAGATATGTAAACTCCTTTGAGGAGACCCTAGCATACTTATGAATTAAAAAAATGTGTGAATAAAATTATTTGTTGTTATTTTTTACATTTATGTTTAGATCATGGAAAAATATGAAGAGGGTCATTGTCTCTATGTTCTTCCTTCAATGGTGGGTAATAGGACGAGCGGGTTGTCACAATTGGTATTAGAGGTTAGACTTATCAAATAGCTTCTAATAATTACTGCTTTCAATTGTTCCATGGATTCTTAAGTGTTATAACCCCATTTTCTTAAATCATATAGTATGATTTGTTAATCTTCTTTTAAGAAATAAATGAAATCAATGGTTGATTTAATGGTTTGATTTGAATGAATTTCGTGTATGATAGCATGTTAAGTTTTCTTAATGGGCCTTATTGGCTACTAAGCCCAAATGAAAGAAAAAGAAAAAGAAAAGAAAAAGGAATCCAATTGGATAAAGGAATAAACAAGAAAATAGATAAAAGAAGAATAAAAGGCTAAGGAATATTTTCCAAAATGCAATTTCGAGATATTAAGGTTCCTTGATGTTCAAGGAACTCAGGATAATAATATAATGAAAAAGGAATTAGAAAAAATGTAGAAAATATAAATAAATAAGTGTTAACTTGCAACTGAAGAAAAGGCCTCATTTTCTTTAGATAATGATCCCAATTTTTTTTATGATGAGGGTTGAAAAATAAAAGAGGTTCCCTTAAAATTTGAGATAAAAAGGAGTTCTAATTTGGGAGTTATTGCTTTTTCAAATTATCCTTAATAATGTGAATTATCTTGGAAAATACGAAAAAGTCCTTTCCTTTGATTGAGTGCGTACATTGATAGACATTGGATCTTGATCCAACAGGCACTGCTAATCATCGAGTCCCACACTACAAAAAAATAGATTTTTAGTGAAGGTCATTTGTGAAGGATCAAAGCCCTTCAAAAATATTGACTTTATGTGAAGGACAGTCCTACACAAATGAACCAGTTTCCCTCAACCGAGTTCTTTATGAAAAAGGCAATTACTGAAGGTCTAAAATCCTTCTACAATGTAAAAAAACCCTTCACTAAGTTTCCCACCAAATTTTCCCGCCCCACTAATTGGTAATTAAGATTTACCATTACTGAAACGGTTTCCACGCACCGTTTCCTCTCCTTCCGCTCCCCCCACCCCCTGTGTTGCGACTGGTGCCCCCAGTAGAATAGCGGCAACCGGCAACAGGACCCTATGTCCCAGTAGAAACCACGGCCACTAGCGTGAAGGGGACCCCCCGTCCAGCGGAAGCAACGGTCGTCGGCATGGACCCCCCGTCCCAGCGGAAGTGACGGCCGCAGTGTGAGCTTGCCCTGTTCGTGAAGAGGACCCCTCATCCTAGCGGAAGCAACAACCTTTGGCGTGAGCTCACCCCATTTGACTTCGACCCTGAGGTAGGTCTAATGGTAGGTCTAATGGTAGAATATCCCCTGATCAGTGCTTCTCCGGCAATGACCGGTAGTGTCTCCTCTCAATAGGTTTCCACCATGTTCCTTCTTCTCATCGCTTTCTCCTCTCTACAAAAAGATGCCCTAGTTGCCATAGCTTCTTGTTGCAATAGACGCCTGGCCACAAGAAGTTGTTGTACCTGGTGGTTGCCTTAACAACTGTTGATCGCAGGCTAGAAAGTATATTCCCCTCCTTCATCACTGGCAGTGCCACAACTACCACCTCCTCTTCCTATAAGACATTTTGTATGATTCGTGAGTGATCTTTGTAGTATGTTGATGGCGAATCAATAATCAGTATTTATGTTTTAAGAAGCTCATCATAATATAGGTAGAAAAATAATGACATATGTTAACTTAATATTGTTACCTGTACTAATCCTGAGATTGATGGAAGATACCCACTGGCGCCCAAAAAATTCATCTTGCTACTTTCTATCACATGTACCTTGGCACTTCATTTTGGATTAAATTACACCTTGGCACTTCATTTTGGAAAGTAAGTATTTTATTAATAGTTCTTACCTTGTCAAACCTTAGTCTTTCCACGAGTTCTCTTTCTACATTCTTTTCCCAAACTACTCTTTAGTCTTTTTACAGAGACTAATTTCACATTCTTACATTTTAGACCCTTCACTATTTGGTTTTGACTTTGTTGCTGATTTGGACTTTCAAAGTTTCAATCATTTCTCATGTTTTGCAAGGTCTTTGTGGTATCAGCCACAATATTCAACCTAATTAATCCCTCTTGTACATCTTCACTAATCTTTTCATGATATTTTAATGCCATCTTGTATGTATACTCAGATAATGCAGCCAGAGCAGCTAGTTGAGTATATACTTGAGACAAGTGTCTATACCGATTTGTAATATCCAATTTCTCATCATGGGACGTAGACAGAGAGATACCTTCATTATTCATTGATTGGGCATCTTTTGTCCATCTCTTTAGGATGTATTGGCTAGGTATCTTCTTGATATTATTAATCGAGAAAACTTTTAAAGCATGAGCACATAAAATTCCAACAAAGGTGAACCCTTTACAACTACATTGTACATATGAGTTCATGGAGTCAAAGACAACTGTATGAGCATATGTCTTCTTGGATGGAGTTACAATGTATTTTGTTATAGCTCCGTTCATGGAGTCAAACACAACTGTATGAGCATATGTCGACTTCTTCTTCCATTCTTTCCAAGTACATCACTTCCAAGGACTGACCAAAGATGACCACCACCTATGGGAGGTTGCTACCTTCCCCACAATCATGCCTTGGTGCAAATTGGTATGGATATCTCCAATTGTATGCATAGTCCATTCGACCTTGATAGCCTGATCGGAGGAGTTCCATGAGCAACCATTCTGGTGGTATGATCGTTGTTTGGTTTAGATTGATGGGGACAAGATCCTGATCTAAATATCACCATGTGTCAATCAAAAGAAGCATGTCTACCAAGGGATTTATGTATGCACAATGAGCTACATGTCAATATCATTCATAACCTTCCTGTCTAAGCAATTGAAAATGGTATGAGAACTTCTAATGTTATTTTAGGGTAGATTTTCATTAATATGACTAATCATAACATTCATAAATAATTTTAACATGTAACGATAGATATACGTGCACCCTGTCATACACATGTCTATCACTACAGATAACTGGGTTGTTTTGACTTGCTCCCCTCTCATTCGAAGAATGATGGTTGAGTTTGACTTCTTGTTGTTGTTGTTATATGTTTCTGGACATGTTTCCTTACTCTAGGGCTCTGTGTTGTTCTATGGTGCCTCTGGTTGGTCTTTTGGTTCTTATATCTACAGGGTTTTGGGATGTCTTGGTTTCCTCCCTCTCATTCGATGAATGATGGTTGAGTTATCTGCTTGTAGTTGCTTTTCTTGGTTGTGAGTGATGGTTGTGTTCTTTCCTGGGTTTCTAAGGATGTTCTACTATGAAGTTCTCTGCTTGGTCTGAAGTTCATCATTCTTGATGGTTTCCTCTTGCTAATTCATGAAGCTTCATAACCAGTTCAGTGGTGATGTCTATCACTATAGATAACTGGGATGTTTGTTGGCTTGCTCCCCTATCATTCAAAGAATGATGGTTGAGTTTTACTGCTTGTTGTTGCTGTTACATATTTCTAGATATGTCTCCTTGCTATGGGGCTCTGTGTTTTTCTATGTTGCCTTATGGTTTTGTCGCTTAATGCTCCCCTCTCACTTAGAGTGATGGTTGAGCTTCTCTCCTGAGTTTTTGAGGTTGATCTGCTATGAAGTTTTCTGTATAATCTGAAGATTCATCAGTCTTGTTGGTTCTCCTGTTGCTACCTCATGCTGCTTCAAAACCAATTTAGTGGTTTGAGGCACGACTCATTCTATAGGTTTAATCTGATGTGGTTATGAATATAATGGGAACATCAAAATCCCTCTGAGATGTAATGTTTCTGAATCATGTATCCTAGTGGAAATTTTATAAAAAAACTTTACATAGTCTCCTTCTCACAAAGCTTAACAGACTAATTACATGGTTCATGTGTCCATCTCCTTGTGAAGAAATATTTCATGAGCAAGCTTATCTCTGAACCTATCTTAGGATTCTATGTTAAAAAAGCTACATAATATACAGTAATGTTCCCAGACAAGAGTTGAATTGTCTTCTTTTCCAAGATGGAATAGTCGCCAGGCATTCACGACTATGAAGTTCAATGAAGAAATTCTCATGTGCATGAATTGGAGTTATTGTGCCTCTTTGTAGTAAAATTTATTATCTAGTACACAATAGACTGATCCATAGATTTAGATGGCCTAAAATAATCTCTCTATACTTAATGTGAAGTTATCCCATTGATACATATAAGGTGTTGAGTTGAAGATTAGATGAGATCAAACTAGTTAAGATGGAATACATGGAGAGCTACTTAAGATTGATGGTTAAGAGAAGATGAGGAAAGATGTAGATGTAGAGAAGCAAGAAAAAGAGTAGACGTAGGGAGGGCAATATTCTGCTACCTTTATCTCGAAAAGCAAGAAGAAAAGTAGGGGGGGAGTGGTAAGACAAGAAGAAGGAGACACATGAAAAACCAACATGAAATAAGAGAAGGGAGATGAGAAGAAGACATGGAGCAGGAAAAAGAGGAGGTGAAGGAACATTTTTGCAGCTGCTGAAGCTTAACTAACTAATATTGGTAGGGCAAGAGCAGTGTAGAACATGATGTAGGGATTTGGGCATGGTTTGGTTTTTTTTTCGTATGCTTAAGCTTAAGTGGGTAGGGATGGTGTGTCTTGGATGTGTCCATGGAATGTCCAAGTCGTGTCCAACACTTCAATATTTTTTTAAAAAAGTGGACATGTCAGAGGCGTGTCTGCCACGTGTCCAGGCATGTCCAAGGTGTGTCCATGTTGGACACGCGTTGGACACATACACGGCATCCTCGGGGAAGTGTCCGTGCTTCCTAGATCCACATGTATGAAATTATTCAGGGGCAGTTGAAACACACTTGACTCAGACTGGTTTCTGTTGGCTTTTGAAAACATTTTTCCATGAGTCACTCAATTGTTTGAGCTCCCTAAACTTTGCTTTTATACACAATCTATGAATCAATGATACTACAATCTAAACTTTTATCTTTTATTTTTCTCTTGTTTAGTTTTGGGTTTTAGTTGTAATGTGACCGTTAACTTCTTGTGTATTTGTATGCAGATGGATTTCTTACGGGATAGAAATTGGATGTATATTGCTAACAGGATGCAAAGTGAAGTATTCCAGTCTAGTTTACAAAAGTTCATTGAATTTGCATGTACCCATCAAATACCACCAGACCGGGAAATTTAATTTGCCCTTGTAAAACATGCTCGAATAGATACATTAATTCAGAGGATGACATATTCTTACATGTTTTACAAAAAGGATTTGTCCGCAGCTATGATGTCTGGACATATCATGGGGAGATGATTGCGAGGAATATAATAAGTGCAACATCTACTAGGCCTACATCTGGAAGTATGCATTAAATGTTGTGAGATATATTTGGAATGGGCGATACAAGTCATGCTAGTGAGTTTGAAATCGAGGAGGAGCCTACAAATCTTAACGCCCAATGTTTTTTCTAGCTTCTCAAAGAAGCTGATCAACCACTGTATGAAGGTTGTAAAACTCACTCCAAGTTGTCCTTTCTGGTGCCTCTGTTATATCTGAAGGAGGAGTCTGGATGGTCAAATAATTCTTTTACAAAGTTGCTGAAGTTGATAATCTCAGCCTTTCCAAAAGAAGGTAGTCTGTTTCCTGAGACTTATTATGAAGCAAATAAAGTTGTAAAAGACCTTGGCCTCAAAAAAGTTAAAATAGATGTCTGTCGAAATGACTGCATGCTCTTTCGTAATGGTTCATCAAAGAAAGACATGTGTGATACTTGTGGTGAGTCTAGATGGAATGAAAAGACATATAGAACAAAAGGAAAGAAGGTAGCTGAAAAGGTGATGTATCACTTTCCTATTATCCCTCATCTGGAGAGACTTTACATGTGCCCTTCAGTTGCAAAAGATATGATGTGGCCATTTAAAGAAAAAGGAAATGATGGTCATATTCATCATCCCTGTGACATGGAAGAATGGATCTCAATAGATAGAGAATTTCCAGACTTTGCTGTTGAACCACGAAATGTCAGACTTGCTCTAGCTACAGACGGATTTAATCCATTTGGACTTATGAGTGCTTCAAATAGCACATGGCTTGTACTATTAACCCCTCTCAATCTCCCGCCTTAGCTTCTTCTAAAGGAGCCATACATAATGATGTCTTTGCTGATCCCAGGTCCTCATATGGTTGGGAATGATATTCATGTTTACTTAGAGCCATTAATTGATGAGCTTCAAAAACTTTGGGGGTAGGGAGTTAAAGTATATGATGCTTATAGAAAGAAAAAATTCACTATGCGGGCAATGATCTTATGGACCATAAATGATTTTCCGGCTTATGGTGACCTTTCTCGTTGGAGCACCAAAGGGAAAAAGGATTTAGGTTGCCCATCTTGTAATGTAGACACCTTATCCAAGTGGCTTCAATTTGGCAAGAAACAATGTTATGGTTTCCGTCGACGTTTCTTGAAAAACAATCATATTTATAGGTATGATAAAAAAAGTTTCAGTGGAGAACAAGATTTCCGTCAACCGCCTAGGCACTGGTCAGGTGATGATATACTACAAAACTTTTAGGGTTGCACAAACATCACATTCGAAAAAACTAATAAACGTAAAATATCTACAAATGGACATCAGCCATTGCCGCCTGGATGGAATTATATAAGCATTTTTTTTTACTCCCGTATTGGAAATATTTGTTGCTGAGACATAATTTGGATGTAATGTACATAGAAAAAAATGTCTGTGAGAACATATTGAAAACTTTGTTGGGCGACTCGAAGAAAAGTAAGGACAACTTACAAGCTCGTCAAGATCTAAAACAATGGGGTATCTGAAGGGATTTGTGGCCAGTCGATTCAGGGAGCCATTATTACTTACCTCCAACATCTTTCACAATGAGTAGTATGGAGAAAGAGAAGTTTCTATCTATTTTACAAACATTGAAGGTTCCTGATGGATATTCTTCTAACATATCTAGGTGTGTCAACATGAGAGAGAAAAAACTATTGGCATTGAAGAGCCATGATTGTCATGTTTTAATGCAACAACTTCTTCCTATTGCCTTGCGGAACTGCATAGGCCTAGATGTTTATAAACCTATTGCAAGCCTATGTTTATTTTTCAATAAACTTTGCTCAGATGCTATTGATGTAGAAGAATTTAAGAAGCTTGAGGAAGACATTGATGTCACACTATGCCAGTTAGAGAGAGTATTTCCTCCAACATTCTTTACCATTATGATGCATTTGCCTATCCATTTAGCTTATGAAGCAAGAGTTGTCGGTTCTGTACGGTATAGGTGGATGTACCCCATTGAGAGGTACTTGAAGAAACTCAAGAATTATGTCAGAAATAAAGCTCAGCCTACCGGTTCTATTGCTAGAGGCTATTTGGCAGAAGAATGTTTGACATTTTGTGCTAGATATCTACCTGATTTTGACAAAAAATTCACTCGTACTCATCGTAATGTTGATGACTCTCCTATCAGAGTGGGAGTACTGAAACACTTTGATGTGCAAACTTTAGAACAAGCCCATCGAAATGTACTATTTAATACTGACATGTTCGATGATTACAAAAGGTAATCAAATTTTTTTTCAATGTTAAATTGTTTCTAATATAGACTAACCACAACTTTTGAATTTTTCCAATAACCAGTGAACGCATGATAAAGCTTCAAGAGGCTGAACCAAATATCACACTACGTGCTTTAGAAAAAAAACACACAACACAGTTTGCTAGGTGGTTGAGAGAGCATGTAAGTAATTTATAAAATTAATCAAAAATTTATTTTGAAAGAGTATTTAATCCCTTCTTATTTTTATGTTGATAAATTAGGTAATATGTATGCGAATGGATCATCCAAAGGATGTTAGTGAGGAGTTGAGATGGATATCGCAGGGTCATTCTATAGATGGAATGTCATATGAAGGCTATTCAGTAAATGGATACCGATTCCGCTCAAAACATGTTGAAAGTACTTCTACTACACAAAATAGTGGGGTCTACTTGGTGGTAGATACATCTAGTTATGCAAGTGGGAGGGATAAAAATCCTATTACGGCTACAATTACATATTATGGACAATTGGAGGAGGTCATTGAGCTATGTTATGGTCCAGACATAAAAATACCATTGTTTCGGTGTGCTTGGTTTGATGAAAGTTCTTCTAACGGTTTGCGCATTGACAAATATGGTTTCACACAGCTCAATTTCTCAAGGAGACACAATCAAGATGAGCCATTCACTCTTGCATCACAAGCAATGCAATGGTTTTATGTAAAAGATCCTGATGATGATAATTGGTTCACTGTTTTCAAACTTCCACCTCGAAATTATTCTGAAGTACCTATCGTTGAGGATTATATGAGTGGGACACAAGTTCATAGTGGTAACAACCACACAAGTGATGATATCTCCTGGTCAAGGAATGATATGCATGGATCATTTGTTGCTAGGGAGCCTGAGGAATAAAGTTGTTTTGATTAGTTGTTGCAAACCTTAGTGAATGATCATGCTTGCAATATTTTTCTTTGTGGATTATTATGTTTTGGTGCAAGGATATTGCCTTGTCATTTGTCCCTTTTTTATCTTATGTCATTTGTCTCTTTTTTATCTTGTGTTTTCTACTCAAGCTACCTCAAATGGTATCAATGGGCCAGGGCTTACATTTCAGT
Organism: Alisma plantago-aquatica; assembly: GCA_963693085.1. Lineage (NCBI taxonomy): Eukaryota > Viridiplantae > Streptophyta > Magnoliopsida > Alismatales > Alismataceae > Alisma > Alisma plantago-aquatica. Next base: position 808,506,782 of record OY856413.1, on the reverse strand, counting down.
CACATGTATGACATTACATACATTTTTTATAACGGCTTATCTGAAATAAACTCCTTCTCATGCTATCAAATTTTTTTGAAGCCACATATTTTTCAAAATGGACCTCCTACTGTTTTGTTTCCTGCTCAAGGTGGTGTGAGTGGATCCTAGGTATAAATATAAAATATATTACTGATATTTCCCTATTCATGTTCAACTTTATTGAAAAATTAAATTCTTTTCAAGCATCAATATTTCCCAAATGGTCATCCTATTGGTGTGTTTCCCGCTCACGGTGGTACAAGTGGATCACATGTATTTACATGAATGTATTATCAAATGCGTGGTTATTAATGATCATCTTAAATTGAAAATTTAAATTCTTTGTCAGCCTCAATATTTTCCAACTTCATCTCCCACTGGTGCGTTTCCTACTCATGGTGGTACAAGTGGAGAAAATCATGCAAGGGATACTGCAACGGAAGACATCCATAACGCTTGAAGAATTTTCAACAATTTACAATAGAGTTGTTAATTGTTATGAAACCTCACAATTCCTTGGATATAGATAGTATTTAGAAAATGTGTATGAATTTTATTTACATTGTCTTTATTTTTTATTATCCATGGAGAAAATTACACTGAATGATCTGCGGATTGTTGGCATTAATATTTTGTTGTGTTTGTAAAGGTATGATTGATGGTACACTTTGTTGCTCGAAGGGGGTAATATATTAAGGAAAATAAAAACTGCCATTGGTGATAAAAAGAAATTTGTAATGACTCATACTGAATTTGTGAGGAAGCTATCTAGTCTTGTGTGTCTACAGATGCCTAGCCACGGTTAAGTAGTACACTAGGAATCTGTGAGGAAGCTAGCTACTCTTGTTTGTCAAGATACCTAGGATCCCTTGTAGCTTTATACAGCCAACGATGGTGATTTTTTCTTTCTGTGCAGAATCATGTTTTTCTTCTTCTCATTTTTGAAATTTGCAGAGATCTTTCTCGTATTACAGTTCTATGAACTGACATATTTTTGTAAAAGAAATGCTCTTGAACTGATGTTCTCTTTGTTCCTTTCTAACTGTCTAAAAAATTTATCATGCATGCATCATCTAATTTGAGTTTATTGGATTATGATCTCCCTTTTGCGATCTCTTTTGCAATTGCTGCCTCAATTGATGTGATTGTATCAATAATCATGGTGGATATTGTGATGTGGAAAGTCTTACTTGTTGCCATTCCAGTAATGATAGTAATCATTAAAGTTCAGGTATATTTTTGTATTGAAATGTTCTTACATTATCTCTTCTGGGTATCTATAATTCATGTCTGACTCATTAACCATTTCATCTTATTTTGAACTATTTACAGGTACTACCAAACATATTTACATTATGAGATCCTAAATAGGTTTGGATCCTTTATTAGCTCTTGTTCAATTGTCAATTGTCTTGCAAATTTGCAAATTATATGCAATTTAGCAATTCTTGTATGTGTATATATATTTTTCATTTGTTTTCCTTTGTATGTGTTGTTTATGTATGCAGCAATACTCATTGGACAGTTCAGCTAGAAGTATGAGCTCTGATTTGGAAGGTGAAGAATTGAATCAGGCATGAGAATAGTGTTGGTGATGAAAAAGTATTGTAGTGGGCCAAGGTATATAATCAATATGTCTACTTATTGTCCTTGACACTATTTTCCTTCCTATTTAAAATAAAACTTATTTTCTCTCTGGATCAGGAAAATCATAATGAACCTCTGCAAATAATTTTTGGCTACCATTCTATGCCTTTGCCACAACATGAAAATGATGTAGTTTTTCATCTGTTTGATGTGTGATCTGTTCTCGGTCTGCAGTTGGTGGTTCTTGACTATTTCTTCAGCTATAGCAGCATCATAGAGTACAGTTTTTCCCCTCCCTTCAATCCAATTACAACAGCATGCTTCTTTTTCATATACTAGAAAGGAATCAAAGAGCAAAGGGTAATGGGCAAGGAGATGGATGTTTACATATCATGGCTGAAAATCTCATTTGTTGATATTCTCATTTTTGCATAAGAGTCTATTGAACTACGAGAAAACCATAAAAAGGTACTTTTTCTACAATAATATTGTCAATTATGTGCTACACATGTGTCTGGTTGCACTTGATCCTTTGTGTTTCTAAGCTAGTCGTAAGGTTCACTTCTTTGACATTGAGGAAATCATAGTTTCTGTATTTAAGTTATACAAATGTAGCCCAAAGGTGCATGGACTAACTTCTGAGTAGATATGAGATCCATCATTTTATCGACTTCTCTCTCTTACTACACTGTCATTGTTCTTGCTAGCTTGAACTATTTCTCAGTTAATAATTATTTATTCATGGTGAAGCCCTATGCAATTGTTTAATCAGTCAATATTTTCATAGTGCAGTTTTATAACATAATACAACAAACTCAGAGACTGCAAAGCTGAACCGATGTCCAACATTTGGAAGGCTATGATTTATGCACCTTTACTGTGACAATTTTTAGAAATTAGTGAGGTGATGTGTTTCGATTTTGATACATATAAATTGATTTTAAATTTCTTAGGACTGTAGTAAAATCTGACTTGAGTAGCTATTCTTGTGTAACTAAAAATTTTCTAGCTGTTCTACATCATGGAGTTTTAGTTCATATCCTTTTGCATCATGTAGCATGACCCGATGTTCTGACTGAAGAGCTTGTACTCTTCAGAATTCTCCCACTTTCTCACAACAGTATCAGTGCCCATCCTGTCATCACCAACCATCCTATACTTAGATGGCAAGTCATGATGAATATTACTTGATTTGTTACTTCCATATGCTTCTATTAGTGCTCTGGGTCTGTTACTGCTGAATTCAGAGGGAAGCTCGTGGTGGATAGTTCGGATTTCTTGTGGTCTCTTTACAACATGATGCAAAATGTTCTCCTGTATAAAATTATTATTACTCACTCTGCCCAGTCAATATATGCAAGTTAAAAAGAACTGCAGAAATATAAGCTTAGTACAAAGGTCAACAATATTGAGAGGGTTCATCTAAAAAGAAATACCTCGCCATGGCTTCACGAGATGATGACCTTACAAGATCGTATTCTTCAAAAGAAATAGATTTTCCAGCTTCAGTAATAGAAGATAAATTATCTGGTGTAGCACGTAATGGACTCAATCTTGCAGAGACAGAGAAAACCAAAATAACAGACGGACCAAGATTGTAATCTTGGTACTGGCTCAGGGACTTCTCCTCAATGGCATCCAAACTAGATAGCCTTTTTCTAGGATGTTGGGCATCCTGCAAAACATATTATTACCAATAACTAAAAGCTGAAACTGATCCACTTTTAGATACATCAAAATTTTATAATATATGTGATTTAAAGTTAGGAGAAATTTCCCATCATGATGGTCCAAAAAGTATGCCCATCCTCAATACATTTTCGAGATTGCAATGCCCCCCAATTATTAGTTAAGCTTCCTCCATAAGGACTTTGTTTGCTTATAACTTCTATGCTGAAAACCTCAATTAAAATCATTGTACCTAAAAGGTCATGTGGAAGAGATTATGAATATAGTCATCAGTAGTTGCTAAAGAAGAGTACAAGCTCTTCCTGGAGCCTGCACTTTTCATCCTTGGTTTTAAGTCTTCAGATAATGATTTCTCTTTCTAGGGTTTAGGTACTCTTCTAACTATAATTGGTTCTGTGTTTGTAGGTTTATTGGTGTGCTATCTGGGTTTAGGCACTCTTATATATGGAGAGGGTTACTTCTAGATGGATGAGGAAAACTAAAAGATTGGAAAGGATGGTCCAAAAAGTAAAGATCATTGATATCTCATTGAATGCAAAGAAGTTGGCTCTACATTCTTTGATGGTTATTACTAGAGGATTATTGGAGGAAATCTGTTCATAACCACTACACTTCCTCTCAACATTGTCATTGGCTAAACGAGTGACAAGGTCAAAATGTAGATAGATATTTATATTGAAATTTGTATTGATTAAGGGAAAAGGCCCATGTCCTTCCCTATGCGATGAACAATTTTTCTATGTGAAATAAAAAGAAATGTTTCAAAAGAGTGATATGTTATGTTTGTTGTGTCTTATTAACTAGATGAGTTACTACAAATATCATTTGGGTCTGATAAAATCCACAAATATATCACTTCATGAAATATAAGAAGGCTAAAACCTCATTGACAAACAAATAAATGTACATCACAATTGTAATTCATGGGAAATTAAGTATATTTGTGAAGGCCCTAGAACCTCATTGAAAGTTGTGAAATTAGCCTTCACAAATGTATTTGGGAGGCCTGGGAAGTCTTTTTGTGAAGGTCAAATAGTCCTTTAGAAATGTATTTTTGAAGGCCCTAGAACCTCATTGAAAGTTGTGAAATTAGCCTTCACAAATGTATTTGGGAGGTTGGGAAAGTCTTTTTGTGAAGGTAAAATAGTCCTTCAAAATAGTATTTGTGAAGGCTAGAGTCTCTCATCAAAGTATTTGTGAAGAGGCTTTTAGAGTAGGACTTTTTGTGAAGGAATGCCCTTCAACCGAATTTTTTTTTGAAGGAGTTAATGTACATTTGTGAAGGAAGCATCCTTCACAAATAGCCAATTTTCTTGTGGTGCCAGTAGATCTCAGACTGTAGCACGGTTACAGGGGGATTTTCCCCATCATTTTTCTCACAAACTAGTGCATGTGCACTCCTAGCAATTGTTTCCCTGAGTCTGGGAGAAGGAGAGGAACCTTCTCAACCCTAATATGACAGACTCCCATCGCGACTAGGAGAAACACACAAATCTAGGGCGGCGGTAGGGTTGGGAAAACCCTAAAGAAACTCCCACACCCTATAAATAGACCCTCACGTGGTTGCTCTCACCCTCACAAACCCCGACGACCTCTTCCTTAGTTCATGCACCCTCTCTCTCGCTCAATTGCCCTCTCTCAGGTGAGGTCTCTGCCGCAACGCCGTCGCAATTTGAAATGCAAGAGAAGAGGAAGGAGATGAGAAGCAGCCACACGATTGCGGGCCATCGTGGACTCGCGAGGACATCCAACGATCCAAGGTCGGTGCACCTAACTTTCTCGTGTAGTGGAGTCATTTGACGAGGGGTGTTAGATCGGATCAGTGGACCAACGGCGCACCGATCAAACGACCACAGATTTTCGGTAATTCCCCTTCTCCAACTGATATTATAGAAAAAGGATTTTCCTTGCAAAATTAATAGAAATAGCTAGGAATCTCCAATGAGAAAACTTTATACATGAAAGTTAAATAGAAAATTACGAGGAACATGATAAAAATAGTTTGATGACTTGATTCTATCTTGTTTTACAAAAGTACATTAATTGGGTAGAAAAATGTATTAAAAGATAATTAGAAACCCTAATTGTATATAAAGGGTGAATCCTTATGGATTAATAGGTTGATATGAAGAATATTAACCTATTGGATATTAAAATAAAGTTTCATTTTGAATGCAAAGTTGGTTAATGTAGGGTTTTTAATCTATAAATGAAGGATAATACATATAGAAACCATAATTTAGGGTAAAAGAAGAGAAAAAATTTGTTGATTTTGAATTATGGAAAAAGGTTGCTAAATAATGATCCTAAGTCTGTTAGGAGCAGTAAGATGAGAAATTTAGGATTTTTATGTAGTTTTGCTAAATTAGGATTCATGATGTTAAAAGTGGAGGAAAAACCCTAATTTCAAAAGGAAACCCTAAAAATGAATAGAAATCCTAAGAAATAAGATGAGTTCAATTAAATTTTGATAAAAGGAAATTTGTATATTTATTTCAGGATTTGTGTGCATAATTGGTTGCTTGGTTGAGATTTCTCTATTTGATTGATTCTGTCTCAAAATCTGCAATCACAGGTATGTGGTTACATTTTTTATTAACCGCCTTAGTTTCACGATGATTTTCGGAGATTTTATCGGTTGTTTGAAATATACTGCTTCGATGACTTTTATTTCATACAACTATAAAGTGACTATGATTATCACTGTAAATATATATATAACTAGCTTAGATCTGGATCCTCCTCTGTGGATTTGCAAATGCTAAAAAGGGTAACCTAGAGTAAGGTCTAGTCTATCATGAGTTAGAAATTGGGCTACCCACATGTAGTGTCATGAGACTCTATCGCACGCCATGAGTTAAAGAGTGGGCTACCTACAAGTAGTACCATGTGACTCAACCCTAGAAACGGATTCACCAGTTAGGTGGGATCATGAGGGGTTTAATGGGGATCTACCATAAGGAAGGTAGCATCCAGGTCCACTGCAGGGACAACGCAGAGGTTAGGGTATGTATGGATCGTGCAGTTATATTTAGAACATAAAGTTGGTTGTTAAACTATAATTGATAGCAATATGTTGTTATTAATTGCATGATTATTGTTTCTCCCACATACCAGCTTTATGCTGACCGATGCTTTGTTTGTCAGCATTTTAGGTACAAACCGAAAAGGACAAATAATAAATCATCACATTGTGAACACATGAATTAAAGTGCAAGGAGGATTAGTTAGACTAGAATTCATAAGTGGATAGAAGTTTAGAAATCCAAAATTTTCAAAGGTATGCAAAATTTTATTTATTACCGCTTTTCAGTATAGTCTGGTAAAGTTTGATAATTATTAATGTTTATTTGTCGAACCTTGATCTGGAAATTGGGGTAACGACTCTAACCTCCTGGTCTCCCTTAATTGGGGGTTACTGGAAAGTGGGATCGTTACATTTGGTATCAGAGCTAAGGTTCCTCACTTAACCATTACGAATTATTAAATTTTACAAAATCTATAGAACCCAAGGGAGTTATTAGAGGATTACCCGAAACACAGAGGTGGCTAGAAAAGGATCACGATTGGGGGCTAGCAATATTTTCCACCGCACCGCTAGTCAGAATACGAGGACTCCAGAATCTATGTGACTGCCTGGCCAAAGTCTTAGGGTATGATTCAAAATAAGTTACCTTTAGGAATCTCTCATCTTATTCATCCCTTCTCATCACACATTCTATTAAGGATTTTAAGAGTTAGGGTTTTTCTCTCTCTTCCCCACCCTCATGTGGTATAGTTAAGTAAGTTAAGGATTAAGGAATCCTCCATCAAATTAATAAAAGATATGTAGTAAGACGTCATCGACATAAGTATAATTAGTTTAAAGGTATAGACTAAAGGGTCTATGTGTATGCTTATTCAGATGGCTCGCGTGAAGATAGTGGTTGTCCCGGATGCCACCAATGGTGGTGGACAATCACACAAGGGAAAGGTGTCTTCCAAGAAGAGGAAAAGGAACCACGGTGGAGATTCCTCAAAGAAGAGGAAGAGACCTGATGAAACCACACATGAGGTCCCTAATCATGACCTGATACCCTTCAGCAACCTTGATCAAGAAGAAGACCAAGGGTACGAGGAGCAACATGAGTACGAGGAGGTGGCCCGGATGGAAGAGGACCAAGCTGGTGGTCCCGAACCAACCATGATAATCCACACCCCCAATGCTTTGTGGATGGAACAACAAAAGAAGTTGACAGAGGCCATTAGTGCCTTGGCTCTCCGAGACTTAGGTAGATGTGAAAATGGCGAGCCACTTCCTATTTGTCCTCGACTGGGAGCCACCATCTTGGACTTCATCAAGATGAACATTGAGAAGTTCTAGGGAGAAGATAAATCTGAGGTAGTCAACAAGGAAGAAGCTTCGCTGCTTGCAGTCGAGAATGGATTATGCATGCTTGAGGTACAACCGAGAAAGAAGGTCCTCTTTGCTGTTCATCTCCTAGAAGGAGCAGCCAAGATATGGTGGGAGACACACATCATAGGCTGAGATCTGACCGAGGAACCAATGGCATGGGTTGACTTCAAGACGATCATCACTGCCAGATTCATCCCTGTCTCAGCTAAGAAGGAAAAGTAAAGGGAGTTCACCAACATGTCTCAAGGAAACTCATCTATGGCAAACTTTGGGCACAGGTTTTGAATCCTGGAGCGTTTCTGGCATATGATGGATGAGGAAAGAAGGGTGGATCACTTCATAGAGCGTCTTCACCCTTCCATCAAGCCCCATGTGATGGCAAGTAAACCCAAAACCTTTGTCAAAGCTTACAACACTGCTTTAGACATGGAGAGGACTGTGATGCCTGCCTAGTTTCCACCCAAGGGGTATTTGGGTTTCACTGAAGGAACTCAAGGTCAGAAGAACAACCACAAGAAAGGTCCAGGACATCATCATGCAAAAGGAAGACATGGAGTAAAAGGGAAACCCTATCAAGAGACCAACTGACCGCTATGTTGCACATACAGAAAGGGCACACTGGTGAGTGCTTCTACAAGAAGAAGACATGCTTTCAGTGCCATTAAGAAGGACACCTACAATCTGTTTGCCCTCTGCCAGATCTAAGAGGACCAGGATAGGTAGCAGCCCCACCAGTAGCAGCTCCACCTGTGGCAGCTCCACCTATTGTTGCAGCCCCACCTACTGGAGAGAGAAGACAAGCTCGGGTGTTTGCCATTAATAATGAGGAAGCTCAAGATAATGCTAATCGGTTGATCGAGGGTAATAACCCTTAGAGTTTTTCTTTATGTTTTAAGTTAAGCATGTAATGGTCTAATGCATGATGAAAAACAATGTAGGCATGCTTGAAGTCATGGGACATAATGTAAAAGCTTTGTTTGACTCTGGATCTACTAATGCTTTTATTTCAAGAAATCTCGCAACTATGCTTTGTTTAGATATCAAGGATTTTGGGTATGTCTTAGATGTTACAACCCCGAGTGATCAGATCTTTACATCTCTTTTGAAAACATCAGTGATACATGTGAAATATAGAGATCATGAGTTTCCTACAGACTTTATCCTTCTTGATATGAATGACTTTGATGTGATCATTGATAAGGATTGGCTTGATACTTATAGGTCCAATATTGACTGTAGGGAGAAGAAAGTGATCATTAGGTAACTAGGTCATCCACTTTTTATCATTAGGGGTAGGAAATATGCCACGACCAGCCTGTATGTGTCAGCCTTGAAAGTAGAGCAGATGATGAGTAAAGGGTGTCAAACTTTCCCAACAGTAGTTATCGAGCCAGAACCCAAGGTGCAACCCTTAGAAGAGATAGAGGTACTCAGGAGCTATGCGGATGTTTTTCCAGATGATCTACCCAGGATTCCTCCCGAGAGAGAGGTAGATTTTTCAATAGAACTAGCTCCTGGGACAAGCCCTATTTCCCGAGCACCTTATAGAATGGCCCCTGCCGAGTTGCTCGAGTTGAAGAAACAATTGCAGGAATTTCTAGACTAGGGTTTTATCTGCCCTAGCACATCATCATGGGGAGCCCTAGTTCTTTTTGTAAAGAAAAAGGATGGTTCACTCTGAATGTGCATAGACTACCAGATGATCAACCTGGCTACCATTAAGAACAAATACCCTTTACCCCATATAGATGACTTGTTTGACCAGTTGAAATCAGCTTGATTCTTTTCCAAGATTGACTTGAGATCGAGTTACCACCAGTTGAGATTCAAGAGTGAGGACATCCTGAAGACTACTTTTAGAACCCGATATGGCCACTATGAGTTTGTGGTTATGCCTTTTGGTTTGTCCAATGCACCCAGTGACTTCATGAACCTTATGAATAGTGTGTTTCAACCCTTCCTTGACTCGTTTTTCATAGTGTTCATAGATGACATACTGGTTTATTCATATGACTTAGATCAACACCGAGACCACCTAAGTAAAGTCCTTGATATCTTGAGAAGGCAGAAGTTTAATGGGAAATTATCTAAATGTGAGTTTTAGATAGACCGAGTCATGTTCCTCAGACACATCATCTCAAGAGGAACGATCGTCGTAGATCCAGCTAAAGTGTCGGCAGTACGAGACTGGCCTACATTGAAGAACCCCTCTGAAATCCGAAGCTTCTTGGGGTTAGCAGGATACTATCAACGTTTCATCAAGGATTTCTCAAAAACAGCCTTGCCTTTGACCATGTTGACTTGGAAAGATTTGAAGTTTGTATGGTCCGATGTGTGTGAGGCTCATTTTCAGGAGCTAAAGGAGAAGCTAACCACTGCACCAGTTTTGACTCTACCATCAGGCAATCAGAGTTTCATGATTTTCACTTATGCATCAAAAATGGGACTTGGATGTATGTTGGAATAGAATCGGCATGTCGTTGCATATGTCTCCTGACAACTCAAGCCCAATGAGGTGAATTACCCAACACATGACTTAGAACTGACTGCTATCATCCATGCATTAATGAATTGGCGTCATTACCTGTATGGAGCTACCTTCAAAATCTTCACCGACCATAAGAGCCTGAAGTACCTCTTGACATAGAAAGACTTAAACCTACGACATCGAGGATGGATGGAGTACATGAAGGATTACAACTTCACCATAGCCTATCATCCAGGAAAGGCGAATGCCGTAGCTGATACTTTGAGTCGGAAACAGCTCAGGTGTGTAGTTGTTTTGTCTAGTCAGTGGAAGAGCTTAGGAGAGTTGGTAGAGTGGTCTCCCCAACTGTTAGATGATCGAGTTCGATTGGCCAACATCTAGATACAGTCAGAATTGTTGAGGGAGATTGCAATAGCATAGTTGGCCAGTGGAGAACTTGACAAGATGAAGGGCTTGATGAAAAAGCCATAAACCCATCTTTCATTGGGAATAGATGGAGGGATCATATGGAGGGATCAGATTCGAGAATCGTATATGGGTCCCAAATGACTCACCATTGGAGGGATGTATCCTACCAGAGGCTCATGGTTCTAAGTACACGATGCACCTGGTAACTACTAAGATGTTTAAGGACATGCAGAGGTTTTTCTAGTGGCTAGGAATGAAGAGAGATATTGCAGCATATGTGTCCAACTGTCTTACATGCCAAATGGTGAAGGCTGAACACCAACGACCCGGTGGACTTTTACAATCTATAGAGATTCCATAGTGGAAATGGGAGAAGATCACCATGGATTTTGTGGTGGGTCTACCCTGGACCAAGAGAGGTCATGATGTGATACGGGTTGTGGTAGATCACCTTACCAAGTCAGCACACTTCCTTTCCCTAAAGACCACTACCAATGTGTTAGATTTAGTTGAGCTATACATCCGAGAGATAGTGCATTTACATGGCGTACCCGGTTCTATCATCTCCGATAGAGACCTAAAGTTTACTTCCAAGTTGTGGAAGAAAGTTCAAGAGGAACTTGGTACAAGGTTGAAGTTTAGTGCCGCTTATCACCCCCAGACAGATGGTCGGTCAGAAAGGACAATCCAGACCTTAGAGGATCAGCTAAGAGCTTGTGTGCTTGATTGTGGTGGATCATGGGAGTAGCACTTACCATTAGCTGAGTTTGCCTACAATAACAGTTACCAAGCCGGTATTGGGATGCCTCCGTATGAAGCTCTATATGGGAGACTGTGTTAGTCACCACTTCACTGGGATATATGTTGGTGAAAGGACCTTGTTGAGGTAAGATGAATTCCAAATGTATGTTGATAAAGTCTCTTTGATCCGGCAAAGGCTAAAGAGAGTCGAGGATCGACAGAAGTTGTATGCTGATGTGAGGTGGACTGATGTGCATTTTACTGTGGGAGAACATGTTTTTCTGAAAATCTGACCGCTCTGAGCTATAGCTAAGAACAGAGGAAAGTTGAGTCCCCGATACGTGGGTCCATTTGAAATATTGGAACAGATTAGTGAAGCTGCATATCATTTGGCGTTACCCCCTCAATATAGTATGATGCATGATGTGTTTAACGTGTCCAACCTGAAGCGATATGTGTAAGATCTGAGCCATGTGCTGAGCATTAAACCCATTGAGCTTCAAGGGAAGTTAACTTATCTTGAGTTACCTTTGCGGATTCTAGATACCAAGGTGAAAGAGCTCAAAAATAAGAATATAGAGATGGTAAAGGTTCTTTGGAAGCACAATGGAGAGGATGAAGCCACATGGTAGCTGAAGACGAACATGGAAAAGGCATATCCTAATTTGTTTGTTTAATTGATGAATTTTGAGGGGAAAATTCCTATAAGGAGGGGAGGATGTTATAACCCCATTTTCTTAAATCATGTAATAAGATTTGTAAATATTCTTTTAAGAAATAAATGAAATCAATGGTTGATTTAATGGTTTGATTTGAATGAATTTCATGTATGATAGCCTAGTATGTTTTCTTAATGGTCCTTATTGGCTATTAAGCCCAATTGAAAGAAAACGAAAAAGAAAAGAAAAAGGAATCCAATTGGATAAAGGAATAAATAAGAAAATAGATAAAAGAAGAATAAAAGGATAAGGAATATTTTCCAAAATGGAATTTTGAGATATTAAGGTTCTTTGAGGTTCAAGGAACTTAGGATAATAATATAATGGCAAAGGAAATAGAAAATATGTAAAAAATATAAATAAATAAGTGTTAACATGCAACTGAACAAAAGGGCTCATTTTCTTTAGATAATGATCCCAATTTTGTGTACAATGAGAGATGAAAGCATAAATGAGGTTCCCTTAAAATTTGAGATAAAAAGGAGTTCTAATTTGGGAGTTATTGCTTTTTGAAATTATCCTTAATAATGTGAATTATCTTGGAAAATAGGAAAAATTCCTTTCCTTCGGTTGAGTGTGTACATTGATAGCCGTTGGACCTTGATCCAACAAGCACTACTAATCATCGAGTCCCAGTAGATTTCAGACTATACCATGTTACCAGGGGGATTTTCCCCATTATTTTTCTCGCAAACCAGTTCATGTGCACTCTTAGCAATTGTTTCCCTGAGTACGGGAAGAGGAGAGGAACCTTCTCAACCCTAATATGATAGGCTCCCATCGCAACTAGGAGAAAAGCCCAAATCTAGGGTGGCGGTAGGGTTGGGAAAACCCTAAAGAAACTCCCACACCCTATAAATAGACCCTCACATGGTTGCTCTCACCCTCACGAACAACAACGACCTCTTCCTTAGTTCCCACACCGTCTCTCTCACTCAATTGGCCTCTCTCAGGTGAGGTCTCCACCGCAGCGCCATCGCGATTTGAAAACCAAGAGAAGAGGAAGGACACGAGCAACAGCCGTACGATTGTGGGCTATCGTAGATTCACGGGGAGATCCAATGATCCAGGGTCGGCGTGCCTAACTTGCTCGCATAGTGGAGTCATTTGACGAGGGGCGTCAGATTGCATCAGTGGACCAACGACGCACCGATCAAACGACCACAGATTTTTGGTAATTCCCCTTCTCTAACTGATATTACAGAAAAAGGATTTTCCTTGTGAAATTAATAGAAATAGCTAGGAATCTCCAATGAGAAAACTTTATACATGAAAGTTGCATAGAAAAATATGAGGAACATGATTAAAATAGTGTGATGAATTGATTCTATCTTGTTTTACAAAAGTACATTAATTGGGTAAAAAAATGTATTAAAAGATAATTAGAAACCCTAATTGTATATAAAGGGTGAATCCTTGTGGATTAATAGGTTGATATGAAGAACATTAACCTGTTGGATATTAAAATAGAATTTTCATCTGTTTCGAATGAAAAGTTGGTTAATTTAGGGTTTGTAATCTACAAATGAAGGATAATACATATAGAAACCCTAATTTAGGGTAAAAGAAGAGAAAAACTTTATTGATTTCGAATTATGGAAAAAGTTTGCTAAATAATGATCCTAAGTCTATTAGGAGTAGTAAGGTGAGAAATTAGGGTTTTTATGAAGTTTTGCTAAATTTCGATTCATGATGTTAAAAGTGGAGGAAAAACCCTAATTTCAAAAGGATATCCTAAAAATGAATAGAAATCCTACGAAATAAGATGAGTTCGATTAAATTTTGATAAAAGGAAATTTGTATATTTATTTCAGGATTTTTGTGCATAATTGGTTGCTTGGTTGAGATTTCTCTATCTTATTGATTATGTCTCAAAATCTGCAATCATAGGTATGTGGCTACGTTTATGATTAACTACCTTAGTTTCACAATGATTTCAGAAGATTTTAGCAGTTGTTTGAAATAAACTGCTTCGATGATTTTTATTTCATGCAACTATAAAGTGATTATGATTATCACTATAAATATATATATATATATATAACTGGATTAGATATGGATCCTCCTCTGTGGCTTTGCAAATGCTAAAAAGGGTAACCTAGAGTAAGGTCTAGGCTATCATGAGTTAGAAATTGGGCTACCCACGTGTAGTGCCATCAGACTCTATAGCACGCCATCAGTTAAGGAGTGGGCTACCTACAAGTAGTACCATGTGACTCAACCCTAGAAATGGATTCACCGATTAGGTGGGATCATGAGGGGTTTAATGGGGATATACCATAAGGAAGGTAGCATCCAGGTCCACTACAGGGACAATGCAGAGGTTAGGGTATGTATGGATTGTGAAGTTATATTTAAAATGTAAAGTTGGTTGTTAAACTGTAATTGACTGCAATATGTTGTTATTAATTGCACGATTATTGTTTCTCCCACATACCAGCTTTATGCTGACCAACGTTTTGTTTGTCAGCATTTTAGGTACAAACCCAAAAGGACAAATAGTAAATCTTTACATTGTGAACACATGAACTAAAGTGCAAGGAGGATTATTTAGACTAGAATTCATAAGTGGATAGAAGTTTAGATATCCAAAATTTTCAAAGGTATGCAAAATTTTATTTATTATAGCTTTTCAGTATAGTCTGGTAAAGTTTGATCATTATTAATGTTTATTTGTCAAACCTTGATCTGGAAATTGGGGGTTACTGAAAGGCGGGGTTGTTACAATAAGGAAATTATTAGAGAATTTTCCAAAGGAAATAATGTCTAGAAGGGATCACAACCAAGGGTCTAGAAAATATTTTATCCACATCAATAGTTGGTAGATGAGGACTCCTGGGCCCCTATGGATCCCACCTGGCCAATGTGTGGGGTTTTTTTATCAAAGTAAAATACATCTATGTCTTCTCATATTAAATGTCATCCTCTTCTCATCATTTTTCTTTCTTAATCCTAGAATTCACTTCTGTCCTCGTCTGGAGTTAGGATTTCAAGAAGAAGTAGAATTAAGACATCATCCAACTAAAGAACATATAAAGTTAACTCACTAGTACATTTTTGACCTCTGGTGTCACTTTTCTTAATGTCAGTTTCATATGAACACTGAAACTAAACCCTATATCGTTGGCTACTAGAGCAAAAATGTCAGTTGGTCAAGTCATGTCGATTTAGAAAAAGCATGAGTAATATTTTATTATAACATCAATTACTTGTAGAAGAACTGATGTCACAGACAACCCACCAAATTCAACTTTCTTGGAGAAAAATTTGATATGTACATTGAGCATCATTTGTACAAAAAATGATGGCATACTCCTTCCAACAAAATAATTTTTTCCTTCAAAACACCTATGTCCTCATTTTTTCCACAAAACTGATGTCGTAAGTCATGTCTACCATGAAAAAATTTACATCTAGAAAGCTCATGGTGTCGGTTGCTTAGTAAGGATCTGACGACAAAGGGTTCATGCCACATGCCCTTGAGAAAATATTTTACTCCAAACTGGGTTATGCCATAATTTTTTGTTTTGTAAATCGACGAGTAAGTCTTTAGTGAGGTTGGTGTAGGATAAGTGGCTCTATTGTTGGTTTCTAAGTATCCAATCGATGACATAGTATGTTTGTTGTGCAAATTTATAGACTTTTTGTCCAGTTCTGCACACAAATTTAGTCCATTTTTGCTCTCTACTTTTCTCTAATCATACTTAATTTTTCACCATTTTAGTTTTTTTACTTGTTGCACAATTCTGACCATAGGTACAAGGCAAAAACAATGAAATGGAGTTAATCCTACCCAAATTCAACCTTAATTGGATTCTCGAAGAGTTTGCATGCTTGACAGAGTTGAGTTTGAAGAATTTGAAGAGAACATGGCGTGCATCATTTCATATACTTTGTGTAAGTTTACAGTAACTCATGTCCCCAACTGTAGAGAAAAGGACACAACATGTTGCTACTCAAAACATAGTGTGTCTGCATATTCAGATGTCATATTTCAAAGTTATGTCAAGTCATATGGTGTGAGTTTATTAAGACATGCCATGTGTCATTCTCCCAGGTCGACTTCAGACAGTAGCAACACAACATGTCTGTCGTGTACTTTTTGTGAGATCATTTTCAATTAGCAGTTACACAAGCTGACACACCTTATGTTTTCCCTGACACGACATGTACTAACAAATTCTGCAGTTTTAAAAAGACAACTACCCCACCTTTTAAATATGAGAACACTTGGACGGGATGGTTATATTTCGTCATTTGAAACACTTTACGACCAGAGAAAGGTGCAAAGAAAAAGGAGGGTGATTTTGAAGAAAAATAAGAGATTTCTTGAGAGAGAAAAAACATTATACACTAGTTCTTCTTCAAAAAGTGCAATCGAGCTTCTCTACTCCATATGGGTTTCTCGATATGGAAGTGGTCTGAGTAGAAGCAGCTACAAGGGTGGAATTATGTCCACCAGCCAGAGTTTTACCTTACCAGCTTCATTCTTCAGTTTCTTTTTCTTTATCCTCTCTCAAATCCTGTCAAACTCTAAAGTTTGTACCTTGCAATTCTATTTCTTCATTATGCAGAAATAGAACCCTTTTTCTTGGTCATGGGAGAGTATCTCCCATGACATTTTTCATGTGAACTCATAATTCTTAACTAATGTTGGTTAGTTTTCTTCTCTAAGAGCTACTACGGTGTGTTTTACTTGTATGTTTGTTTGGCCATCAAACCTACATGTTTTATGCTTCTTTATGTGAATCAGGAGGATGTATGGAGGAGTATGGAGCAGTTCTCTTGGAAATGAATCCTTAACCACAGGAGTGGATGGGATAGGTTGAGGATCCACGTTGCATTTCAAATCCAAACATAACCATGAGAGTGCTATGTAAAGATGAGAATCGTCTCTTATCATTAGAGGTGTGAGATAATGGAAAACTCCTTTGCAAGTTAATTAACATGTTAACTTAGTAGTTACATGTGAGTAATAATGTGGAAGTCAAATCCTATTTCTAAGATCTCCTAAAATCTGATATAAATACCTTTAGTTTAGTTCTTGTTTGTATTGATTGTAAGTTAGTAATTCATATCCCAACTCAACTATTGTCAACTGATATATATTGCTGGAACTATAACCCACTGACACCAAACAATGTCTTGCAACCTTCAACAATCTCATCACTATATGCACTAGTATACTTACGGGTAGTGCTCGAGTTTATAAATATTAAAATTTGACCATTTACCTAACATGTTTTTGTCACCATTGATGAGGAGCATCGATATTTTTCTTTCAGAGTAAGAGATATTAACTAGTAAGCAAGACTAGATCACTCACCCACTCATTTTGTCATTCCATCATCATTTGTACTATCATTTTTTCTTCCATTATTTGTTAAGTGCTCTCACCACTTGTGAATTTGTAGGATTACATGTGGAGATCAAAACATGGTCTTCAAGCATCAGTGTTTCTAGACCCAAAAATCAAACACACTCTTAGCTATCATAGACGAGCAAGGAGGAGTGAAAACTGTTCAAGCTTGGGAGACTCATAACCATCATCACCTCATTCTTCACCGCCATATTCACTGAACAACCAAGAACAAGTCATTGAAGACAATCATCCTCTCAAGGACTTTGCCATTCCATCTACAATCAACATCAACGGGTATATCAACAACCCACACAACAAGGCAAACAACTTCTCTAGCAACCCGACAATCATGAAAATGATTTAGCAAAACTGCTTTGGAGGGACTTCTATGGAAGATCCCAAATTTTATATAGTTCAATTCTTGGAATATCATAATATACATTCAAAATTAATGGCATTTCTCTTGATGGTATATGCCTACTACTGTTTCCATTCTCTCTATGGGACAGAGACAAGGCGTGCCTCTCGTTTTTGCCAAAACATTCCATCATGAGTAGGGATGAACTTCTTAAAGTCTTTTTAGCCAAGTACATCCCACCAAGAAAGACTTCTCAACTAAGAAGCCAATTGATTAACTTTACTCAACAAGATGAAGATACTTTATATGATATGTGGAAAAGTTTCAAAGACCTTCAATGTCTTTTTCATCACCATGGTCTAAGCAATTGGCTGCTTCTTCAAACATTATATAATGGGATTTACTATAACACCAGAAAGTCTATAGATGTTGCAGCCAATGGAACCCTGATGAATAAGTCTTATAGGGAGGCTTATGCTATAATTAAAGATATGGAAATCAATCATTGTGAATGGAGTTTTGAAAGGAGTAATCAACCACTCTTATCTTCGGTTGCTTCTGGGAAACAAGTAGGCGTCCATGCTATTGAAGATGTTGATCTGATCTCTGCAAAGTTAGATGACTTGACACAAAATTTTGAGAGGTTGAGTGCTCAACCATGCCAACTGGTAAATTTGATATGCGATGCAAGTGAATCCATGGGACAAGTAGCTTCTTCGAGCTACACTTCTTTCATTCCATCTAAAGAGAACATGGAGAAATGCAATGCAGTAGGAAGTTATGGAAACAAAGAACTATACAATACATATTCTAATGCCTATAATCCAGGATAGCATGATCATCCAAACTTCTCCTACCACAACAACAATAATCAAAATCCTCAACAAGATCAAGGTCAACAACCATGCATTTGGGGAACATGCCACCAATAGAAAACAATCCTCCAGGCTTCCACAACAATGTCAATGGAAACTTCAACCAACAAAAACAACAACAAAAGTCCAATTTGGAGTCTCTTCTTGAAGGTTTTTTTTAGCTCAACTAAAACAAAATAAGGAATTCCGCCAACATGGTCAATTAATGAAGGATGCCATCCAATAAATTCCATGCAAGGTGGATGACATTACTACTCATACCAAGATGTTGGAGAATTAGATTTCTCAACAAGCTCTAGCTAATCAAAGAACACCTTCTGGTTCCCAACCTAGCCAACCAAAGATGAACCCTAAATAGACATGAAAGTCTGTGATGCTATGAAGTGGAGTAGTGATTGGAGGATCCTCACCACCATCAAAGGGGAAATGTTAAGAGGTTATTGACACAACTGTGGAAGAAACTACTGAAATTCAAAAGAAGAAAACAATTGGAAATTCACAACAAGGTGATTCTTTTGGTAAGCCAAATATTCCTTTCACTCTTAGGTTTTCCAACAGAAAAGATGATGCAATGTTAAAAAAATTTATGAATATATTGAACAAGCTATATGTGAACCTTTCTTTAGTTGAAGTGATAGCTGAAATGCCTTCTTATGCCAAGTTCTTAAAAGATATACTCACAAGGATAAGGAAGCCTGACCAAGCTGAAGCAATGATGCTATATAAAAGAATAAGCTCTATCATTCATAACTATTTTCAAGAAAAACTTGATGACCTATGGCTTTCACTCTCCCTTGTCAAATTGGATATTTAAAGTTTGACAAAGGCTTAGTTGATCTTGGTGTTAGCATCAGCTTAATTGCTTTTTCTCTATGGCAAAATCTAGATCTAAGAGGCTAGAAACCAACGTCAATGATGTAGCTGACCTTTCAATTGAATATCATAGAGGGATTGTTGAATGCATTCCCATGCAGATAGGGAAGTTCTACATTCCTTGTGACTTTGTAATCCTAGACATGCATGAAGATCCAACAAATCAAATCCTTTTTGGAAGACCATGTCTTCAGACTACAAGTTGTATTGTAGATGTTAGAGAAGGGAAATTAACTATCCGAGTTAAAGATGAATCTCTAGTATTTTCTATCTATGATGATATGAAGGCACCCAACACTAACGAATATCCATGTTTGATAGATAGCATTGACATTTTGATAGAGTAAGACAAGACCCATCTTGAGAAAGTTTTTGATGATCTTGATAGTGCAGAAGACAAGGATGACTCCACGATCGTTCTCAATGATGAAAATTTTGAAGTTGTATCAAGCTCAGCATCCAATAAATTACCAACCCAGAAGGAGGCAAGTGACACCACCCTTAAACTAGAAAAATGGTTGAACTTAAAACCCTTCCCACCACGGTTAAGGTATGATTTCTTGAACATGCATTTTTCTTCCCATGTTTTAATAAATGATGATTTGACTCAAGAATAGGAGGGTAAGTTGTTGTAAGAACTTAGATTGTACAAAGATGTAATAGACTACTCCATTGATGATCTTATAGGAATTAACCCTTCAATTTGCATGCACCACCTAGCCTTAGAAGAAGACACTAACATATGAATAGAACCACTAATAAGGTTAAATAAAAATGTGATGGAAGTTGTTAAGAGATAGATTTTAAATCTAATAGATGCAGGGATAATGTATCATATCAGTGACAGATCATGGGTAAGTTCTATGCATGTTGTAGCTAAAAAGGGAGGAACCATAATAATGAAAGGAGAAAACAATGAATTAATTCAAGCAATGGTAGTGATCGGGAGGTGAATGTGTATTGACTATAGAAAACTAAATAAATCCACAAGAAAAATCCATTTCCCACTACCCTTCATTGTCTTAATGTTGGTAAAACTTTCCTAAGCACTCTTATTTTTGCTATTTTGACCAGTATTCATGATTTTGTTCACATTCCTATATATCCCCCAGGTCAAGAAAAAACAACTTTCACATTCTCTTGTGGGTCATATGCTTATAGGTGAATGCATTTTGGGTTATGTAATGTGTCTGCTACTTTCCAAATATGCATGTTTTCCATATTTTTTGAATTCATAGTAAAGATTATGGGAATTTTAATGGATGATTCAATGTTTATGGCAATTCCTTTGATGGTTTCTTGTCAAATTTAACTAAAGTTTTGCAACTATGTAAATAGTTCAACCTTGTGCTCAATTGGAAGAAGTTCCATTTCATGGTACAATATGGGCTTGTACTTGGTCACATCATTTCAAGCAAAGGGATTAAGGTTGACAATGCAAAAATATACTATATTGAGAAGATGTCAATTTAAACAACCATAAAAGAAGTTCAAAGTTTTTTGGGACATGTAGGGTTCTATAGAAGATTCATTAAAGATTGCAATGCCTCTCTACTCTTTGTTAGAAAAAGATGCAGAATTTGTATTCAATGAAAATTGCAAGACATACTTCCAAAAGTTAAAAGATGCTCTTATCTCAGCCCCATCATTCAACCACCAAACTGGAGTGCTCCTTTTGAAATCATGTGTGATGCCAATGATTATGCCATAGGGGAAATCCTAGGACAAAAGTGAGACAATAAGCTCCATGCTATTCATTATGCAAGCAAGACCCTAGATGATGCTCAAATAAATTATACCACTACAGAAAATGAGATGCTTTCTATAGTTTATGCTTTTGATAAGTTACAACAATACCTTGTGGGGTCCAAAGTCATTGTATATGCAGACCATGGTGCGACTAGATACCTCATGATCAAGAAGGATGTCAAACCCCATCTTATCCACTGGATATTGTTGTTACATGAGTTTGATTTGATAATTAAAGATAAAAAGGGGACAAAAAACAATGCAGTCGATCACCTTTCACCTCTCTCCACAAGTGTCAAAGACAAGGTTCCTATTGATCACAAACTACCCATTGAGAATATGTATGCAATAAACTCACTTGTTACCCCATGGTTAGTTGACTTTGAACACTATCTAGCCACCAGATGCCTTCTTCCTAATGTCACCTATCAACAGAAAATGAAATTCCTTCATGATGTAAATTTTTACTATTGGAATGATCCCCTATTGTTCAAGCAATGTGTAGATGGGCTGATTAGGAGATGTATTCCCAATGAGGTGATCTCTAGTGTGATCTCAAAATTCCATTCCTCTCCTTATGGAGGACACTTTGGAGGTGAAAAGACTTCTACAAAGATTCTACAAGTAGGTTTTTATTGACCAATTATACTCCATGATGTTCATGCATTTGTTAAAGCATGTGATAAGTGTTAAAGATCAAGAGGTATTTCAAACAAGGATGAGATGCCGCTGAATTCAATTATTTATATTGAAGTTTTTTATGTATGGGGTGTAGCCTATATGGGCCCATTTCCCTCTTCATGCAGCTACAAGTTCATCCTAGTGTTGTGTGATTGTGTATCAAAGTGGCTACAAGCTATCCCCACTCAAGCTTCAAATGGAATATCAGTGATGAAGATATTCCAAAATATTATATTTTAGAGATTTGGCATTCCAAGAGTTGTCATCTCAAATGGAGGAAGTCATTTCAAAGAGAAAAACTTCAACAATTTGCTGAGCAAGTATGGTGTCAAGCATAATATCTCTATACCATACCATCCACAAACTTTAGGGCAAGTGGAGATTTCAAATAGACAATTGAAGGAAATATTAGAGAAGATAGTCTCTAACTTAAGAACAAACCAGGCTTTGAAATTAGATAACACATTGTGAGCTTATAGGACAACTTACAAGACACCTATCAGTACGACTCCATTCAAGTTGGTCTATGGAAAGTCGTGTCATCTACATGTAGAAATTTAACATAGAGCATTGTGGATTATTGAATTTTTCAACTACAACATGAGAAAGCAGGATAAATAAGGATACTACAACTCTATCAACTAGAAGAGCTGGGATTAAATGCATAGGAAATGCCAAGATCTATAAGAAGAAAATAAAGAGATGGCATGATAAAGGATATGTACCAAAGACATCAAAGAAGGAGATCTAGTGTTTCTATTGAACTCCAAGCTCAAAATTATTTCTAGGAAAGCTGCATTCTAAGTGGTCTAGCCCCTACATAATGTTGAAAGTCTACCCCAATGGAACCGTGGAGCTGCAAGGAAAAGAAGCCTCATTCTAAGTTAATGGTCAATGCTACAAACTATACACTAAAGAAGAGAAGATAGACCATGGTGCTTCTTTATCCTTTTTAGATGGTTGATGTTGTTGTCTACAATCTCACTCCATACTCAAAATAGAGAACCTTATGGGATTTGACCCCACATTTAGGATAGATTTCTTTACTTGCATTTTCTTAAGAACTTTTCCTTTCCTAAAATAATTTTGCCATGGATGACTGTAATAATTTAGACCCTTATCAACATATATAATCATCATTGTAGGTGCTGAGAAAAGAAAATCAAGTTCTATGGGTATTCAACGAAACACAACATGCAAAACACAGTACACAGTGTGTCTCCACTCAAAAAATATTGATTCAAAGAAATCTCCAGAACATATGGTGTGTGCATTTTAAGGCATGACATGTTCCATTCTAGAAATGAGTTGCTGGAAACTCCCATGATGTATGGAAATCTAAACATGGCGTGTTACCATCATCCCAAAAATGTCAAGGGGTTCACCTGAAATTTAATGACATTTTTTAATTCAAACACGACATGCTTTACAAGAGGAAACTTTCGCTAGAAACAAACACGACGTGCATTTATTCTGACTTGGTGTGTCCTCGTCAAAGCTTAGCAAAATAAAAGGCGGCAACAGAAATGTATACATGAACACTTCAATTAATTTACATCACACATCGTGTTCTCAGAACAGAACTAGGGTTTTTATCCACAGATCTTTAGCTGCCACCCTCATTTCCACATTAGCTCATGTCGTGTGCAAAACCTAACTCCAGTCATATCCATCTCTCTCCAACTGTACTGTCATCTCCATCCACCCCAGATCTGGTCTCTCACCGACCTCACAGTCATGAGGAGCTTTTGTCAATTCCATTAGTCACCTCCCTCCATCATCTTCGGTCCTCCTTCATCATCATCAGCTTTCTCATCCATCCTCCTATGTCGATATCGGGCTCTGTTACCATGACTTCCTCATCTGTATTTGCTTCCCCATGCTTCCACATCTGCAACCTAGTGCTATCGACCATGCAATAGTACAATAAGCCCCCACAGAAAAATCAGTGAGTCCCCTTGGTTCGTCCATTCAATCTAAGAGACCACCGACCCAGAGCTCACCACCAACATGTTGAACATGTTGTGACATCCTCATAATCTCCAACCATAAAAAATACCCAGTCTACTGAGACCATGTTGTGCATTTCTCAGAACACAGTGTGCCCATCCATTCATTTTTTCTGAATGACAACATCTTCCCCTACCCAATAGACACATCGTGTGCCACATCACACATGCCATGTCTTGGTGTTCTGAAGCTCAACTACAACAACGACACCAATCATGCAAGCCTCCAAATTTCTATTGGGAAAGAGATCTTCTCTCATCTCCCAACTATGTCTCCACCACTCATTTTAGAGTCATAGAAGTAGAAGATGCCACTTACCAAACATTGATCACTCATACGGTTCTCCCAATATGCTTTACCTGTGAGCTAACAATGGAGGAACTAGGATTCAAAGATGAAACCTTCGATCTGCTAGAGGATCTCGAACTCAAGTAAAATTGCTACACTGTGAGAAATACCTACCCTAGCCTCACCTATGGATTTATGACCACACTAATAGCCTAGACTGACCACAAAAATCGTCACGAGCCATATGCTACCATATTCTTCCATCTTTTAGGTCAGAACTACTAGTTAACATTCAAATAATTTTGTGAGGCATTTCAATGATGTGGGTGGATTAGTTTATCCTCTACAATTTGACAATTATGTTTTCTAGAGAAAACTAATAGATGATGACATCCACGAAGCAATGAAGGCCAAGGCATAACACATTCATAATCCCATCTTCCTTTATGTCCATCATCTTGTTAACACATGGGGTTTTGTAAAAAAAGAAACCTCAAGGAGTATGTGGGAATTTGGACCTTTTCTTTCTATAGGAAATGGTAAATAACTAAAAAATAAATGCAGGGTACTTTATTCTAAGTAGGTTCTTTGATATCAAGAAAAAGTCGTTAGGAAACATCATGATTGGGGTTTGATCACCAACATCACCTGCAAAGTTGGTGTTGCTTTTATAAGCTTACAGGATGCACCTGGAAAGAATGTAATTGGAATACATTTTCCTATTTCTTCTGGTTTACTTGTTCATGTTACAATGATGATTCCAAATTCAGACAGTTCTTTGACGATGACCAATTCATTAAATTTCCTAACATGGAAATCATAACTTTGACAAACAAGGACAAATGGAATTTTGATATCTTTAGTTCTTATCAGGGTGAGGATGCACCCACTGCACTTGTTTATACACCACCACCTCCTTCCACCTATATGCAAATAGAGTATAGTTGGTCCATGCTTGATGTGCGACACCTATATGTCTATGTCCAACAGAGCTTTGATCAGTAGGACATCCATGTAGATCTGATGAGACATCACTATTATGTCATACATGACATGATTCATAGGATGGATATGTGCCATATTTTCTAGGGCAATTATGCCATGCCTCCACCATCACCACCTCCACCTCAGCCAGAGCCGACCCCTGCAGACATTCCTGATGAAGATAATCCTCTGCACCAGAATTTCCCAACTGGTCATGAGGGTGTTGGCCCTTCATCTTAATTATCCATGGCAAGTATTTGGATGATACCAGCTTGAGTTTGATTGATGTAGTGAGGACACAACAAATTTCAAGCTTAGGCGGATCAACCGACCAGTAATATAATTTTCATTTCCCTTTTATCATATTTTTCTTATTTCTTGTTTTAGTTATGTTCTTCTTATGGTAAATCAAGTATGATATGAATCATATCTTATGTAAGTTGATTGAAACCTTTCTATTATGAGATTATTGTCCTCTCATTGTTGAGAAATATCATTTGTAGAAATTGTAAAATGCATGCATTATCAAATGAAACTTCATGACCACCAACTTGTGTCTAATTTTGGGTTTATGATTTTTAGCCTAAACATTCATGTTTCACATCCTAGGTTGCTTAACACATGTAATGTTTTCAATTTTTGTGATTAAATCAACTTTACAACATCATATTGACCGCTAGACATCGACCTCTTCCATGATTAGCCGAAAGGTTGGTAGATCGATACTCGATTTAACTTTGTATCAACTTCTTTCTCTTCTTTTCCATATCATGACTTATTCAAGCAATAATCTATATATTTCTTGTACCATGCATGTCTAAACTCCATAGTTTGGGTTGGGAGTATCTGTCACGCCCTCCAAATTATGTAATTATCCATTCATCTATTTTATGACATATATTCTTAGTAGTTTTATTTCTATACTCTTGTTTTATTGTGTCGCTTGTTGTTTAGCTACCTTCTTGAGATGTTTGATATGAATATTGTTTGAGAGAATGACTCCAATGAGATCTAGAGTATAGGATAGTAACGAGACATAAGAGTGAGGAGTTTCTATAATAAAAGTCATACAATTTTCCCTTGATCTTTTGGTAATTATCTCGAGAGAGAGAACCCATTAGACAAAAATATGCCCAAATCTCAAGGGAAAGAAGGAACAAATGTCTTTTATGTCTGTTTGGAAAATGATTAAAGAACATATATAACATAGGAATGAAGGTTTACATGGTTGCGGTTGGTTTGATTGGTGAACCCCAATCCAAGTATCTTTTATCCTTGTTTCACGATTCATCTTTATTTCTTTCCTTTAGTTATCTCTAAACTAAGGTTTAATGCTCAGGTTATATTATTTCGTTCCTTAAATGGGACACCATCAAATTCACTTATTTTAATTAAACTAGACTAATCTAAGATTATTTCATTCGTATTCTATTATTCCCCTTATCCATGTATTCGATCGTGCACTACTTCAATAGACTCAATATTGAGTTGTGGATGACTCTTCTATCTAGGTATAAATTTAGTGTCAAATATCTTTGAGTGCACAATCGTGTTGACACTTTTGACGCACAAAAAAAGCAATCAAGGTCACACATGGAAAATGTGGTGGGCCAATTAATGTTTGTGGAGGGCTCCTAAGGGAGAAGATGTATAAAGAGTACAAAAATATTCATGGTCAAGCCAAGGGAAATAGAACCCTCTTAAGAAATGTAAGGATGAAAGGAAGGATAGGAAATACCAAATTTCTATAACAATGGACACTACCCGAGTAGAACTGGTTAGTATGAGAAACCAATGTTCTTCAACTTCCAAAGAAGAATATATCATGGCAACTAACGTAAATTTTCAAGAGAACCCAAACTGAAGTTGCATACTCTAAAACAAAAAAGTATTTTTTTCCTTAACTTTGAGTACTCTTCCATGTAGCATGTATTTGTGGACACTTATAAAAAGGATTTATGATATTAAATGGTTGAGATACATTATGCCTAGATAATGGATGCCTAGATCAATAATCATGGTCAACCTAAGGAAAGACAAAAAAAATCAATGGTTACTTAAGTATGTTCTTGTTTTTGAAGGCCTAGATGCATGAATCATGGATAAATGGACCACATGAAAACACTGGCATGATGTAAACCCATAAGTTTGGGATAACCAAGATTAGTTATCGATACTAAGTACTGGAAGATTTATAAGCATGAAAGCATGTACACATATATGTAATCATGCATGTACACAATGTACTAGTAAGTGTTCATACAAGTATGTAGGGTACACATGAGTTGTTATGCATGTATGAGAAACATAAGATATCAATTGTCATATAAGAAAATGTGTGCCACTCTATCTCTTCTAAAGAGTGATGTTCAAAAATATTATGGGTTATCCCAAATGAAGGGAAGGACATTAGGGAGGAACTATAAGCTAAAGCATGTGGGGATAAAATATATGGCTAGAGAGCCTAACCTCCTAATGGTTAGAAAAATAAGATAGCATTCTACACTAGATTATTACTATAAAGATGCATTAAACCATTTTCTTCATTTGTTTATTTCTAGGGTAACTTTAGATATTCTAGAAGGACCTAAACAAAAGAGGTGACATGCAATATGTTCTGATCGTAAATCTATAATATATGATGCATGCACGCCATTACATCGAACTAGTCAATAAATGTTTTTTTAATATTTGAAAAGTGTCCACAACATGTATATCCATGTGATGATTTGATAGATCAAATTTTAAGATAAATTGTATATGAAAAATTTAATACAATAAAAGAATTTATGCAACTGTACATGTAAACTTAGGGCTTCCATG
Source organism: Alisma plantago-aquatica (assembly GCA_963693085.1). Lineage (NCBI taxonomy): Eukaryota > Viridiplantae > Streptophyta > Magnoliopsida > Alismatales > Alismataceae > Alisma > Alisma plantago-aquatica. Next base: position 808,478,730 of record OY856413.1, on the reverse strand, counting down.
TAAAGGATGAGTGATGTGACATAAAATTTTGACAATATTAAAGACCCTTACTTCAAATAAAGCATAAATTATGTTTATGACTTATTAGATAACCCTGTGTAGGGTAGAGATGTAATTCAACCCTAGGACTAAGTAGGGAACACATAGGTGTATATGATACCTGATGGATCAAGAGAAAACCACACCCTAAGTACCTACATCCCTAGAGACCCTATGGGAATTACTAAAGGTGAATCATACATAAGCAACAAATGATAAGTGAAATGAGTTACAAAATAATGTTTTGCATATGTCAAAAAAATGTTGAATTATAATCTGTATACATGTCTTTTAATCATATTGAAGTGAATAGTCCCTTGAATCTAGTATGACATAGTCAGAGTAAAATGAGATAAAAAAACCTCACCCTCGATATAAATCCTAAAAAAGGAGGAACCATAATGAATGCACATAGATCCTAGTTTTAGTTGGAATCTTATCTTAGTTTTACATTCATATTCCTCATTTTACTTTAGAATTAACTTCCATTTAGTTTTCATTTGTTTCATATTAATTTGTAAGGTTTTGATTTAATTCTTTGGTTTTAATGGCAAGTTTGAGCTTCATTCTCTATACACCACGTAGGAGTCTTAGTCCAACTGATAGATCAACAGACTGGACAAAATTTTGAAATTGGATATACTTTTCATCTACCCCTTCATCAGTTGATGCTTTCAATATTTTATGATTTTATTGGTCAAATGCCTCATCAATATAGGCCCGTTGACCTACGCCAAGTGTCTGTTGGAGTGGGTTTCTTTCTAGTTGTATTTTCATCGGTTCCCATCATCTAACACTTACATCGATTGTCAACCAATGGCAACCCCACTGACCAAGAGTCGATGAAAGTACTTCTTACTAACCAATGACCTTATATCTTCCCATCACTTGACTATTTATGGAACTTCAATGGATATCAACTGATGAAACCCCACTCACTAAATTCTGATGCACATGCAAACTCTATATATTGATGAAACACATACTCCATCCACAGAAGAAAACATAGACTATCCAACATTGGAAATGCAGACTCCATCACTGATGGAATTACAAACTTCACCCACCAATGAGTATAAAACATCACACCTACCCATGGAAATCATCAACGAACAACCAATGAAGGATATGTATCTCATCTACCAATGAGATTTTTGGGAGCTTGACAACCAATGAACCTCGTGAAAAGATAAGAAATCTAAACAGAACAAGACCTTTTCTCTTCCTCACATAACTACCCTTTTGCATTCATGGTGGCTAACAATTCCACTATAGATGGTTGGGAGCATTCTGAACCCTAGAATCCATCAATAAATACAATATATAACCACTATAAACTGTTGGATCCAATCTCAATGTTGTTATTATGGTGATTTCCATTTTGAGCATCCATCTCCAACTTCCATCAACCATTTTAGTTTGTTTATGACCATATCAACTAATGAGCACCTACTCAATCACCATCCATCTACTTTGTCATCACTGTGACTGGTCCAAACCACAAAGAAGGAGACCGAAGACTTCTATATCACTATCTAACAAATGATAAATGGAGTTCTTGGTGCTTGTTTGATGCCTTCATCTCCATGTTTGAATAAACACTTACCGACACCACTGTTGCATATACATATTATACCAAGATTATGGATTTCTCGCTCTTTAACCTTATTGAACACTTTGTTACTTCTATGAGGAAGTAATCCTCTTTTTAGGGTATGGTGAGTATCCATGCTTCCAAATTTTGCACTTTTTTACTATTGATTGTACCAGTATGCACATCACTTATTATGGACCAAACACTTTATGCTTTGAAATCTTATTTACACAACTTTTTTGCATATTCATCAGATTTTAGATGTATATAACTTTAAACCTAAGATTTTGGATGTTGTATGGTTCATCGTAAACCCTTGATAAAAACCAATTGGATAGGTGTTTTTGGAGGTGATAGATATGATATAGGAAACACAACAATGAGCTTGAGTGTAATATCTATCAAACTAAATCAGTAATTACAAAAGAGGGATTTTTCCGACATCAAGATATGTATGTTCATGTTTTTTATGATGCAATGGAAGAGAAAAGTGATTGGTAGTTGTGGTGAAACCCATCCACCCTAGGATTTTGACATATTAATACATAATACCTTCATATAGAATTTCATTATACTTCTCTTTATCAAACAAATCAAACTCTTGCGTTAACTAGTAGTTCTTCCTTGTTTATGTTGATAAGAAAATTACTAAATATGTTGTCCTTTGGGTTCGATCTTGGAATATACTAAAATAACATCTGTTCACTTGCAGGTGATATCGTCTTACATCTTGTTAAGGTAATAACCAGGGCTTACATCAATTGGAGATTGGTTGAGCAATTAAATCTTGCATCAAATTTTAGTGTCGTTTCAAGGATCAATAGAATTTTTTGATCAATTTAACCAACTTGGATTAGTAAGAACATTTTTTTAAAATTGGTAATATATCAAATCTTATTCAATTCAATTTCATTTTAGTCATCATACTTTTGGTTTCACACCTTTTTCAAGTAACATATTTTGTGTATAAGATGTTCGTGTAGCATCAACCTGAGTCTCATACATTGACCTTAAGATCGAGAAAACCTACCAAAGACTTATTCATGAACACACAACCAAGATGGAAGAACAGATGATCAATCATAGAGTGGAGCAACATTCACAACACAATGGGACATACTATTGGTGCAAGCTAGAGTCATGTGTAGGAAGAGATACACGTACCTAAAGAAGCAAAACGATAGGGAGAGAAATGAAAGTTTTCTATTCCTGAACTACAGATGTTCACCACCCATTTGTCCCACCTTTCATTGAAGAACAAAATTTTGAATTTAAGACATATTGTGTGATGATGACACAAAAGAAAAGCTATGCAAGACTAGAACCTAGGTGAAAATGTGCTTCAGAAAGTAAAATAATGCAATGAATAATGATATAGGACCATGCTTGGAATATTGTTGTTTCTAACCTCAAGTTGTTTTTGTATATATGACAACCTAATCAAACGTTAATTATACCATAAAATAATTCTTTATAAGGTGGGATGTTAGCCCCAATAGGTCTTATGTAACCCCTTCAAAGTTTGGTAGTGTAGTATGAACAAGAAATGTGTGTTATATTGTGACAAAGTGAGTTTTTATAATATTTTCTCTCTAATAAAAGTTTTCTTATCAAATTTGATGACTAAAATACCCATATACACTTTCCTCACTCAATTGGACAAATATGTGTCACAAATTGCAAAAATATGCGAACCCTAGTATGCTATTACAATAATATATATGTGTTAATGTATTTAGTAAATGAACATATCAAAAAGTCGATTTTGGATCTCAAATTTATACCATAGTCACATATTAACATCTTTAAGATACTCCTAGAATTTTGTTACAATTGGGTCAATCGATTGGGAGATATGACCAATTGAAATTGGTACATATTCCACTCATTTTTGGATCTAGGACCTTAGTTATCAATTAAATGGACAGATTAATGTGTCATACAGCCCATTAAGCTCTTGGGCACGGACCTAGTTTCAGGCTGAGAATTTCAGATCCCCCCAATCGAGCTCCTCATCATCCCCCGCTCCCTTCTGACCTGACCCTCACATTCGTCAAGACCCCACGCATCTCCCCGTCACAACCACGAGATCCCAGATCACCTCCCACTCCAAAAAGGCCTCAGCTTCGGCGACCTTGCCTGCCCACAAGGCAGCTACAAGCTACGCATGGCCTTAAACCCTGTTCTAACCCTCTCTGGCTTTGGGAAGAGCTATCGAACCTACCTCAGCTCCTTCCCACTCGCGAGCAGCACCAAGGGGCGAGCTTGATCTCGTCGGAGTCCCTCCTTCCCTGCTAGAGCAAGCAGCAAACCAGCGGGATCAAGCCAGGAGCGTCCGATTAGTGTAGATCAACCCAGGAACACCAGATCAGTGTAGATCAATCTGAGCCATTGATCCAATCGGATCCGGCCATTGATCGAGGTGATTCCTTTCTTTTTATTTAGTTATTCTTTTTATTACACAAGAAAATACATTACCTTAGAAAAATCATAAAAGTTACTAGGAATATCGGATGGTAGCAAACCTATATACCATTTTGATCAGAAAAATACCCTCTATCCAAATAAAATGATATCAAGACGTAGATTCGTATCCTCTTTCAGAAATAGTTGCCTAAAGCCTTAATGATATCCTTAATTATAATTAATTATTGATAATAGTTTTCCTTGATGATATCTGACCTTCCAAAATGTTTTTAACCTTAGATGTAACCTTGTTTCCAATATAACTCGAAACACTAATTTAAGTAGATAAATGATGAAATGATTAGAAGAAACCCTAAATTTAATTTTCTCTCTCTACATGTAATTGGATATACATCTTTTTATCTAATCTAGTATTATTAGATGATGTTTGGTGACCAGGATTGGTCCTAAACCCTTGAACGAACCCTGATGTCATGAATGACTAATATGTTTAGGGTTACTTTCCCCTTTTATTCCAACTATCTTAGAAACCCTAGTTTTTGGAAATCTTCTAATTGATTAATTAAATACTATCTTTTAACAAACTAATTAATGATGGATTAGATCTGATAATATCTCTAAACTCAATTAAAATATGGGAAATCCCTGATCTAAATTACATAACATAAAAGGAATAATAACTAAGGACATATCTTAGTTTTGGTCACATGGACCAATAGTAATGTTGTACCTTTATTTCCTTGCAGGGTGACTTATTTCTTGTTGATTCTAAATTCTTGGATATCTGATCTAAACAAGCATGTACGTGGTCTTATAAGTATAAGACTAGATTTTTGGTTGCCTATGATACGTAATACCTTGAATGCTCATATTTGAATATGATTGCTTGGTTGACTAGTATGAGTTATACTTCGCCAAACCTAATAGAACATAAATGGTTATCATGGGTTGTAGCTACTAGAGCACATAGCCTAGTGTGGATGTATGTTGCCTAACATGGATGTATGATTCCTTGGCCCATGTTAGATGTATGATGATATTCTATTTCCCACACTATATGTAAGGCAAGTGCAATAGGTGTAGTACAACCGCATCAAAATGAATGTAATAAAAGGGTGTTTACTTGATTTTCACCTTAAGAAATGGTTTTATCTCTCTTTCCTTCTTTTTCAAATATTTTCCTTTAAGCAACCTTATTAGTATAACCTTTACCACGTACCAACTTTGTTGATGTTTCTGTTTCTCGTATTTTCTAGGTAGAAGGAACAATTGACAACAAAGTGAAATACATGCTCAAAGTACCTGAAGGCATAAAATAATAAACATGGAGGATATATTAGATAGATCTATTCCACTTCTCTTATTTCTTGCTAGATGTTAGTTTATTTCTTTTCCTTGTTGATGTTGAGGATGATTGAGATCCTATGTAATAAAGTTAACTTTCTCTAGAATAATATTTTCTCTCCATATGTAATGACTTTATTTTATCTATATGAATGAATGTTTGTGTGGCATTATATGATGATGTGGACTAGATCTTGGCTAAATCTCTATTTTTATTTGACTACCTTAATCTCATGTATTTTCCCTTTTGACATTTATAAATATGAGTGCACACATATCTATGAATGTCACTATGGAAAGTATATAGAAATTAGGGGACGTCACAGTTGGTATCAGAGCCAATGTTCACACATCAAGTCACATGAGCTTCATTCACCCTATTTTGAGTCTAGGGTAGTCCTTGAGTTAGGGATGTGAAGGGTGGAGGTGTCTAGGATAGCATCTTCCATGGGTCTGACTAAAGTCTCCCAGCCACTTAGCTTGGTAATCACGAGGCTACCTTTATGGTAGTATAAGTCTACCTGGACAATACCATAAGCATCTCCTATTCTTGGGCTTACCTTAATTTAGGAACCTTATCATCTATAGATTTTACCTCTCACCCCTTCTATAGGAAAAATTTCCTTCTCATCTATGTTTTAAAATAAATTTTTCCACTTACCTCTGTTATAAGGTTAGGAAGGAGTCTCTCTATTTAGAAAGTCCTAAGGATCGACTGATAACGATTTTAGGATATCCTCCATAAATCACAACATTAAGAACATTAATAATTGATAAAGGAGAATAATGAAATAACATGTGATAATAATAATGATAATGACGAGAATAATTGTTGAAGTAATAAATCTAATACATTCAAATTAATTTTAGGATGCCTCCTAAAACTCGCAACTCTAAGGCCTCAGAATAATCATCCTCTAAGAAGAGAAAAGAGCCTGAAACCTCTAAAGTACCTGATCCTGAAACTATGGCCAAAGAAAGGTGGGAGGAACAAAAGAAAATCCCACTAGACTTCATGGAGACCCTTGCCACAAAAGGAACCCCTGAACCTAGATCCTCTAGGAAAAAGGAGGTGACAGTGATACTCTTCATTAAGCTCAACCCTGACTCCTTTTGGGGGGAAGATCAGCCTGAGGTCATGGACAAGGCTGAGGCGTGGATCCTTTCCATAGAAAATGCCTTTCGTACCCTAGCAGTACCCGAGGAAAAGAAGGTCAAATTCACCACCCATTTTCTTAAGGGAGGGGCGAAGATCTAGTGAGAGAACTATGGTGGGAATCGGGGAGAGGAAGTAGACAACTTGGGGTGGGAAGCCTTCAAGACCCTCTTCACCGACCGTTTCATGCCCATAACTGAGAGGAAGAGGAAAGAGAAGATGTACATGGAGCTTAGGCAGGACAATCTCTTAGTGGCCAATTATACCCGGAAGTTTAGGCTTCTGGAATGCTATGCCCCTATCCGGACTGAGGACCGCCTCACTGAGCATTATGTAGACTGTCTCTCCACACACCTGAAAACCCTGGTTATAGCCTCCCATCCCAGAAGTATAGATGAAGCCCTAGACATGGCCCTTAAGCAGGAAAGGGAGTAGGGATTGCATAAGCCTTCTAGCATGGGATATCTAGGGTTGACCACCACTGAGGAAGAGAAGTTCAATAAGTTCCACCCCGGCCATAATAAAGGATCAGGGAAAGGAGGAGGTTCAGGGAAGAAAGGATAGAAAAATAGCAAGCTGATGGATTATCACAACAAATGCAAGACTTGTGGACGAGGACATGATGGACCTTGTCGCTACACCAAGCCGGTCTGCTACAACTGCAAGAAAGAGGGACATTTCTTTTCCAAGTGTCCTAATGCGTCTATCCTTGGCAAACCTCCAGCGGGTGCTCCACCCCCTCAAGGACACCGCAATGCTAGGGTGTTCACAGTAACAACAGAAGAGGCTAGGGCAAATCCGAACCTGCTTGTTGAAGGTAACCTTAAATCGTTTTCATATATCTAATATCTTATTCAATGCCTTCGGATATTTAAAGTATAATTATATTGTGTAGGCATTGTTTTCTTGAACGGACATCCTGTTAAACCATTATTTGACTCTGGATCCACAAATACTTTTATCTCTCGAAATCTGGCCTCAATGTTGCACTTACATATAAGGGACTTGGGATACATTCTGGATGTGTCAACTCCTAGTGGCAAAATATTCACTACATTGCAGAAAATCGATGTCCTCCCTCTAAAATTTGAAAATCATGACATGCCCTTTGAATTCATTCTCTTAACCATGGAAGACTTTGATGTTATTCTTGGCATGGATTGGCTACACACATATCATGCTCACATTGACTATAGAAACAAGATGGTAGTTCTCGCTCAACCTCATTCCTCTCCTGTAGTGATCCCTCGGGGAAGCAGATTCTGTAATAATATAATAATTTCCTCTCTTAAAGCTAAAAAGCTCATGTCTAAAGGATGTAAAGTCTTCCTCACATTCGTCTCAGAGATCAGTCCTGACAACGGGCCTGTAGAAAGACTGGAGGTGGTACGTGATTTCCTTGATGTATTTGGGACAAGCTACCAAACCTACCTCAGCTCCTTCCCACTCGCGAGCAACACCAAGGGGCGAGCTTGATCTCGCCGAAGTCCCTCCTTCCCTGCTAGAGCAAGCAGCAAACCAGCGGGATCAAGCCAGGAGCGTCTGATCAATGTAGTTCAACCCAGGATCGCCAGATCGGTGTAGATCAATCTGAGTTGTTGATCCAGTCAGATCCGGCCATTGATCGAGGTTATTCCTTTCTTTTTATTTAGTTATTCTTTTTATTACTCAAGAAAATACATTACCTTAGAAAAATCAAAAAAGATGCTAGGAATATCATATGGTAGCGAACCTATATATCATTTTGATCAGAAAAATACCCTCTATCCAAATAAAATGATATCAGGACCTAGATCCATCTCCTATTTCAAAAATAGTTGCCTAAAGCCTTAATGACCTCCTTAATTATAATTAATTATTGATAATAGTTTTCCTTGATGATATCTGACCTTCCAAAATGTTTTTAACCTTAGATGTAACCCTATTTCCAATATAACTCGAAACACTAATTTAAGTAGATAAATGATGAAATGATTAGAAGAAACCCTAAATTTAATTTTCTCTCTCTACATGTAATTGGATATACATCTTTTTATCTAATCTAGTATTATTAGATGATGTTTGGTGACCAGGATTGGTCCTAAACCCTTGAACGAACCCTGATGTCATGAATGATTAATATGTTTAGGGTTACTTTCCCCTTTTATTCCAACTATCTTAGAAACCCTAGTTTTTGGAAATGTTCTAATTGATTAATTAAATACTATCTTTTAAGCAAACTAATTAATGATGGATTAGACCTGAAAATATCTCTAAACTCAATTAAAATATGGTAAATCCCTGATCTGAATTAGATAACATAAAAGGAATAATAACTAAGGACATATCTTAGTCTTGGTCACATGGACCAATAGTAATGTTGTACTTTGCTTTCCTTGTAGGGTGACTTATTTCTTGTTGATTCTAAATTCTTGGATATCTGATCTAAACAAGCAGGTACGTGGTCTTATAAGTATAAGACTAGATTTCTGGTTGCCTATGATACGTAATATCTTGAATGCTCATATTTGAATATGATTGCTTGGTTGACTAGTATGAGTTATACTTCGCCAAACCTAATAGAACATAAATGGTTATGATGGGTTGTAGCTACTAGAGCACATAGCCTAGTGTGGATGTATGTTGCCTAACATGGATGTATGATTCCTTGGCCCATGTTAGATGTATGATGATATTCTATTGCCCACACTAGATGTAAGGAAAGTGCAATAGGTGTAGTACAACCGCATCAAAATGAATGTAATAAAAGGGTGTTTACTTGATTTTCACCTTAAGAAATGGTTTTATCTCTCTTTCCTTCTTTTTCAAATATTTTCCTTTAAGCAATCTTATTAGTATAACCTTTACCACATACCAACTTTGTTGATGTTTCTCTTTCTCATATTTTCTAGGTACACGGAACAATTGACAACAAAGTGAAATGCATGCTCAAAGTACCTGAAGGCATAAAATAATAAACATGGAGGATATATTAGTTAGATCTATTCCACTTCTCTTATTTCTTTCTATATGTTTGTTTATTTCTTTTCCTAGTTGATGTTGAGGATGATTGAGATCCTATGTAATAAAGTTAACTGTCTCTAGAACAATATTTTCTCTCCATATGTAATGACTTTATTTTATCTATATGAATGAATGTTCGTGTGGCATTATATGATGATGTGGACTAGATCTTGGCTAAATCTCTATTTCTAGTTGACTACCTTAATCTCTTATATTTTCCCGTTTGACATCTATAGATATGAGTGCATGCATATCTATGAATGTCACTATGGAAAGTATATAGAAATTGGGGGACGTCACATATATGATCTTATGGAAATAGCATCGATGGTAATGAGACTAGTCCACTCCATACATATGTACTTGAACACATTTCAGTGCATAGGATCTCATCAAGATATGTGATGTTATTCAAAGACTGAATTAAAAACCTTATGTTCCCTAGAAAGATGAAGAACTAGATTTTGTACAAATATTGTTTCCTCTTATTAAGTGCCAAAAGTGGATAATCCACATACTAAGATGTCACAAGCCTTAGTAAAGAAGAGACTTTGTTTTTGTAAAATTATTTCTCCATTATATAGATGGCCCTAATTTAGGATACTCTTCAGTAGGTGAGATGTTTCCTTTTAAGGAGTAAGGCCCTTACGATGATAAAGACCCTAAATTTCCTGAGATAGACTTGATGTACTAATAGAGTATTGTATGCTATTTGTATTTGGCTAAACCCAAGACCTTGGAAATATGAATGAAGCATGGTCATTAGAAGAAACTCTTATGTAATGACTCATGTATAAAATAGAAGATGTTTGTTATGAAAAATATTATACCCAAAGAAATCAAGTCAAGTAATGAATGAGATGGACTTCACCTGAAATGTTTGGAAACTATGAGACTCAACCACAAGATCTAGTGAGGTAACTTTGTTTTTTAGGGATGATTAAGCTAGAACTTTTAGATATACCAATAAATGCACTCTTCCAAGTATGACAGAAGAATTATGTGAAAGCATCACTTTGGCTAGCCTTGTGTATGTATAATAATTTATTGGATAAATTTTATGTCATGTATGGAATAATGTAGAACTTAGCACTTGTAATGAAAATAGCATCTTCCATCCACCTTGAAAATGCCTTGATTCATTTAAGAGGGGAGTATTCATGGCATGGTATTTTTGCTCGTTATATCAGAAGTTTCAATTGAAAAATATTATTTTATATTTTGAAATTTTAGTAAACAATGTATGTCATATATTTTCTTCAAAAACCTCAGGACAAGATTTGAGAATTTACAAATCTACTATGTAATGTGAATCAATTGTGAATATATGATTTATAATATTAACTTGTGGATCCAATGACAAATCTAGAAAAAGATAGGACTTCAAGATATGGATTTTATAGCATGATTTTATTTAATAGATGGATAACTTGTAGTATAATAAAAATCATTGAACTTATTCATTTGATAACATCTTTTTATTAATGAAAGATGAGTTTATAAGGAATGGAATATCAAAATTGCAATGGAAATGGACCTTTCTAGAGAACTATGAGAATATAGAAGAAAAATACCTTTTACTTATTTAAAATTATACATTTTGAATGTATTTTACATATTTTGTTTTTAATTTATAACAAACTATAGCGGACCTGATCCCATCTTCCCCCTTGAGGTGTCACACAACTCACAAGACATTAGACCAAGCATTAATGACCCCTAGATTGCCTCACATGTCACGCTTGGGAAAGGAAATACCGACCCCTCTCCCCCTCTCTCCTGACCACTTTCTATCTCTCTCTCTATGATTTTTGAAATTTTAGAAGTATCTCTCAATCACATTTAGGAGATCATAATCTATCTAGGAACTCTAGCCAAGAGAACCTCATGTGGATAATAGGAGGTCAGATTCATTGCTGATATCCTAAATCTCATCTAGGTTATGGCATTTCATTTATTAGAGTGTGATTGTTTGTGCCAAAATTAAGAAAAAAATAAGTAAAGACCACCTAAAAATTGAGTCTTAGTAGTAATATCATTAAGTCGAGGATCTTGAACCCAAGATCCTCATATCACTACATCACTTAGGTGTAAAATAGGGTAGGGGGAAGGGAGAAGGAGGAGATACTAGACAAAATATCAACAAATACAATTGATGTTAGTAATATCAAAATAATATTAGTTATCATCAACTGTGGGTGCTTATATCCTTACACCACTGGGGGTTAGTAGAAAGGGAAGGGAGATAGTAGATCACAATGTGCATGATCCACATTCTTACCTTGCTTGATCATTATGTATGTTAAAGGATGTTATTTTCTCTCACATGGTGGTCATCTTACACTATCCAAATGATGCAATCTTAGATCTCTAAGTTGTTTCCTCTCACAAGATTGACATAGGGAAACATAACTTTATCATCCCTCTTTATTAAAATTTTAGCCTATTCCAAATGATAACAAAACCATATAGCCCAAGCCAACCCCTATTAATCTTAGAAGGGGGGCTATATTAATAGTTTATTGGGGGGTTTCTAGGATGTTGCTCTAGTTTGGAGTTTTTCCCTAGTTTGTACGGTCATTGGGAACAACAAAGGCAGTAAGTGTCCTTCTAGAGTCTTTAGAATGTGGTCCTAGTAAAACCATCAAGACAATAAATGTAGGAGGGCATGTGTCAAATGTGTACCTTAAATTATATATTCTTCCAAGGTGTTTCATGAATGGCTTATTGTTGATGAGTTAGCATAAATGATTAAGAAAAAGAGGGTGTGTGTTTTATGCCACACCCATCTTCTAGGGTCTTTTGAGGCATTTCATGGAAGACATGAAGTTGATTGGCCAACATGTGAGTGCAAGTAAAGGGCACATGTGTCTAATCTGTACCACACCTTCTAGATTCTTTCTAGCATATCTTTTATGCACTTTGGTGGGTGCAAGACAGGCGGGAAAGATAGTATGTCAATCGAATAGGAACCCTTCATTCCAAGGATTTGTTTGAATTGATCTAATTAAGCCTAGGCCTGATTTAACAAGTGATTTATTGTATAGAGCATTATTGAGGATGTAATTATACATATAGGGACAAATATATGGGGCTATCTCAGGTTGGGTCCTTAGAGACAACATAAATCAATGGATTGCAAATTGAAGTGTTCATTAACGTAAACCATGATGTAGAATGATTAAAATTGAAAATAGTCTAGATAGTTTGATATACTCTAACTGTATAAGTTGGACCTTTGGAACTTTTTCCAAGATAATATATAACCCTAATATGTTATTGGTGCATTAGATGGATCCTTCTTGTTTTATGTCATGATTCATATTTAATGTACCCAATTCTTAGCTCTTTTGTTATATGGTCGTCCTTAAAGTGCAACTAAAAATATGTTTATACAATGTAATACAAGTAATATATAAAGGTGTCGTGAACTGAGTACCCATGATGGACCTAATTTTTTATGTTGGTTTCATCCTAATAACCGCCTGTTATTATACTCACACCAAATAATCCATGGAGGAATCTTATTCAAACTGACTAGTCCTATGATCTGCTACAGTGGGCTAAGGGACTTCAGTATAATAAAATAGTAGTTTTGGATGATACATTGTAAAACACCAATTTATTAATAATAAAATTCATAATCAAGTTGTGTAATATTACTTATACAATGTTTTTACATTATGTTACATATATAGATTCTAATACTATGAGATGCCTTGAAGATATTTTCTAATTGATGTAAAAATGGCCAGTTTAATAAATACAATAAATCATGCATACATAGTTTCCTTTACAAAATATTTATGTATCATTGGGACTTTGGTCTCATTCTCATGGTATATATCCTTTTAGGTTCTCAATAACTTTTCAAGGTGTTTTCTAGTGAGGAGTCTTCTTCTCCCAGGGAACAATGACATGAAGGTAGGAATCTTTTGTTTGATGGTGTTGTATAATCATCTTTGTAAACATGGGTCCCAGGGATGGTGTTTCAACTGACAATTTATTCATGACCCAATTTTTTGTATTTCTTCCATCATATGTATATGTTTTAGATAATGAACAACATTATATATTGTATAACAGGTTATGAATTGGATCACATGATAAATGACGAATTGTTAACTACAATTATATGAAAGTGATGGGCCTCACTCTATGTTTGCGTATGTGAAACTTATTGGACATTTTAGTTGATGTAAATCCATGTAGTATTTGTTGGATGAGAATGTTGTATCTAAGATCAATTTAGGTTTTGTATTTTCTTTTCTTCATGATGTGACCATACAACTTTAGGACATAACTATGCATTGATCATGTGGTTAGGTGCCACACTCCAACCCCATGAGGAGGTGGGAGGTGTGGGACTCCTCTACACATTAGTGATATGGGCTTTGAATTCCTTTTGTATCCACAAGCTAGAATTATATATTATATTTGATAGGTTCTAAACAAGAAACATTAGAAAGAAAATAAAAGGAGGAGGGAGGATTAAGAAGAAAGAGGGGTCTGACTAAATGGGTATTTGTTGAAAATGATGAGAGATTTCTTATAAATGAGGGTAAAGAAGAAGGAAGGATACATGGTGACAACATATTATAGAAAAAAATACTTGTGACATTTTCATGACTTTGTGTTGTCCTTGATCTATGGTTTAAAATTAAATAATGGTATATGATGGTGCTTGGTTTAGACCACACATAGGGTTTAATAACGCTTGGGTTGGAGTAATTGTGACGTCCCCGGAATTTTCTAAAACTTAATCTGATGTGTGACGTCCAAATTGAAACCTCACCTCAGCGAGAATCCCAATTTAAACACCTGACACTAATTTAAGAAGAAGAAAATCAAAGGAAGTTAGAAGGAAACAATCAATAGCACATGCACATGAACAATAATAAAACCACAACACATATTCACCATTCAACATATAATTACAACACGAATTGTTACAATAGTTGATATTACATATTGAACATCAAACTTATACATATACATGTACTACCACTAAACTACATGATCTTAAGACAACAAGTCCACCTGTACATTAGCTCGCCATACAACTCACAACTATCTTGGATCTGATATGATCACATGTCCACATACCTAAAACAATAGATTACATGTGGTACACATCAACACAATATTCAAGAATATTGTACTGAGTATGCCTACATTTCTTTTATATACCTCTCATCCTATCTTGGCAATAAGATAAAATTAATACTTGGGAGTAGCAGAAGAATATAAGAAAAGTGTATACTTGCACATAGATATTCATTAGTAAAAGAGAACACATATTTTAAGCACATTTCCATCATATATCTCGTACATTTGCCCCTAGGTCTTTGATGTTTTTAGGCCTTATGATCTACCCCCTAGGAGTTTGTGATCACTCTAATGCGCTGTACTACCAAAGAGTTTAGTGTTATCATATGATGGATCAGATATTTTATATTTCATGTGTTCATAGAAATAAGTATGGAAAATCATGCAACATATCATACAAGAATAATCATTTCATCCAATATCATATGTCAAGTATTTTACTACGCATATAATACAAGCATATTGAATAATAAGCCAAGTAAGAGGTAATGGCATACCTTGATCAAGATATGTCGTAATCATCATATTCCTCAAGTCATCTATATCTCTTGTTAAACCTGACAAGATCATGTACTATCATCAGATTCTCATTATCATAACCCTAGTATGTCCATTTTACGGTTTAGCTTAGTCTTATGATATTCTCTTCTTTATTATAGATCTTCTCATCTTTACTTGTATTATTCTCTTATAACTATCTTACTGATGTTATCTTCCAAATTAGGATATGTAATCTGAATATCAGGTTCCATATCATTATTTATACGTATTAACCCTAAGTTACATGTATTACTCAAATTAGGGTTTCATCACATGCATTAAGGGCAATCTTCATATAACATGAATTTCATGTATAAAGCTGATCTCACATTTACATATTATCTTCCAGTTACCGATATGAGGGTGTTGTACAAATTTCATCATTTATTGAGCATCTATGTATTAGTTGCATATTAATTAGGGTTATTAGCCCTAATTAGCCATATAAAGAAAATTACATGATTTTTTGCATCGACATCATAATCACTAACTTTATATAGATTATAAACATGATTTAGGAGTTACTGAGATTTTATCATAATTTTAGGCCATGGCTTGATATTTATTACTCATGAGACAAGTATAAAATATCTTACATGATATCAGTGAGATTAATGCTTCAAAATCCTAATATTATGCTTCCATCTTGTTCTACGCATTTTTCTAAACATTTTGGTACTTTACTTGTATTTTTGTGACATTCGTACTAATTTCTATGGATTATTGAAGTTCTGAGCATTTTGTGAGACAATTACCTTTTTCGACCAATCGTGTGATGCCATGTGGCCTGATGGGGGCACGACTCTCCTTTCCTTGGATGGCCACCCGATCCGGATCTAGGGTGGGATCTGCAAATCTCAAGATTCGCCAACTCGGTCTGCTCCTCCCCCCCTTTCGTTCCTCTCGCGAGCCTCGGAAGCATAATATTAGGCTTTTGAAGCATTAATCTCAGTGATATCATGTAATATGTGTTATGCTTGTTTCATGAGTAATAAATACCAAGCCATGGCCTAACATTATGATAAAATCTCAGTAACTCCTAAATCATGTTTATAATCTATATAAGGTCAGTGATTATGATGTTGATGCACAAAATCATGTAATTTGCTTTATATGGCTAATTAGGGCTAATAACTCTAATTAATATGCAACTAATACATAGATGCTCAAAAAATGATGAAATTCACATAACACCCTCATATCAGTAACTGGAAGATAATATGTAAATATGAGATCAACTTTATACATGAAATTCATGTTATATGAAGATTTCCCTTAATACATGTGATGAAACCCTAATTTGAGTAATACATGTAACTTAGGGTTAATATGTATAAATAATGATATGGAACCTGATATTCAAATTATGTATCCTAATTTGGAAGATAACATCAGTAAGATAGTTACAAGACAATAATACAAGTAAAGATGAGAAGATCTATAATAAAGAAGAGAATATCATAATACTAAGCTAAACCCTAAAATGGACATACTAGGGTTATGATGATGAGAATTTGATGATAGTACATGATCTTGTCTTAATAAAGTTTAATAAGAGATATAGATGACTTGAGGATTATGATGACTAGGCATATCTTGATCAAGGTATTCCATTACCTCTTACTTGGCTTATTATACAATATGCTTGTGTTATATGTGTAGTAAAATACTTGGCATATGATATTGGATGAAATGATTTTTCTTGTATGATATATTGCATGATTTTCCATACTTATTGCTATGAACATATGAAACATAAAATATTCGATCCATCATATGATAGCACTAAACTCTTTGGTAGTACAGTGCATTAGAGTGATCACAAACTCCTAGGGGGTAGATCGCATGTACAATGATCACAAACTCCTCTGGGGTAGATCATAAGGCCTAAAAACATCAAAGACCTAGGGGCAAATATACGAGATATATGATGGAAATGTGCTTAAAATATGTGTTCTCTTTTACTAATGAATATCTTTATGCAAGTATACGCTTTTCTTATATTCTTCTGCTACTACCAAGTATTAGTTTTATCTTATTGCCAAGATATGATGAGAGGTATATAAAGGACTTGTAGGCGTACTCAGTACAATATTCTTGAATATTGTGTTGACGTATACCACATGTAATCTTTTTTTTAGGTATGTGGACATGTGATCATATCAGATCGAAGATAGTTGTGAGTTGTGTGGCGAGCTGATGTACAAGTGGACTTGTTGTCTTAAGATCCTATAGTTTAGTGGTAGTACATGTATATGTATAATTTTGTTGTTCAATATGTAATATCAAATGTTGTAAGAATTCATGCTGTAATTATATGTTGAATGGTTAACATGTGTTGTGGTTTTATTATTGTTCATGTGCATGTGCTACTGATTGTTTCCTTCTGACTTCCTCTGGTTTTCTTCTTCTTAACCTAGTGTGGGGTGTTTGAATTGGGATTCTCGCTGAGGTGAGGTTTCAATTTGGACATCACACATCAGATTAAGTTTTAGAAAATCAGGGGACATCACAATAATTGATATAGATCTATGTTCCAATCTGAGTATTTGATACCAAACAACATGGAATGAATTCTCTTAAAGCTCTTCAATACTCAATCACTTTCATTGACTCATACCCTCCAACTTATATATAATTAGATGAATAAAACCATAACTTTAGCAAGGCATGACTAATCAATTACTCAACAACAAAATTTAACTCGAATACACTTTCAAGTGTCTCCAAGAGAATGAGTAAATGTCCTTGCAATATTAGCTTGGTACTAAACTAGAAAAATCAACTAAAATGAAAAAAAACTCAAATATAGGGTGATTGACTGATGCGATGATTTTGAGTCGCATTTAGAGACCTATTTCATATGTGTTTTGTGCTTTAATTACTCATTTTTATGGATATTATTGCATAATTCACTTTATTTGGTCTTTGCCATCATTTTATATCAAATTCCCTTTGTTTTACTATTTTGAGCATTATTTATCATCTTATTATAGATTGTGTGGATTTACTTGGTCTTGTTGTGAAATTTCAGGAAAAACAAGTATCTGCTTCCGTCGATACCATTGACGGAAGTCGATACCATCGACCAAGCCACAGGTTGTCAGCCGAGAAAAGCAATACAGAGTCGATACCATCGACACCTAAGTCGATGGTATCGAGATCCCTTCAAGTTGCTGGTGAGGAAACTGTCGATACCATCGACCCAAGTCGATGCCATCGACACAAGGGGAGCTACAGCGTCGCTAAACGACAACAACCGACGCTAAAGGCGTCGATACCATCGACACCCAAGTCGATGGTATCGACATCACCACAGGCACTCAGAATAAAAGAAAGGAAAGCTGCCGCTAATCCGCCGGGTTGATACCATCGAACCGCGTCGATGGTATCGACGCCGGCAGATATGCGTCGGATCTGTTTTGATCTCGATCGGACGGCTGTTGTTATTTGATGACCTAATTAGGGACTTATACCTAATGACGGCCGCCCAGACGGGAGGATCATCTCATTTTTTATTGCACGAGTGCCGAGGAGGAGAGAAAGGAGAACGGAGGCCGAGAAGTTCATCCCGGGTGATTCGGACGCTGCCGAAGATGATTTCCAACACCGATAGGCGGGGGAAGCTCGTGTTCTACGCCAAGGATCCACCGGTTCTTCTCCGTTCAGGGGTTTTCCCATTTATTTCCAGTTTTTCTTATGAATTCCCCAATTTCTACCATGTATTCGTGTGAGATGAACATGAGAGGCTAAAACCCTCAATATTTAGGACCGGGAGTAGCCCGGGAATGTATTGTATGACATTTTTATATTAATAATTCATATTTTTCTCTCAAATCCGTGGTATAAATTCGTTTTCTCCATTTCTATTGTTATGCTTGATCACCATAATAATAATTTAACACCCTTAATCACTTCGAAAGAAGGATTAACGGTTGAAAAGAGACGAATTCTACATTAATCAATAAAACCCTTGACAAAGGAGTTGTAAAATTAATGGTGGGAACTGAGAGACCGTTTATAATGCACTTAGTTTAGGGGAATGATTACTACGACGGTGGAATCAACCTAAATCTAAGTAGTGAATTACACCACGACAGTGGGTAATTCTGTTTTTAGGCCACTACCCGGATAGAGAGAGAAGTGTGAGTAATTATATGAAACTTAATACAATGTTGACCCGCGGTGAAACCGCCATCCTAAAGATATCCTTTTGAATTGATTAAATTAACCTTTAATCGATTGTTTTCTTTGTTTGATTTTTATTTTCTTTTTAATTTGAACACAAAACCCTACTTTGTTAATCGGTCTAGCTGATTGCGATTAGTTAGTAGAAGTCTCCAATAATTCACGTATCCCTGAGTTCGACTCGGGCCTCACAAGGCCTATATTACTCGACGCGTATACTTGCGTTTTAGCATGTAGTAAAATACACGTCAAGTTTTTGGCACCGTTGCCGGGGATACGGCGAATTGTTGGTACTTTGAGTGCTAAGAGCGGCCATTCTAGGCCACATTTTTTTTATTTATTTTAAAACAATTTCAAAAATTCCTTTATTTCTCTATAATTGTGTTGACTGGTTCAAAGCAGTGTACTGAACCACTATTTCCATATTTCAGGTACTTTGCATGGTGCACACACGTAGTCGAGACTACGTGAATCGCACACCTGAGGTTCCATCTGCGGGACCAGAGGACGAGGACCACTACGAGAAGGAACACCACAGTGATATAAATTCTGAATCTGAGCAAGAACAAGAAGAAGTAATGGCTGAAGCACAGACAATATGGGAGAAGATCAAGGCGTCTTCTTCCTCGGCATCAAAGGGGCCTATAAAGAAACAAGGGCTAAACATTCCAACCTACAAGATCGATCCAGCACTGATTAACCTGGTTAAATGAAACACATTTCACGGATTAAAAAATGAAGATCCAGTGGCCCACATCAGCCAGTTAGTGGAGAACTGCGATATGGTGAAGATAGATCGATTTCCACAGGATGTGCTCTACCTCAAGTTATTCCCGAGTTCCTTGGCTGGAGTGGTAAGAGAGTGGCTTCATAACCTCGACGACGAGTTTGTTGAATCATGGGATCACATGGTGGAGGTTTTCTTCGAGAGGTTCTTCCCTCCCGAGAAGACCAATGATATGATCCGGAAGATCCACAATTTCACCCAACAGGCGGGTGAAACTTATTCTGAGACTTGGGAGCGATTCCAAGTCATGTTGAGGAGATGTCCACACCATGGACTGGACAAGGAAACCCAAGTGAAGATCTTCTACTTTGCTCTCTCCGAGCATGATAGAAGCAATTTGGACTCGGCCGGTTCAGGATTTTTCTTGAACAACACTGATACAAGATGCTGGGAGATATTAAAGAACATGGCTAGGAAACAGTCATGGGGCGACAGAGGTGCAGTGGAACATGTCAAGGCTGCCGGTGAATCCAGAATAGTGAGGGAGCTCAATGATAAGTTAGATCTTCTAGCCAAGAAGGTGTTAACTAAGGAGGATGCATCTAAGGATGAGGAAGCCCAAGTAAAGTACATGCAACAACAGGGCTATAGAAACAATGACTATGCATGGAGGAAAGATAAAAAGTTTTCATGGAAGGATCCGAACAATTTTTTACAGGATCCGGATGCCAAGCCACAGCAGAAAGCCGAGGACAAGAACACTGAATTACTAACTCAAATGGTCCAGCAAAACCAAGAGATGATGGCCATGTTTGGAAAACAATTACAATCTCAAGGTGACATTCTAACCAAATTTGGGCAGACGCTGCAAAGCCATGGAGCGCAAATGCGGGCATTAGAGACCACCGTGGCACAGATTTCAAATGAAGTGGCGGCCATCAAGCACGCCAATCAACAGAAACTAGCTGAGAATGCGAATGTGGCCCAAGCACATCATCAGGTTAAGTACATGTCGGTGGTAAGAAATGAGGAATCTCAGGTGCAAGAAGTTGTAGAAGAAAGAAAAATGACTTTCAATGTGAATGCAACACCGGCGATACCGTATCCACGCACTTACTATAGATTGCCGGGCGGAAACCATTTCTTCAGAAAATCAGAAAGAGTTGTGAGTATGGTATCTCCATCTAGGCAAGAGGAGCAGGTGCAGGGTGTTTGTGCACATGTGGAGACATCTGAGGCGAGAGAGGAACCACAACAAGCTGCTACTATTTATGATGTCTCGCCAAAGCCCACGTCCGAGGGAATAATTGAAGCAAGCTTAGGGGAGGTACCCCCGAAAAGCTCTTATGTGCCACCTCATAGGCGTGTTGAGGCAGCAGATGTTTCAAATGTGGTTAATCCTAAGTCAAAGAAAGAGCATCGTCACTTTAAAAAATTCCTGGAGATATTCCGAAAACTCCACATCAACGTTCCGTTAGTGGACATGATCGAGAAAGTACCCGCCTATGGGAGGTTCATCAAGGAAATCATCAATAAGAAGAGGCGGATAAAAGATGATGAAATTTATTGGATGAATGAGACGGCGAGCTCTATGATTCACGGGAATTCACCAAAGAAGAGAAAAGACCCAGGAGGTTTTTACATTCCGTGTTCAATAGGTGGTCAACATTTCCCTAAAGCGCAATGTGATTCCGGCGCTAGTATAAATCTCATTCCTTTGGCTACATTTCAAAAGCTGGGGTTAAAAGAGATAAATAAGTTGGCTGCAACAATTGAATTGGCAGATGGGTCTACCGTGAGACCCTATGGAGTATGTGAAGATGTCCTCGTCAAAGTGGATAGATTCATATTTCCTGTGGACTTTGTCGTCATGGATATGCCACCACTCCAAAGTTGTGAGATTCTCCTAGGAAGACCGTTTCAAGCAACAGCAGATGTCGTTACTGCCTTAGGGAGAGGTACTTTGTCTTTGGGAATTGGAGGAGATCGAGTTGAATTCAAATTATCGCATGATCCTCTAAGCGCAGTCCCCAATGTGAAAAGATGACGAGTTGCAAGACGTCTAGCCTAAGACGTTAAAGAAGGGCGCTTGTTGGGAGGCAACCCAACCATCGGTACACTAGGATAGTTTAATTTTAGTCATAGATTGCTTTTATTTCGTTTAAAATTTTAGTTTAAAAATGATACCTTGATCCGTTTGTTGAATGTGCAGGCACAGGCAGGGTCGATGCCATCGACACATCCGTCGATGGTATCGACATGGGTTCAGGTTGACACCAGCAAAAATCGCACTGCGTCGATACTATCGACACCCCCGTCGATGGTATCGACATGGTCACAGACAGGTCGCAATAAAAGTGTCGATGGTATCGACACCCCAGTCGATACCATCGAGATCTCTAGAGATATTCAGACGAATTTTGCTCAGTCAACTCAATACCATCGACGGCCTCGTCGATGGTATCAACATCATCACAGGTTGAATGCAACACAACGGCGGTGTCGCAATAAAAGCAAGTCGATACCATCGACATCTGTCGATGGTATCGACGGACATGTCACCGATCCGCATACAGACATCGACGACGATCGCAACAGCCACGTCAGCGATCCGGGTGCTGCGTCGATACCATCGACTTCCGTCGATGGTATCGACACGTCAGCAATCCAGGTTTCTCGATCCAGCAAACGTCAGCCGTCGATACTCACGAGGGAGGCGGATACCCGCGAAATGTGTCGATACCATCGACCCGCGTCGATGGTATCGACGGGTCAACAGGGGCGCCGATCAAGCCTATTTAAGGGGACTTGCAACGTCACTTGACGTCACACCTTCAGAGCAAGTATCCTCCTTTGCGCCGAGCACTCCCCCGAGCCCTCCAAGACTAAAGAGAAGCGTCATCGAGTGGAGATCTTCATCGAGCGGAGAATTTCTTCTCCATCTTCACCGAGCTCTTTTCTTCTAATCCCATCTTTTCTCGCAACCATGGTGCACACCGCCAGAGCGTCGTCCTCAAGCGCTCACCCTTTGGAGATCGAGGAGTTTGTTCCTCCCCCACCCGCTTCCATCCCTCGTCTACGCCTAATTCATGCCAACATGGATGTGAGGAAGGTTTACGAGGATATTATGAAGCGAAAGTTCGAGCCCACCCGGTATGTGGACCGGGGCATGATCCAGGAGCTGGGGTTCGAGGCCAACTTGGCCTATGTGTTGGTCGGGCAAGCGCGGCACACCAATCGCCTCTATGAGATCGACTGTCATGCGGATGGGCAACCGTTTTTCGGCGAATGGCCCACATACAAGGAACTGGTGGCTGAGTTCATGGCGTCTCTTGATATCTGCGTCGTACCAAATGACTTGGTACCATCGGACCAGACGTGGATCAGGGGAAGGGTGTCCTTCCGACTCTTCAACAACAATTACAACATCACGTTGAAGCAGTTCAACGACATCTTCAACTGGAACCACAGCCGCAACGATCACTGACGCCCCGACGCCCGCACCGACTACGATAAAATCTTCGCCGAGCTAGTTACCGTGCCGGCAGGAAAGACTGTGAGCTACCATAATGCAGCGGTAGCGGATTTTGAGCACCCGTTCGTCCGGGTCATGCATAGGATGTTGAGCTTGACTTTCTTCGCTCGAAGCGATCTTGCTTTGAGCAAGTTTTAGGAGAGTGACCTGTTCTTTCTCTACGCACTCCTGAAACGTCAAGAGTGCAAGTGGGGGGCGTTCTGGCTACAGCACGTCCTGGCGGTGAAGAGGAGCACAAGGAAGGCTCCAATCCATTTTGGTGGTCTTGTCACCAAGTTGGCGCTTTACTTGGGGCTGAACCTTCAGTCCATGACTCCGATCTTTACGAGGAGCAAGGTGAACGTGCAACACTTGCACCGTTCAAACCTTATTCTTTTCCGGGACGGGTTGGCGTACGCTCATTGCCACGTCAACCAAGCTTATCAGGAGAGCTCCCTACCGGACGACGTCTTCAACATAGAGGGCAAGCAGCACTTCCGGTGGCCAATCATAGCCATCGAGTCCTCCGAGGAAGACGGCGGTGGTGACAAGAAAGAAGGCGAGGCTGAAGAGGAAGAGGAGGCTTACACACCTCTTCGAGCACGTGTGGCACCACGGAAGCGTCCTAGGATGCATCCGGGTGCATCTTCATCATCTCACCCCCCGCCGCCATCACCACAGTACGAGCAGCCAACCGCGGATCCCTATTCCATGCAGGGGATGTACACCATGCTGCAGGACATCCAGCAGACTCAGCATCAGCACATGGGTATGTATACCGGCATTCATGAGACTACGAGCCGGGTACTTGACAACCAACGGGCTATGTTCGAGAATGAGCGGCTCATCCTCGCCAACCAAGAGCAAATGCACACCCGGTTGCAGCGGATAGAGACGCAACAGGAGCCCTTCTTTGACCATTACTGGAGTCAAGACTACTTTGGAGGCTATCCACAGCCTCCGCCGAGGACCCAATATGATCCAAGCTTCCAGGGGGAGTACCCGTCTTGGGATCCTACGGCACCGCAATACCCACCACTGCCTCCGCAAGATTGATCAGGGTATCACTGTTCCACCCTTAAGTTGGTTTTTGACTGTGAGGCCATAGTCGATTTCAAGCTTAGGGGGGTGGCTGGAACAACTCTATCTTTTATTTTTTTCTTTTGTTATTTTTAGTTTTTGCTTTAATTTGTTCTTGCAATTTTAGTTTGTTTAGGATCCACATCTATCTAGTGTAATTGTGGATGTCTTAAAAATTGTCATCTCGCTTTTTCATGGGAAATTTAAGGGAATTTCAAAATTTCTGGGTCTTTTGGATAGCTTAACTTGGTTGTCCTTGGGAAACTTGTCCTATTAAAATGATTGATTATGTCAACTTTGAAGCAATATGTCACACCTACACCCCCATTGACTCATGAAAAGTGGATAGTAACGGTTGTTTGAGCCTAACCTAATCAAATGGTAATGAGACCTTAATTGGATATACGAGAAAGAACCCTTTGAACTACTACACATGTCAGTAAGGAGGGACACATGATATTTTTCTAAGGTTCAGTAACTTAATCTTGTGATCATTCCACTTCATATTTTTTTTAATCCACCAAAGAATTGGAAGTAAGGTACAATTTTAATTCCTTCTTGCGTGCATAGCATGTAGATAGGATTTGCATTGTTATTTTCCAACTTTTGCATAAAACGAAAAAAAAGTATAGTGATTCATGCACATTACCTTTAGGTGCATGTCATGTAGTTGCACTCATAACTTTCATGATTTTCATGCATAAGTACACCATGTACCTCAGTTGTCTTGAAAAGTGATCTAAATTGTTCCATACCCTCGAAATAGTACAAAGATTTCCAATCATGAAGAAAATAGCCTAACACATGTATCTCTAAGCAATTATGAATATGTGGGCTAAGAGGCTAAAAGAAAAAAAAATCTGAAAATCTGAAAAAATATTTGAAAAAAGAAAAAAAAAGAGAATTTAGAAGGAAATGGAATAAGAGGGAGAAAGGAACATGATATCACTTGCATAACAAGGAAACTGAGTACATGATGTGGCTTAATTAGATTTCTATCTCTTTTTGAGGTGGAAGGTTAGTGCATGCATCATTCCACCTAATTTTAAGCATTAGGGCATTTTCAATGTGCATTTGCATCATTTAGGACATTTTGTTTTATGCATTTTGAAACTGTGTAATACTTCCAAATTCTTCCATGAACCACCCATTCCATCCACCCGTTGCTCGGATTGGTAGGCCACCGTGATTTTCTCCTCACTCATGTTTAAAAGGAGAACTACTTCCATGTAGATGGTAGTTAGGGCGAGCAACGTAGTGTAGGCGATCACAAGATGCACTAATGCTGAATCGGCAAATTTTATTATGTTAACTGCCTTATGTGATAGTGTTCATCGGTTTGAAGGATAATTTCTTTTATTGATGATTATTGTCGCCTGTAGGGTAATTACTGTTCTGTGATTAGGAAAGGCCGGTTTGAGAACGTTCAGTGGGAGTCATGTGGAATGTGGGGTGATGTGTTGATTGTTAGTTGACATCTGCAATCCTATTCTAAGGATTAGTTGCTCGAGGGAGAGCAATGTTTAAGCTTAGGGGAGTTTGATGCGATGATTTTGAGTCGCATTTAGAGACCTATTTCATATGTGTTTTGTTCTTTAATTACTCATTTTTATGGATATTATTGCATAATTCACTTTATTTGGTCTTTGCCATCATTTTATATCAAATTCCCTTTGTTTTACTATTTTGAGCATTATTTATCATCTTATTATAGATTGTGTGGATTTACTTGGTCTTGTTGTGAAATTTCAGGAAAAACAAGTATCTGCTTCCGTCGATACCATCGACGGAAGTCGATACCATCGACCAAGCCACAGGTTGTCAGCCGAGAAAAGCAATACAGAGTCGATACCATCGACACCTAAGTCGATGGTATCGAGATCCCTTCAAGTTGCTGGCGAGGAAACTGTCGATACCATCGACCCAAGTCGATGCCATCGACACAAGGGGAGCTACAGCGTCGCTAAACGACAACAACCGACGCTAAAGGCGTCGATACCATCAACACCCAAGTCGATGGTATCGACATCACCACAGGCGCTCAGAATAAAAGAAAGGAAAGCTGCCGCTAATCCGCCGGGTCGATACCATCGACCCGCGTCGATGGTATCGACGCCGGCAGATATGCGTTGGATCTGTTTTGATCTCGATCGGACGGCTGTTGTTATTTGACGACCTAATTAGGGACTTATACCTAATGACGGCCGCCCAGACGGGAGGATCATCTCATTTTTTATTGCACGAGTGCCGAGGAGGAGAGAAAGGAGAACGGAGGCCGAGAAGCTCATCCCGGGTGATTCAGACGTTGCCAAAGACGATTTCCAACACCGACAGGCGGGGGAAGCTCGTGTTCTACGCCAAGGATCCACCGGTTCTTCTCCGTTCAGGGGTTTTCCCATTTATTTCCCGTTTTTCTTATGAATTCCCCAATTTCTACCATGTATTCGTGTGAGATGAACATGAGAGGCTAAAACCCTCAATCTTTAGGACCGGGAGTAGCCCGGGAATGCATTGTATGACATTTTTATATTAATAATTCATATTTTTCTCTCAAATCCGTGGTATAAATTCATTTTCTCCATTTCTATTGTTATGCTTGATCACCATAATAATAATTTAACACCCTTAATCACTTCGACAGAAGGATTAACGGTTGAAAAGAGACGAATTCTACATTAATCAATAAAACCCTTGACAAAGGAGTTGTAAAATTAATGGTGGGAACTGAGAGACCGTTTATAATGCACTTAGTTTAGGGGAATGATTACTACGACGGTGGAATCAACCTAAATCTAAGTAGTGAATTACACCACGACAGTGGGTAATTCTGCTTTCAGGCCACTACCCGGATAGAGAGAGAAGTGTGAGTAATTATATGAAACTTAATACAATGTTGACCTGCGGTGAAACCGCCATCCTAAAGATATCCTTTTGAATTGATTAAATTAACCTTTAATCGATTGTTTTCTTTGTTTGATTTTTATTTTCTTTTTAATTTGAACACAAAACCCTACTTTGTTAATCGGTCTAGCTGATTGCGATTAGTTAGTAGAAGTCTCCAATAATTCACGTATCCCTGATTTCGACTCGGGCCTCACAAGGCCTATATTACTCGACGCGTATACTTGCGTTTTAGCGCGTAGTAAAATACACGTCATTGACATTCACAGGTTCTCGTGGGGTCACCACACATGATTGTCCAACAATAAGAGTTGCTTACAACATCTCCATTAGATATAATTGAGTGAAAATAATAAGACTTCACCTACCACCTACCATCTTTCTATTATATGTGAAAGTGGGATTTATTGACTAAAAATACACAAATGTCGAATAACATACTATATAAATTGTAATAAAGTTTTAAAATATGATGTTATATATATAGTATAGGTTAAAGGACAAACATCCTATAATAATTTGACCTAGTAATAATCTTGTCATGTTAATGTTGTATATGTAGACAAGGATATATAATGATAAGATCATAACTAATTTTATATTATCATCTCACCTAAAAAAGTAGGAGTTAAGTTTGAGAAATCATGCAATGGATATCACATGCCCACTTGAACATGCTGCCAAAAATCCATTTACCTCTTATGTAGGATGAAAGAAAACTACAATTTCTCTTTATGTTAAATTGGACCTCAAAAAGAAAGTCCAAAAGATTCAAGTTGAGGATATAGTTCGGAGACATTTTGTGCATGATTGTCTATAATAATACATTATGCATGCTACAAACAATAGTTGTACATGTCAACCAAAACTCTATTAAAAAAAATGTCTCAAGATTGCATTGGACATCTTGGTCTTCCACCCAGTGTGATGCCCTAGAAGAAGGGAGGGGTCTGCCTCTCCAATGTGCAGCCCGCTCCCCCAAGGACGGATAACTCTAGCTTGCAACTAGAATTTGTTGATAGTGGTTGTTGTAGATCCCTATATCGCTCAATACTTTAATTGTGGTTGACTCTACTATGAGTGGACAAATATTCCGTACAACATTCGATATTCTAAGAGGTGATGCTATACTGTTCAGAACTTAGGTCTTTTGTAACCAATGACATCATGGTGTTTCCCTCTTCTTAGGATCTACGTCAATGGCTCCTTCTTTGCAATTGTTATTCTATTCCTTTTAGGTTATGTTTGGATCTTGGATGCAATTCATTGGCTTAGCTCACTTCCTAGTGACACTTCTCTCTCATGTAGGGTATGTTTCTCACTCCTTTGTAAGATTTGATTTTTGTCTTAATCTATTCTATTCCTTGGTGGTATGGTTGCATTTGTAGAGATGATTCTTTGGCAGAACACTAGGGTAGAACAACCATCACACCAGTTATAGATACTAATGATGAAGGTATCCCTTTTGATAAAATTATTTGGTTAGTCATAAACGAAGGATCTATGAATAAATGCCTTATTCACATTTCAATATGAATTTTCATGGTATATTGATTCTTCCCTTACTTGGTGTATGTTCTCCTGAAGTATCTTCCTCATGTAGAAGTTGTATGGCCTTAGATTAATGACATTTATCTGTATACATTGAGAAAACATGTCACGATTGCTTGGTTACAAAATTCGCTACACGTTCGCCTTTTGTGATGGAAGAAGCACTAGGTTAAACCTACACTTGAAGCTGAGGTACAACTCTCAAGCTCTTCAATCATCAAATCTAATGACAACACATTGCTAACGAAATTTGGCCTCAAACAAATTGATCATAAAAGAAATGATATGACTATTCATATATACTTAATACAATTCTTAAAAGGTAAATAGGCCAACTGATCACCTAGGGGAGTCGGGAGGAATATAATGTATTTTTTACCTTTTAATACAATTCATATAAGGTAAGTAGACCAATTGTCTCTTCTAGTAATAAAATTGGTCTGTTTACCTTGAAAAAGAAGTAGTTCTAGCTTGTAATTTAGGAACAAGATTGGTAACAATAGAAGTGCCTAGTAATGATCATGCAGCCGTCGATTACTCCATGTTATCTTTCAAGACATTCTCCATCCATAATGAAGATCAAGTATTGGCGATTGTTTCGGCTGGGGAACGGGACCCTGTCGTCTAGGCATGTTAAATATATACGACATCAGGTCATTCACCAACTTGGTATCAATTAATAATTGCCGAGATAACATGAGCTGCGCGGCACACTATTTTACGTGTTGTGCTTAAGAAGACTAGCAGAGCATCGGCGCTCAACTATTGATAGATCTTCACCAGTTTGCTGGTGATGATTGTGCTCACACCGGCTTTCAGAAATCGTCTCGCTATCCTAGTGAATTACGTATCACCAAGTTGCGGATGTTGACCGAAGTGTTTAGTCAATAAGCGTGTTAGGGGATATCCTAACTTTTGTCCAGAAAATATGCAACAACGTGGATGTTGTTTCATATTAAACAATGCGTGCGTACAACTATAGTTTTTGCTCACCCCATTCTTTCGCTAGATTATGACTTTACATCAAATTGTACCAAGTAGAGAAAGAAGGGGTTTGCAGTAGGGTTGAGAGGACACTGGTGATATTGCTGTGCAAGATTATGTTGTCTAATTGAGTAAAAGGATCAAGGACACAAGTAAAGAACCGGTGGTTGATGTTCCCTGAGTGCATTGTGGCTTAGCTTGGAGAGGCTAGATACCTGATTTAAGAGTATATTTGTCACCAACAAATCCTACCTAGTGGTGCCACTAGCGTTTTGTAGTTGTTCAGAGAAGATCATGCTGCTGATTCTGTCGAGAAGGAATTATGTTTGGTTAAGATATGGTATACATAAATATTGGAAAAGGTCAACAGAAACAAGTATGAACCGGTGTGTGCCACAAGAAGATTTTGAGCTCACACTCCCACTATGACCTTCCCACGGGAATATTAATAGTCTAGGGTTCAAGGATCCTTTTACCTAGAGATAGATCCGTGAGAGATTTTTAGTCAAATGATGTACTCCATCAAACGTGTAAGCTAAATAAACTAGACAAGCGGTTGTAATGTGTTTTTTGGGAATTGAACGAAGAATGGTTGGGCTGCAGTCTGCAATGAAAAGCCACAAAGGAACGATAGAAAGGGAGAATATTTACTATCACAAGAAGATAAAACTAATCCACACAACTAATAAAGAAGATAACAGAGATTCTTCCACTTGAGAATGCCAAAAGATTTGAAGAAGATTACAACCAACAATGAAATTTCCAACAGTTGACTCACTTCAGAGGACTTTCCAGCTTTGGATTGCCCCATAAGCAACGTGAATGGCGATCTCTTGGGACAAAGGATAGCAGAAACTTATAACAGGGGTATGTATACAAGTCCAGTGTACCAGTCTTAATAAGACTAGGAGTCTAGGATACAGAAAAATCGTTGTCTTACTTGGATCCAGTGTAAAAAGAATATCAAATCCTAATTGGATCAATTTGAATGTACAAGTTGGAATAGTCCTTATAATAGGGGATCTTACGCCCTCCTTACCCCCATGGATGTGTTCCCACGTTGGCCTACTAGCCACACAATCCTCCCGTTTTGGGTCAGTGTATGAGCTATTTATTTTGCATCCGCGTGAGGAACATTTCAAAATTATGATATCTGCACATAATAAATCCCGAGCTTGACTCAATAAATCATTTCATAGAAATCAAATTGCAGAAATTACCTTCGACCCCGCCAATGTTTCGTATATCCTGTGTAAATATAGTTGGTCGCTAGCTCGAGTAAACATGGAGGGTTGGTGATAGGTTTACAACTTGCCGCTCTTTTATAATATGGATCATTATAAAAATTTATTGGAGCGTCCCTACCTAAGGACACAGTGCATCGGACACCATGGTGCAGTGACAAATATACAAGGGATTTAAATAGCATCACAGGTTGTGTTGAAAGTAAAGTAAGATGTCTACACCTTGAACGAATGTGGCTGAAGAAGCTAATCTTGTTGTACTACCATCCAAATTAGTGAAGTGCTAGGGTAATATTTTTAACCGAGATAGGTAAAGAAGCAAGTTCAACAAAAAAGATTAGAGTGAGATCTTAGAATATTGACTCTTTGATAGGAATGTCTTTCAAAATAGTGGATACAATGATTAGAAGCAAAGTTAACATTGTTTTCTAGTAGAAAATTAAGTGGATAGGAGAGCCAAAGAGATTGGAGACATAGGATACAAAATTAGGTATACAAGTAGTGAAAGACATATAAATGGCTTTTGAGTTATTGCTGATAAGATATTGAAGGATGATGTCATCAATATCATATGATTGGTGATATAATTATGGTTATTAAGGTTGTTCTTAAGGGAATGAATTTTTAAATTATTAATTTTTATGCCCCCATGTTAAACGGGGTAGATATATAAAAAATGTGATAAATTTCGTTACCTGGATTCTATTATTCAAATAGATGGGGATGTCCAAAATGACACTTGTCATAGGATCCCTACATGATTGTTGAACTGCAGGAGTGCAACTAGAGTATTATGTGTTCGGAAGATCCCTCTCAGATTAAAACAAAAGTTTTATAGAACAGTTATACGACCAGCCATGCTCTATATGAGAGAATGTTGGGCGGTGAAGAAACAATGTCTCAACTAGATGAACATGGATGAAATATGTATGATGAGATGGATGTGTGGGAAGACATGAAAAGATCACTTGAGAGATGACTATATTCAGAATCGAGGGTGGCGAGCATTGAGGACAAGTTGTGTGAGGGCCAACTCAGGTGGTATGGACATATGCAACACAACCGACTAAGTGCCTATACGAAGAAATGTTATTGAGTCAAGCACAATTAATAGAAGAAGAGGAAGACCTAAATTAACATGGGAATAGATTATTAAGAGATATTTTAAATTTCTATATCTTGGCCAAAATATGACCCATGGTATAGCTGAATGGAAACCCAGGATCCATGTAGCCAACCCCAACATAGTTGGGATCGAGGCTTAGATGATGATGATGATGATGCCCCAGGTTGGCACTAGTGAGGAGGCTTTTGGGATAATATGAACAAGATGATGTAGAAAATACTGCTAGAGGAGATGATCATTGTTGGGAGTGACTTCAACGGTCATGTGGAGAGTAGAAGTGTTTGATATGAGAAAGTTTGTGGATGTTTTGGATATGGAAGCAGAAATGAAGAGGGAGAGAGGATATTAGATTTAATTATTACTTATGATATGATCTGGAAATACTTATTTCACGAAATGAGATTGTAATGATTATGTTTAAGAGTGGATGCAATTGTAGCCAAATTGGTTACTTCCTTAAAAAGCGATTGGATCGAAAAGTATGTAAAGTTTGTTATGTGTTTGGATGTTATCATTAAGATCAACAAAGGCAAGGATAATAGAAGCCAAGATAGTAGGATCAAGTTGGAGAATCTTTAAGGGAAAATTAATTGATGTTTTATGATAAATGTATCATGCAAGAACTTAGAACTTTAAGATTGATGAAACTCTATGTGGCAAAGTATGAGCTTATACCTAACAAAAATAGTCGTAGAGGTTTTGTAAGAGTCTTATGTTGAAATTGAGAGATGGAGTACAAAGGGTTATTAAACTGAAATGAAGATCTATAGGAGTTTGCCTAGATCTAGAGATAATGTAACTTTTCAATGCTACATAGAAAAAAGGAAGATGTTAAGAAGGAAGTTGAATAGGCATGGTCCACATACATTTATGAGATACATTAGAAGTTGGAAACTAGAGAAAAGTAAAAAGGTATATATAAAATGGTTCGTTTAAGACAAAGAAAGGGAAGAGACGTGATTCAAGTAAAGTGCATCAAGAATGAAGATGATAGAGTGTTGGTGAAGGATGATAATATAAAGATTAAATGAAGAAACTACTTTCACAAGCTTCTCAATGGAGATTTTGTGAATAATGTAAGAGAATCAGATGACATGAATGTAAGAGATACAACTCACACATAACAAGGTTCACTACCTGAGGTTAAGAATGCTCTAAAAAATGAAAACAGAAAATATGGGGTTTCCCATTTATGTATGGAAGAGTATGGGTAATAAAGGAGATATGTGGTTAACAAATATCTCTAACAATACTATGAGAAAAAGAATATGTCGGGTGAGTGGAGAAATAGTACTATAATACCTATCTACAAGAACAAAGGAGATATTCAGAGTTGCACAAACTACAGAGGTATATATTTGATGAGCCACACTATGAAGCTTTGGGAGAGGAATATTGAGAAAAGGTTAAGACCAATAACACATATTTTAGAAAAGAATTGTGTTATGTTAGGGAAATTAATAACATGTGTTTTCTTTCTGATAAGGAGGTTTATGAAGAAGTATAGAGAAAACAAACGAGATCTTCATATGGTTTTTATTGATCTGGAAAAGGATTATGATTGAATACCAAGGAAATTACTATGGAGGGTTTTGCATAAAAGGAGTGTTACACTTGGATACATTGACCTGATTAAAGACATGTATAATGGGTCTAGTGAAACGATTATGAATTATGGATGAAGGCACTAACTTCTCCTATCACCATGGGGTACATCAAGGATCGACACTCAACCCCTATATATCTGTTACTGAAATGGATGAGTTGACAAAGAATGTTTAGGATGACATCCCCTGGTCCATGTTATTCATTGATGATATTGTATTGATTGATGACCAAAAGCAAACATTAAATGATATCATTGAACTTTAGAGAAATGCATTAGAATATAATGGATTTGTGATAAGTACAAGCAACGGTGAATAAGTGAATTGCAGATTTAGCCAATCCAATATTGTGATGGTGTGGCCAAGTTGGATGGAGGGGAGGTACCAAGATGTAATAAGTTTTGTTTCCTAGGTTTTTTTAATTAAAAGGGATGATGATGTTAACTATGATGTTTGTTGTAGGATCACAACAAGATGGTTGAAGTGGAGGAGTGAAATTGGATTAGTATGCCACCAAAAGACCCCCTTAGATTAAAAATCATGTTTTATAGAATAGTTACACAGCTAGCCATGACATATGGGAGTGAATATTAGGCATGAAAAAAAAAATACATCAACAAGAAAAATGTAGATTCATGGTTCATATTAAGGTTTAGATAATGATGATAATCCATACCCTATAGGAATGACTGTACAATGTGAATTCAAATCTAGACCAAGTTCATCTTGAATGTTGAAAGTGAGAAAAACTTTGTTATCACATTCACATGACACATTTTTCTAGAATTATTCACATAAATGCGCATTCATGATATCATCTCCTTGATAAGGTGATATTTGATGTCGATGTGCTTGGTTGTATTATGGAAAATGTGGTTCTTAGTCATATAGATGGCATGTTGACTTCCATAATGGGTGAATTATATTTTCTACTGAAGACATGTTTTCTCATTAATGAATCAAATTGATTTAGCTTCCTTGATGACTTCACTCTACACCTATGTAATTTCCTCAAAATTAAGTAAATTTAGACTTAATCATCCTAAAGTAATAAAACATATGATTAGTACGCCTCTAAATGGATATCCGAAATCCACACAATGTGTTTCAAATTTGACCCCAAAAATTTGAAAATAATCCAACATCCGCATAATCTAGAATGGATTTAGGATATCAAATTTCATATTCAAATATTTTGGATAGCATATCAAATATGGTTGTATCCACTCTTAAAAATCTGAATTTGACAAATATATACATATATTATTAAATATATGTTATCTATATATAAAATATGAAAATATATTTATTGTATAATATATATTCATAGTATTATCAATATTTTCTATATATAATATATTTATTAACAATAAATTATGATTTTGGGTTCAGATCATATATTTATCCAAATTCAGATATTATTCATTTGGATCAGATTTGGATATTATTACATGATATCTGTTGGATATTGGATCGGATATCAGATCAATTTTGTTTTTTGAATTCAAATATCAGATATAGTATTATATGTTCCGTATTTGATCCATTTACATGTCTAATCATAAAAAAATGAGCTTTAGACCCTAATTTAGTCTTCAATTTAAGTAAACTAAATTAATGTTGAGAAAATATATTAATATGAGTCTTCACTTGAGATACCATCATGGTTCAATGCTTAGTTTGTAAGTAAGTAGATAATGATCTTGTTGACCCTTTGGAAGACCAAGGTATGAGTCATGGGCCTTAGAACTCAATTAAATCCCATTTAAACTACTTAAGGTTTTCATATGGGTCTATGGGGCACAAAATAGGGAATCAAGCATTTTTTACCATAATTAATTGCCCATGACAGTTTTAGTTGGTTTTGAATAAAAATCTTAAAGTATAGGAGAAATTCTATAAAATATAAGTTTTCTTGTGACCTAGGTAATTAGTTAAGAAATTATCTACTATTCAACTAAATTGCAAGTTTGTATGATTAACAAATTAGTTTAAAAATATGGGACGAAATGGTTCTATAATCTTCCCTACATAGGGTCTTAAACTAAAAAAGAAAAGAGAAAAAACTAGAGGATAAAGTCTATCTAGACCTAGACTCTGAAATGTAGGTAGGTCCATGAGAGAGGAGGTTACTTCCTCCACTCATATATAGGATACTCCTACAGAATCAGGATTACATGCTCCATTAGTCATCTCTCTCCCTCCTCTATGTCATGAGAAAACAAGACTCATACCTTTGACACAGGAAGATCAAGTCATCCATATGACCTCCTTGGCCATTATCATCATAGTTTCTGAAGTAGGGTTTCTCATCCTCTATCATCTCTCCTATCAATACAACATGTATAAGATAATGAGAGCCTTTTTCTAATACAGAGCAAAGCACATGCAAGGGAGAAGGCCCAAATTCCTAGAGGGAAACCCATTTGACAAAGGAAGGTTGGAAAAAGGTCACGAACATCTCTCAACCTCTCATACGTGTAACATCCCTGGATTTTCACCTTCTCAAAATCCCATGGAGATGAGAAGACAAAATCTAAAAATGTTAGACAATCATTTCAGAGAGTGATGTGGAAGCATAATACACATACATGAACATTTAACATAACAAACACCATAACATATCAACATTCAACATGTACATTATTACAACATGAATTGCAATTGTATATTGCAAGAGAATTTCACAAGTCTAGGAACATGTATGCTAGCAGGATCTTAGACAATAGGTACACCCTATACAACTTACTCACATCCTATTCTTTTATCCCATTCTAGCTCTGGACCTAGAAAATACGAGAAACAAAATCATCAACAAAAGTTGGTACGTGGAATTAAAAACTATACTATGATGGCATATAATATACTCGAAATTGAAGAAAGAGAAAGAAAACGTTACTTAAAGGTGGAAAATCAGGTAATCCCAAGTTATTAAGCACATTTAGAATGAATATGCATTACTATGGTGGACTTAGCACAAACATAAATGGTGGACCCTTCCCCGTGTACCTTGTACTCTAGGGATCTCCCCATATATCGTATACTCTAGGGAGGTGCTAGTCAACATTAAAGCTTTCCCTCTCTAATAGGGAGTTTAATGAGCACCACTAGTAACTGCATTTCATTTATCCTCATTTATGTTCTCTTATGTTCAAGACAAAAAGTTGTCAATATACATACATCTACATCCAACAGTGTATTTCAAATACAAGCAAGCAAGTACATATATTTAACATCCAGCAAATATAGTCATATAATTATATCCACATACTTGAGTTTAAATATTCCTCACATATCCATGATCATCTATATAATCTGGTCAGCACCTAATTTAAAGAAATTAATCATCATTAATATGTGTACATCATATTCTTAGTAACATTAGGTCCAAATTAGGGTTTGGCCAAATCTAGGTTCAAACAACCTAGAACTTGTGTTTGATATTTTTGTTCTAATCCATACGTCATTATTAAGGTCTGTTCTGAATTTCATCATTATCTTATACTTTTCCTATTTTCTAGAATTAATATGAGGATTAAACATGTACTTAGGCAATAATGAGGAAAGGCCTAAAATTGTTCAATAATATTAGGATAGGAGTCCACATTTAGTTTATAGATGATATCAGAGGTCAAACTTATTTTTGTCATATTTAATCTCAATCATTTTCTAATTGTACCATTTAAATTAAGAATTATTATCTAAATAAAATATCATCAGTAGTTGTGCTTTAAAAGTATGATCTAAGGATCTAGTAATGTATAGAATATTTTTCTGAGTCTAGGGGTATTTTTGGGGAATTATTTGGCCAAGGGAGCTATTTATTGTGATTTATACAAGATATTGATACATTTAGGGATTTAGAAGATATTTACCTCTGAAAAAAATTGTGGAGCCGTTGGATCTTCTGAATGGAGGAATAGATCCTCAGCACACTATCATCATGTGTTTCACCCAGTTACTTCATTGGCCCATGTTGAGCTGAGTGAACCAGATGATTTAGGACAGCGGCCCGGGTCTGATTCCCCTCTTTCTCCACCTCGCTTCTGCAAACGAGTCCTCTGACTTCCCATCACCCATGCGCCATTACATAAAGGTGCACAACTATCAAAACTCAGGGGGCTCATGGATGGGAAAGGAGGCTACGAGCTTTCTCCATCCCTCCATATCCCCGCCGATTGAGAAAACCCTAGGTTGGTGACCAACATCTCGGCAAAGTCGAGGTCTCTCCGATGTTATCTGGATTCACCTCTGAGCAGAGGTCTGGTCTAGTGATGGTTGGGAGTGGATCCTCTCAATGCACCACTGCGGTTAGGGATATTTCTACTTCCATGGAGAGGGATCGGAGAGGACAGTGGATCAGGGGGTGTGGTCGATCAATCCACAACTTTCAATGGGTGTCACCCTTCACCGTAGATTTGCGGCAATTTGTGCCAGTGTCGAGGGAGCTACCTTTTTGGTGATCTTCCTCCTTAGAGGGGTTGGAACTCCATGCCCAGATTGGATCTCTTGTCTAACCTACATGCTTCTTCCAACCAAGGTAGCTTGGTTCTGGAACGACAGTTCAGTAGGTTGCTGGGGCCCATGAGCCCAACCTCTTCCTACATCAAGTGGGTCTGGATGTTTCTACTGTGAGGCCTAGATCTGACCAGAGATCGATGGAGCAGAGGTTGTCTTCCTCCACTCCTAATGCCACGATTGGGTTCACATTGCACCTAAGGTTGATGGTGGACAACTTAACCAGACGCATCTCCCTCACAAAAAGCTTCAACATCGTGGTGATGGTGGGCAATAGAGGCATGTCCACTGACCGATCCCTGAGCTCAACGTCTCTAGATAGTGGTGGTGAGCTCTCGTGTAGCAATGACTTGCCAGGTCCTTCTGCTCCTCTCTCACCCCTTTCTATGAGAAGGATGGACACACACTAGTGAGAGAGGGAGTGGAGTCATCTGGTGTTATGCTGATCAATGTGAAACACAATGACTTCTGTTGATTATGCAGGAACATCGTGATGACTAGTTCCTCAAGAGTCCAGATTGTGGCAACCTTGATGGCCACCTACTCCTTAGTTCTCGGATCTAGGAGACTATCAGAAATGTACAACTAGGCTCATGTGATACGAAGTTAATATATCCTAGTATAATTCTTGATCTCAATAAGTCAAATCAACCAAATATCTAAAACTTCAATATGTATTTATTTGACATCAAACTCTAACATTGATTCATATGTACATAATTCCTCAAAAGAAATTAGTTTACTACTCACTGGATAACTAAAAGAATGATTGGTCTCATGAGAGCTTAATCAATTAGTAAGGGTATTAATTCACAATTGAATTCAATTAGGCATCATAGCCCTCTATTGTATCTCAAAACACCTAATTTGGTGAAGGAATCCATGATTGTATTACCAATTCCTCAATTTGGTATTTGTCCTCTACATAGAATGCTTCTCTCTCAAATATTGTATTAGTTATTAAAAATAAAAAAATCTAGGTTATCACATTCACCCCACCTTAGATGGAATTCTATCCTCAAAATTCAACTAATCTCATCCTTAAGAG
The DNA here is from genome assembly GCA_963693085.1 of Alisma plantago-aquatica. Taxonomy (NCBI): domain Eukaryota; kingdom Viridiplantae; phylum Streptophyta; class Magnoliopsida; order Alismatales; family Alismataceae; genus Alisma; species Alisma plantago-aquatica. The sequence continues at coordinate 808,439,030 of OY856413.1, read as the reverse complement.
GTTATTTAGGAGTTCATCTTTATATATATCATCATTGCTTAGGTTCTAAGACCACCATAAATGCATGCACTCTAATTTGTCATCTTAGGGTCTAGAGATTCTTTGGTGTGTCCACCCCACCTTATATATATGTGGAAGCATCACTTAATGTCTTAACCATAACATGACATTATGATATCTTAGGATTACATCACCCCTAAGGGTACATGTTTTGTTCATACTTTTAAAGTTCAAGAGGAATTAATTTATATGCCATGGTATTCAGATCATTCAAATCTAACATCATTAACATCTTACAATGATTTCAGCATTAGAGGAGATTTATCTTCATCCTCCGTATTAGATTTTTTTTCTACTTAAGAAGGGCTTACGTAACATGTTTGACCATTAGGGTTTCACCCTATGGTATGATATTCATACTCAACATAGAAGAATACATTGAGAAGGATCAACGTTACGAACTATATTTCTGTTCATATGTCCTATGATCCAAAAATATCTTTATATCAAGTTCATGAGTTCAACTTTTTATGTCTTGCATGTATAATGTGAAGGGAAAGAGATAATATACTAAGTTTATCCCATGATCTCAGCATCATATCTTTCATGTTTCATATGAAAGGGAAAATAATATTTTAAAGTCAAACTTATCATGATTTCAATCTTGGGTACTACATGTATGATATGGGGGGGGAATATAGAATAGGTCAAGCTTATACGAGTGACTCCTCATAAATAAATCATCTATATAGCTCAAGTGAGGTTTCTATCATCATTTATTAAGAAAGAGAAGAAGAAAGGAGAACATGTATTTTGAGTATCGTTTGCACAAAGCATTATACTCTCATAGCTAGAGTTCATATATTACCTCACTTGCAACTAATGATGAGATTCACAAACATACGTCAGTCAAGCTAGGACCTAACTCCATCAAAGGATTGACTATTATATGGGTCATCTACCCATCCTTTTCTTTTACCCAATTCTCACATATAAATTTGAATCATGCATAAGGACTCAACTCAACACTCAAGAGTAATATAGTGTAGGACTTTTTTTAACACATATCTCATATATTGGAGGCTAGGTCATATGACCTTCTCATTGTGGGTCTTACTCTCTCTAGAGTTCACCACATATGTCATCCTACCACTGGACATCCTCCTTGTATAAGAGCTTGAGGCTCATGCACACTCAACTCTATCTTAGCTTAGCTTATCTTAAGTAGGAAAAGGGAGTGTAATTTCATCATCACGACTTAGCATAGATCCTCTAAGAGTGGATTCGGCTCATATACAACTCAAATATTAATAAGGAAACTTATACCATCATGGATTAAAGATAGATAAGATTATATATGCTTATTTCCTTCATCTTTCTTTTGTCTGTCTATGTATCACATAACCTTATTAGACTCTAGACGTCTAATCTAGATCTATTCTCTCTTCTAGACCGATGTCACTCTCTTTCACTTAGATTGCAAGAACATCCACTACTCTCCTATGTGATGGACACATTTTTATATTTACATATATTTAATAAAATATCATATAGTTTTTCTTCGAGAAAGAAGGCGTCAGAGAAAATTGTCGAGGTGCGAGCCGATTGGGAACAAAATCAAACTAGCAAACTTGAGTATCCAACACATAGTAGATAGTGTGGTGACATGTAACCTAGTGAAATGGTGAGAACATGGTGTATACTAGTGTAACTACCCAATACATATGAGCTCTATATGCAAAGGGTTTCAGACACTTGCCTAAACCTAGTTCTCAAACATCTAGGTTCTAACCTAGAGGATAAGTCAAACCTAGTCCTTATACAACAACTTACTAAATTTCTAGGGTTTTATGTGAAAGGTTAAATTTAGTTTTATTTTTCATAGTGAGCAATTGTTAGGTGTGGCTATTGTTCATGCTCTGATACCAACTGTAACGTCCCTGATTTTCACCTTCTCAAAACCCCATGTAGATCAGAACACAAAATTTGAAAACGTTAGACAATTGTTTCAAAGAACGATGCAGAAGCATAATACGCATACATGAACATTCAGCATAAAAAACACCATAACACATATCAACATTCAACATGTACATTATTACAACATGAATTACAATTGTATATTGAAAGAGAATTTTACAAGTCTATGAACATGTATGCTAGCAGGATCTTAGAAAATAGGTACAACCTATACAACTTGCTCACATCCTATTCTTTTATCCCATTCTAGCTATGGACCTAGAAAATATGAAAAATAAAATCATTAACAAAAGTTGGTACGTGGAATTAAAAACTATACTATGTTGGCATATAATATACTTGAAATTGAAGAAAGAGAAAGAAAATGTTACTTAAAGGCGGAAATCAGGTAATCCCAAGTTATTAGCCACATTTAGAATGAATATGTATTACTATGGTGGACTTAGCATAAACATAAATGGTGGGCCCTTCCCCGTTTACCTTGTACTCCAGGGATCTCCCCATATACCGTGTACTCTAGGGAGGTGCTAGTCAACATTAAAGTTTTCCCTCTATAATAGGGAGTTTAGTGAGCACCACTAGTAACTACATTTCATTTATCCTCATTATGTTTGTTTATGTTCAAGGCGGAAAATTGTCAATATGCATACATCTACATCAAATAGTGTATTTCAAATACAAGCAAGCAAGTACATATATTTAACATCCAACAAATCTAGTAATATAATTATATCCACATACCTGAGTTCAGATATTCCTCACATATCCATGATCATCTAGACAATCTGGTCAACACCTGATATAAAGAAATTAATCATCATTAATATATGTACATCATATTCTTAGTAATTTTAGGTCCAAATAAGGGTTTGGCCAAATCTTGGTTCAAACATCCTAGAAGTTGTGTTTGATATTTTTATTCTGATCCATACGTCATTATTAAGATCTGTTCTGAATTTCATAATTATCTTATACTTTCCCTATTTTCTAGAATTAATATGAGGATTAAACATGTACTTAGGCATTAATGAGGAAAGGACTAAAATTGTTCACAAATATTAGGATAGGAGTCCACATTTAGTTTATATATGATATCAGAGGTCAAACTTATTTTTGTCAGATTTAATCTCAATCGTTTTCTAGTTATACCATTTTAATGAAGCATTATCATCTAAATAAAATATCATCTGTAGTTGTGATTTAAAAGCCTCATTTAAGGATCTAGTAATGTATAGAATATTTTTCTGAGTCTAGGGGTATTTTGGGGAATTATTTGGCCAAGGGAGCTATTTATTGTGATTTATACAAGATATTGATACATTTAGGGATTTAGAAGATATTTACCTCCGAACAAAATTGTGGAGTCGTTGGATCTTCTAAATGGAGGAATAGATCCTCAGTACGCTGTCATCATGGGTTTCACCCGGTTCCTTCATTGGCCCATGTTGAGCTGAGTGAACCGGATGATTTAGGCCAGCAGAGCGGGTCTGATTCCCCTCTTTCTCCACCTCTGGTGCACAACTATCGAAACTCAGGGGGCACACGGATGGGAAAGGAGGCTACGAGCTTGCTCCATCCCTCCATATCCCTACCGATTCAGAAACCCTAGGTTGGTGACCAGCATCTCGGCAAAGCTGAGGTCTCTCCCACATTCTCTGGATTCACCTCTGAGTAAAGGTCTGGTCTGGCGATGGCTGGGAGTGAATCCTCTCAATGCGTCGTTGTGGTTAGGGATATTTCTATAGTCGTGGAGAGGGATCAGAGAGGACGATGGATCAGGGGGTGTGGCCGGTCAATCTGTAGCTTCCAATGGGTGTCACCCTTCACCGTAGATCTGTGGCAAGTTATGCCAGTGTCGAGGGAGATACCTTCGTGGTGATCTTCCTCCTCAGAGGGGTTGGAACTCCATGCCCAGATTGGATCTTTTGTCTACCCTACATGCTTCTTCCAACCAAGGTAGCTTGGTGATGGAGGCAATGGTGAACGACGGTTCAGCAGGTTGTTGGGGCCCGTGAGCCCAACCTCTTCGTGCATAAAGTGGGTCTGTATGTTGCCTCCGTGAGGCCTAGATCTGACCAGAGATCGATGGAGTAGAGGTTGTCTTCCTCCACTCCTAATTCCACGATTGGGTTCACATTGCACCTGAGGTTGATGGTGGACAACTTAACCAGACGCATCTCCCTCACAAAAAGCTTCAGCATTGTGGTGATGGTGGGCAATAGAGGCATGTCCACTGACCGGTCCCTGAGGTCGGTGTCTCTAGAAAGTGGTGGTGAGCTCTCATGTAGCAATGACTTGCCAAGTCCTTCTGCTCCTCTCTCACCCCTTTCTATGAGAAGGATGGACACACACTAGTGAGAGAGGGAGTGGAGTCATCTGGTGTTATGCTGATCAATGTGAAACACAATGACTTCTGTTGATTATGCAGGAACGTCGTGATGACTAGTTCCTCAAGAGTCCAGATTGTGGCAACCTTCTTGGCCACCTGCTCCTTAGTTCTTGGATCTAGGAGACTATCATATATGTACAACTAGGCTCACATGATATGAAGTTAATATAGCCTAGTATAATTCTTGATCTCAATAAGTAAAATCAACCAAAGATCTAAAACTTCGGTATGTATTTATTTGACATCAAACTCTAACATTGATTCATATGTACATAATTCCTCAAAAGAAATTAGTTCACTACTCACTCGATCACTAAAATAATGATTGGTCTCATGAGAGCTTAATCAATTAGTAAGGGTATTAATTCACAATTGAATTCAATTAGGCACCATTGCCCTCTATCATATCTCAAAACACCTAATTTGGTGAAGGATACCATGATTGTATTACCAATTCCTCAATTTGGTATTTGTCCTCTACATAGAATGCTTGTCTCTCAAATATTGTATTGGTTATTAAAACTCAAAAAATCTAGGTTATCACAATATGAGTACCCAAACCTTGTAGTCATCACATTTCACCTCAATCTAGTTTTTCCTTCTTCATGTCAATACAAGTGTGGGTCAAGTTCCTAGATGGATCCCAGAGAGAGGGAAGAAGATCCCAGACTCCTAGAGTATATGTACCTTCAACCAACACTCCTGTTGTGCCTAAGAAAGGTTCCCAACCCCCTTCATTATAACATATTCATCCCTCCAATACCATGCTAGCTAGAGCCTAGTTCCCCTCAACTCTGACCAATTTCGACTACACCTGGAGATTAGCTAGGTTCAGTGATGGTAGGTAGAGGAGGTGGAGCCTTCCTTTGGCCCAAGGAGCCCATAACAAAGGAATTCAACCTTGCATTTGACTCTCTAGGGTGCAGGACTGATGTGATGATTTTGAGTCACATTTATAGACTTGTTTTACTTGTGTTTTATGCATTTATTGGTCATTTTGGTGGTTAATATTGCATAATTCATCTACTTTGGTCTATGATCCTTCTCTATATTAAATCTCCCTTACTTTAGTATTTTGAGCATAAATGAGTACAATAATATGTTTTATTTCGGCTTATGTGGTTTTTTGTTGCAATTTTAGGAAAAATGAATATTTGCTGCTGTCGATACCATCGGCATGACAACAGCTTGCCAGCCGCAAGGAGCATCACAGAGTCGATACTATCGACAGGAGTGTCGATGGTATCGATTTACCATCAGGTTGCTAGTGAGAAGATAGTCGATACTATCGACCATGAAGTCGATACTATCGACAAGAGGAGCTACAGTGACAGAAAAGGACAAAACCGATGCCTTAGGGTGTCGATACCATCGACCCTCGTCGATGGTATCGAGTCAGTATCAGGCGCAACAATGAAGAGAAAGAAGAATTGCCGATATCACGCAAGGTCGATACCATCGACCCATGTCGATGGTATCGACACCGTTAGATACAAGTTTTCTTTAGATTGATCTAAATCTGACGGCTGTGATATTTTGGCAACCTAACTCGGTGATTATACCTAATGATGGTGGCCAAGAGCAATCTATCACATTATTAGCCGCTGCACACGTCCCGAGAAGGTGTGGAGAGAAGAGTGGAGCCCAGAAGCACGCCGCAGCCGCTGTGGATGCCGAAGAAGACATTTTCCACTACTGAAAGGTAGAAGATCGCGCATTATACGCCAAGGAACGCTTGGATCTTCTCCGTTCAGGGGTTTCACCACTCAATCATGTTTTCCTCCATGTTTCCCCTTTTCCCTACCATGTTTTTCTCTGAGATGAACATGATGGGCTAATCCCCTTTATCTTTAGGACCGGGAGTAGCCCGGGGAAGCATTGTATGACATTTTTATCATAGTAATTCATCATTAATCTCTTAAATCTGTGGTATGAATTCATTTTCTCAATTATATTGTTATGCTTGATCACCATAATAATAATCGAATGCCCTTAATTACTTTGAAAGAAGGATTAATGGTTAAAAAGAGACGAATGTCACATTAATTAACAAATCCCTTGAACAAGGTGATGTAAGATTAATGGTGGAAACCCAGAGGTCGATATTAATGCACCTAATTTAGACTATAGGTTACTACGACGGTGGAACTGACTAGACATAGGTAGTGAATTGTACCACGACAGTGGGCAATTCTGACTATAGGCCACTACTCGGAATTGAGAAATGAACCTAAATTATTAGATAAGAATTCATACAATGATAACCCGCGGTGAAACCACAATCCTAAAGATCGTCACCTGAATTGATTAATCTAAACCTTTAATCGATTGCTTTGTTTTCCCTTTTATTTTTATTTTTCTTTTTAAACAACTCTCAAACCATTTTAACCAACTTAGCTGATCGTGAACTGTTAGTAGTAGTCTACTGATAGTTCAGTGTCCCTGAGTTTGACTCGGGCCTCACAAAGGCCTTTACTACATTGATGCGTACACTTGCGTTCTACGCACGGAAAATTCGTGACAAGTTTTTGGCACCGTTTCCGGGGACACGGCAATTGTCGGCACTACGAGTGCTGCTAGCGGACATTCTAGGCCACCTTTTATTTTTATTATTTTGAAATCATTTCTAAAAATTCATAGTCTATCTTTCCAATTTTGTAATCATCTAGCACGGTACTGAACGACAATTATCATTTTTCTGCAGGTACTGTGCATGGTGCAGACGCGTAGCATCGACTACACACAACAACCACCAGAGGTTCCACTACCGGGACCGGAAGACAAGGAGGATTAAAATCAAGACCACCTGGAAGAAACAAATTCCGAATCCGAGTTAGAAGAAATGGCAGACAAACAGATGATATGGGAGAAGATCAAAGCTTCTTCCTCATCCTCTTTTAAGGGACCAATAAAGAAGCAGGCAATCAACATTTCGACTTACAAGATTGATCCTGCATTAATCAACTTGGTCAAGTCAAATGCATTCCATGGGTTAAGGAACGAAGACCCAGTCACTCATATAAGCCAATTCGTGGTGAATTGTGACATGATTAAAATTAACAGATTTCCACAAGAGACGCTCTACCTGAAGTTGTTCTCGAGTTCTCTGGCAGGAAATGCACATGAATGGTTGCATAATCTTGACGATGAGTATGTGGAATCATGGAACCACATGGTGGAAGTATTCTTTGAAAGGTTCTTTCCACCCGAGAAGACAAATGATTTGATTAGAAAAATTCATAATTTCAGTCAGAAAGCGGGAGAAACATATTCTGAAACCTGGGAGCAAATGCTGAGGAGGTGCCCACACCATGGTTTGGACAAGGAAAAACAAGTCAAGATTTTCTATTTTGCTCTTTCCGAGCATGATAGAAGTAATCTAGACTCAGCAGGTTCTAGTTTCTTCTTAAACAACACAGGAACGAGGTGTTGGGAAATTTTGAAGAACATGGCCAAGAAGCAATCTTGGGGCGATAGGGATGCACCAGAACAAGTGAAAGTCATAGGTGAGTCCAAGTCCATTAAGGAGCTGAATGATAAATTAGACCTACTAGCTAAGAAATTGCTTGCCAAAGAAGATGCAGAATCCGACGAGGAAGCCCAGGTCAAATTTATGAAACAACAGGGCTACAAAAACAATGATTATGCTTGGAGGAAAGATAGGAAATTCTCATGGAAAGATCCAAACAATTTTTTACAAGATCCAGATGCAAAGCCACAGTCAACAGCTGAAGATAAAAGCACCGCGTTGCTTAGTCAAGTGGTGCAGCAAAATCAGGATATGATGAGCATGTTTAGTAAGCAGTTGCAGTCCCAAGGTAAGATTTTGACTAAATTTGGGCATACATTGCAATGCCATGGAGCACAGATGAGGGAACTAGAGATGACTGTGACCCAGATTTCCAATGAAGTGGCAGCCCTGAAGCATGCCAACCAACAAAGACAGGCTGGGAATGCAGATGTTGGTCAAGTACATCATCAAGTAAAGTACATATTCGTCATTACTGAGGCAGGGCCCCCGGTGGTAGAGGTCCAGGACAAAGGTAAAATGATTTTTAATACAGAGGCTACACCGGAAATACCGTATCCTCACAGTCATTATGGACTACCAGGCAGATATTGTCCATTCAGAAAAGCCTGCCAAGAGCCCATGATGGTCGCGCCCACACTCGGCAAGAAGAGCAGGTGAAGGCTATGTGTCAAGGTGAAGCTACATCCACTGCGAGAGAGGTGCCACTACAAGTTACACCTGTTGAAGTTGATGAACCAAAGTCTACGCCAGAGGGTGTCATTGAAACAAGCTTAGGGGAGCTTGCCCCGAAAAGCCCATATGTGCCACCTCATAAGCGTTTAGATGAGGCAGTTGTGTCTTTATCGGACAACCCGAGGGTGAAGAAAGAGCATCGACACTACAAGAAGTTCTTGGAGATGTTCAGAAAACTTCACATCAATATTCCGTTAGTGGAAATGATAGAGAAAATTCCCGCATATGGAGGTTTATCAAAGAAATCATCACCAAGAAGAGGCGGATCAAAGACACAGATGTTTGTCGGGTGAATGAGATGGTGAGCTCAATTATCCATGGGAGTTTACCACATAAGAGGAAAGATCCAGGAGGCTTCTATATTCCATGTTCTATTGGCGGTCAACATTTTCCACAAGCACAGTGTGATTCAGGGGCCAGCATTAATCTTATGCCACTATCCACATTTCAAAAGCTTGGGTTGAAGAAAATAAAGAAATCAGGGGCAACTATTGAATTGGCGGATGGGTCTATTGTGAAGCCATACGGAGTGTGTGAAGATGTGCTTGTCAAAGTAGACATGTTTATCTTTCCGGTGGATTTCATCGTCATGGACATGCCACAACTTCAAAGTTGTGAGATGCTATTGGGAAGGTCGTTTCTAGCAACGGTCGATGTTTTCACTGCCATTGGGAGAGGTACTTTGACATTGGGAATTGGTCAGGATCGAGTTGAGTTCAAACTGCCGCTTGACCCCCTTGGCACACTCTCCAAAGTTTTGAGTTGATGAAACTTCATGTCATCTAGCATAAGATGTTAAATAAGGGCGCTTGTTGGGAGGCAACCCAGCCATCGGTAGCTTTGTTAGTTTCTTTCACATTTGTACTTTGATTTGATTTGATTTTGTTTTTAGAGTAAAAACGATACCGTGATTGTTTGTTCAATGTGCAGGACTGAAGCCGAGTCGATACCATCGACCCTTGTGTCGATGGTATCGAGTTGGGTACAGGTTGGCAGCTATAGAAATTGTTCAGCGTCGATACTATCGACGGCCTCGTCGATGGTATCGACACACCAACAGGCTGATCACAAGAAAAGGTCGATAGTATCGAAATGGGAGTCGATGCTATCGAGATCTCTGGAGATATTCAGACAAAATTGTCTCAGTGAAGTCGATACCATCGACATACCTGTCGATGGTATCGACCAAGTTACAGGCAGAAAGCAGCGGCCGAGCCTCGCGAGGGTGTTGCCCTAACCAGAAGTTGATACTATTGACATGCGTCGATAGTATCGACGTGATACGTCACCAATCCGCGAGAGGGAATCTACTGCGATCGCTGCATCGAGAGAGTCGATTCGTGGGACGGGTCGATACCATCGACACCTGTTGATAGTATCGACACGACATCGATCCAGGCCCCCACATCAAGCTATCGACAACCTTCGATACCAGCGGCAGATGGATTGTGCTACTGGAGTCGATACAATCGACTCGCGTCGATGGTATTGACGGGCACACAGCAGCGTCGGCCACAATTATATAAGGGATGATTTGTTGTCATATGACGTCACACCTTCAGCGAGTTCCTCCTCCACTTGTGTTGTGCGACTTGTTGAGCAATCGGAGCCCGACTACGAGCATCCAAGGAGCGTGTTCTTCACCGAGCGGAGATTTTCTTCTCCAAACTTCACCGAGCTCCTTCTTCTTCTACTTCTTCTTACTCGACGATGGTGCGTACAGCCGGTGCATCCTCTTCCCGGGCGGATCCGATGGAGATTCCGGAGTTTGTTCCTCCACCTCCTGCTTCTATTCCATGCCCACGGATCGTCCATCCTTCCGCGGAGGTTCGAAAGGTGATTAAGGAGTTGATGAAATGCAAGATAGAGCCGACCCGCTACGTCGACCGGGACATGGTGCGTTACTTAGGGTTTGAGGCCAATCTTCAGTATGTTCTCCAAGGCCAAGTGCACCAAACTGACCAGACGCCTGATGAAGTCCAATACTACGCTGAGGGCCATCCATTTTTCAGCGAGTGGCCGACCTACAAGGAACTCGTGGCTGAGTTCATGGCATCACTTGACATCAACGTGTTGCCCAATGACCTGATAGCCACCGACAGAGAATGGAGGAAAGGGAGGGTGTCGTTCCGTCTCTTCAACAACAACTACACAATCACCCTCGACCAGCTTAATTCTATTTACAACTGGGCTCATCACGACTATCAACACCGGCGACCAGATAACAGGACGGACCACGATGCCATTTTTGCCTAGTTGGTGACTGCGCCGCCCGGCAAATCTGTGAGTTACCACAACGCGGCGGTGGCAGACTTCGAGCATCCGTTCATGCGGGTTCTTCACCGCATGCTTTGCACCACTTTGTTCGCCCGCGGTGATCTGTCTCTGAGCAAGTTTCAAGAGACAAACTTGTTCTTCCTGTACAAGCTGTTGAAGCGGCAGGAGTGCAACTGGGGCGCATTTTTCTTACAACGCATGGTGGCCGTGAAGCGGAGTACTAGGAAAGCGCCAATCCATTTTGGAGGGCTGATCACACCATTGGCCGTCTACCTTGGGTTGGATATTTCCCAGCTTACTCCCCTTTCTACCAAGAGCAAGGTTAACTTGCAGCATCTTCACCGCTCCAACCTCATCCTGCTTCGGGATGGTTTACCATATGCACACTGTCATGTAAATCAAGCATATCTGGAATGTTCGCTTCCCGACCCTGTCTTCCACATTGAGGGTGCTCAGCATTTTTGATGGCCTGTTATCACCATTGAGAGTTCGGATGAAGATGACAACAACGACGACAACAACAATGAAGGTGACGAGGCTGAAGAGGAGGAGGAGGCCTACACTCCTCTTCGGGCACGAGTGGCACCTAGGAAGTGTCCTCGCATGCATCCGGGTGCATCTTCATCTTCGCAGCCTCCGCCACCACCACTGCCCTCACAGAAAAGCGAGGATGTCTACTCAATGCAAGGAATGTATGCAATGCTGCAGGATATCCATCAGACGCAGCAGCATCATACAGCAGCATATGTCGGTATTCAGGAGACGACGAACCGGCTGGTTGACAACTAGAGGGCTATTTTCGAGAATGAGCGCCTCCTCCTCGACAACCAACACCAGGTTCACGATTGGTTGCATAGGATGGAGATGCAGCAGCATCCCTTCTATGATCATTACTAGAGCCAAAACTACTTTGGGGGGTATCCACAACCTCCACCCATGCCCCAGTATGATCCGAGCTTTCAGGGGCAGTACCCATCCTGGGACCCCTCGGCCCCACAGTACCTGCCTCCTCCAGAAGAGTGATCGGTATCTCTGTTCCAACCTTTAAGATTGTTTTTGACTATGAGGCCATAGTCGAATTCAAGCTTTGGGGGGTTGGAACAGCTCTATCCTTTACTTTTCTCACTTTTTAGTTTGTATTGTTTTGTTTCTTGTCATTTAGTTTTTGCAATATTAGTTTGTTTGTAGGATCCACACTCTATCTAGTGTACTTGTGGATGTCTTAAGTCATGTGTCATCTCATTTGCTTGTACATGGGAATTAAGGGAAAATAAAAAAAATAGTGTTTGCAAGATTGTGTTGTTCAACTTTGAGCACATAACTTAAGAAAATGATTGGTTTTGTCAACTCTAAAATAGAAAATCACAATTGTACATTCCTAATGATTCATGAAAAGTGGACGGAATTGCTTGTGTGAGCCTAAACTGACCAAATGATAATGAGACTTTAATTTGAAGTAAGAGGGAGAAACCTGTTAATTACCACACAGGTCAGTAAGGAGGGACACATATAAGTTTTCAAAGGTTCAGTCAATTAGTCTTGTGATCTATCCACCCCATTTTTTTTCATAATCCACCATAAGAATTGGAAGTACTTTACGGTTTTAATCTCTTTGATTGCATTCCATGTAGATAGGTCTTGCATTGCAACCGTTTTCACATGTTTTGCATGAAAATAAAAAAAATAGAGTAGTTATACATGCACATTATCCTTAGGTGTGTGTCATTTAGTTGCATTCATAATTTTTATGCATACAGTACATCATGTATCTTACTTCTTATGAAACATCAAGAGTGATTAAACTTGTTCCATACCTTCTGAATGTTTCAAATATTTAAGGTGTGCATAAATAAGTGAGCCCGACAAATAATTCATTATCATTCATGGATATAAGGGCTTAAAATAATTGAAAGAAAAAAAGAAAAAATCTAGAAAAAAAAATATGAGAAAAAAAAGAAAAGAATGAGAGGGAGAAAGGAACATAGCAGTCTCACCTGCATTTTAAGATGAGTAAGTACATGATGTGGCTACTTTAGATATTCCTTTTCATCTTGAGAAGGGATGTTAGTGCATGCATCATTCCACCTAAATATAGGCATTAGGGCATTTTTATTTGCAAATGCATCATTTAGGGCATGTTTGCTTTATGCATGTTGAAACCATATAATGCTTCCATTTCTTGCATGTGCCACCCATTCCATCCACCCTTTGCTCGAATTGGTAGGCCACCGTGATTTTCTCCTCACTTGCAAATATCAGGAGAGCTGCTTCCATGTAGATGGTAGTTAGGGCGAGCAACGTAGACTAGGAGATCACAAGATGCACCGAGTCTGAATCGGCGAATTTTATTATGTTAACTGTCTTATATTATAGTGTTCATCAGTTTTGAGGTAGATATCTTTTATGGATGATTACTGTCGCCTTTAGGGTAATTATCATTCTGTGGTTAGTAAGGGCCGGAATGTGAATGTCCGGTGGGGATCATACGGTGCTGTTTGTTGTGATGATCTGCTCTTTAGTTGACCTTTGCAATTCTATTCTAAGGTTTTGTTGCTCGAGGGCGAGCAATGTTCAAGCTTAGGGGAGTTTGATGCAATGATTTTGAGTCACATTTATAGACTTGTTTTACTTGTTTTTTATGCATTTATTGGTCATTTTAGTGGTTAATATTGCATAATTCATCTACTTTGGTCTATGATCCTTCTCTATGTTAAATCTCCCTTATTTTAGTATTTTGAGCATAAATGAGTACAATAATATGTTTTATTTCGGATTATGTGGTTTTGTGTTGCAATTTCAGGAAAAATGAATATATCCTGCTGTCGATACCATCGACATGACCACAGGTTGCCAGCGACAAGGAGCATCACAGAGTGGATACTATCGACAGGAGTGTCGATGGTATCGATTTACCATCAAGTTGCTGGCGAGAAGATAGTCGATACTATCGACCATGAAGTCGACACTATCGATAAGAGGAGCTACAGCGACATAAAAGGACAAAACTAATGCCTCAGGGTGTCGATACCATCGACCCTCATCGATGGTATCGAGTCAGTATCAGGTGCAACAACGAAGAGAAAGAAGTATTGTCGATATCTCACAAGGTTGATACCATCGACCCGCGTCGATGGTATCGACACCGTCAGATGCAAGTTTGCTTCAGATTGATCTAAATCCGATGGCTGTGATATTTTGGCGACCTAACTCGGTGATTATACCTAATGACGGCATCCAAGAGCAATCTATCACGTCATTAGTCGTTGCACACGTCCTGAGAAGGTGTGGAGAGAAGAGCGGAGCCCAGAAGCACGCCCCAGCCGCTTCGGATGCCGAAGAAGATGTTTTCCACCGCCGAAAGGTCAGAGATCGCGCATTCTACGCCAAGGAATGCTTGGATCTTCTCCGTTTAGGGGTTTCACCACTCAATCACGTTTTTCTCCATGTTTCCCCTTTCCCTACCATGTTTTGCTCTGAGATGAACATGTTTGGCTAATACCCTTTATCTTTAGGACTGGGAGTAGCCCGGGGAAGCATTGTATGACATTTCTATCATAGTAATTCATCATTAATCTCTAAATCTGTGGTATGAATTCATTTTCTCAATTATATTGTTATGCTTGATCACCATAATAATAATCTAATGCCCTTAATTACTTTGAAAGAAAGATTAATGGTTGAAAAGAGATGAATGTCATATTAATTAACAAATCCCTTGAACAAGGTAATGTAAGACTAATGGTGGAAACCCAGAGGTCGATATTAATGCACCTAATTTAGGGTATAGGTTACTACGACGGTGGAACCGACCTAGACATAGGTAGTGAATTGTACCACGACAGTGGGCAATTCTGACTACAGGCCACTACCCGGAATTGAGAGATGAACCTGAATTATTAGATAAGAATTCATACAATGATAACCCGCGGTGAAACCGCAATCCTAAAGATCATCACCTGAATTGATAAATCTAAACCTTTAATCGATTGCTTTGTTTTCCCTTTTATTTTTATTTTTCTTTTTAAACAACTCTCAAACCATTTTAATCATCTTAGCTGACCGCGAATAGTTAGTAGTAGTCTACCGATAGTTCAGTGTCCCTGAGTTCGACTCGGGCCTCACAAAGGCCTTTACTACATTGACGCACACACTTGCGTTCTACGCACGGAAAATTCATGTCAAGGACCTGGATTCTTGGCAACGAAGAAGAAGGATACGGAAATAATGACCTCCATATCCATGATCGCATGACAAATTAGTAAAAAACACCAATTGTATTGGGACACATCCATGCTTGGGGTCACTAGACCAAAGAACTATTACAAACATGGTTTAACCACAAGGGAAACAAGGTCTTTTCCCTATAATCCTAAGAAGGAACAATATTAATTTAAATGTGATTCTTTTATAGACGTGGCAAGCTCCTATTGGCCCAATTATGGTCAAGTTTCAATAAATGTAGAGATGAGACATTAACTAGATTATTGAAAACCATTACACTAAAGTTATCAAAAAAATACTTATTAAAAAAAACTAGAATCAGTTCCTAATTCAAATACTAGTTTAGAATTTATGAAGTAGTGCATGGATATAATGTTATTATGACATGTAAACCCTATATTTTATACATTGTATGAAATAAGTTTAGTTTGTGATGTAATATTGAATAATAATGTGATCTAATGATAATTACAAGGCTAGAGTTACATTGAAGAAAATTTGGGGTTTCTAAAGTTTTTAGACTATATACATGAGAAATAGAGTTTTGAGACCTCACCCTAATATCAACCCCACACTCAACCCTATTTAGTATCCTATACCATGGTGACTCTTTAGGGTTATGCCTAATTTCATATCATGTTGATTTCATGGATCTAAATTTGTTTGGTTTCTTATACATGAAATCTATAGTAAATAGTTGATACTATATGATTTCTTCAATGAGAGAGGTACGCTATTAATTTTATGAATACTCATAGATATCGTGTTTTGAGGATTCAAGATGATTTTTTGGTGATTGATTCTATGAATAAACTATTTGTATGTTTGTTTAATTACAGTTCAATATGTAATGCATATGGGTATTGTAACGCCGGGCCTACTGCCTAAGGCTCTAGTAGAGTTTCAGGAATGACGACTGTCCCCACAGACCACCACTAGACTTAACTGCACACTTTGTCCACACTGATGCGCAAGCCAAGATCAACTTCACGACTGGTCACCCATCCTAGTACTACTCCAAGCCGAGCACGCTTAACTATGGAGTTCTTTAGTGATGGGCTCCCGGTAAAGGAGGTGCACCTTGGTGATATGGGTAGTCCAATCATTTCCTTTAAGATCAACTTATCTGAAGCCTCAAATCCTGGGATGTTACAATCTCCCCCACTTAGACTCTTGACGTCCTCGTCAAGGCTCAACTATAAGGCCTCATAATATCTTCCCCATTTCAGTGCAGACCCACAATGGCCCATGGACACCCAACTCCCGATCACGGAATACCAGCGCAAGGGTGGCTACGTCAACCATGGACAGCCATTTCCTACATGCCTGGACCGCACGGCTCAAGACTGGCATGCCATGCCCATGTGGGCCCCACCTACTGGAGGGGAATTGGCTATGATACCATTTGTAACGCCCGAGCCTACTACCCAAGGCTCTAGTAGAGTTTCAGGAATGCCGACTATCCCCATAGACCACCACTAGCCTTAACTACGCACTTTGTCCACACTGACACACAAGCTAGGATCAACTTCCCGATTGGTCACCCATCCTCATACTACTCCAAGCCGAGCACGCTTAACTATGGAGTTCTTTAGTGATGGGCTCCCAGAAAATGAGGTGCACCTTGGTGATATGGGTAGTCCAATCATTCCCTTTAAGATCAACTTATCCGAGGCCTCAAATCCTGGGATGTTACAGGTATCATATAAAGAGATTATATGATACTTTGAATCTATGGTTAAGCCTACCAAGAAGTAGATCATATAAGTCCAATGAGTGAACAATGTAATGATAACACACATACCTATATGACACGCATGGGTTTAATGTTGAATATTCAAATTTAGATGTGAAAATAATTAAATGTTGAATATATATGTTGATATATGTACACATACACTTTTTTATACATCCACCTACATAGTATAGCAATATAATGTTTAGTACTTTTTTGTCAAAGTTTCAGGTATCTAGCTTACATTAAAAATATGAATATATGGAAATCCATATTAATGTGTCAAAGAACATAATTCTAACGTTAGTAGGAGATTTAGATAGATAATATAATGGTTTCTTCTTCCTCGTAGTGATGGTGTTTCCTATAATGTAGTATCCTCATATTGGAAAATCTGCAAACTCTTTTAAGGAGCCCCTAGCATACTTTTGAAATTAACAAAATTTATGAATGAAATTATTTGTCGTTATTATTACATTTATGTTTAGATCTTGAAAAAATATGATGAGGGTCATTATCTCTATGCTCTTCTTTTAATGGAGGGTAATAGGATGAGCGGGTTGTCACAATTGGTATAAGAGGTTAGACTTATCTAATAACTTCTAATAATTACTACTTTCAATTGTTTCATGGATCCATAAGAAAATTATTAGGGCATTTTCCAAAGGAAATAACGTCTAGAAGGGATCACAGCCAAGGGGCTGGAAAATATTTCCTCCACATCAATAGTTGGTAGATGAGGACTCCTGGGCCCCTATGGATCATACCTGGCCAATGTCTGGGTCTTTTTTCCAATGTAAAATACATATACTTCTTCTCATATTAAATTGCATCCTCTTCTCCTCATTTTTCTTTCTTTATCCTAGAATTCACTTCTCTACTCATCTGGAGTTATGATTTCAAGATGAAGTTGGGTTAAGACATCCTCCAATTAAATAATATATAAAGTTAACTCACAAGTATATTTTTGTCCTTTAGTGTCACTTTTCTCAATGTCAGTTTCATATGAACACTAAAACTAAATCCTATATCGTTGGCTACTAGAGCACAAATGTCGATGTTGGTCAAGTCATGTCGATTAAGAAAAATCACGAGTAACACTTTCATTATAACATCAATTACTTGTAGAAGAATCGATGTCACCGACAACCCACTGAATTCAACTTTCTTGGAGAAAAATTTGATATATACGTTTAGTATCATTTGTACAAAAAATTATGGCAAACTCCTTCCCATGAAATAAATTTTTCCTTCAAAACACCTTTGTCATCATTTTTTCTACAAAAATGATGTCGTAAGTCATGTCTACCATGAAAATTTTTACCTCCAGAAAGCTCATGGTGTCAGTTTCTTAGTAAGGATCTCACAACAAATGGTTCCTTCCACATGCCCTTGAGAAAATATTTTACCCCAAATTGGTTTATGTCATAATTTTTTGTTTTGTAAACCGACGAGTAAGTCCTTAGTAAGGTTGGTGTAGGATAATTGGCTCTATCGTTGGTTTCTAAGTATCCAATCGATGACACAGTATGTCCTCTTTGCAAATTTATATGGACTTTTTGTCCTCTTATGCACATAAATTTAGTCCATTTTTGTTCTCTGCTTTTTTCTAATCATATTATATTTTTCACCATGTGAGTTTGTTTACTTGTTACATAATTTTGACAATAGGTACAAGGCAAAGATAATGAAATGGAGTTAATCCAACCCAAATTCGACCTTAATTGGATTCTTGAAGAGTTTGCCTTTTTGGCAGAGTTGAGTTTGAAGAATTTGAAGAGAACATGGTGTGTGTTATTTTATACACATCATGTAAGTATACAGTAACTCACGTCCCCAGCTACAGAGAAAAGGATACAACGTGTTTCTACCTGAAACACGGCGTGTTCGCATATTCAAATGCCATATTTCAAAGTTATGTCAAGTCACATGGTGTGAGTTTATTAAGACACGCCGCGTATCATTCTCCCAGGTCGACTTTAGATAGTTGCAAAACAACATGTATGCCTTGTACTTTTTGTGAGATCATTTTCAATCAGTAGTTACACACACTGACATGCCATGTGTTTTTCCAGACATGGTGTGTCCCCAACAGATTCTACAGTTTTAAAAATACAACTATCCCACCTTTTAAATATGAAAACACTTGGAAGGGACGATTATCTCTCATCATTTGAAATACTTTACCACCAAAGAAAGGTGTAGAGCAAAAAGAGGGTGATTTTGGAGACAAAGAAGAGATTTCTTGAGAGAGAACAAACATTCTTCATTGTTTCTTCTTCAAAGAGTGAAATAGAGCTTTTGTACTCCGTTCAGGATTCTCGATACGGTAGTGGTCCGAGTAGAATCAGATACAAGGGTGGAATTCCGTCCACAATCTGGACTTTTACCTTACCGGCTTCATTCTTTAGTTTCTTTTTCCTTTTCCTCTCTCTAATCCTGACAAACTCTAAAGTTTGTACCCTACACTTGTGTTTCTTCATTATGCACACGTAGAACCCTTTTTCTTGGTCATGGGAGAGTAGCTCCCATGTCATTGCTCTTGTGAACTCATAGTTCTTAACTAATGTTAGTTAGTTTTCTTCTCTAAGTGCTATTACGGTGTATTTTTCTTGTATGTTTGCCTGGACATCAAACCTACATGTTTTATGCTTCTTTATGTGAATCAGTAGGATGTATGGAGGAGTATGGATAAGTTATCTTGACAATGAATCCTTGACCATAGGAGTGGATGGGATAGGTTGAGGATCCAAGTTGCAGTTCAAATCCAAACATAAGCATGAGAGTGCTATGTAAAGATGAGAATCATCTCTTATCTCTGGGAGGTGTGAGATAATGGAAAACTCCATTGCAAGTTAATTAAGATGTTAATTTTGTAGTTACAAGTGAGTAATAGTGTGGAAGTGAAATCCTATGTCCAAAATCTCCAAAAATCTGCTATAAATCCATTTAGTTTAGTTCTTGTTTCTTTTGATTGTATGTTAGTAATTCATAGCCCAACTCAATATTGTCAACCAATATATATGGTTGAACTGTAACCCACTTGCACCTAACAATTTCTTTCTACCTTTGACGATCTCATCACTATATGCACTCGTATACTTAGGGGGTAGTGCTCGAGTTTATAAATATTAAAACTTGAGCATTTGGTTAAAAAGTTTTTGGCTCTATTGATGAGGAGAATCAATATTTTTCTATTAGAGTAAGAGTTGTTAACTAGTAAGACATACTAGATCACTCTCCCACTCGTTTCATCATTCCATTGTCATTTATACTATCAATTTTTGCTTCCATTGTTAAGTGTTATCACCACTTGTGAATTTGCAGGACTGCATGCGAAGATCAAAATGTGGTCTTCAAGCGTCATTGTTTCTAGACCCGAAAAGCTTGGGAGACTCATAACCATCATCACCTCATTCTTCACCACCATATTCACTGAACAACCAAGAATAAGTCATTGAAGATGACCATCCTCTCAAGGACTTTGCCATTTGATATGTAGTCAACGTCAATGGGGATATCAACAACCTACACATCAAGGCAAACAACTTCTCTAGAAGCTCGACAATCATGAAAATGATTAAGCAAAACTACTTTGGAGGGAATTCAATGGAAGATCCCAACCTTCATATAGTCAATTCTTGGAATATCAGAATACTTTCAAGACTAATGACATTTTTCCTGATGGTATATGCCTACTATTGTTTCCATTTTCTCTACGGGATATACACAAGGCGTGGCTCTCTTCTTTGCCAAAAAAAATCCATCAAGAGTTGGGATGAACTTCTTATAGTCTTTTTAGCCAAATACTTTCCACCAAAAAAGACTTATCAATTGATAATCCAATTGATTAACTTTACTTAACAAGATGAAGAGACTCTATATGATATGTAGGAAAGGTTCAAAAACCTTCAGTGTCTTTTTCCTCACCATTGTCTAATCAACTGGCTGCTTCTTGAAACATTATATAATGGGCTTTACTATAACACTAGGAATTCTATAGATGTTGCAGCCTATGGAACCCTAATGAATAAGTCTTATAGAGAGGCTTATGCTATAATTAAAGATATGGAAATCAATCATTGTGAATGGCGTTTTGAAAGGAGTAATCAACCACTCTCATCTTCTGTTGATTTTGTGAAACAAGCATGTGTCCATGCTATTGAAGATGTTGATCTGATCTCTACAAAGTTAGATGCCTTGAGACAACATTTTGAGAGGTTGACTGCTCAACCATCCCAATTGGTAAATCTGATATGTGATGTAAGTGAATCCCTGGGACAAGTATCTTCTTCGAGCTACACTTATTTCATTCTGGACAAGTAGCTTCTTCGAGCTACACTTATTTCATTCCATCTAAAGAGAACATGAAGAAATGCAATGCAGTAGGAAGTTTTGGAAACAAATAACTATACAATACATATTCTAATGCCTACAATCCAGGCTGGAGTGATCATCCAAACTTCTCCTACCGCAACAACAATTCTTAAAATCTTCAACAAGCTCAAGGTCAACAACCATTGCATGTGGGGAACATGCCACCAATGGAAAACAATCCTCCAGGCTTCAACAACAACGTCAATGGAACCTTCAACCAACAAAAACAAAAACAAAGATCCAATTTGGAGTCTCTTCTTGAAGGTATTGTTTTAGCTCAACTAAAATAAAATGAGGAATTCTGCCAACATGGTCAATTAATGAAGAATGCCCTCCAACAAATTTTTTGCAAGGTAGACGATATTACTACTCATACTAAGATTTTGGAGAATCAGATTGCTCAACAAGCTCTAGCCAATCAAGGAACACCTTATGGTTCCCAACCTAGCCAACCAAAGATGAACCCTAAAGAGACATGCAAGTCCATGATGCTAAGAAGTGGAGTAGTAATTGGAGGATCCTCACCACCTTCAAAGAGGAAATCTGAAGAGGTTATTGACACAACTGTGGAGGAGACTGCTGAAATTCAAAGGAAGAAAAATGTTGGAAATCCACAACAAGGTGATTCTATTGGTAAGCCTAATGTTCCTTTCCCTCATAGGTTTGCTAATAGAAAAGATGATGCAAAGTTCTACAAGATTATGGATATATTGAACAAGCTATATGTGAACCTTTCTTTAGTTGAAGTGATGGCCGAAATGTCTTCTTATGCCAAGTTCATAAAAGACATTCTCACAAAGAGAATGAAGCCTGACCAAGCTAAAGCATTGATGCTATCTAAAAGAATAAGCTCTATCATTCAGAACTATTTTCAAGAAAAATTTGATGATTTAGGTGCTTTCAAACTCCCTTGCAAAAGTGGAGATTCAAAGTTTGACAAAGGCTTAGTTAATCTTGGTGCTAGCATCAGCTTGATTCCTTTTTCTATATGGCAAAAAGCTAGATTTGGGAGTCTAGAAACCAACATCAATGAAATAGATGACCTATTAATTAAATATCCTAGAGGGATTGTTGAAGGCATTCCCATGTAGATAGGGAAGTTCTACATTCCTTGTGACTTTGTATTCCTAGACATGCATGAAGATCCAACAAATAAAATCCTTTTTGGGAGACCATGTCTTCAGACTGCGAATTGTATAGTAGATGTTAGAGAAGGTAAATTAACTGTAAGAATTGGAGATGAAGCTCTAGTATTTTCTATCTATGATGATATGAAGGAACCAAAAACTAAAGAATATTCTTGTTTGATAGATAGCATTGACACTTTGATAGATGAACACAAGACCCATCTTGAGCAAGTTTTTGATGATCTTGAAGGTGCAGAAGACAAGGATGACTCCACAATCATTCTCAATGAAGAACATTTTGAAATTGTATCAAGCTCAACATCCAATGAATTACCAACCCAGAAGGAGGCAAGTGACACCACCCCTAAACGAGAAAAATTGTTGAACTTAAACCCCTCCCACTGCGGTCAAGGTATGCTTTCTTGGACATGAATTTTCTTCCCAAATTATAACAAATGTTGATTAGACTCATGGAAAGGAGGCTTAACTTGTTGTAAGAACTTAGATTTTACAAAGATGTGATAGACTACTCCATTGATGATCTTAAAGGAATTAACCCTTCAATTTTAAATGCACCACCTAGCCTTAGAAGAAGACATTAAGATATGCATATAACCACTAATAATGTTAAATCAAAACATGATGGAAGTTGTTAAGAAATAAATTTTTAAGCTAAAAGATGTAGGGATAATGTATCCTATCAGTTACAGACCAAGGGTAAGTTCTATACATGTTGTACCTAAAAGGGAGGAATCATAGTAATAAAAGGAGACAACAATGAATTAATTCAAACAAGGGTAGTGTCTGGGAGGTGAATGTGCATTGACTATAGAAAACTAAATAAATCCACAAGAAAAATCCATTTCCCACTACCCTGAATTGACTTAATGTTGGTAAGACTTTCCTAATCACTCTTATTTTTCTATTTAGACGGGTATTCTGGATTTTTTTCACAGTCCTATATATCCCCCCTGGTCAAGAAAAAACAACCTTCACATACTATTATGGGTTGAATGCTTATAGGTGAATTCCTTTTGGGTTATGTAATGTGCCTGCTACTTTCCAAATATGCATGATGTCCATATTTTATGATTCCATAGTAAAGATTATAATAATTTTTATGGATGATTTCAATTTTTATGGCAATTCCTTTGATGATTGATTGTCAAATTTTACTAAAGTTTTGAAACGATGCAAATAGGTCAACCTGTGCTCAATTGGAAGAAGTTCCATTTCATGGTATAATATGGGATTTAACTTGGTCACATCATTTCAATAAAAGGGATTGAGGTTGACAATGCAAAAGTATAATATATTGAGAATATATCAATTCCAGCAACCGTAAAAGAAGTTTGAAGTTTTTTGGGACATGCAAGGTTTTATAGAGGATTCATTAAAGAGTGCAAAGCCTCTCTGCTCTTTGTTAGCAGAAGATGCAGAATTTGTATTCAATGAAGATTGCAAGACACCCTTCCAAAAGTTAAAAGATGTTCTTATCTCAAACCCATCATTCAACCACCAGACTGGAGTTCTCCTCTTAAAATCATGTGTGATGCCAATGATTAAGCCATAGGGGAAGTCCTAGGATAAAGGTGAGACAATAAGATCCATGCTATTCATTATGAAAGAAAGACCTTAGATGATGCTCAAATACATTATACTACTATGGAAAATGAGATGCTTGCTATAGTTTATGCTTTTGAAAAGTTACGACAATACCTTGTGGGGTCAAAAGTCATTATATATACAAACCATGTTGCAATTACCTCATGATCAAGAAGGATGTTGAACCCCATCTTATCCATTGGATACTGTTGTTATAGGAGTTTGAATTGATAATCAAAGATAAAAAGGGGACAAAAAATAATGTAGTCAATCACCTTTCACGCCTTTCCACAAGTGTTGAAGACAAGGTTCCTATTGATGACAATCTACCCATTGAGAAGATGTATGCTGTAAACTCACTTGTTACCCCATAAATAGTTGACTTTGCAAACTATCTAGCCATCATACGCCTTCCTCCTAATGTCACCTATCATCAAAAAAGGAAGTTCCTTCATGATGTAAAATTTTATATTGGAATGATTCCCCATTGTTCAAGCAATGTGTAGATGGGCTGATTAGGAGACGTATTCCCAATGAGGAGATCTCAAGTGTGATTTCAAAATGCCATTCCTCTCCTTATGGAGGACGCTTTGGAGGCGACAAGACTTATATAATGATTCTACAAGTAGGTTTTTGTTGACCAACTATATTCCATGATGTGCATGCATTTGTTAAAGCCTGTGATAAGTGTCAAAGATCAGGAGGTATTTCAAACAAGGATGAGATGCCTCTGAATTCAATTCTTGATATTGAAGTTTTTGATGTATAGAGAGTAGACTATATGGGCCCATTTCCCTCTTCATGCAGCTACAAGTTCATCCTAGTGTTGTGTGATTGTGTACCAAAGTGGCTACAAGCTATTCCCACTCAAGCAATAGATGGAATATCAGTGATGAAGATATTTCAAAAAATTATCTTTTAGATATTTGGGGTTCCAAGAGTTGTCATCTCAAATGGAGGAAGTCATTTCATTGAGAAAAACTTCAACAATTTGCTGAGCAAGTATGGTGTCAAGCATAAGATCTCTACATCATACCATCCACAAACTTTAGGACAAGTTGATTTTTCAAATAGACAATTGAAGGAAATGTTAGAGAAGACGGTCTCTAACTTAAAAAAAACTAGGCTTTGAAATTAGATGAAACATTGTGCACTTATAGAAAACCTTGCAAGACACCTATCAGTATGACTCCATTCAATCTGGTATATGGAAAGTCTTGTCATCTACATGTAGAAATTCAACATAGAGCATTGTGGGCTATTAAATTTCTCAACTACGACATGATAAAGGAGGATAAAGAAGGCTACTACAACTCTATCAACTAGAAAAGCTAAAATTATATGCATATCAAATGCCAAGATATATAAGGAGAAAATAAAGAGATGGCATGGTAAAGGATCCATACCAAAGACATCAAAGAAGGAGATCTAGTGTTGTTATTCAACTACAAGCTCAAATAATTTCTAGGAAAGCTGAATTCCATGTGGTCTAGCCCCTTCATAGTGTTGAAAGTCTACCCCTATGGAACTTTGGAGCTGCAAGGAAAAGAATCCTCATTCAAAGTTAATGGTCAATGCTATAAACTATGCACGGAAGAAGAGAAGATAGACCAGGGAGCCTCTTGATACTTTTCAGATGGATGATGTTGTTGTCTACAATCTCACTCCATACTCAAAATATAGGACCTTGTGGGAGTTGACCCCAAATTTAGGATAGATTTCTTTACTTGCATTTTCTTAAGAACTTTTCATGTCCTAAAATTAATTTGCCATTGATGAATGTAATAACTTAGACCCTTATGAACATATATAATTGTCATTGCAGGTGCTGAGAAAAGAAAATCAAGTTTTATGGATATGCAAAGAGACACAGAGTGTGGAACACAGTACATAGTGTGTCTCCACTCAAACAATATTGATTCAAAGAAATCTCCAGAACATATGGTGTGTGCGTTTTAAGACATGACATGTTCCATTCCAGAAATGAGTTGCTGGAAAATCACATGATGTCTGGAAATCTAAACATGGTGTGTCGCCATCATCCTAGAAATGTCAAGGGGTTCACTGGAAATTTACATGGCATGTTAAATTTCAAACACGACATGCTTTACAAGAGGGAACTTTCATTGGAAACAAACATGGTGTGCATTTATTCTAACATGATGTGTCCTCATCAAAGCGAGGCAAAAATAAAAGGCAGCAATGGAAATGCATACATGAACACGTCGTGTACTTTACAACACACGTCACGTTCACAGAACAGAACTAGGGTTTTTAGCCTCAAATATTCTGTCGCCGCCCTCATTTCCACATTAGCTCATGTTGTGTGCAAAACCTAACTCCAACCATTTCCGTCTCTCTTCGGCCGTACTGTCATCTCTGTCCACTTGAGATCCAGTCACTTACTGACTTTACAGTCATGAGGAGCTTTTGTCAATGCCAACAGTCACCTCCCACCATCATATTCGGTCCTCCTTCATCATCATCAGCTTGGTCGGCCATCCTCCAATGTCGATATTGAGCTTTGTCACCATGACTTCCTCCTCCGTATTTGCTTCCTCATGCTATCACATCCGCAACTCGGTGCTCTCGACCATGTAAGAGTACAACAAGCCCCCACAATAAAATTAGTGAGTCCCCTTGGTTCGTTTGCTCAATGTAAGCCACCACCAACCTAGAGCTCACCACCAACATGTTGAACATGCCTTGACATCCTCATTATCTCCAACCATAAAAAATACCCAATCAGTTAAGACCATGTCATTCATTTCTCAGAACACAGTGTGCCCATCCATTCATTTTCTCTGAATGATAACATCTTCCCCTACCCAGAAAATACATCGTGTTCCACATCACACACCATGTCTCGGTGTTCTGAACCTCAATCACAACAACAAAGACACCAATCAAGCAAGCCTCCAAATTTCTATGGGGAGAGAGCTCTTCTCTCAGATCCCAACTACATCTCCACCACTCATTTTAGAGTCATATAAGTAGAATACGCCACTTATAACACACTGATCATTCATACGGATCTCCCTACATGATTTTCATGTGAGCAAACAATGGAGGAACTAGGATTCAAAGATGAAGCCTTCGGTCTGCTAGCGGATCTCGATCTCAAGTAAACTTTCTACACGGTGTGAAATACCTACCCCAGACTCAACTATGGATTTAGGACCACACTAAAAGATGAGACTAACCCCAAAAAGCCTCATGAGCCAAATGCTACCATATTATTCCGTCTTGTAGGTCAAAACTACTAGTTAACATTCAAACAATTTTGTGAGGCATTTCAATGATGTGGGTGGATTAGTTTATCCTCCATAGTTTGACAATGATGTTTTCTAGAGATAATTAATAGATGATAACGTCCATGAAGCAATGAAGGCCAATGCATAACGCAATCATAATCCCATCTTCCTTTATGTCCATTATCTTATTAGCACATGGGTTTTGGCAAAAAAGGAAACATAAGGAGTATGTGGGAATCTGGACCTTTTATTTCTATAGGCAATGGAAAATAACTACACAATCAATGCAGAGTACTTTATTCTCACTAGGTTCTTTGATATCAAGAAGTCGTTAGGAGACATCATGATTGGGGTTTGATCACCCACATCACCTACAAAGTTGGTGTTTCTTTTATAGGCTTAGAGGTTGCACCTGGAAAGAACCTAGTTGACATACATTTTCTTGTTTTTCTGGTTTACTTATTCATTTTACAATGATGATTCCAAATTCAGACAGTTCTTTGATGATGACCAATTCATTGAATTTCCTAACATGGAAATCATAACTTTGACAAACAAGGACAATTGGAATTTTGATCTCTCTGGTTCTTATCAGGGTGAGGATGCACCCACTACAACTATTGCTGCACCACCACCTCCTTCCACTGATACGTAGATAGAGTATAGTTGGGCCATGCCTAATGTGCAACACCTATATGGCTATGTCCAATAGAGATTTGATCAGCAGGACATCTGTCTAGATCTAATGATCCATCACTATTTTGTCATGCATGACAAGATTCATAGGATGGATATGTGCCATATTTTCTAGGGCCATTATGCCATGCCTCCACCACCACCACCTCCACCTCAACCAGAGTCGGTCCCTATAGACAGTCCTGATGACGATGATCTTCTGCACTAAAATTTCCCAACTAGTCATGACGACACTAGCCCTTCATCTTGATTAGCCATGGCAAGTAATTGGTTGCTACCAGCATGAGTTTTATTGATGCAGTGAGGACACAACAAATTTCAAGCTTAGGGGGGAGCAACCGTCCAATAATGTAGTTGTAGTTTCCCTTTTATCATATTTTCTTATTTCTTGTTTTAGTTATGTTCTTATTATGGAAAATAAAATATGATATGAATCATATCTTATGTAAGTTGATTTAATCCCTTCTATTATGAGTTGATTGTCCTCTCATTGTTGAGAAATATCATTTGCAGAAATTGTAAAATGCATGCATTAATCAAATGAAACTTCATGGCCACCAACTTGTGTCTAATTTTGGATTTATGCTTTTTAGCCTGAACATTCATCTTTCACATCCTAGATTGCTTAACACATGTAATGTTTTCAATATTTGTGAGTAAATTAACTTTACAACATCATATCGACAACTAGCCATCGACCTCTTCCATGATTAGCTGAAAGGTTGGTAGATCGATCACTCGATCTACCTTTGTATCAACTTCTTTCTCTTCTTTTCCCTATCATGACTTATTCAATCAATAATCTATCTATTTCTTATGCCATGCATGTTTAAACTCCATAAGTTGGGTTGGGAGTGGCTGGCATGCCCTCCAAACTGTGTAATTATCCATTCTTCTATTTTATGACATATGCTCTTAACAATTTTGTTTCTATACTCTTGTGTTACTGTGTCGCTTGTGGATTAGCTACCTTCTTGAGACATTTGATATGAATATTGTTTGAGAGAATGACTCCAATGAGATCTGGAGTATAGGATAGTAACGAGACACGAGAGTGAGGAGTTTCTATAACAAAAGTCATACAATTTTCCCTTGATTTTTTGGTAATTATCTTGAGAGAGAGAACCCCATAGACAAAAGTATGCCCGGATGTCAAGGGAAAGAAGGAACAAATGTCTTTTATAACTGTTTATCAAATGACTAAAGACAACATATAACATAGTAATGAAGGTTTACATGGTTGCGATTGGTTTGATTAGTGAACCCCAATCTAAGTCTCTTTTATCTTTGTTTCACAATTCATTTTTATTTCTTTCCTTTGGTTATCTCTAAACTTAGGTTTAATGCTCATGTTATATTATTTTGTTCCTTAACTGGGATACCATAAAATTCAATTATTTTGGTTAGAATTGACTCAGCTAAGAATATTTCATTCTTATTTTGTTATTCCCCTTATCCATGTGTTTGACCCCACACAAATACAATAGACTCCACATTGAGTTGTGGACGACTCTTTTATCAGGGTATAAATTTAATGTCTGATATCTTTGAGTGGACAATCATATTGACACTTTTGACCCACAAAAAATGCGATCAAGGTCACACACAGAAAATGTGGTGGGCTAGTTAGTGTTTGTGGAGGGCTCCTAAGGGAGAAGATGTACAAAGAGTACAAAATATTCATGGTCAAGCCAAGGGAAATGGAACCCTCTTAAGAAATGTAAGGATGAACGGAAGAATAGGAAATACCAAATTTCTAGAACTATGGATATCTCCCTAGTAGAGCTGGTTAGTATGACAAACTAATGTGCTTCAACTTCTGAAGAAGAATATATCATGGCAGCTAACCCAAATTTTCAAGAGAACCCAGACTGAAGCTGCCTACTCTAAAACAAAGAGTATTTTTCTATAACTTTGAGTACTTTCATGTAGGATGTATTTGTGGATGATTTTAAAAAGACTTTATAATATTAAATGGTTGAGATGCATTGCCTAGATAATGGATGCCTAGATCAATAATCATGGTCAACCTAAGGAACGACAAAAAGAAATAATGGTTACTTAAATATGTTCTTGTTTCAAAAGGCCTACATGTACAAATCATGGATAAATGGACCACACGAAAACACTAGCATGATGTAAACCCATCAGTTTGCGATAACTAAGATTATTTATCGATACTAAGTACTGGAAGATTTATCAGCATGAAAGTATGTACGCATGTATGTAATCATGCATGTACATAATTTACTAGTGAGTGTTCATACAAGTATGTAAGGTACACATGAATTGTTATGCTAGTATGAGAAACATAAGATATCAAGTATCATATAAGAAAATGTGTACCACTCAAACTCTCTTCTAAAGAGTGATGTTGGAGAATATTATGGGTTATCTCAAATAAAGGGAAGGACATTAGGGAGGAACTATAAGCTAAAGCCTAAGGGGATAAAAGATATGGCTAGAGAGCCTAACCTCCTAATGGTTTGAAAAATAAGATAACATCCTACACTATATTACTACTATAAAGATGCATAAAACCATTTTCTTCATTTATTTATTTTTAGGGTAACTTTGGATGTCGTAGAAGGACCTAAAACTAAGAGATGGCATGCAATATGTTCTATTGGTAAATCTGTAGTATATGATGTATGTATGTCGTTACATCGAACTAGTAAAAAAATGTGTTTTTTTATATTTGAAAAGTGTCCTCAAAATGTATATTCATGTGATGATTTGATAGATGAGATTTTAAGATAAATTGTATATGAAAAATTTAATACAATAAAAGAATTTATGCAAGTATACATGTAAACTTAGGGATGCCTTGTAAAGAATGAGTGACGTGACATAAAGTCTTGACAATATTTAGGACCCTTACTTCAGATAAAGCATAAATGGTGTTTATGACTTATTATATAACCCTGTGTAGGGTAGAGGAGTAACTCAACCTTAGGACTGAGTAGGTAACAAATTAGTGTACATGAGACCTAATGGATCAGGAGAAAACCACACCCTAAGTACCTACACCTCTAGAGACCCTATGGGAATTACTAAAGGCCAATCATACATAAGAAACAAATGATAAAGTGAAATGAGTTACAAAATAATTTTTTGCATGTCAAAAAAATGTTGAACTATAATCTACAGACATGTCTTTTAATCATATTGAAGTCAATAGACCCTTGAATCTAGTATGACATAATTAGAGTAAAAAGAGATATAACAACCTAACCCTAGATATAAATCCTAAAAAATAGGAACCATAATGAATGCATGTTAATCCTAGTTTTAGTTGGAATCTTAGCTTAGTTTTACATTCATATTCCTCATTTTACTTTAGAATAAACTTCCATTTAGTTTACATTTTTTTCATATTAATTTGTAAGGTTTTGATTTAATTCTTTGGTTTTTATGGCAAGTTTGAGATTCATTCTCTACACATCACGTACGAGTTTTAGTCCAATTGGCAGATCAACAGACTGGACAAAATTTTGAAATTGCATATACTTTTCATCTACCCCTTCATCAGTTGATGCTTTCAACATTTTATGATTTTATTGGTCAAATGCCTCATCAACATAGGCCCACTGACCTGTGCCAACTACTTGTTGGAGTGGGTTTCTTTGTAGTTGTATTTTCAATGGTTCACATTATCTAACACTTGCATCGATTGTCAACCAATGGGAACCCCACCAACTAAGGGCCGATGAAAGTACTTCTTACTGACAATGACCTTCTATCTTCTCATCACTTGACTATTAATGGAACTTCAATGGATATCAACTCATGAAACCCCACTCACTAAATATAGATGGAGATGCAGACTCTATATACTGATGGGACACATACTCCATCCACAGAAGAAAACACAGACTATCCAACATTGGAAATGCAGACTCCATCCACTGATGTTATTGCAAACTTCACCCACTAATGAGTATAACACATCATGCCTACCCATGGAAATAATCAACCAACAACCAATGAAGGATATGCATCTCATTTACCAATGAGATTTTTGGGAGCTTGACAACCAATGAACCTCGTGAAAAGATAAGAAGTCTAAACAGAACAAGACCTTTTGTCTTCCTCACTCAACTACCCATGTGCATTCATGGTGGATGACAATTTCACTATATATGGTTAATTTATAACCTCTATAAACCACTGGATCCAATCTCAATGTTTCTATTATGGCAATTTCCATTTTGAGCATCCATCTCCAACTTCCGTCAACAATTTTAGTTTGTTTATGACCAAATGAACTAATGAGAATCTTACTCAATCACCATACATCTACTTTTTCATCACTGTGACTGGTCCAATCCATGAAGTTCTTGGTTCTTGTTTGATGCCTTTAAGATCAAAGACTTCTACATCACTCTAAAAAATGATAAATGGAGTTCTTGGTTCTTGTTTGATGCCTTCATCTCCATGTTTGAAGAAACACTTACCCACACCACAATTGCATATACATATTATACCAAGATTATGGATTTCTCCCTCTTTAACCTTATTGAACTTTTTGTTGCTTCTATGAGGAATTAATCCTCTCTTTAGGGTATGGGGAGTATCCATGCTTCCAAATTTTGCTCTTTTTTACTATTGAATGTGCCAATATGAACATCACTTGTTATGGATGTAACATGTTATGCTTGCAAATCTTATTTATACAACTTTTTCACATATTCATCAGATTTTAGATGTATATAACTTCAAACCTAAGATTTAGGATGTTGTATGGTTCACAGTAAACCCTTGACAAAAACCAATTGGATAGGTATTTTTGGAGGTGATAGATGTGAAATAGGAAACACAACAATGAGCTTGAGAGTAATATATGTCAAATTTAATCAATAATTACAAAAGAGGGATTTATCTGACATCAAGATATGTATGTTCATGTTGTTTATGATGCAATGAAAGAGAGAAGTGATTGGTATTGGTGGTGAAACCCATTCACCCTTGCATTTCGACCTATTGATACATAATACCTTCATATAGAATTTCATTATTTACAAACTTCTCTTTATCAAACAAATCAAACTCTTGTGTTAACTAGTAGTTCTTGCTTTTTTATGTTGATAAGAAAATTACTAAATATATTGTCCTTTGGGTTCTATCTTGGACTATATTAAAATAACATTTGTTCATATTCAGGTCATATTTTCTTACATCTCATTACGGTAATAACTAGGGCTTTCATCAATTGGAGATTGGTTGTGATATTAAATCTTGCATCAAATTTTATTTTCATTTCCAGGATCAATACAATTTTTATCAATTTAACCAACTTGGATTAGTAAGAACTTTTCTTTTAAATTGATAATATTTCAAATCTTATTCAATTCAATTTCATTTTAATCATCATACTTTTGGTTGCACATCTTTTTCAAGTAACATATCTGCTGTACAAGATGTTCATGTAGAATCAACCTAAGTCTCATACATTGACCTTGAGATTGAGAAAACCTACCAAAGACTTATTCATGAACACACAACCAAGATGGACGAAGAGATGATCAATCATAAAGTGGAGCAACATTCACAACACAATGGGACATACTATTGGCACAAGCTAGAGTCATGTGTAGGAAGAGCTACCAGTACATAAAGAAGTAGAAAGATAGGGAGAGAAATGAAAGTTTTCTATTCCCGAACTGCTAACATTCACCACCCATTTGTCCCACCTTTCATTGAAGAACACAATTTTGAAGTCAAGACATATTGTGTGATGATGACACAAAAGAACAGTTGTGCATGAGTAGAACCTAGGTGAAAATGTTCTTTAGAAAGTAAAATAATGCAATGAATAATGATATAGGACCATGATTGGAATATTGTTGTTTCTAACCTCAGGTTGTTTTTGTATATATGACAACCTAATCAAATTTTTATTATACCATAAAATAATCCTTTATAAGGTGGGATGTCATCCCCAATATTTCTTATGAAACCCCTTTAAAGTTTGGTAGCGTAGTATGAACAAGAAATGTGTGTTATATGATCTTAGGGAAATAGCCTCAATGGTAATGAGACTAGTCCACTACATACATATGTACTTGAACATATATCGATGCATAGGATCTAATCAAGATATGTGTTGTTATTCAAGGACTGAATTAAAAACCTTATTCTCCCTAGACAAATGAAGAACTAGATTTTGCACAAATATGGTTTCCTCTTGTTAAGTGCTAAATGTGGATAATCCACATACTAAGATATCTCAAGCCTAAGTAAAGAAGAACCTTTGTTTTGGTAAAATCATTTCTCCATTATATAGATGGTCCTAATCTAGGATACTCTTCACTAGGTGAGATGTTTCCTTTTTAGGAGTAAGGTCCTCACGATGATAAGAACCCTAAATTTTCTGAGATAGACTTGATGTACTAATAGAGTATTGTATGCTATTTGTATCTGGCTAAACCCAAGACCTTGGGAATATGAATGAAACATGGTCACTAGAACAACCTCTATGTAAAGACTCATGTATAAAATAGAAGACATTTTTATGAAAAATATTATACCCAGAGAAATCAAGTCAAGTAATGAATGAGATGGACTTCACCTATAATGTTTGGAAACTATGAGACTCAACCACCAGATCTAGTGAGGTAACTTTGTTTTTTAGGATGATTAGCCTAGAACTTTTAGATAGACCAATAAATTCACTCTACCAAGTATGAAGGAAGAATTATGTCAAGGCATCACTATGGCTAGCCTTGTCTATGTAAAATAAGTCATTGGATAAATTTATGTCATGTATGGAATAATGTAGAATTTAGCACTTGTAATGCAAATAGTATATTCCATCCACCTTGAAAATTCATTGATTCATTTAAGAGGGGAGTGTGTCATGGCATGGTATATTTGCTCCTTATATCATAAGTTTCAATAGAAAAATATTATTTTATATTTTGAAATTTTAATAAACAATGTATGTTGTATATTTTCTTCAAAGACCTTCAGATAAGATTTGAGAATTTACAAATCAATGGTGTAATGTCAATCAATTGTGAATCTATGATTTATAATATTGACTTGTAGACCCATTTCCAAATCCATAAAAAGATAGGACATCAAGATATGGATTTTATAGCATGATTTTATTTAATAGAAGGATAACTTGTAGGAAAATAAAAATCATTGAACATATTCATTTGATAACATCATTTTATTATGGAAAGATGAGTTTATAAGGAATGGAATATCGAATTTGCAATGGAAATGGACCTTTCTAGAGAACTATAAGAATATAGAAGAAAAATACATTTTACTGATATAAAATTATACATTTTGAATGTGTTTTATGTATTTTTATTTCATTTATAACAAACTATAGAGAACATGATCCCATCTTCCCCCTTGAGGTGCCACACGGCTCACAAGCCATTAAATCAAGCATCAATGACCCCTAGATTGCCTCACATCTCACGCTTGGGAAAGGAAATACCAGCCCCTCTCCCCCTCTCTCGTGACCACTTTCTATCTGTGTATGTGTGTGTGATTTTTTTAAATTTTAGATGTATCTCTTAATCACATTTAGGAGATCATAATATATGTAGGGAACCCTAGCCAAGCCAACCTCGTGAGGATAATAAGAGGATGGTTTCATTGTAGATATCCTAAATCTCATCTAGGTTATGGAATTTCATTTATTAAAGTGTGATTATTTGTGCCAAAATTAAGAAAAAAATAAGTAAAGACCACCTAAAAATTGAGTCTTAGTAGTAATATCATTATGTTGAGGATCTTAAACCCAAGATCCTCATATCACTACATCACTTAGGTGTAAAATATGGTAGGGGGAAGGGAGAAGGAGGAGATACTAGAAAAAATATCAACAAATACAATTGCTATTAGTAATATCAAACTAATATTAGTTATCATCAACCATGGGTGCTCATATCCTTAGAACAACTGGGGGCTGGTAGAAAGGGAAGGGACATAGTAGATTACAATGGGCATGATTCATAATCTTACCTTGCTTGATCATTGTTTATGTTAAAGGAGGTTGTTTTCTCTCACATGGTGGTCATCTTACACTATCCAAATGATGCAATCTTAGATCTCTAAGTTGTTTCCTCTCATAAGATTAGCCTAGGGGAACATAACTTCTCATCCCTCTTTATTAAAATTTTAGCCTATTCCAAATGATAACAAAACCTTATAGCCCAAGCCAACCCCTATAAATCGTGGATGGGGATCTATATTAATAGTTTATTATGGGGTTCTAGGATGTTGGTCTAGTTTGGAGGTTTTCCCTAGTTTGTATGGTCATTGGGAACAACAAAGGCAGTTAGTATCCTTCTAGAGTCTTTAGAATGTGGTCCTAGTTAACCCATCAAGACAATAAATGTAGGAGGGCATGTGTCAAATGTGTACCTCAAATTATAGATTCTTCCAAGGCGTTTCATGAATGACTTGTAGTTGATGAGTTAGCATAAATGATTACAAAAAAGAGGGCATGTGTTTTATGGCACACCCATCTTCTAGGGTCTCTTGAGGCATTTCATGGAAGACATGAAGTTGATTGGCCAAGTTGGGAGCACAAGTACAGGGAACGTGTGTGTAATGTCTGCCACACCTTCTAGATTCTTTCCAGCATATCTTTTATGCACTTTGATGGGTGCTAGATAGGCGGGAAAGATAGGATGTCAATCAAATAGGCACCCTTCATTCCAAGGTTTTGTTTGAATTGATCTAATTATGCCTAGGCCCATTTTGACAAGTGATTTAGTGTACAGAGCATTATTGAGGATGTAATTATGCATATTGGGATCAAGATTTGTGCTTAACTCAGGTTGGGTCCTTAGATACAACATAAATCAATGGATTACAATTTGAAGTGTTCATTACCATAAACCATGATGTAGAAAGATTAAAATTGAAAACAGTCTAAATAGTTTGATCTACTCTAACTGTATAAGTTGGACCTTTGGAACTTTTTCCAAGATAAGATGTAACCCTAATTTGTTGTTGGTGCATTAGATTGATCCTTCTTATTTTATGCCATGATTCATATTTCATGTACCTATTGCTTAGCTCTTTTGTTATATTGTCATCCTTAAAATGCAACTAAAAATATGTTAATACAATGTAATACAAGTAATATATAAAGATGTCGTGAACTGAGTACCCATGATGGACCTAATTTTTTATGTTGGTTTCATCCTAATAACCCCCTACTATTATACTAACACCAAATAAGTCATGGAGGAATTTTATGGAAACTGACTAGTCATATGATCTGCTATGATGGGCTAAGAGACTTTAGTATAATAAAATAGTAGTTTCGGATGATTCATTATAAAACACCAATTTATTAATAAAATTTCATAATTAAGTTGTGTAATTTTACTTATACAATGTCCTTACATTATGTTTCATACATAGCTTTTAATACTATGAGATGCCTTGAGGATATTACTAATTGATGTAAAAATGTCTAGTTTAATAAATATAATAAATCTTGCATACTTAGTTTCCTTTACAAAATCTTTATGTATCTTTGGGACTCTGGTCTCCTTCTCATGGTCTATAACCGTTTAGGTTCTCAACAACTTTGCTAGGGGTTTTCTAGTGAGGAGTCTTCTTCTCCTAGGAAAAAATGAGCTGAAGGTAGGGATCTTTTGTTTGATAGTGTTGTATAATCGTCTTTGTAAACTTAGGTCCCATGAATGGTGTTTCAATTGACAATTTATTCATGACCCAATTTTTTTGTATTGCTTCCATCATATGTGTATGTTTTAGATAATGAACATCACTATCTATTGTATAGCAGATTATGAATTGGATCACATGATAAATGATGAATTGTTAACTACAATTATATGAACGTGATGGGCCTCACTCTATGTTTGTGTACGTGAAACTTATTGGACATTTTAGTTGTTATCCATGCAGACTTTGTTGGATGAGAATGTTGTAGCTAAGATCAATTCAAGTTTTGGATTTTCCTTTCTTTGTGATGTGATCATACAACTTTAGGGCATAATTGTGCACCGATTATGTGGTTAGGTTCCACATTCCAACCCCATGAGGAGGTGGGAGGGGTGAGCCTCCTCCACACATTAGTGATATGGTCCTTGAATCCCTTTTGTATCCGCAAGCTAGAATTATATACTATATTTGATAAGTTTTAAACAAGACTCATTTTAAATAAAATAAAATGTGGGAGGATTAAGAAGAAAGAGGGGTCTGACTAAATGGGTATTTGTTGAAAATGATGAGAGATTTCTTATAAATGAGGGTAAAGAAGAAGGAAGGATACATGGTGACAATATATTATAGAAAAAATACTTGTGACATTTTCATGACTTTGTGTTGTCCTTGATCTATTGTTTAAAATTAATCAATAGTATATGATGGTGCATGGTTTAGACATGCCTGGGTTGGAGTAATAGATATAGATCTATGTTCCAATATGAGTATTTGATACCAAACGACATGGAACGAATTAGCTAAAAGCTCTTCAATACTCAATCCTTTTCGTAGGCTCATACCCTACAACTGATATATATAATTAGATGAATAAAACCATAACTTTAGCAAGGTGTGACTAGTCAATTACTCAATAAGAAAATTTAACTCAAATAGACTTTGAAGTGTCTCTAAGAGAATTATTAAATGTCCTTACAATATCAACTAGTTACTAAACTAGCTAAATCAACTAAAATGAAAAAAAACTCAAATATAGGATGATCGACTTTCACAGGTTCTCATGGGGTTGCCACACATGATGAGGGGATCAGTAATAGATTGTCCACCAATAAGATTTCCTTACAACATCTCTATTAGATATAATTGAGTGAAAATAATAAGACTTCACCTACCACCTACCATCTTTCTATTATATGTGAAAGTGAGATTTATTGATTAAAAAATACTCCAATGTCAATTAACATACTATATAAATTGTAATAAAGTTTTAAAATATGATGTTATATATAGAATAGGTTAAAGGACAGACATCATAATAATAATTTTACCTAATAATCATCTTCTCGTGTTAATTGTATGTTTGTAGACAAGGATATATAATGATAAGCACATAACTAATTTTATTTTATCATCTCACCTAAAAAAGTAGGAGTTAAGTTTGAGAAATCCTGACATGGATATCACATGCCCACTTGAACATGCTGCCAAAAATCCATTTACCTCTTATGTAGGATGAAAGAAAACTACAATTTATCTTAACGTTAAATTGGACCTCAAAAAAAAAGTCCAAAAGATTCAAGTTGAGGATATAGTTAGGAGACATTTTGTGCATGATTGTCTATAATCATACATCATGCATGCTACAAACAGTAGTTGTACATGTCAACCAAGACTCTATTTGTAGATAGCCATAAAAAATGTCTCAAGATTGCATTGGGCATCTTGGTCTTCCACCCAGTGTGATGCCCTAGCATAAGCGAGGGGTCTGCCTCTCCAGTGTGTAGCCCGCTCCCCCCTAGGACGCATATCTTTTGTTTACAACTAGAATTTGTTGATGGTGGTGGTTGCATATCCCTATATCGCTCACTACTTTAACTGTGGTTGACTCTACTGTGAGGGGACAAATCTTTCGTACAACATTCGATATTCTAATATGTGGTGGTATACTATTTGGGGCTTAGGTCTTTTGTAACCAATGACATCATGGTGTTTCCCTCTTCTTGGGATCTACGTCAATGGCTCCTCCTTTGCAATTGTTATTCTATTCCTTTCGGGTTATGTTTAGATCTTGGATGCACTTCATTGGCTTAGCTCACTTCCTATTGACACTTCTCTCTAACGTAGGGTATGTTTCTCACTCCTTTGTAAGAGTTGATTTTTGTCTCAATCTATTTTATTCCTTGGTGGTATGGTTGCATTTGTAGAGATGATCCTTTGGAAGAACACTAGGGTAGAACAACCTTTACACCAGTTATATATGCTAATGATGAAGGTATCCCTTTTGATAAAATTCTTTGGTTAGTCATAAATGAAGGATCTATGAATAAATGCCTTATTCACATTTCAATATTAATTTTTATGGTTTATTGATTCTTCCCTTACTTGGTGTATGTTCTCTTGAAGTATCTTCCTCCTCATGTAGAAGTTGTATGGCCTTAGATTAATGACATTTATTTGTATACATTGAGAAGACATGTCATGATTGCTTGATTACAAAATTATCTACGTGTTCGTCTTTTGTGATAGATGAGGCACTAGGTTAAACATACACTTGAAACTGAGGTACAACTCCCAAGCTCTTCAATCATCAAATCTAATGGCAACACATTGCTCCAATGATCTACTCATTGTCCACCTACTACATGTATATCAATTGTCTATTATTATAATATCATGAAATTTGTCCTGAAACAAATTGATCATAAAAGAAATGATCTGACTATTCATATGAACTTAATACATTTCTTAAAAGGTAAATAGGCCAATTGATCACCTAGGGGAGTCGGGAGGAATATAATGTATTTTTTACCTTTTAATACAATTCATATAAGGTAAGTAGACCAATTGGCTATTCTCGTATTGAAATTGGTTTGTTTACCTTGAAAAAGAAGGAAGTTGTCGCTTGTAATTTAGGAACGAGATTGGTAACAATAAAAGTGCCTAGTAATGATCATGCAGCCATCGATTACTCCATGTTATATTTCAAGGCATTCTCCATCCATAAGAGCTACGCTACCCACAGTCAATTAACTACCCACTGCCCCACCCGGTTTTTCGGGAGCCCACACAAAGTTGTTCTAGCTGTTTCTTTTAATTGGAATTAACTCCTCCACCAACTGATTTCATGCACCAAATGAAGACTCCCGAAATTCTCTCTCGAGCAATTAACTCTCTCCACTCCATGCAATTAACTTCATGCAGCCAACTTTTATTGTCCAGCAGCCTTTCTCTAGCCCTCATTTTTACTAATTTATTTTCTCTCTTGCAACTCCTCCTTCCGGTTCTATTTCAACCCACCAATATTTGCATGTTAGTACAGTACGTCTGTTCCCCAGTTCTCATCAATCTTTCTACTTCGGTCGTACAGTACATCATGTAAAGGTTGCGATGGTCAGAGAGTTGAAGCACAAGTACAGTACTTGCCCAACACTATTTATGAGCATGTCCAAAACAAGTATTGTACTTGCCCAACACTGTTTATGAGTATGTACTCATGATGTGTAGTACAGTACATCATGTAAAGGATGCGATGGTCAGAGAGTTGAAGTACAAGTACATTACTTACCCAACACAAGTTTACTCATATCTATATTTTTGAATCTCGTATATAGCAGCAAATCTCCTCAAACATCTCCCTCCATGTTCATTTCCGTGAAGTACACTACTCATTCTCTTACTCTTGATTTAACTTTGTCAAAATGATCGTACAGTACCTATCAAATCATTTCCGTCAAGTACAGTACTCATTCTCTCTCCCTATTCATTTATGCCAAGTACAATACTCACTCCCAAATCATTTCAGTAAGTACAGTACAATACCTACCAAATCATTTCAGTAAGTACAGTACTCCATTATGATTTTCATTTCTGTAAGAAGCAAAAGTACAATACCCAACAAACCATTAATCACTTTTACAAAAGTACAGTACTCAATTATTATTCTCATATCAATAACAAACCTAATTCGTATGTACTGTATTTGCATCAAAGGGGCGGAACTAGTTTAACATGAACAAATAGTACGTACAGTACTTACTCAGTGTTGGGCGGAACTGGTTTAACATGAACAAATGGTACTTACTCAGTTCTGGAGGGGGATGATTTGTTTTTTGCAGCTATGTACGAGATATAAAAATAAAATGGAGGGAATCATTAGAGGATATGACTTTTGCATGTAAAGATAATCATCTCTTGCATGATAGATTCGTTTTTTGTGGAGAGATAATCATCTCTTGCATGGCTTTTGCATGTAGAGACATGCAGAATAAGGTGCTGCAGACATGACTTTAAATGGTAGTGGGGCGCAGCAGTTATTCCCGAAGTTCGGGTAGATGGCCGGGTGTGTGGCCGGTTATGTGTAGAATTTTTCATGGCGATTGTTTCGGCTGGGGAACCAGACCCTTCTTTAATTTTTTTAAGGGGGTGGGTTTTGATTGTCGAATGGTTAGGATCAGCGGAGACACTGTCTTTGGAGGCAGAAGATTTGGAGCGGTCGTCTAGGCATGTTAAATACGTACGACATATGGTCATTCGCCAATTTGGTATCAATTAATAATTGCCGAGATAACATGAGCTGAGCGGCAGACTATTTTACGTGTTGTGCTTAAGAAGACTAGCAGAGCATCGGCGCTCAACTATCGATAGATCTTCACCAGTTTGATCACCTGGCGGGGTTTCCGTTCTGGTGGTGATTCTGCTCACACCGGCTTTCAGATATCGTCTCGCTATATCCTAGTGAATTACATATCACCAAGTTGCGGATGTTGACCGAAGTGTTTAGTCAATAAGCGTGTTAGGGGATACCCTAACTTTTGTCCAGAAAATATGCAACAACGTGGATGTTGTTTCATATTAAAAAATGCATGCGTACAACTATAATTTTTGCTCCCCCCATTCTTTTGCTAGATAATGACTTTACATCAAATTGTACCAAGTAGAGAACGAAGAGGTTTGCAGTAGGGTTCAGAGGACACTGGTGATATCGCTGTGCAAGATTGTGTTGTCTGATTGAGTAAAAGGATCCAGGACACTAGTAAGAACCGGTGGTTGTTGTTCCCTGAGTGCATTGTGGCTTAGCTTGGAGAGTCTGGATAAATAGTGATATCTGATTTAAGAGTATATCTGTCAATAACAAATCATACCTAGTGGAGCCACTAGCTAGCGTTTTGTAGTTTATCTGACAAGATCACGTGGCTGGTTCGGTCGAGCAGATATTATGTTTGGTTAAGATATGGTATACATAAATATTGGAAAAGGTCAACAGAAACAAGTATCAACTGGTGTGTACCACAGAAAGATTTTGAGCTCACACTCCCAGTATGACCTTCCCAGAGGAATATTAACAGCCTAGGGTTCAAGGATTCTTTTACCTAGAGACAGGTCCGTGGGAATTTTTTAGCCAAATGATGTATCCCATCAAACTAAACAAGCGGTTGTAATGTGTTAGTTGGGAACTGAATGAGGAATGGTTGGGCTGCAGTTTGCATTAAAAATAACAAAGGAACGATAGAAGGGGAGAATATTTACTATCCCAAGAAGATAAAACTAATCCACACAACTAATAAAGAGGATAAAACATACGCGCGTGGCCCGGTTTACATGGCTTATTTCACGGGAGAAGGGGAGAACATATACTATCGCAAGAAGACATATCAGAGATTCCCTCACTTGTGAATGCCAAAAGATCTGAAGAAGGTTACAACCAACAACGAAATCTTTCCAACAGCTGACTCACTACGGAGGACTTTCTAGCTTTGGATGGCCCCGCAAGGACCACGTAACATCTATTGGGACAAATGATAGCCGAAACTTATAGCAGGTGGTATGTATACAAGACCAGTGTATCAATCCTAATAGGACTGGGATACAGAAAAGTCGTATTCTTACTTGGATCCAGAGTAAAAAGAACATCAACTGCTAATTGGATCAATTTTAATTTACAAGTTGTAATAGTCCATTATGTTCATATAATAGGGGATGTTACGCCCTCCTGAGACCCATGGATGTGTTTCCATGTTGGCCTATCAGCCACACAATTCTCCCGTTTGGGGTCAGTGTAGATGTATTTTTGTTTTCTACATGAGTAACCATGTCAAAAGTATGATATATAGACAGAATAAATCCCAGCTTGACTCGAATTAATCATTTGACAGAATTCAAATTGTAGAGACTATCTTTAACCCCGCCTATGTTTTATATCCAATTCAAACAGGCCGGCCCATTGGGGTGGCCAACCTGGGCGACGGCCAGGGGCCCAACAAAGACGGGGGCCCACAATTTTATTTTTGTAAACATTTCTTGTTGTAAGGTAGTGTTATTTAACATTATATTTTATATATTGTTAATATAGTAAGTAAGAAGTTGCAATCTAAATCTGTTTGCATTGATGCTACTATTTTTTTATATGACAGTTTGACAATTATAACTAAACTTGTATTTATTTAAATTTGTTAAATAAGAGTATACAGATGGCCTATTTTTTATCTTCGCCTCGAGGCCTCTAAAATGTTTACAACGGCCATGATTATTCAAATATAGTCGGTCCCAAACTCGAGTAAAGAGGAGAGTTGGTGGTATAGTGACAGTCGGTCATACCATTTGTTGCTCTTTTTATGATATGGACCCTTATAAAAATCGGATAAGTGGCCGCTAATTAGGATTTCTTTTGCTGGACGTCTGCTTTTTTTTTAAAATAGCTCAATATCATTAAAAGAAAGCCATACGGCATCTACAAGATAGACATCTCTCATCAAGTAACCCAGCAGCAACTCCTTCTACTGAAAGAAATAGCACAAGACTCAGA
Source organism: Alisma plantago-aquatica (assembly GCA_963693085.1). NCBI lineage: Eukaryota > Viridiplantae > Streptophyta > Magnoliopsida > Alismatales > Alismataceae > Alisma > Alisma plantago-aquatica. Next base: position 808,394,637 of record OY856413.1, on the reverse strand, counting down.
TTGGGATGTGATAGGTACACTTCTGCACCGTCCACCTCTTGTAGTGGCTGTCTAAAACAGCTATCTGGGATGAAATTCATCAATCTACAAGTGCCTAAGAGTACATCTGGAGAGGAGTTTGCAAAGCCGCTGACAGAGAAAATCATCCTGAAGACAACGAAAGATCACCAGACAAAGAGCTCGACCACAAAGTACCAACACAGACCTAACAAAACAATGTCCCACAAAACAGGACGAGAAAACACAACTACCAACGACGAGCACAAAGGTTACACCAACCAGGAGACCCAGGAAGGAGGCCAAACCCCAGTGATGCAGATATAGAGGAAGTACGGCTCATGCGGGTACAAAGGTGGGGAGTAGAGGGTGTCAGGAACTCCACCACCACTCCCGACCACCACTGCGAACAGGAGGCGGAAGACCCACATGAAGCCCAAAACCCAGCTTTCTCCTCCTCTGCATAGAGCACCAAGGGGCGCCCGAGCCCACCGTCCACCCAAGAAGGAACCCAAGGCACGACATGACCAACAAACGACCACAGAAAACGCCTACAGAGACTAGAAAAGACCAAAGACACAAGCCACTAACAAAACAACCTAATATAACTGACCTAACCAGAAAAACAACACAAGAAAACTATAAAAAAAAAACAACCCGCCGCCCAGTCCCACACCTGCCAAAGACCGTCGACTCCTTGTCGTCCCCAACCAACGCTGAGCTTCGGCCTGAACCACAGAACAACCAGTACTCTTTCACCTTACGAAACTCGGATCAAGGACCCAAATCCTGACATGCCGCTTGAGAGGGGAAAGGGAGAACAAAGCGCCGACTTCTCAAGTAACCTGCAACACGAAAATTCCCCAGCAGCCGAGCCCCGCGCCCACAACCGTGAAGCTCCACGCCAAGCGCCATACCTGCAACATGGAACCACCCCAGCAGGCTAATGTGACGGGTCTCGTGACGTTCTGGTGTAGGCAAGGTTACATACCCCCAGCGGTACTAGATCAGATACAAACCATCACCAGACATTTCCTGTGGGGGAGTTCAGCACACACTCTATCATGGGAAAAAATGGCTCTTCCCTTTGAAGAAGGAGGTTTGGGCCTAAAGCAGTTCAAGAACATTGTCAAATGGGCGTTGTGGAAGAAGATTGATAATTTTTTGCTGAAAACGGAGTCCGTGTGGACTAGGTGGATGAGAAGATGCTATAGGGGTTCTCTAGAGATGACAGTCTTCGGTTCCTGGATCAGTCTTCGGTTGAGCCCTGTGTGGTTTAAATTCAACATTCAGGTTCCAAGGTTCTGGGGTCATGGAACTATGCTTGTAATGTTTTTTTTTATTGGGTACAATGTACTTAGGACTATTTACTTGAACATGTTGTATCTGTTAAACACACCTTGTTTGGATAACAGATGGGATGTGATGAGTAAGTGGTGTTCGGCCTCAGGGTCTTGTTGGGTCTGGTTTTCTCTTGTAAACCAACTTTGTATGAGCACCTAGTGCTAAGGGCATATATTTTTATCTAGTCCTTCATCGTATAAAATTTACCCAAATATTCAAAAAAAATATACACGGGATTTCAACATAGCAACATCTGATTGTGCTGAAAGAAAAGTTAAGTTTCATCACCCTAGACGAATGTGGGTAAAGAAGCTAGTCCCGCTGCATCACTATCTAGATGTGGTGAAAAATATGCAAGGATAATATTTTTGATGAAAATAGGTAAAGAAGGAAGTTCAATAAAAATAGATTAGTGTGAGATTTTAGAATATTGCCTTTTTGACAAGTTAGTCGTTGGAGATAGTTGATATAGAAGAAAACTATATTGTTTGCTTATAGGAAATCAAGTGGACATGGAAACCATAGAGTTTGGACACACATGATAAAATTTTATATACATGTATCAACATACATAAAACTTTTGTTGGAATTATTGTTCATAAGATTTTGAAGGATGATATCGTCAAATCACACACGTGGGTGATAGAATCACGATTATCAAGTTTGTTCTTGGGAGAAAGATTTTAAACAGTATCTGTGGTTATGACCCCGAATTTCACATTAGTGAGGAGGATAAGATTATTTTTTGGGGATAACATGGATAAACTGATACAATGAATAATCACAGGGAGTGTCTTAAATGTCCGTGTTAGGAGTAGCAATGTTGGATATGAGAGTGTTCACGGAGATTTTGGATATGGTAGCACAAATGGAGAGGGAGAGAAGATATCACATTATGAAGTTGCTTATGATATGATTTCAGCACAAGAAAACATATCCTCGTATGATTACTTTTTAGAGGGGGCACAATTTGTAGTCAAATTAATTACTTCCTTACAAGGTGGCTAGATTGACATGTATACAATGATTGTAATGTGATCCCTGGAAAAGTGTTGGATAAATTGGACATTATGATAAATCCCTTTGTTTCGATGATGACAAACATTTCATTCTTGTTGATCTAACGTGCTACTTGAGTGTTGCAGGAATAAGGTGGATGACAAAGCTCTAGGGAATCTATATGCTTGAATGATTGTAAATGTCATGAAATGTAATCAATTGTAAACTTGTACAAATATATAATGTACAAGTACTTAGACTTCATGTAAATCAAGCGTTAGATCTTCCCTAGATAAACACCACACGTAGTTAGGTCATCCCCTTCAATAGTGTCACATATGCACACTCATACACACACTTAGTGCCTTAATTGAAAGATTGAAACAGGGTCAATCTCGGTCGACAAACTCCTCGACCGAGACACTCTCGGTCGACAAACTTCTCGACCGAGAAAGACCCAAGTAGCCGTTAGACACAGATGACAAGGTAGTTGGCAGTTGTAAATGAACGTTGATCCAGAGAGCCTGTCGGTCGACAAAACTTCGACCGAGTAGGTATCTCGGTCGACAATTTGTCGACCGAGATGAACTCTGACAGCAACTGCAGAATAAAGCAACTAGCCGTTACTAATGCACCAAACTTATACCTAACGGCTAGTTAAGCACTTAGAACCCCCTAGAAAGTGTCTAGAACGTCCTTAAGCACTTGTAGGTCATTCCTATAAATAGGACATGCCTTAGGACACCTAAAGATACCTAAGCTACACTTGTGCTATACTTGAGCTTGAATACTCATTGGCAATCTGTTTTGAGCAATAGAGCAATTCCAACATTGGCTATTCATTCCCATTGCTCCATTTTCGTGTCCTATAGGCTAGCATCTCCTTTCCACAGCACTTACACTTCTACACTCATTGGTTAGGAGATCAATACGCTTGATATAGGCAAATCAAGCCTTGTGCTTAAAAGGATAAGTTGTAATTTCTGTTTTCCTTCTTGTTCCTTTTATTCTTTGTATTCTCCTTGCTACTCCTAGGGTTGGAGGCTGCGGATTGGAGAAGGTTCTTCTCAGAGGAGAAGGTGGACTTCAAGCTACTTCAAGAAGGCTATCGCAACGGGAAGCTACTTCAAGAAGGCTATTGCAACGGGAAGCTACTTCAGGAGGAAGGCTGCTTCAAGGTTGGTGCAATTACTTCTAGGTGAAGGCTGCTTCAAGGTTGGTGCGATTACTTCTAGGTGAAGGCTGCTTGAAGGGTTTAGGGAGAGAATTTTAATTTTATGTAAAGTCCTTGCGAGGTAATAAAATTAAATTCTTTCCAAATCCCGGTTGGGTAAGCAACCGGGTAGTGGACTGACAACTTTAGTATTTGCTAAAGTTGGAACCACTCTAAATCCTTGTCCCCTTGTCCAATATTTTGTGGTTGGTTTTTTGAGTTCAATAATTGTTAAAATTGTTTTAAAACTCTATTCACCCCCCCTCTAGTGTTTTTCACAAAGAACTTACCACCTAACACAAGCTAGTATTTTTGGATGTTGACATGAAGATCAACACGTGTAAGCATAATTCATGCCAAAATTGAAGGATCATGTTGTGGAACCTAAAAAAAGAAAATAAATCAACATTTTATGATAAATGTATCAAGAAGAGAACTTGGAACTTGGAGTTTGATGATAACTCTATGTGGTAAAGTATGAGCTTCTGCATAATAAAATTTGTCAAAGAGGTTTTGAGAGACTCCTAAGGATGTGGGCCTACACAGAAAGAGACTTGGTAGTGGAAGCATGAAGTACAAAATGCTAGGAGACTCAAAAGGGAGATCAATAGGAGATTTCCTAAATGTACAAATGATGAAACTTTTCAAAGATACACACAAGAAAAGAATGATGCTAAGAAGGTCATTCAAGAGGCAAGTTCCATATACTTTGATGAGATGTATAAGAAGTTGGACACTAGAGAATGTGAAATATATATATATATATAGATATATATATATTTATATTTATATATATATATATATATATATTTATATATATATATATAACAACTCTTAAAAGAGAAAGAAAGGGAAGAGATGTGAGTCAAGTACAGTACATCAAGGATGAAGATGACAGAGTTTTGGTGAAGGATAAAAATATATGGGACCAATGAAGAAACGACATTCATAAGCTCTTCAATGTAGATATGATAATAATGTAAAAGACTAAGGTAACATGAATGCAAGAGATATCATTTACACATGACAAGTTTCACTACTTGAGGTGAATAATGTTTTGAAAAATATGAAAACAAAAAAATGAATGTGCTCGACATGGTGTTCCCTTTGATGTATGGAAGAGTATGGGTGAACGAGATATGTGATTAAATAATTTATTTAAAAATATTATAAAGACAAAGAATATGTTAGTTGAGTGCAGATATAGTACTATAGTACATATATACAAGAACAGTTGAGATGTTTACAACTGCCAAACTATATATGTATCAATTTGACAAGTCACACTATGATGCTTTGGGAGGATTATTGAGCAAAGGTTAAGATCCATGAAGAAGATTTCAGACAACTAGTTTGGTTTTATGTCATGATTATAAAAATTCGATGTGACTTTTCTGATAAGGAGGCATATGAAGAAGTATAGAGAAAATAAAACAGTTATTCATATGGTTTTTATTGATCTAGAAAAAGACTATGATCCCGTAACAAGGAAATTGTCATGGAGGGTGTTGTACAAAAAGGATGTGCCAGTCTGATACATTGATATGATAAATGACATGTATGATGTCTAAAGTACAAATGTTAGGACTCTTAGATGAGAGACACAAATTCTTCCTATTTCCATGAGGCACATAAATGATGGACACTCAACCCATATGAATTTGTTATTTTAATGGATGAGTTGACAACCATGTTCAGGATGACATCCCTTGGTACATGCTACTTGTTGACCATATTGTGTTGATTGATGATAGAAAAGAAAACTTTAATGATTATGTTTGACTTTAGAGAAATACATTTGAATATAATGGATTTATGAACAATTGAATAAAAATTGAACATATGCATTACAATTATAGCCAATCTAGAATTTTGAATGGTTGGGTCATGTTAGGTGAAATGAAGGTACCGATATGTGATAAATTTTGTTACATGGGTTCTATTATTGAAAGAGCGGGTCATGCTAAAGATGATGCTTGTCATAGGATCATAAAATCATGTTTGAAGTGGAGGAGTATAACTATAGTAGTATGTGACCAAAAAATCCCCCTTAGATGAAAAACAAGTTTTACAGAATAGCTATATGGCCAACCATGATATATGAGAATGAATGGTGGGCCTAAAGAAACAATGCCTCAACTGGATGAATGTGGCTGAAATGGATATGTTGAGATGGACATATGGGAAGATATGAAAAGATCATTTGAGAAATTACTATATCAAGAACAAAGCATGGGTGGTAGCATTGATGACAAGTTGTGTAAGTATTTTCTAAGATGTAATGGACACATAAAGCACAGATGCACATATGAACCTACTAGAATAACATTTACTAAGTCAAGTACAATTGAAATAAGTCGATGTAGACCTATAACTTTGGAGGATATCTCAAAGAGAAATTTAAATCTTTACATTGATTAAAGTATGACCAATAGAAGAGTTGATTGGAAAAGAAGGATCCATTTAGATGACCCCAATACAATTTGGATTGAGGCTTAGATGATGATGATGATCCATCCACTAGTACATATACCACCTATATCATCGATTAAAATAGACCTATAATATCAGTTTTATACTGACACCTAAGAGTGAGACACTACAACTAAGGACCTGTTGCACCAATTTTTAGGGAATGAAAAACAATGACATAGAGTCTATGTTGGTTACTATGAGAATAGGTACCGAAGACTCAACTAATGACTCAAAAGTGATATCAATGTCGTGGAATCACATTGTGTTGTCAGTTATAGTACTACTATTTCATCAGTTGTAGTTTAAACAACTGATGACACAAAGTGAGATGACGACTTGGAAGAACGACCAAGCCAGGTAGCATGACTATGTAGTAGGTTGGATAGCATGATTGTGTTGGGTGGCACACCCATTTTGGAATAGATGTATTGTCTATTTTTATAGAAACCAGACAGTGTACTTCCATATCAGGTAAATATTTTACTAATAAAGGTAGATGTGTCTTCAATTTTGGTAATAAAACTGACGAAACAAATCTATAACATCGATTTTTTATAATAATTGATGCCACAAGTATGTTGTTTTATAGGAGGACTATAGATCTACTATTCACTAGGATGAAAAACATGTAGTTCATTTGAATCTGCTAATTCCATCATGTGTTCAGCTTGACAACATGCCAACACACCTACAAAACATGCAATAACAAACACATACACACAACTCATCCACCGACATACATTTTCATTCTCCTATTCCATTCTCTTCAATAATGAATTTCATTCTCATACACATACACAATTCAAGAAAAACACATCCAATTCCATTCTCTTGACATTTACAAATGTAATTCTCATTGTTTTCATTCCTCTTCATGTTCATTTACACACATGTATATATACACACATTATTCTCATATGCACCAACAATTCAGTTACATTAAATTTAAAGTTGTAAAAAGTCATAACCATCACATGTATATAGAAATAATGACATCAAGGTTTAGAAAACTTAACTATTATACCAATCAAACTTAAAGTGACTTCCTAAACCAAGGAGTGTTCCCACTCTTCTCATATCTCATCTAATTCTTCATTTGTATAGGGCTCTGTCATGTTAAATAACTACAAAGAGAATGAGACAGTTCAAGAGTTTGATTTTATTTTTTTTCATGTTATCAAATTACACTATTTTTTATGATGATAAATACTATATAAATTATATTTTATATACAATGGATGTCGAGTGTCACCTATCTGATAATCGGGTCCATACACCACATCACAGGGTATCCACATGTCCAAAATTTATTTTGTATAGGACACTATAAATTTACAGTTATGTGAAATGTTAATAAATAAAAGTAAGCACAATTGTCATATATATGCATTGGAGTTAGAAAATTACCTCAACATTCTTCCAACTTTATAACATTTTTTTATCTACCTTTCCTCCAGCCTTTTTTAATTATTTTATACCCCTATAAGTTAAAGAAACACATTTAATTGAACTAGTAAATAGTCAAGTAATGATGTAGACATATATATACGTTGATGAATATAAAAAAAGTTCTCACACAAGTAATGGATTTTTAATTACCTTTCCCCCACTGTCTATTTTGTCACATGAAGGATCTAGATAAACACACCGAGCATCTTTGGTACAATTACCAATAACTCTCAATAATAATTATTGAGCAAAAAGAAGGCAAACCAAAAAAATTTAAAATGCACAATGAAATCTAATTCATAAGTTAATGTTATAAGCAAAATGTCCGAAACTTACCCAACATTAAAAGGATATGTAAGCACAGTCTTTCTCATGTTGTCAAAATATCTAAATGCGGTAGAGTAGGAATAAATGATAGATTTTTTGTCTTTATCTGCAAGGCTAGTCAATGATAGAACTTAAATGCCAACTTTATTAGTGTGAACTATCCACACATCCTATATAAGTAGCTACAAAACATATATGTAAATAGTAATTTACAAGAAAATGAGGTATTTGTCCATAAGATCACACAATATCTAAAGTTCTATCATAGTTGTATTGAATGAAGCATAAGTAAACAACTCAACATTATCTCTCAAGAATACACTAGTATCATTAGCTTAACCTACAATCTCCTCCTTAATATGCATCATCATAGTCGACCCTTCATATAAGTCACTTAGCCATAGTACCAACCCCTTGCACTTAAGACCTAGCGAGTCAAACAGGTCATTTACAATCCAAGAAGGTAATTGAATACCTAGAGGAGGAAGTAAGGGAGAAAATGTAGGGGGTTTCTTAGGTGATGTGATAATCATATGTTCTCATATCAATTTCCAATTGTCTACACAAGTAGAAAGGAATTACAAATACAAACATAACAAAAATTTAGCATACATCAATATAGATAACTCTGATTTGGGCCACACAAGTACATTGCCTTATGCATCACCTATCATCTTATGCTCGGGATGGCCATGTGGAAATGATGTTTGCTTCCAAGCATCTCAACAAACCTGATAGACATGCAAACCACATTAGCAGGCATTAGAACACAATGAAACATTTCACCTGGAAGGGGTGGGTAAATGTCACCTAGTGCAACAACATAGAAGCCTATTTCTACTAATGTAAAATGACATGGCCTCAACCCCTAAACATTTGTATATAGTGTTACATATACATACACACAAGAATATTTGATTGAATATACACGAGCCATATTTATTGTATTAGAATGTGATAATCATGATATTTAAGACCTATCAACTTCAAATTCTTCATTGATACATATATATATATATATATAAATATATATATATATATATATATAAATATATATATATAAAATATATATATATAAATGAAGAATATCCATGTGGCCCCTTAACAATAAGCACATAATCGTAAAAAGTTCTCTTCTCCTGTCTAGACAACATAAAGCAGGAGGTATACATGTTTTCGATCTATAATAACTTCTACTATTAATTCTTTTCTTATACCCATTTCATGTAGGTTCATTTGGATTTGATGGCATCTTTAATCTTACCAGGTATATTTAACAAAGTACTAATCACGGCATAAAAACAATTATAAACATACATGACATCGATACAATGCCTAACTTCTAAAGAACTCCAATATGAAAGAACCAAGAATATTGACCACTTGAAAAAATATTTGTCACTGCATGTGTGAATAGCACATTGTGATCTCTTACCAATTGCATTGAAAACATCTTTTACTCGTTTATAAATAACCTCCCCTAATATAGGTTTGGGGACACTCTATTCCTCAGTTGATCCATTGAATGCTTTGTGCAACCTTAGGTATAGATGCACTTTTGGAAGATACCTTTGAGGACCAAGATATACAATCTTTCCACCATGTTTTTCTCATATTGAATTAGAGTGATCCTCACATATAGGACATGCTTTGGCTCCTTTTACATTGTATCTAGACAAATTCCCATATGTTAGAAAGTTACTAGTAGTGCAAAAAATCATAGCATGCAAATGAAATGTCTATCAACATGAAGCATCATAGGTCATCACACCTTCTCCCAAAGTTCCTTTAAGTCCTCAATTAGAGTTTTAAGATAAACATCAACATTATTTCCAGGTTATTTAGGGCTTAATATCAACAAGAACATCGTGACATACTTATTTTTCAGACACAACCAAGGAGGAAGATAGTATATAAAAATCATAATAGGTCAAGTGATATGTTGATTGTGTAATGTTCTGTATAGATTCATCCCATCGGTACAAAACCCAAGTCTTATATTCTTGACTTCTTCACCAAATTTATGGCACAATAAATCAAGTTTATTCCATTGTGGGAAATCAAATGCATGTCGTAGGATCCCATCATTTTTTCCTTTGTCTCTACAAGATAGAGTTTTTGAATCCATGGTATTGGAAAACAAGTGATGAAGCTGTGATATTGTAGACATATATCACATCACCTTGGTAGGAGTGCCAATTTGGGACTTCCTCAAAGTCATTATTTTGTACCTTTATGCCCCATATTTTTGATAATCTTTCAAATTGATATAGTCCTTTTGAAATAACACACTATCATTCAGGCATGTACATATCTTATTAACCTCCATTTCCATTTAGTACAACATTTTATTTAATCCATATGCTGAGATTGGAAGCTTGTGCCTTCAAGAAGAATTTCTTTTGACAAAGACAAAGAGACATGAAGCTTTTTTCTTTCCATCTATTGTTATACTTGAAACTATGCAATCTAAACTCAATGTATAACTTCTTAAACTTAGTACAACCTAATTATAATAGTCTCTCAGCATCATGTGTAATGTTTCTAAAAAAGGAAGGTGGATCAATAAGATTTACCCCACAACTATCTAGAATTGAATCAACCATGTCTATCACAATCTATTTGTTCACATCTACATCATTAAAATTTTCTTCTTGAACCCAAGTACTTCTATCAACATCTAATGATCTCATAGTAGGAATCTCTCCATGCTAGTACCATTATGTATAGCCCTATACAATCCCATTGCACATCACATGACTTTTGATTTTGTCAACAATGTCAACTTTCAAGTTTTTATTTCAATTCTTACATAGACAATAGAACATATTCCCCGATTGTTTCTTATGTTCCTTTGCAAAATCATATAAACTTATTAAGGAAGTAGCAAGTTCCAGAGCACATCAAATTGAAACGGACTATGCAAACGATGCATTCTATGATATCAGAGAAAATGAGTATCGAATCATATATAGAGAGATTATGATTTAGATATTAATGTTTAACATTTAAGGTTTAGGTTTTAGGGTTTAATGATTAGGGTTTAAGGTTTATTGTTTACAAATTAGGGTTTTGTGTTTAGTAATTAATCTATACCATTGATCCCATTATTAAACACCTAATCTCACTAGTAAGTGTATAATGTGTATTTCATTTTCAAGAATTTTTCAACAGTAATTTCACACAGTTCTTCAAATACACTGATGTAGATGGTCAAATACCCACTTACATATGTAGTTAAAGAACAAACCAGGAAGTGTTGAAAATTGAATAAACATTATTTGCTTACATCCTAAGTGATATTCAGTTTTCTAGAACAATCCTAAAGAAGAGACTATACAAGATTTACTACTAATGAGTAAATCTTAGATGGGTTTCTAAGACAACGCCATGATTTATAAATTAAGATATACAGATTGAGGTTGGTCTCCATGCCACATCTCTATTAATCATTTATTAGAATTTGCTTCAATAAAGTAGATAGAGATTTGTTCTCATTAATAGTGCTAGACATAATTATATAGATAAAGAAAGTTTATATGAAAAATTCTAAACAAACCAAACATACAAGTACACTTGTATTTTAAAAATTATAGATAAACAAACCAAAAAACAACTATGTAAGCATTATAAAAAGTATAGTTACAAAAACCAAACAAACAAAAAATGTAGCTAAAAATAAAAAAATATAATAAAAAAACTCACCTTCTATGCAAAATAGAGTGGAGATGGAGGACGGTGGCAGCTCAAGAAGGTAGAAACAACAATGACGATGGTGACAGTCCAAGCAGCAACAACTAAGCTCGTGTCAGTGGCACATGGCTCAAGAAGTAGTGGCTTGCAGCAGTTGCAGTCGTGGATGAAGAAGAAGGGAGACAACGATGTTGGAGACAGTACAGGCTCAAGAAACAACAGTGGTAGAGGAGGAATAAGATAAGAGAAGGTAGTGTAACGCCTGGGCCCACTGCCCAAGGCTCTAGTAAGGTTTCAAGAATGACGACTGGCCCCACAGACCACCACTAGCCTTAACTGCGTGCTTTGTCCTCACTCACACGCAAGTGGGGGTCAACTTCCCGACTGTTCACCATCCTAGTACTACTCCAAGTCGAGCACACTTAACTATGGAGTTCTTTAGAGATGGGCTCCCTGAAAAGGAGGTGCACCTTGGTGATATGGGTAGTCCCATCATTCCTTTTAAGATCATGTTATCTGAGGCCTCAAATCCTAGAATGTTACAGGTAGTGTCAATCGAGGAGACAAGGTAGTAGAATTTATAACAGAGAGACGGGCAGAGAACTTACATGATCCCCAAAATTGACCAAATCGCACGATGAAACAAAGAATGTGGTAAAGAAATTTTTCTGGTGCTAAGTAGAAATTAGTCATTATTTGTTACAAAAAGCTGAGGACTAACACTTTAATCATTGGTTTTCATGAAAATTGAATCCATAGTTCAAGTTTGATTGTCGATTATCCACAAAAAAACTAACTCTACATGTACCTATCCCAATTAAAAAATGCCAAGCTCACTAAGTCATATGTTGTCGGTTGTCCAAGAAAACCTATGATGTAATTCACTCTTTGTCATTAGTTATCCATCGAAAAATCAGCTCCCTATGTATTTCTCACAATTAAAAATGCCAACCTCACTAAGGCATGTGTCATAAGTTTTTTAGGAAAATTAGCAACATATTTCGCTCTAATTTGTCAATTGTCCACCACAAAAATGACACTAGATGTACTCATCCCTAACATAAAAACATCAACCTCAATATGACATATGTCGTCGGTTTCAAGCTAAAAGTTGAGGACATAACCTAACTTGGGGGGGGGGAATCTTTTATGTGGGGTATATGGTGGGAATCCTTTATCATTAGTTCTTTAGGAAAAAACCAACAAAATAGATTTTTTGGAGGCAACATTTTCACAATAGGCATAACCTACGATGTCAGTTGTTATTGATTACAATCAATGAAAAACTAATTTTGGAGGTAAAATTTGTTTCACATGAAGAGCTCCATCATTGGTTTTTGTGCAACAAACGCAATAGACCTTTATAAAAAATTTCCTTGAAAAGTTGAATATTGCGGGCTATCTGAGAATCAACTCTTCAAAAAGAAATTGACGTTATAATAAAAGTCAAAAATCAGAAATACTTGACCAGTAGTGACATTTGTACTTTACCAACTGCTTCTATAGGTTTTTAGTGTCATTTTTCAATTAAAATTGACGTTAATAAAAGTACAACAAAGTTCAAAAATGTACTAGTGATCCTGTATGGGCATTATTACAAAATGTGGATCCTAATCAAGACCAAGTGGACCTTTAATCTGGAAATTGAGAACAAATTTCTCATCACATTCACATGACACATTTTTGATGAATTATTATCACAATAAATTCTATCTCATGATATCACTTCTATGATAACATGATATTCGATGTCAATGTGATTAATTTGTTCTATTATGAAAAATCAAGTCCTATGCTATATAGGTTACATGTTGACTTCCATGATACGTAAATCGTATTTTCTACTTAAGAGAGATTTTTCCATTAATGACTCAGACTGTTGTAGCTTCCTTGATGGTAAGTGGACACCTTATGTAACATCATCAAAAGTAACAAAATTAGAGCTAATCATAATAAAGTAGTAAATGACATGATATGACTATGGTTGTAGATGTTGAGCATTATACCTAGATTGAGTGTTCACTTTCAGTAAATTAAAGTGATGTTGAGCCATTATATTAATAGGAGGCTTCAATTGAGATACCATAAATCACATGACTTAGTTCTATATATAAAGAGGTAATAAAGTTTGTGGACACTTTGGAATGCCAAGGTGTGAGTCATGGGACCTAGAACCCAATTCAAGCCCACATGGACTACTTAGAGTGTTTGTATGGGTCCTTGGGATACAAAAATGGGAAAGAAACATTTGTAACAATATTAATCACCCATTATATTTTTATTTGGTTGATAATCAATATATTAAACTATAGGAGAAATTCTAGAGAATTAGAAGTTACTTCGTGGCTTAGGGAATTAACTAAGTAATTATCTAGTATTCAATTGAAATGCAAGTTTGTATTATTAATAAATTATTTTAAATCTACTCTCTGGTCTAAGAGAGGATAAATGAATATGAATATAATCCTAAAATTTGGAATTAATTGGATCTATATACTTTCCCTACTTTGGATTATTATTTAAAAGAAAAAAAATAAGAAAAATAATAGGCAAACATAGTCCCTTTGGCTGCAAACACTATAATCAGGGTAGGTCCACGAAAGAGGAGGTTATCTCCTCCACCTACACGTTGGACTCTCCCACAAAAGTATGATTTTGTGCTCCCTTAGTTGCCTCTCTCTCTCCCTCCTCTGTGTCCTAAGCACACATGACTGACACCGGAAAATCAAGTTGCACCGACCGAACCCTTTGGCCATTATCTTCATAGTTGTTGATAATCCAAAGTCAGGATTATCCTTTCAAGTAAATTTTCTTATACTTTATTGTCCCTCCTATCACCATATCCTATAAAGGCACTAAGAGACTCCACCCAACATAGAGAAATGCATCAAACAGCTATAAACCTCTCTTATGAGGCCCCAACCCCTATAGGCATCATGTTTCTCCTCATCTAGTTTTTGCTTCTTCATGGAAAGGAAAATTCTGGGATGAGTTCCTCAATCGATCCCAGATCACTAAAACAAAATCGAAGACTCCTAGAAGATTCTCTACCATCAACCAATGCACCCAAGTTGCCTAGGTAAGGTTACATACGTCCTTCATTTTAGCATATGCACTACTCCAATACCAAGCTACCTAGAGCCTAGTTCCCCTCAGCTCTGACCACTACATATTGCACCTAGAGATTTTCTAATGAAGGTAGGAAGAGGCACTTGACCTTTCCTTGGACCATGAAACCCATAACCAGGGAAGTCGACCATGCAATTAACTCTCCATTGAGCAGCACCTAGATTCTTTGCCAGGAAGAAGAATGACATGGATATAATGACCTCCATGTCCATGAGTGTGTGACAATTTATATCACCACAACGTGTTTAAGGGGACCTGACCACGATTGGGGGTTAGTACAACAAAGATCCTTGACATGATGTTTTGAATGGGAGGACACTGAGGTCTTTTCCTTCTAACCCTAGATGGTACAAGATTTGTCTAAAAAGGATTATTTTACATACATGAAAAGCTCCCATTGGCCCATTTATGCAAAAGTTGCAATGAATGTAGAAATTGGATATTAACTCAGATTATAGCAGACATTATACCAAATTCATCAGAAAATATATAGATTTCAAATAAAATATAGTCAATGCCTAATTTCGATTTGAGCTTAAAAGTATAATGTAATGCATGGATATAAGGTGAATATGACATGTAATCTGAAAATTTGATAAATAGGATTAAATACATTTAATATGTGATGTAATTTAACAATATCGAATAATAATGGGATCTAATGATAGTTACAAGTCTAGAGTTATGTTGATGAACCTTTGCTGTTTATCAAGTCTTAGGACCATGTATATGAGAATTAGGGTTTCAAGACCTCACCCTATTATCAAGACTACATTCAACCATTTTTAGTATCATCTGGATACCATGATGACACTTCAGCATTATGCATAATATAGATCTTGTTGATTTCTTGGATCTACATTTGATTGATTACTTGGACATGTAATATATTGTACATGGATGAAACAACATGATTATTAAATCAAAGAGGTACATGTTTAATTTATATATATAAAATAATATTAGCTTTTGGTAATTTAGAATGATTTCTCGATGATTGATTCTATGAAGAAATTTCTTAGATGTTTATTTAATTCCAATTCAATATGTAATGCATTTGTTTATCATATTAAGAGATAATAAGATATTCAGAACCCAAGGCTAAACCTACAAAAGGTGGATCATATAAGTCCAATGATAGACAATGAAGTGATTACACCCATGGAAATTACAAGCATGTGTTAGAAAACTTAAAAAAGATACAAGTTTGTATGTGAAAATATTAGTATTTGAACAATATATGTTGATATATGTACATGCATGCTTTTTATGCAACTTGGTATACAATATACCAATATGTTGATCTATATTTGTTTGTCGACATTTTAGGTATCTAGCTTACATCAAAGGTATGAACATATGGAAATCTAAATTCATGCATCAAAGATCATTAAGCTAATGTTTCCAGGAGAATTAGTAATGTAGTATTAATTATATGTTCTTCTTACATCAAAAAATTGTATCTTCTTCCATCTAGTAACAATGCTACCTCTCATGTAGTATCTTTATATTGGAAAATTATGTAAACTCATTTGAGGAGAAACTAGAAACCTTTTTTATTAATAAAATGTATATGAATGAAATTCTTGTTATTATTTTTTAGTCTCAATCCATGAAAAATGAGATTATGGTCCATGTCACTATGGTCTCCCTTCAATGGTGGGTAACAAAGGAAGGATATCAAAGTTGATATTAGAGATCGAACTGATCAAATGAGTTATAATAATAAATATTTACAGTTGTTACATAAAGAGATTAGGAAATTATTCAGACATTTTCCAAAGACAATGGTGTCTAGAAAGGATCCCAACTTTGGGGATAGAAATTTTTTCCTTCACACCACTAGTTGGTAGATGAGATCTTCAAGGCCCATGTGAATCCCACCTGGCCAATGTCTAAAGTTATTTCCTAAAGTACAATACCTTTAGGTATTCTCATCTTAAATTTTGTCCTCTTCTCATCTTTTTGCTTTCCTAACCCAAAAATTCACCTCTCTCCCCATCTTGAGCTAGGATTGCAAGAAGACGTAGGATTAAGGCGTCCTCCAATAAAATAACATATAAACTGAATTAGATGATTAGGCATGGAAGATAAGACATATAATTTGTGTCCCTTAGTGATGGTAAATCCTAGAAATACCTTGGAATTATTTGGAATAACTAAATTAATGATGAAAACATAAGTGTTTTAAGGGAGAAACAAAACCCTAGTATGTAGAGGTTAACCCTTAACCCTAATAAAAACCCTAATTTTGGGAATATACACCAAGAATGAAGCACAAATAATTTTTTTATTCAAACAAATACTAAGTGAGGTTAGGAAAACGAAAATACAATTGACTTGGGTTATTCAATTTGGATACCAAAAATTATATATTAGCAATTTCACATGCATGCAAGTATGTAGGGTGTAATTAGTCATGTCTAAATGATACACATAAGGAGTTTGTATATACATGAAATGTAGGAAATCATAAAGTTACATGATGAATAATATAAGATCTTCATCTCACCTTTTAGGGTTGGTGTTCAGACTTGGGTTGGTCAATATGAGGATGGAAAAAAACCTATTAAGGAGGGATAACCCTAAACCCATGTCGTCAGATTGTTAATAGAGAGCCTAGCCTCCTATTCAAAATCATGAAGATGCCCTAGAATGGTTTACCCAAGAAGGATGAGTTGACTAACCTCATTTTAAGAATCTAGGTGACCTTGGACATCCTAAAAGGAACCTAAATCTAAAGGATTAGGTGGGTGAGTGATAAAAGGTATGACATCTCTTACCTTTACCTTTCAAATTAAGTCGTATTTAATAATTAAGGTATGACATCTCTTACCTTTACCTTATCAAATTAAGTCATATTGAATAATTGATATGTAATTTTGACATACTTTAAATATGAAAACCTTGGTGAGAGAATATGATGGTAAATATGTAATGGCAAGTAAAGTACATGGCATGGAATGCAATGATTGTGCATATAAGTTATGTTAGCCCTACGGATACCAATTCTAAATAAGAAAGGTGTGAATTTGGATTAATGTTATGGATGGATAAATATATAAGTGTAAAATCTTTAGTTAAATAAATCAAAAGTAATTTGTAATAAAAGTTAACAAATTGAAAGAAGTTCTATGTCATGCATCTAAGTTATAGGCCCTCCTTCTTCAGGTTGCTTCATGAGATATAGGAATATAATGATATTAGAGATCACTAATCCCAAAACAAGGTGTATATAATTAGAAACACAAAATTAAGTCATAACATATAGTAAAGGCTATGATGGGTAAAGTCCTAAGTCAACCCCAAGGTCATCTAGGGATGTGTATAGGTACATAAAACCCAAGGGTTTAAGAAGTGATCATACTTTGAGTATATAAGGCCCATGGGTTCAATATAAAGCCAATGATGCATACATAAGGCCCAAGGGCCCAAGATAATGGCCAATCCATAGTACACGAGGCCTGAGCGGTCAAGGGAAAGCAATTCATAAGTGTGAAGACCCTTGGGTCATGAGATACCTCCAAAGGTAGTTATACCCTAAGACCTTAAGGAATTAATTGAGGCCAATAATATGAGATGTAGGTATTAAAAATACAATTTTTTAATTAATGGGTGGAATAAAATTTGTAGGGAGGTCGTGCACAACTCAGAAGATTTGATAAAAGCACTTTCCCCTTGGATGAATGAAAATTTTTGAAACTTATGGACTTAAAAATATTCATAATTGGTAGTCCTTGTTGAAAAAAGAGTCAACCTAAAATCTTGAATTATGAAATAACATGTGGATGCACCATATTTGAACATGAAAATAAGGTGGACTTTTCATTTCTACTAGAATTAAATATTCACTACACCTTAGCATATGTGTGATAGATTGGGTAGCCACATTTGATTCATATAATTCACATATGAGAATAAGTACCCTAAGTTAAATTGTTTGACATGGTCTATATTGAGGTGTTACTTCTCCATATCATGAGTACAACAAAATAATGATTATTAGGTCTAAGACCTAGGTGAAGATATATCACTAAGGGTAAATGTAATCACCAGATGATAAAATCATACAATGAATGAAGATGTAAAAATGCCCTTGTAAATTAATCTAAGTTTTAACCTCAATAACACAATTAGCTTTCACCCCCAATGAAAGTACCTAATGATGACCTAGATAAAACTTAGCTAATATAGGTTTCTATCCCTAGAGCATTAGGCTAATAGAGTTTTAATTCAACTTGGCCCAATTTGTTCAAAACTTTAAGAAGATAATTCCTTTTACACTGGGGTGAATGTATCATCATGAATATCTAGAAATTTAATATTAAATCAGAATAAAGTAGTAAATGACATGATATGTCTCTAGTTCAAAAAATTAAGATTTAGACATGGATTGAGTCTTCAATTTAAGTGAAATTAAAGTATTATTGAGCAAATATATTAATATGAGGCTTCAATTTAGGTACTATATTGTTTCAATCCTTAGTTTCATAAATAAGAAGGTGATAAAGCTTGTTCTCTCTTTCAAAGAACAAGGTCTGGAAAATGTATCCCATAACCTAATTCAAGCCCATTTGGACTACTTAGGGTTTTCATAATGGTCCTTGTGACAAAAATTTGAGAATTAAGCATCATATACCCATATTAATTATCTATGATTTTTTTAGTCAGTAGTAATCAAAATATTAGATTATGGACGAAATTCCAGAGAATTCTAAGTTATTTTATGACCTGGGTAACTTAAATATGTAATTATTTAGTGTTTACTTGAAAGGCATGTTTTTAATGATTAATGAATTAATTTCAATATATTATCTTGCCTAAGACAAGATTAGAGCAATAAGAGGATCCCAAAATTTTGGGATTACACAGAGCTATAACCTAGCCTATGTAATTATTTCCCTCACTTGGAATTTTATCTAATAGAAAAAGAACTGAGAAAAAATAGAGAGACAATGTTCCTCTGGAGTTGGACTCTCAAATCCATATAGGTCTGTAAGATAGGAGGTTATGTACTCTGCACAGGTGCTACACTTCCCCACAAAGTAGGACTTTATGCTCCATCAATTCCCCATCTCTCTCCTTAAGTTTCATGAGCACACTAGACTCACACCTTTGATAGCAACAAATCAAGTAGCATCGACCTAACCTCCTTGAACATTATCTTCATAGTTTTCAAAATTCAAAGTTAAAATTATCCTATCATGTATGGTCTTTTCCCTCAACCATCTCTCCTATCACAATAACCTATATAAGAAATTGAGAGCCTTCTTCCAACGTAGACATCAAGACTTGGAATTTTGTTTCCTTTTTACTTTTTCAGAAGTTTTAACTGAAACCAGATTATTAAAACATAATCCTATAAATAAATAATGTGGTTTCTTATTTTGTTTCTTGTGCATGCCACATACAAATTAAATAAATAATGGTTTAATAGAATAAATATCACATATATACTAATCCCTTCTTGTAATATTATCTTGCAAAGTGACTTTCATGCTTTAAACACTGTATGCCATTATATGTAATTTTTGATACTATGGACATATTAATTTGGAGAGAGAATGAGTTGAAGGACAAGAAAAGGATATTGACTTATAATTTTTTTCTTCTATGTTTTACAGAAAAAATAACAGAGATAAATAAAGAAGATCCTAGAATTTTAAGTCATAAAAACTTTCCTAGTGATCTAATGCATTATTTATCTAGTATGGACCACATATGAACATCCATGCCTTAATTGATTTATTTCGACAATCAAATATTTTCCTAATGATATTGTACTTGGTCAAAGTCAATATTTGAACAAAAAGAGGAAGTGGTTAAAATGTCAATAAAATCCGAGTTAGGGTTTGAATGATATGGATCTTCTATGTTTGGTTAAAGTTCCATTTCAATAGAAGGATTGATTTATTAATAATCAATGTCACAATTTTGGCAATTAATGCCTAAGTCTAATGTTGGGGTGCCACACAAAACATGAGGATATGTATATTCTTTTGATCATGATCATGTATACCACTTTATCCTCAACCTCCATTCCAATATGGAAATAATGGAGAGAAAAATATCCAACAACATTGCTTATGTTTTGTCTTGAAAATCATGATTAAAACTTGGCAGAAAATAAAGAATTAGATTCAAATACCATAACCAACATTTACTCCAACAATTATATAAAATGTATCTTTATAGAAGGAGATCTACATTGCACTTATCTGTATCACCCTCATTATTTTACATATAAAAACATGGAGGCAACAACCCTTGACCTTTTATTAACATCTTCTTATAGATACACATTCAAATGACCCTATAAGATGTTCATAAAGATTCATGGGTCCTCAGACCTCTCAATTTGGGGTTTTCATCTTCTATAGAGAGCAACTTTCTAGTACTTATGATCTAGAGACATTGATTAAATTAATCAATCAATCTTGCCATTGACAAACAAGGTTGGGTAGTAATGTGTATGCCTAAAAGCCTAGATGGAGCTCGTCACTTCAATGTCTTGTGGTTTCTAACCCTTATGGTGAGAGATAATGGAACCAAACCCCAATTAATTCTTAAAATCCTAGAATCAGACCCCAATACCATTGGAAAGGAAATGAGATGTTTGTAACACTTAGTATGGATATCAATTTTCATATTAATGTTTTTTTGCTTGGATTATTTGATTATAGACATCATCCTTTATTCAATAATAAGGTAAGTAATTTATTTATGGATACTCACCTCATCTGAGTTTCTTAGATTCCTGAAGATTTATGACTCTTTGAGATGCATGATATAAGCATTGAATGTTTTCAATTACTGCTAAAATTATGAAATCTTATGTGTATTGTTAATGGATAACATGAAACCAAATTATCTATACCTGACAAGGTTTTTTAGGAGAAACCAAATTTTGAGAAATAATGGATAATGATATGAGAGTATTCTAAGGAACAATAAAAAGTGAGGTGGAAGAGTCCAATGATGGAATACACACCGATGACTACGAATACATGATTCACACTTCAAAATTTATGTGATGAATCAAATACTAGTATACCAAGTGAGAATAGCATAATTATGGTTTGAATAAATGAAATATGGATTTTATATTATCTAAACTTACATGAATTGAATTACCATGTATGTTATTAAAGGTAGTTGTACACCTTTGGTTTCACCCATGTACGCAATCTAAAAGTATGTTGGCGCCATTTTTGTTTGTCAGTGTAATAGGCTAAAGTGCTTATTTGAAGACCTGGATCATTCTTCAAGAAAAAAAAATACAAATGTAGAAAACCAAGGAGGATTGTAGATAGTTTCTTAATTGGCATTTATTTTATAATATTTTATTCTTTCAAATATTTTGAAATATTGTAAACTCCCTATAAGGAACTTTTGTACATAAAACCTCCTTTGAAGAAATTATCAATGGTTATTTGTCATTTATTATTAATATTAATTCCTAAATTATGGATAACAGACTTTTCCTCCTTGGTCCACCTAGATCAGGGATAACATGAGGAGTAGGTCATTACATTAGACCAATGAGGTAAACATCTCTCAACCTTTCATACGAAACACCAACCCTTGTAATCATCATGTTCGTTCTCAATCTAGTTTGTTTTTCTTCATGGAAAGGCAAGTGTGGGCTGTGCTCCTCGATTGATCCCATAGTGTAGGATGAAGATCACACATATTCCCTCAACTAACACTCTTGAGGTGCCTAGGTAATGTTCTTGACCTCCTTCTTTCTAGCATACACCTTGCTTCTATAACTAGTTACCTAGTACCTAGTTCCCTTTAGTTCATTACCACCTACTGCACCTTGATCTTGGCTAGAGTTAGCAAAGATAGGAGTAGGCTCTCGAGCCTTCTCTTGGCCTAACAAGCCCAGATTCTAGAAGCTCAATCCTACAGTTGATAATGTAATACTTGGGACATGGCTTCTTTGTGAGAAAGAAGAAGGTCAGAAGCATAACGAATTTCCTTCCCCTAAGCACATAACAATTTAGTTTAGAGAAACATGGGTGAATGGACCATTTACCCACATAAAGCTCCAACCATACATTGGGGGGGTGTTCATTACACCAAAGAGTCCCTATAGTTGTGTTTTAAACATGATGGAAAAATAATCGTTTCCCTTTGATTCCAAGATGACTCATGATTAATTAAAAGGGGACTTTTTACTAATGTGACAAGCTTCCATTGGTTCAATTATGTCCATGTTGCAATAAATGTAGAAATTACATAGTAACTCAGATTATGGAGAACCAATATGCTAAACAAATCAAGAAATGCATGCATTTTAAAAAAAATATAGTCAATGATTAATTCTAATCTGAGTTTAAAAAGTATGTAGTAATGCATGGATAAAAGTTTATTATTACATGTAAACATGAGATTTGATGAATAAGATTAAATGTGTTCAATTGGTGATGTAATATTATGGTGTTGAATAATAATGGGGGCTATTAGCAATTACAAGTCTAAAGTTACATTGATGAATCATTTATGGGTTCTAAAGTCCTTAGACCTTATATAGGAAAATTAGGGTTTCAAAACATAACCCTAATAAAAACCATGACTCAACCAGATATAGTATCATATTGGTACCTTGATGAAACTTTTGGGTTATTCTTAATTATTGATCATGTTAATCTCTTGGATGTAAATTTGATTGGTTTCTTGACAATGTAGTATAAAGTATATGGATGATACTATATGATTTCTATAATGAAAAGTCACACGGTTAATATGTGAATACTCAATGATATCGACTTCTGAGGATTCTTGACCATTTCTCAATGATTGATTATATGAATAAACTACTTGGATGTTTATTAATTCAAGTGAAATATATAATGCCTATATGTATTGTATAAAGATATAATAAGAAATTATGAAGCTATAGATAGACCTACCAAGGGATAGATCATATAAGTCCAATGATGTACAATCAAATGGTTACACCCAAGGTGTTATACCAAGCATGGGTTAGAATATCCAAAAGAAAATAAAAGTTCATATTTGCAAATATTTAAATGTTGAACAACTTATGTTGATAGGTGTACATGAACACTTTTGTTTGCACCTACATACACAATATATAACTATATTGATTATCATTTGTTTGATGACATTTTATGTTGTTGGATTACATTAAATATATATAGACATGAAGATCTAGGTGAATGCATCAAATATAAAAATGTAACATTACTAGGAGGATTAGTTAGATAGTATTCATGGCATCTTCTTCATTGTATTAATATTGTTTTCTCTGGTGTAGTATCTTCATATCCAAAAATTATGTAAATACTTTGAGAAGAAACTAGCATTATTTTGTATTAAAAAAATATGAATGAAAATATTTGTTATTTATGAAGTTTGGATCCTAGAAAAATGAGATGATGGTTCCTTGTCCCTATGGTCTACCTTCAATGGTGGGTAATTGGGGGAGGGGTGCATCACACCTTACATTCAATATTTATAATAAGCGATGCTTCTTTAGTCTTTAGTATATCTTGAAAGTCTAACTCAACTCAACATCAAAGTAATTAATGAGAGATTGCTCTTTTAATTACCTCAAGAGTGATACGAATTAGCATAACAAATTTTTTGGTTCCATTGTATTTTCAAACATGTGAACTCTAGAATTTGCACCTTCTATGAGTGAATTTAACTACTTTCCAGTGTGCTTTCCCGATATTGCACATGCATCTACTTACTATGGATAGCTTGTTGTCTAGACTCCTCAAAGTTATATAATACATGATACTACCAACTTCACTGAAAAATGTAGATATCATGCCCTTTATATTGTAGTGATATAGTACATACATCTTATGGAACTGAGAATCAAGTAAAATAAGAATAGGAATAATATCATACATGTAGAAGTATCTTATAACCTTCTTCACAAATTTTATTTTTAATGATGTTATTTATACAGTTATTGTGACGATCGCTATCAAACTGATAGCCAAATAATCACAGTAATTACGCGGAATAACAATTAGTACCGAATTAATGAAAATCACTACAAATTAAAATCATTTTATAGAGAGATCCATTGCCAAGAAACTCTTAAAGAAAGAACCAATGCAATATATACATCATAGTTCACATTGTACATACATTGTACCATCTCATCTCGAGGATATCATATATCAGTTGCTTTGCCAAAACATATACACAACCAACATAAAACCTCGAGGCATACAATCCAAAATATCAGATCGTTTATAAAACCATTATGTACTAAGTCCTAAGCACATGAGAGTATAGAGACGACAGACAGATAGCACACTCAACCTAAGTTGTTACTACTGTCCCTGTTGTTGTTGTTCTCCCTCTACAGTATGGACTCTACCTCCTCATCCGTGTCCACCTAAAAATGTTGGGACCAACAGGGTGAGACAAAAGTCCCAGTGAGAGATATAACTCTCTGCCAACAACATTATTATCATGGGTAAACAGTATAAAATTGTGCAAACGATCATTTATATTAATTATGAAGATTAATCACTGCTTATAAGAAGAGCATATCAATATCATCTTTTAAAGAAATGCAGCTATCTATGATAGAGAAATAAATCATATATTCACTTTATAAGGAATACGAAGAACACATATAACATCTATCCATTTAAGATGTATAAAATTAGTGTAACATCAACCAATGTTTCTGTATTCAATCCTTACTAAAATATGCTACACGAATGATTATATATTTATAATCACTCTTATGCCCTGAGGAGACGAGGTATAACGCTCATGCTCCAACCGAACACAACAACATAAAGCATCAATACCATACAAAGTCAAAGGAAGAGTCGACTTCCATGACCTCACCAGTCTCAGTCAGTACGAGACCATTGATAATTACATCACGTGTCAAACTATAATTAGCTTGCCGGGGTATAGTGGCATCTTACCTATAGAGTTACAGCCACATCATGCACTCTATTCAGGGAGATCATACAGCAACCTCGGTACATTAATATTGAGTCATGGCATATAGCCATACTCTTATGATGATGAGGGAGATCAAACATCAATCCCTATTTAAACGAAAGGATATTTTCACCCATTACCCCCACATATTCAAAAATATGCTCTCCGAGTTAAATTTGTTTCACCATTCTGCAAATTCTGACACAAATGGATCTATGGACAGGGCAACTAAATGATAAGGTTCCAGTTGATTAATTATGTGCATTATAGTACCTTTTAGCATCAACCAAGTTACAAGCATGAATCGTAACAAATGTTACAAAGGAAGGTGTAATACATTTATCAAGTACTTTCATAATCTTTAGAACACATTGAACGCATCACAGTCCCTTATCACATTACTAAGGATTCTCATCCCTTAATATTATCATCATCATGATTTCTAGATCTAGGAATTAAAACCCTTAGTTCATCACTGAACATTGTAACCTCTTTTCAGGTAACTATTACCTCTAAGTCCGCAGACCTAGGTATACATTATACTTGTTGCACAAGTATTTCACATGGCTCACAAGACCCATTTAATCTATATCATATGAAACATCATACCTCATACCTGGCTATGCTCATCATCTCATGATACCTGCATGATTAGTATTTTATGATAAAAACAATATCAAGTACATATCATCACCATGTAATACAAAAGAAATATAACCTTCCCATTATTAGGGTTAGGGTTTCCCTTTTTAACCTCTTCTCAAGAGAAATGTGAACCTTTCCCAAGTTCATATTATCAAGAATCAAAACCCTAATTCATAGCTCCACACATAGTAGGATCATAAATTCATATCATAAATATTCAATCATACTTGTTTATTCTCATCATTTATCATTAATGATTATCACACAAAGTATGAGTTTCTCTCTCATCCTCACTAGGATATTGATTACATCATAGTTTATTAAGTTGTCTCAACCCTTTTCTCAAGGTACATTGGACTACACTTATGAAAATGAATTAAACTCTTTACATTTTAATGAATCATTTAACATAACACACTTCATGTGTTACTCAATCAAGTATATCAGATTTGAGGTGCTTACCTCCATATTGGTTTCGAGGTGCTTCCACCATATCGGGCTAGAGGTGTATTCTTACTACCATATCATCCAAGAGGTGTGTGCTTACCACCATATTGTCGAAGAGGTGTGTGCTTACCACCATATCATCCAAGAGGTGTGTGCTTATCACCATACCATCCAAGAGGTGTGTGCTTATCATCATATCATCAAAGAGGTGTATGCTTATCACCATATTGTCCAAGAGGTATGTGCTTACCACCGTATCATCCAAGAGGTGTGTTCTTATCACCATATCATCCAAGAGGTGTGTGATTATCACCATATGATTCAAGAGGTGTGTTCTTACCACCATATCATCCAAGAGGTGTGCGTGTCACTTATATCAGTTTACTCAAGTGTAGGGTTTTGCATATAGGGTTAGACCGTTATGTTCATACCTTTTCAAACCTTCAAAGAATCAACCTACCATGTGTTGAGTGATAGCCTAGACAACTCGTTAGTCCTTTTTAAACCAACACAAATGTAAAAAATGATAGGGGTGTGGGGTTCCAAGGTATAACAGATTTCATATCACCATATTGGGTTTCAATAGCATATTGGGTTGGAGGTGCTTCAACCCGATATCAGTTTGTGCCATGATGATGTCATCATCATCAAGCTCTAGACATTTGTCCCTTGTTGTCCTAGTTGATGGACAACAGTCCTATGCAACTATTAGAACTCATAGAATCATCAATCATTCAAGAAAAAATTGAAATTCAAAGTAGATCAACAAGTATAGTAAGATTGAAGGTGAATAGTAACAGGATTGGGTTCAAGTTATATAACCCGCCTCAAGAACAACTTCAATGCTCCAAGCTCCAAAGCTTCACATTCCCATGTTTTAAGATGAACTTATCAAAGATTCAAGACTTGTTCACAACTCCTCTATATGCAAAGAATCACCATAGATAAGAACTTGGTGAAGAAGAAAAGAAAGGAAGAATCACAACCCGAGATTCATGCTTCAACCAAGGTTGAAGATGACCATGGTTTCACCTTAAGCTTAAGGCTCGAGCTCCTCCTTGCTCCTCAACTACTATGAACGATATCCAAGAGAAAGAGAGTTGTAGGATTTGAAAAGTTTCACTAGTAGGTGAAAGGAGTGGTACATATAATTAAGGCTCATGAGAGAGAGTGTATTAGAGGTGTCATCACCTTATACTACTAGGTGACACATGTCCATATATGGGTTGACACATGTCCATGAATGCACAAATATTCATCATGACATGAAAAATTATAGGGAATAATCTAGGGATAATATTTTGGTCATTAGCTATCTTTTTGAACAAGATATTTCAACCCAACATCACTTTATTCACAAATAGATTCAACTTTTCCAATGAAAGTTGTAAATTGATATACATTACCTTCGTGGCATGCTTAAATCATCATGGCCTTTTCTAAGAGTTGAAAAAATGATATGGTACCTCCTCTATGGCTTTATTGCCGATAGGCACTCCCATATATTCTCTACAACTCAATGCAAACTCAACACAACTCATTTTAGGGTTTCAACTATACAACTATTCTTGGTTTCTTCATCACCAATAATACCATCACTCAAATATGATTCAAACATGGTGCCTATTTCTTTCTCTCTCCTCTAGATGATTCTAAGATAGAGTAGGGATACTCTATAGGTGGTAGTTTTCATGTCAACCCTACATTTTGGGTAAATTGCAATTTGCATCAAAATTGGTACACAAGGCACAAGCATTATTCAAACAAGCTCCAACTTGGAACTTAGGATTTCCACAAGCTACCCCTTAGCATCATTCTATCTCTTGTGATGATAAAGCACTTGAGGAACATTCAACATGTGACAAATTTCAATATAACCCCTCATCTTGGGTAAATTGCAATTTACACCTAAACTATCATATAATGCACAAACGGTTTGCAAATAAACTCAAACTTGAAAATTCTCATTGAATCTTAATTACTTGTCAAAATATTAAAACAAGTTTATAAATAACTTACTTAAGTAAAACTTCTAGGGTTATGGCATAACCCATGTCAGGGATGTTACAATTATCAACCCCTAACAGGGATTTCGTCCCCAAAATCTTAAGAGAAAAGAGTAGGGTACTTTCTCCTCATTTCTTCCTCCAGCTCCCATGCGATTTCTTCAATGCCATGGCGATGCTAGAGAACTTTTACAAGAACTATGTCTTTCTTTTTCAACTTCTTGATTCTTCTGTCAAGAAGCATCATTGGACCTTCCACATAGGATATATCCTCATTCACTTCTACATCTACAGGTTGCAACACCAACTCAGTATCAGGATGACACTTTCTCAGCATAGATATATGAAACACTAGATGTAGTCTATGTAGCTCAGGTGGCAACTCCCACCTATAGGCTGCCTTTCCTAATCCGTGTTGCCATTGGGTAAGGTCCCATAAATCTACGAGATAACTTACCATTTTTTCCAAATCTGAGAACAACTTTCCAAGGATAAACCTTGAGATACACCCTATCTCCAACTTGGAATTCTAAAGGTCTATGACATTTATCGACACTTGACTTCTGTCTATCCTGTGCAACCTTAAACTGTTGTTGTATTACTTTAATCTTTTCAGTTGTTTGTTGTACTAATTCAGGACCCCGAAGTTGGTATTCTCCTATCTCATACCAGCATAACGGAGATCTACAACGTTTACCATATCAGGCTTCATATGGTGCCATATCAATACTAGTCTGATAACTATTATTGTAGCCAAACTCTATTAAGCTCAAGTGTAAGTCCCAACTTCCTACAAACATAAGAACACATGCCCTAAGCAAGTCGTCCAAAGTCTGTATATTCCTTTTAGATTGTCCATCTGTATGAGGGTGAAAAGTTGTTCTAAACTTTAACTTTGTACCCAAGGCTTAATGTAGTCGTTCCCCAAAATGACTTGTAAATTGGGGACCTCTATCAGATACAATTGTGGTTGGAACTCTGTGTAACCACACTATCTCATCTATGTAGATTTGAGCAAGTTTTTTAGAAGTATATGTTATTTTAATAAGAAGAAAATGTGGTGACTTAGTCAACCTATCAACTATACCCAAATGGAATCATGACTTTTAGCTATTCTGGGTATACCAACCACAAAGTCCATTGTCACATGATCCCATTTCCACTATGGTATAGGTAAGGGTCGCAACGTTCCTGTAGGCTTATGATGTACTTCTTTAACTTACTAACCTACTAGACACCACATAACAAACTCAGCTACATCCTTCTTCAAACCAGGCCACCAATATATATCTTTTAAATTATGATACATTTTAGTATTTCCTGGATGCATTGCATCCATGGATGAATGAGCTTCCTCCATAACAATCTTTTTTAACTCATTGGCATCAGGTACTACCATCCTACCATGGTAATAGACTACATCATCCTCTGACTCATGGAAACTATCATCTTTCTCACTTCCATACTCTGACCAGATCTATTGAATCACAGTATCAACATGTTGTGCCTCTTTAATCTATTGTCTCAGAGTAGGTTTCACATGCATCTCAGCCAGCAATCTGGAAAACAAAGATACTTTAAGTTTTTATGGTCTATGAAAATCTGACACGTTTCTCCATAATGATAATGCCTCCAAATTTTCAATGCGTGGACCACTGCAGCTAACTCTTGATCATGCATCAGATAATTCTCCTCATATTTCTTAAGCTGTTGGGAAGCAAAAGAAACTACATGATCACTATGCATCAGCACACATCCTATACCATTCTTAGAGGATTCACAGAAAATAATGTATCCATTTCCCTGCTCAAGTAAAACCAACACAGGTGCACTAGTCAACCTTTTTTTCAACAACTAGAAAGAACGCTAACACTTGTCATTCCAAACAAAAAGACCTTCCTTCCTGGTTAACCTAGTTAGGGGTACAATGCTATAAAATTGAAGTCTTTAATAAACCTTCTGTAGTAACCTGCCAGACCTAAGAAACTGTGAATCTCAGTTGGTGTCTTTGGTTGTTCCCACTCTAAAATAGACTCCACTTTCTGTGGATCAACATGAATTCCTAAAACAAATATGATGTGTCCTAGGAAAGACACTTCTGACAACCAAAATTCACATTTGCTAAACTTAGCATATAGCTTGTGTTGTCTTAGCAAAGTCAAGGCTTGATGAAGGTGTTGTTCATTTTGTTGACCATCTCTATTATATATCAGTATGTCGTCTATGAAGACCACTATGAACTGATCAAGGAATGGTCGGAAGATTCTATTCATCAGCTCCATGAATACATCTAGTGCATTAGTTAGTCCAAACGACATAACTACAAACTCATAATGACCATACCTTGTCCTAAAGGCTAACTTAGGTATATCACTCTCCTTGATACGTAACTGATGATATCTTGACCTTAGATATATCTTAGAGAACACTATTGCACCACGTAACTGGTCAAACAAATCATCTATCCTTGGCAGAGGATATTTGTTCTTTTAATCTATCTACAGTCTATGCATAATCTCATAGAGCCATCCTTCTTTTTAACAAAAAGAACTAGAGAACCCCATGGCGAAGTACTCGATCGAATGAAACCTTTCTCAAGCAACTCATGTAACTGTTTCTTGAGTTCTTCCATCTCAACAGGGGGCCATCCTATAAGGTGTTTGGGAAATGGGTTGCGTACTCAGAATTAGATTAATCTCAAAATCAATCTCTCGAGGTGGAGGAATATCTGGAAATTCTTCAGGAAAACATCCTTAAATTCTCTAACAATAGGAAATTCAGGAAGACTAGGACTTTCCGCTTTGGTATCTACCACATGTGCCAAGAACGCTTCACATCCTTGTTGCATCAGTCTCTCAGCTACCATTGTTGATACAAGATAGGTTGGATGAATCTTTTTGTCCCCTGAAAGGCCCATATCTCATAACTATCTGCGACATAGCTTACTTGGAATCACAATCCAAGACAACCTTATACTTTTCTAGGATATCCATCCCAAGAATTACATCAAACCCATTCATCTCAAGTGGTATAACATCCACCTAAATGTTGTGTTCTAAAAAAGATAAAACACATGGAGAACATACCTCCCGCAACACTGCATATCTGACTAATGGAGTTTCTAATAACAGATTATCTATTCTATGACTGACATTCATATTGCAGACATGAATCACTTCTCGAGTGATAAAGAAATGTGTAGCACCAAGATCAATCAAAATAGATATGAAACAAGATGAAGACATATCAAAATGAAACAATTCCATCTGACCTGTCATGACTCATGGATTGACTACTGCCTCTGGCTGATCCATTGCATAGAATCTCACCGTTGCATATTGCCGACTCCATGCTTTTTTGTTTGGTGTAGATGAACTTTCTTGGGATGCATGTCCACGTCCTCATGTGCCACTACTAAATTGTTGCCTCTGAGATCCTTGTTCACTCTGTCTTGGTGGTTGGGTTACCTCCATGTCTCTAATTGGACAATCCCTTATCATATGTCCTGTCTACCCACACTTGAAGTAGTTTCTATCCTGCTATGGTCTAGATGGTCTTGTTACTGACATTGATGTCGTACTATGGGCTCCACATGGTAGAAAACTACGTCATCTACCCTTGCTTTACATCCACTGTGTTTGTACATTGAACCTATGTGGTTCTAATGGTGTAGGAAACCTTGGTTTCTTGAAACTTCCAGACTTCTGTCCCTAGAACTGGGCAGGTCCTTTCCTACTATTAGCCTCATGTTTCTCAGTCACGAACCTCTCTATCTACCTAACCGACTCCATAAAGGTGGCAAACCTCTCTCTATTCTCTAAAGCAGCTACAGTAGTGGATAACTCAGCATATAGACCCTTCTCAAAATATTGAATCGTCTCCTCCTCTGTAGTTGCCATGTGTGGACAAAACCATAGAATCTCCATGAACTTAGCTACATATTCACTAATATTCATTGGTCCTAGCTTAATATGCACAAACTGTGAGATTTTCTCATCCAGATAAGTCCTGAGAAAGTATTTACTGACAAACTCACGTCGGAACTCTTCCTGTCACATCCCGATCTCACACTAACCACTAATCACGAGATTAGGGCGCGACAGAGGGATTATTACATAAACAAATCCTTGAGAACTTTTTCTTTTTAAAACCTCGTAATGATATCCAGATTATAGCTGTAAACTAAACATAATAAATTATTGCGGAAGCATTTCGATTAAACTGACTAGAGAACATAAACAGAGTTTACAACATGTAACATTGTTTAACAGAAAGTAAAACATAACAGTTAATTTACACCTTTTACAGATTCGCCATACATACTCTCTCTCACCCACACCATGTCCCAAGGATCGAGGGGAAAGGACTAAGAGACCACTATCTAACTAACTACATATACCTTCTACTGACTAGGGTGGTAAGATCCTTCAGATTCCTGGAACTGTCGCTGACCTGAAAATGTTTGAGTAGAGGAGTGAGCCTACTCGCTCAGTGAATAGTTTTTCATTTAACTATCACTAAACAACTCGTTAAGTTTATTATTTAGATTAATATACAAGAAATACAACACTGAGCAGTTCTAAAACAATATAATTGAAATAACGAAGAATGTAAATATTGCATCCAAAGAATAACTACTAGAAGACTATGCTCTAGTCTTCCTTAACTCTTTCATTTATAAGGAACTCTGTGAACCTATATGATCATATTTTAGCTTATGCCCTGATCTATGCAGTGTACTCTGCATAGAGACTCACAGTGCACTACGGCCACACCGTACAAGACTTAGCGACACACCCGGGAAATGCTAAGTCTGACGCCAGCCCTGTTCTGCCACAGGACCACATGCTCTCCGGCCTCAATGCACTACTCCGAGTGCTCTAGACTCCTCCTCTAACCTGAGCACACAGGCGGAGAGTCTCACGGGGTTACCTCCATGACTCCGCACGGATCTTGTTGCAATAACCCCTATTTTCTCCAGTGCCACCGTGACTCCGCATGGATTATTGTTGAACACTGTCTCTCTGTCCTCGTGCCACCATGACTCCGCACGGTTAATGTTGCAACATGAGTTTCACCCCTAAGAAGCAGATCTCTCGAAGGGGTTCTACGGTGTTCAGGGCACCTAAGTCTAACATTAACATTATAGGTACATTTTAAACAGAAATCATAACTCATTTAACATTTCTCACAAGGCTCACACGGCCTGCCATATCATATCATAAGAAACATCATAACTCATGTATTCAACATATATCATGTCTCAGTAACATTCCTTTCTAGGGCATGTCATATCTCATCACCTGCAATTTACGAGATATGTATTGTGAAAATAAGAAACCCTGTAGTATATATATACCAACTCAAAGAGAATAAGCATGTAAAGTTAAATGCACAAGAAATATACAATTCAACAGTTAAGCATCACCACATCTCATACGTGCATATTGAATTTATTCAATTGAACATCTTAGTGCACTTCTAAGAGTAATTTACTTCACATATAAGAAATCATATGTAGTATTTCTATTCCAGTAATTGTATTAAGCACTTTTGGTTTCCATTGCACCAAATAAAATCATTGAATTGTTCTACACTGATCAGAAGCTGTTCTAGATCATGTATAATCATACAGAAGCAATTTATAAAATAAAATTCAAGTTTCATCAAATACTGATAAAACACCTGATAACCACTGATATCAATGCAAAAATGCACAGTTTACCGAAAAATTCCAACGAAGGAGTTAAATGATGATAACTAAATGAACTCCTACTCACCTCGGTTTGGATCGCTCGGATCCGTCCAGGAACGCGTCCAGAGACCAAATTTCGGGCATTTGCTGGATCGTTTTCAACCTTGGAATCGACCCAAGTTGAACCTACTTCATGCGAGCAACTCTACGCTTGCACAGATTGAAGAGGGGGCTGAGCTAGATGCTAAATCAAAGTCATGTGGCTGCATATTCGAAGTCTATCATCACGATCGGAGTTACTAGTGCCATTTTCATGGTCTGAGAAGGTTTGAAAATGTATGAGCATAAGGGTCTAACATGATATGCAAAACCCTACACTTGAGTAAACCGATATAAGTGACACACACACCTCTTAGACGATATGGTGGTAAGCACACACCTCTTGGACGATATGATTATAAGCACACACCTCATGGATGATATGGTGATAAGCACACACCTCTTGGATTATATGGTGGTAAGCACACACCTCTTGGACGATATGGTGATAAGCACACACCTCTTAGATGATATGTTGATAAGAACACACATCTTGGATGATATAGTGGTAAGCACACACCTCTTGGACAATATGGTGGTAAGCACACACCTCTTGGATGATATGGTAGTAAGAATATACCTCTAGCCCGATATGGTGGAGGCACCTCAAAACCAATATGGAGGTAAGCACCTGAAATCTGATATACTTAATTGTGTAACACATGAAGTGTGTTATGTCAAATGATACATTAAGATGTCAAGAGTTTACTGCATTTTTATAAGTGTAGGCCAATGTACCTTGAGAAAAGGGTTGAGCAAACTTAATAAAGTATGACGTAATCAATATCCTAGCGAGGATGAGAGAGAAACTCATACTTTGTGTGATAATCAAATAATGATAAATGATGAGTATAAACAAGTATGATTGAATACGTATGAAAACAATGTATGCTCCTAATATGTGTGGATCTATGAATTAGGGTTTTGATTCTTGATAATATGAACTTGAAACCCTAATCGGATAAAAAGGGAAACCCTAACCCTAATAATGTGAAGGTTATATTTCTCTTGTATTGGATGTCGATGATATCTACTTGATATTGTTTTTATCAGGAAATACTAACCATGCAAGTATCATGAGATGATGAGCATAGCCAGGTATGAGTTATGATGTTTCATATGATACAGATTAAATGGGTCTTGTGAGCCATGTGAAATACTTGTGCAACAAGTATAATGTATACCTGGGTCTGAGGACCTAGAGGTAATAGTTAGTTGATAAGAGGTGACAATGTTCAGTGATGAACTAAGGGTTTGAATACCCAGATCTAGAAATCATGATGATGATAATGTTAAGGGATGTGAATCCTCAGTAATTTGATAAGGGACTGAGATCCCAAGTGTTATAAGTTCAATGTGTTCTAAAGATTATGAAAGTACTTGATAAATGTATTACACCTTTCTTTGTAGTTGCTGTTATAATTCATACTTGTAACTTGGTTGATGCTAAAAGGTACTGTAATGTAACTAATTAATCAATTGGAACCTTATCATGTAGTTTCCCTGGCCATAGATCCATTCCGAGTTAAAATTTGTTGAATGGTGAAAGGAGTTAAACTCAGAGAGCATATTTTTGGATATGTGGGGGTAATGGGTGAAAATATCCTTACGTCCAAATAGGGATTGCTATGTGATCTCCCTCATCATCATAAGAGTATGACCATATGACATGACTCAATATTAATATACCGGGGTTATTGTTTGGTCTCCGTGAATAGAGTGCATGCAGTGGTTGTAACTCTATAGCAAAGATGCCACTATACCCTAGCAAGCTAATTGCAGTTTGACATGTGATGTCACTGTTAGTCATCTTATACTAATCGAGACAGGCGAGGTCTTAGAAGATGGCTCTTCCTTTAACTTTACATGGTACTGATGTTTTACATAGCCGTGGTCAGTTGGAGCATGAGTGGTATACCTCATCTCCTCAGGGCATAAGTGTGATTGTAAATTTGTAATCAACTATGTAGCATATTTGATTAAGGATTGCATTCATAAATATTGGTTGATGTTACACTACTTTTATACATAAATGGATAGATGTTATATGTTTTCTTTGTATTTCTTATAAAGTGAATATATGGTTTATTGCTCTATCATAGATAGTTGCATTGCTTTAAAAGATGATATTTCTCTGTTCTTCTTATAAACAATGATTAATTTTGATTATTAATATAAAAGATCCTCTGCTCAATTTTATACTATTTACTTGTGATAATAATGTTGTTGGAAGAGAGTTATATCTCTCGCTGAGACTTTTATCTCACCCCATTGGTCCCAAAATTTTTAGGTGGATACGGACGAGGAGGTAGAGACCGTATTACAGAGGGAGGACAACAACAATAGGGACAGCAGTAACAACTCTGGTTGAGTGTGCTGTCTGTCGTGTCTTGTAGATGGAAGTCATATGTGTCATCTCTGTACTCTCAGGTCCTTGGGAGTTAGTACGTAATGGTATTATAAATGACCTAAGATTTTGTCTTGTATGCCTTGAGGTTCTATGTTTCTTATGTATATGTTTGGGTAAAGAAACTGGTATATGATATCCTCTAGATGAGATGGTACAATGTATGCACAATGTGAACCCTGATGTATATATTGCACTGGTTCTTTCTGTAATAGTTTCCTGGCAATAGATCTCTTTGCAAAATGGTTTTAATTTTTAGTAATTTTTGTTAAGCTGCTGCTAATGGTTATTCTGCATAATTATTGTGTTGATTTGGCTGTCGGTTTGATAGTGGTCGTCACAAGTTTTGGTATCAAAGCCTAAGGTTCGCTGAGTCTACAAAGGCATAGGATTAAGGTTGTTGAGTCTGTTCTAGTGTTCTCTAGTTTATCTTATAGTGACTTCTGCCCATATAAGAGAAGAAGTAAAGTTGAAAGATGGCTGGAGCACACAAATAACATGTTGTTGAGAGCAGTGTTGCTACATCAGGAGGAGGTGCAACGGAACAAGCTAGAGAGGAATCAGTTCCTAAGAATCCCCATCTTGATGAAACCATGCTAGAAAACCTAGCCTTTCATGCTCTTTTCGGACAGTTCATGACCATAATAACACATATGACAGACTAGATGCCAACACCAGCTCCTAGGGCACCCGTTCCCAATGAGGGACATGGGTCTGGTAAGACCTTTGAGTGGTTATGTCAGGTAGGAGCCACCAAATATGTCAGTACAACTGACCCAGAAGACACAGATTTATGGCTCACTGAGCTGGAAAAAGCCTTTAGAATACTTAGCATTCTAGAAACTAATAAAGTTAGGCATGTTGTGTATCTTTTAAGAAGAAGCGTTGGCCATTGGTGGGCCATTGAAGAAGAGAAAAGACTGAGTGTTGAGGTCGGATGGGAAGTGTTATGACCCACTCTGTGATAAATCACTAAGCACCTCGGTTAGTGCTAAGCACCCTGTTAAACAACATGGTTAATCAAGATAAGCAATTTAGCATGATTTCTTGCTTTGAGGGGTAGTGGACCTCGTGCTTGAAGTTTTGCAAAAATAATCACCTCAATCAGACATCCGAGGTGAAAGTTATAGTGTTTTTAAGAACCAGGGTTTGATTTTGCAATTTTTCCAGTATTAGATTTTATTTCTTTTTCCCTTTTCCTTTCTTCTCCTTTATCTTCTTCTTTTCTAAACCGACAGAGGCACAGAGAAGTGGCTCCCAACCCAGCGCCCGATTCAGTAGTGATTGGGGGGGGGGGTTTCGTAGGCGATTTCCTGGAGCCCTAGCTCCGTTTCCCAGCAGGCATACTTCCGCCTTCCTTCCTCCACCCTTCATCTTCCTCTACCTCGCCCACTTGCAGCCCGGTCAGTACAGCAGCTATGGTAGCGCCCTACAGAAGCGGCCGACCTACAGAGCTGCATTAGCAGCCAAGCAGCAGTAGCGTCGACGACCGATTTGGGCTTGAGAGGGGCCACTCCAGCGGCGCCCCTACCTTTTCTTCCTACCCTCTTCCTTTTCCTTTGCCCTAGCCGCAACCCTACCAAGCAGCAGAGCTGCTAGGGCGCCGCCCAGAAGTGGTCGTCCAAGCTGTAGATGCAGCAAGCGACCGGCCAGAGGAAGGTTTGGAGCAAGCAAGCAGCCCTAATGGCCGCCTGACTTCGGCTAAGATCTCATTGCTTGAAATCGCAGCTCCCTTTCCTCCATTTTTGCGCCCAACTGCAGGGGAGATGCTCCATCTATCAAGCAGCAGTAATAACTGCGTGAAGCAGCAAACAGGGTTGATAGGGCACGATCAGACCATGAAAATGGCACTAGTAACTCCGATCGTGATGATAGACTTTGAATATGCAGCCACATGACTTTGATTTAGCATCTAGCTCAACCCCCTCTTCAACCTGTGCAAGCGTAGAGCTGCTCGCATGAAGTAGGTTCAACTTGGGTCGATTCCAAGGTTGAAGACGATCCAGCAAATGCCCAGAATTTGGTCTCTGGACGCGTTCCTGGACGGATCCGAGCGATCCAAACCGAGGTGAGTAGGAGTTCATTTAGTTATCATCATTTAACTCCTTCGTTGGAATTTTTCGGTAAACTGTGCATTTTTGCATTGATATCAGTGGTTATCAGGCGTTTTATCAGTATTTGATGAAACTTGAATTTTATTTTATAAATTGCTTCTGTATGCTTATACATGATCTAGAACAGCTTCTGATCAGTGTAGAACAGTTCAATGATTTTATTTGGTGCAATGGAAACCAAAAGTGCTTAATACAATTACTGGAATAGAAATACTACAGATGATTTCTTATATGTGAAGTAAATTACTCTTAGCAGTGCACTAAGATGTTCAATTGAATAAATTCAATATGCACGTATGAGATGTGGTGATGCTTAACTGTTGAATTGTATATTTCTTGTGCATTTAACTTTACATGCTTATTCTCTTTGAGTTGGTATATATATACTACAGGGTTTCTTATTTTCACAATACATATCTCGTAAATTGCAGGTGATGAGATATGACATGCCCTAGAAAGGAATGTTACTGAGACATGATATATGTTGAATACATGAGTTATGATGTTTCTTATGATATGATATGGCAGGCTGTGTGAGCCTTGTGAGAAATGTTAAATGAGTTATGATTTCTGTTTAAAATGTACCTATAATGTTGATGTTAGACTTAGGTTCCCTGAACACCGTAGAACCCCTTTGAGAGATCTACTTCTTAGGGGTGAAACTCGTGTTGCAACATTAACCGTGCGGAGTCATGGTGGCACGAGGACAGAGAGACAGTGTTCAATAATAATCCGTGCGGAGTCACGGTGGCACTGGAGAAAATAGGGGTTATTGCAACAAGATCCGTGTGGAGTCATGGAGGTAACCCCGTGAGACTCTCCGCCTGTGTGCTCAGGTTAGAGGAGGAGTCTAGAGCACTCGGAGTAGTGCATTGAGGCCGGAGAGTCTGTGGTCCTGTGGCAGAACAGGGCTGGCGTCAGACTTAGCATTTCCCGGGTGTGTCGCTAAGTCTTGTACGGTGTGGCCGTAGTGCACTGCGAGTCTCTATGCAGAGTACACTGCATAGATCAGGGCGTAAGCTAAAATATGATCATATAGGTTCACAGAGTTCCTTATAAATGAAAGAGTTAAGGAAGACTAGAGCATAGTCTTCTAGTAGTTATTCTTTGGATGCAATATTTACATTCTTCGTTATTTCAATTATATTGTTTTAGAACTTCTCAGTGTTGTATTTGTTGTATATTAATCTGAATAATAAACTTAACGAGTTGTTTAGTGATAGTTAAATGAAAAACTATTCACTGAGTGAGTAGGCTCACTCCTCTACTCAAACATTTTCAGGTCAGTGATAGTTCCAGGAATCTGAAGGATCTTAC
Source organism: Alisma plantago-aquatica (assembly GCA_963693085.1). Taxonomy (NCBI): domain Eukaryota; kingdom Viridiplantae; phylum Streptophyta; class Magnoliopsida; order Alismatales; family Alismataceae; genus Alisma; species Alisma plantago-aquatica. The sequence continues at coordinate 808,354,328 of OY856413.1, read as the reverse complement.
CACCCTAGTCAGTAGAAGGTATATGTAGTTAGTTAGATAGTGGTCTCTTAGTCCTTTCCCCTCGATTCTTGGGACATGGTGTGGGTGAGAGAGAGTATGTATGGCGAATGTGTAAGAGGTGTAAATTAACTGTTATGTTTAACTTTCTGTTAAACAATGTTACATGTTGTAAACTCTATTTATGTTCTCTAGCCAGTTTAATCGAAATGCTTCCGCAATAATTTATTATGTTTAGTTTACAGCTATAATCTGGATATCATTACGAGGTTTTAAAAAGAAAAAGTTCTCAATGATTTGTTTATGTAATAATCCCTCCGTCGCGCCCTAATCTCGTGATTAGTGGTTAGTGTGAGATCGGGGTGTGACATCTTGGTATCAGAGCATAGGCTGAGTACATGGTTATTCTAAGTCAAGGTCAGGGGACGATAAGAGACCAATAGGATTAGGACTTAAGTGTCTTCCTTCTAACTGTAATTTTCTAACAGAAAGTGTTCTGTTATACTATTGCAGATGGCAGGAAGAGGACTTGGTCACGAGAACCAAGTAAAGAGCTTAGGTTGAGTCGTTAAGAATCATTAGGATTAAAAGATAAAGTTATAAGTGAGGAAAATAAGAAGTGATATGTCTTTAGCTCTGGGAGGTCTGAGTGTTTAGATACCCTGGCCAGGTGTCTGAATACTTAGATTGACCAGTATCGAGCTAATCTGTCTATTCTTCTCTGGATGCCCTGGCCAGGTATGCAGAGGAAGGATAGGCTAGAGAGAAACCCTAGAAATCATAGGGTTAAGAAACCGGAAATTTATGTAAGAGTAAGAGATTAAATATAAGATGTGATACAAGTCTTGCTTTATATTACTTATTTGACTAAAAATCACTAGAAATGCTCTTATATGCATGAAATTAGATTTTCAGTTTGTAAAGTAAACATGATTCTTTTATGTTGTTGTGTGTTATGAAATGATTTATTTACTGTTTATATTCTTTGTATTAAGTAGACCAGAAGTTATGTTTAAATGAGTTTGCCCTAAGTGGATATTCTTTCCACATGTTTGAGATTAATAGGAGTTGGTTAATCCTGAGTAGCTCTAGGCTTCAGGACTACAGGTTCGGCCTGGTCCGGTTGGCAGGATGCGTTACTGAGATCTAATGACTCCTATTAATAATATAATAAAAGTAGATTCTGGATAATTTAGACCCGAATCATGGTGAAAAATGTATATACACTAAGAAGTTGAGATATAAGGGAAAGATTAGAACAATGAAGAATTAGTTGGAACTGATATCGGAGACCCAACATTGGGACCTCATATGAGCAATCCTTAATTAGAAATAAAGGAACAGAATAAGGGTCAGATTAAATTTAATGATTAGGTGAGAAATACCCTTAATGGTACTAATCAATAATGCATAACCAATGCATGGATCCAATACATGATTAGTAAACCCTAGTGGAGGGTGTATCATTGTGAAACCCTAGTTGAGGGTGTATCATTGCGATTGTTTATAGGCAACTTTATAAGTTATGCCTTAAACTAAGATAAGTCCATATCATGTGAGATAGCTGGACAATTCTAATGTGTGGCCTATGCATTATATGCTAAAGGTGAGTATTCTGTGATGGAATGCATTAAGAGGGGAAATACCTTAATACAAGATAAAGTTGGTTAACTCAAGAGGGTCTGAATTAATGAGAAATGGGGAACCCTAACCCTAATTTGGGGAAAAGGGAATGATAAGCCCTGTTTGATAGTGAACCCTAATTCCTAGTCAAGGAATGATGGTATTACTATTGTATCACATGATGTGATGAATATCTTGTATGACTGTTATCATGCCTAATAACCATGCAGGTATGATGAGATGATGAATATAGCCAAGTTTGGGCTGTGACATTTATATAATAAATGTTGATTGGCTTTTTGTGTGTTAATGTTGTTGTTGCTTAATAAAAGTAATAATGTGTATGGATTTTATGAACCATGTGAATAAGTTGTTGCCTAGTGAGAGGTGACAAGATATGAATGGCCTTGTGAGCCATGTGTGATGCTTGGGTAACAAGTATCATGTTTATTTGTTGCATTTGTGTTAATAAGTTATACTAGAGAACTTGGATGATGTTACATTTCTGTTATATATCTATAGTTCATTGATGATTATTCATATCCGTTGTATCCATTACAAGTAGATGGATGAACTTATGAGATATAAAGTTTGATTTCAAACTAAGGAAGCAAAGTCACACCACAATAATGCTATGTTGCTGATAAGGACCAAACCCTAGAATGTTTAGAGTTGAAGTAGTTCAAGGGATGTCGCTAGTGATTTGACCTTGAATACTAGTATCTTTATAAAACAAGATCATACGATTTGCACTATGAAAGCTAACCTAGCACTAATAAAATCCAGGGTTTAAAGTTAGCTAATCTGGAAGGTAGATACACAATATGAAAATGACTCGGAGAAAAGAGTAAGATATAATTTTGAAATAAATTCTTATAGTAGTAATAAGAAGTTAGTAGCATAGAATAAGGAGTATTACTCGTCACATGATCTGGAATTAGTCGTTGTAGTTCATGCTCATAAGACATGACGTTACTATCTTTATGGTGAGGTGTGCCAGGTGTTTATAGATCATAAGAGCTTGATCTATATCTTTACCCAGAAGGATCTGAATCTTAGACAGCGGAGATGATTATAATTGATTAAGGATTATGATATAATGATAGATTATCATCCTGGAAAGGTGAATGTAGTAGTGGATGCCCTCAGCAGGATGTTAAGTTCAACAACTGATGCATTCTCTATGGCATGTTTCGAGAGAGACATGCTAGTAGAAATGTGAAAGTTGAATTTAGACTTAAGGGTGACATAACATAGTGGTTTGATTGCATAGATGCAAGTCAAGCCTACTTTTTATGATCAGATCAAGGAACTTCAGCAGAATGATAGTGAGTTACAACAGATCATGCATGATATGACAAAGGGAAAAAGACCAAAGTTTAGGTTTTCAGATGATGGTTTGTTGTATCCACATGATATGTTGTGTACCTCGAGACAGTGATTTGAAAGAAAAGATTCTTGAGGAAGCACATGCATCGATGTACGCTATGCATCCACGTAACACTAAGTTGTACATGAATCTCAAGGAGTTGTACTGGTCGTCAGGTATGAAAAAGGATGTAGCTGAGTACGTGGCTAGATGTAGTGTGTGCCAGCAGGTTAAGGCTGAGCATCAGAAACCTGTAGGTACCTTGCAATCTCTTCCTATACCAAAGTGGAAGTGGGAACATACCACAATGGATTTTGTGCTAGGGTTGTCCAGGACACCTAAAGATTGTGACTCGATATGGGTGATTGTGGATAGATTAACTAAGTCTGCTCACTTTCTTCATATTAAGTCAACCTTTGATGTCCTGAAGTTGGCTAAGATATATGTGGATGAGATAATCAGGTTGCATAGTATTCCAGTTTCAATTATATCTGATAGAGATCCTAAGTTCACATCCAGATTTTGGAATTCAGTTGCATCGTGCTTTGGGCACAAAGTTGAGATTCAGTACATCATTTCACCCACAGACGGATGGTCAGTCAGAAAGGGCCATTCAGACTCTTGAGGGCATGCTGAGAGCAGTTGATAGTTGTTCAGGATAGGCATAAGAGTTATGCTAAGAAGAGGCATTAACCTCTTAGAGTTTGACGTTGGTGATGAAGTGTACCTGAAGGTTTCACCGTGGAAAGGAGTGTTGAGGTTTGGTAAAAGAGGCAAACTGACTCCTAGGTTTATGGGCATGTATCCTATCATTGAGAAGATTGGACCTGTAGCCTATAAGTTAGAATTGCCATCTGAGTTGGCTAATCTAGATTATTTATTTCATGTATCGATGTTAAAGAAGTATTATCCTGGCACAGAGAAGATAATAGACCCAGAACCTGCACAACTCAGACAAGATGTGTCCTATGTTGAGGGACATGTACAGATAATTGATCGGAGGATCAAGGAGTTTAAGAATCACGAGATACCGTTAGTGACAGTTCTATGGAGGAATCATAACCTAGAGCAAGCTACGAGGGAGCTTGAATCTGAGATGTGTAACAAGTTTCCTTTTTTCTATTAGGAATTTCGGGACCAAATTCTTATAAGGAAGGGAGATTGTTATGACCCACTCTGTGATAAATCAGTAAGCACCTTGGTTAGTTCTAAGCACCCTGTTAAACAACATGGTTAATCAAGATAAGCTATTTAGCATGATTTCTTGCTTTGAGGGGTAGTGGACCTCATTCTTGAAGTTTTGCAAAAATAATCACCTCAATCAGACATCTGAGGTGAAAGTTATAGTGTTTTTAAGAACCAGGGTTTGATTTTGCAATTTTTCTAGTATTAGCTTTTATTTCTTTTCCCTTTTCCTTTCTTCTCCTTTATCTTCTTCTTTTCTAAACCGACAGAGGCACAGAGAAGTGGCGCCCAACCCAGCGCCCGATTCAGTAGCGATTGGGGGGGGGGGTTCGTAGGCGATTTCCTGGAGCCCTAGCTCCGTTTCCCAGCAGCCATACTTCCACCTTCCTTCCTCCACCCTTCATATTCCTCTACCTCGCCCACTTGCAGCCCGGTCAGTAGAGCAGCTATGGTAGCGCCCAGCAGAAGCGGCCGACAGAGGTGCATTAGCAGCCAAGCAGCAGTAGCGTCGACGACCGATTTGGGCTTGAGAGGGGCCGCTCCAGCGGTGCCCCTACCTTTTCTTCCTACCCTCTTCCTTTTCCTTTGCCCTAGCCGCAGCCCTACCAAGCAGCAGAGCTGCTAGGGCGCCGCCCAGCAGGGGCCGTCCAAGCTGCAGATGCAGCAAGCGACCGGCCAGAGGAAGGTTTGGAGCAAGCAAGCAGCCCTAATGGCCGCCTGACTTCGGCCAAGATCTCATTGCTTGAAATCGCAGCTCCATTTCCTCCATTTTTGCACCCAACTGCAGGGGAGATGCTCCATCTATCAAGCAGCAGTAATAACTGCGTGAAGCAGCAACCAGGGTTGATTTACAAAATGATAGGGGTGTGGGGTTCCATGGTATAATGGAATTCATATCACCATATTAGGTTTCATTACCATATCGGGTTAGAGGTGCTTCAATCCGATATCAGTTTGTGCCATGATGATGTCATCATCATCAAGCTCTAGATGATCACCTCTTACTATCCTAGTTCATGGACAACAGTCCTATGCAATTATTAGAACTCATAGAATCATCAATCATTCAAGATAAATTGAATATAAAAGTAGCTCAACAAGTATAGCAAGATTGAAGGTGAATAGTAACATGATTGGGTTCAAGTTATATATCCCACCTCAAGAACAACTTCAAAGCTCCAAGATCCAAAGCTTCATGTTTTCAAGGTTGAAGATGAACTTATCAAAGATCTAAGACTTGTTCACAACTCATATATATGCAAAGAATCACCATAGATAAGAACATGGAGAAGAATAAAAGAAAGGATGAATCACAACCCGAGATTCATGCACACATATTTATCATGACATGAAAAACTCTTGGGGATAATCTAGGGATAAAATTTTAGCCATTAGTTATCTTGTTGAACAAGATATTTCACCCAAACATCACTTTATTCACGAATAGATACAACTTTTCCAAGGAAAGTTGTAAACTGATATCCATTATCTTCATGGCGTTCTTAACTGATCATGGACTTTTCCAAGAGTTTAAAAAATGATATGGGACCTCCTATATGGCTTCTTGGCCGATAGGCACTCCCATATAAGCTCTACAACTCAATGCAACTCAATACAACTCATTTTAGGGTTTCAACTATACAACTCTTCTTGGTTTTTGTATCACCAAGAATACCATCACTAAAATATGATTCAAACATGGTGACTATTTCTTTATCTCTCCTCTAGATGATGCTAAGAGAGAGTAGGGAAACTCTAGATGTGGTAATTTTCATATCAACCTTACATTTTTGGTAAATTGCAATTTGTCCCAAAATTGGTACACAAGGCACAAGCATTATTCAAACAAGCTCCAACTTGGAACTTAGGCTTTCCACAAGCCACCCCTTAGCATCATTCTCTCGCTTATGATGCTAAATCACTTGAGGCATGTTCAACATGTGACATATTGCAATATAACCCCTCATCTTGGGTAAATTGCAATTTACATCTAAACTATCATATAATTCACAAACAGTTTGCAAATAAAGTCAAACTTGAAAATTAAACTCTCCTTAAGTATTAAATAATTTTCAAAAGATTAAAAAACGTTTATAAATAACTTACTTAAGCAAAAATTCTAGGGTTATGACATAACCCAGGTCTGGGATGTTACAATTATCAACCCCTAACAGGGATTTTGTCCCCAAAATCTCAAGACAAAAGAGAACAATACTTTCTCCTCATTTCTTCCTCCAGCTCCCATGTGACTTCTTCAATGCCCCAGTGATGCCAGAGAACTTTCATAAGAACTATGTATTTCTTTTTCAACTTCTTGATTCATTTGTCAAGAATCATCATTGGACCTTCCATATAGAATATTACTTCATTCACTTCTACCTCTACAGGTTGCCACACCAACTCTGTATTAGGATGACACTTTCTCATCATAGATATATGAAACATTGGATGTAGTCTAGGTAGTACAGGTGGCAATTCCAACCTATAGAATACATTTCCAATCTGTTCTATCACTGGGTAAGGTCCGATAAATCTAGGAGCTAACTTACCCTTTTTCCCAAATCTAAGAACACCTTTCCAAGGAGAGACCTTGAGATACACCCTGTCTCCATCTTGGAATTCTAAAGGTCTATGGAATTTATCAGCATATGACTTCGATCTATCATGTGCATCCTTCAACTATTGTTGTATTACTTTAATCTTTTCAGTTGTCTGTTGTACAAATTTAGGACCCAAAAGTTGGTATTCTCCTGTCTCATACCAGCATAACGGAGATCTACAACGTCTACCATATAAGGCTTCATATGGTGCCATATCAATACTAGTCTAATAACTATTGTTGTAGCCAAACTATATAAAGCTCAAGTGTAAGTCCAAACTTTCTACAAATAGAAGAACACATTCCCTAAGCAAGTCCTCCAAAGTCTGTATAGTCCTTTCAGATTGTCCATCTGTCTAAGGGTGAAAAGTTGTACTAAGCTTTAACTGCATACCCAAGGTTTTATCTAGTCATTCCCGAAAACGACTTGCAAACTGGGGACCTCTATCAGACACAATTGTGGTTGGAACTCTGTGTAACCACACTATCTCATCTATGTAGATTTGTGCAAGTTTTTCAGCAATATAGGTTGTTTTAATAGGAATAAAATTTGGTGACTTAGTCAGTCCATCAATTATCACCCAAATGGAATCATGACTTTTGGTTGTTCTGAGTAGACCAACCACAAAGTCCATTTTCACGTGATCCCATTTCCAATGCGGTATAGGTAAGGGTTGCAATGTCCCTACTAGCTTCTGGTGTTCTGCTTTAACTTACTAACACACTGCACACCACATAACAAACTCAGCTACATCCTTCTTCAAACCAGGCCACCAATACATATCTTGTAAGCTATGATATATTTTAGTATTCCCTGAATGCATTGCATACATAGATGAATGAGCTTCCTCCATAACTATCTTTCTTAAGTCATTGGCATCAGGTACTATCATCCTACCATGGTAATAGACTACCTCATCCTCTGACTCATGGAAACTGTCATGTTTCTCACTACCATACACTAGCATAATCTACAGAATCATAGTATCAGCCTATTGTGCCTCTTTAATCTATTGTCTCTGAGAAGGTTCAACATGCATTTCAGCCAGAAATTTGGATAACAAAGATAATTTAAGTTTTTATGGTCTATAAAAATTTGACATTTCACAATAAAGATAATGCCTCCAAATATTCAACGCATGGACCACTGCAGCTAACTCTAGATCATGAGTCAGATAATTCTCCTTGTGTTTCTTCAGTTCTTGGGAAGCAAAAGAAACTACATGATCACTCTGCATCAGCACACATCATATACCATTCTTAGAGGCATCATAGAAAACAATATATCCCTTTCCCTACTCAGGTAAAACCAACACAGGTGCACTTGTCAACCTTTCTTTCAACAACTGGAAAGAACGTTAATACTCGTCATTCTAGACAAAAGGAACTTCATTCTTGGTTAACCTAGTTAGGGGTAATGCTACAAAACTGAAGTCTTTAGTAAACCTTTTGTAGTAACCTGCCAGACCTAAGAAACTACAAATCTCAATTGGTGTCTTGGGATGTTCCCACTCTAAAACAAACTCCACTTTTTGTGGATCAACATGAATTCCTGAAATAAATATGATGTGTCCTAGGAAAGACACTTTTGACAACCAGAAATCGCATTTGCTAAACTTAGCATATATCTTGTGTTGTCTTAGCAAAGTCAAGGCTTGATGAAGGTGTTGTTCATGTTGTTGACCATCTCTACTCTATATTAGGATGTCGTCTATGAAGACCACTATGAACTGATCAAGGAATGGACAGAATATTATATTCATCACCTCCATGAATGTAGTTGGTGCATTAGTTAGTCCAAATGACATAACTATAAACTCATAATGACCATACCTTGTCCTAAAGGATGACTTAGGTATGTCACTCGTCCTGATACGTAACTGATGATATCCTGACCTTAGATCTATCTTTGAGAACACTATTGCACCACACAACTGGTCAAACAAATCATCTATCCTTGGCAAAGGATATTTGTTCTTTATAGTCACCTTGTTAATCTATCTATAGTCTATGCATAATCTCATAGACCCATCCTTCGTTTTAAAAAAATGAATCGGAGATCCCCATGGAGAATTACTCGTTCGAATGAAACCTTTCTCAAGAAATTACATCCTAAGAGGTCCAAGAGGTGTGTGTGTCACTTATATTGGTTTACTCAAGTGTAGGGTTTTGCATATCGGGTTAGACCCTTATGCTCATACCTTTTCAAACCTTCATACTATGAACCTACCATGTGTTGAGAGACATCCTAGACAAGTGGTTAGCCCTTTTTCAACCAACCCAAATGTACAAAATGATAGGGGTGTGGGGTTCCAAGGTATAACGGATTTCATATCACCATGTTGGGTTTCATTACCATATTGATTTAGAGGTGCTTCAACCTGATATCAGTTTGTGCCATTATGATGTCATCATCATCAAGATCCAAACATTCGTCCCTTACTATCATAGTTCATGGACAACAGTCCTATGCAACTATTAGAACTCATAGAATCAGCAATCATTTAATAAAATTCGAAATTGAAAGTAGATCAACAAGTATAGCAAGATTGAGAGTGAATAATAACATGATTGGGTTCAAGTTATATAACCCCCCTCAAGAACAACTTCAAAGCTCCAATCTCCAAAGCATCACGTTCCCAAGGTTGAAGATGAACTTATCAAAGATCCAAGACTTGTTTACAACTCCTCTATATGCAAAGAATCACCATAGATAAGAACTTGGTGAAGAAGAAAAGAAAGGAAGAATTACAACTCGAGATTCATGCTCCAACCATGGTTGAAGATGACCATGGATTCACCTTAAGCTTAAGGCTCGAGCACCTCCTTGCTCCTGAACTACTATGCACAATATATAAGAGAATGAGAGTTGTAGGATTCGAAAAGTTTCACTAGTAGGTGAAAGGAGTGGTATATATAATTGAGGCTCATGAGAGAGAGTGTATAAGAGGAGTCATCACCTTATACTACGAGGTGAAACATGTCCATGCATGGGTTGACACATGTCCATGAATGTACACATATTTATCTTGACATACAAAACTCTTGGGGATAATCTAGAGATAAGATTTTGGCCATTAATTATCTTGTTGAACAAGATATTTCAACCCAACATCACTTTATTCACAAACCGATACAACTTTTCCAAGGAAAGTTGTAAAACGATATCCATTACCTTATTGAGGTGCTTAACTCATCATGGACTTTTCTAAGAGTTGAAAAAACGATATGGGACCTCCTCTATGGCTTATTGGCCGATAGGCACTCCCATATAAGCTCTACAACTCAATGCAACACAATACAACTCATTTTAGGGTTTTAACTATACAACTCTTTTTGGTCTTTTCATCACCAAGAATACCATCACTCAAATATGATTCAAACATGGTGCCTCTTTATTTATATATCCTCTATATGATTCTAAGAGATAATAGGGACACTCTAGAGGTGGTAATTTGCATATCAACCCTACATTTAGGGTAAATTGCAATTTTCATCAAAATTGGTACACAAGGCTTAAGCATTATTAAAAAAAGCTCCAACTTGGAACTTAGGCTTTCCACAAGCCACCTCATAGAATCATTCTCTCTCTTATGATTCTAAATCACTTAAGGCACATTCAACATGTGACATATTGCAATATAACCCCTCATCTAGGGTGAATTGCAATTGACACCTAAACTATCATATAATGCACAAACAATTCATAAATAAACTCATACTTGAAAATTAAACTCTCCTTGAGTCTTAATTACTTTTCAAAATATTAAAACAAGTTTATAAATAACATACTTAAGAAAAACTTCTAGGGTTATGTCATAACCCAGGTCAAGGATATTACAATTATAATGTTTGATGGTTTTCATGATAATATTTTCCCTTGTAGATTTCAAGTCCTTCATCCCAATCTAGATAATGGGAATGGATTCTATGATTGATTTCATAAACATGCATATTTGAAACCAATGTATTATCATATACCTAAAATGTCAAATAGTATTGGGAATTAGAATACATTGTTTTTAGTAGAGATATTTCCCATATATTCTCTTAGAGTAGTTGATTCTAATAATAAAGGAATCAAATGTGTTCTAACAAATTCATGTATGTTTCTCTAGTGCATAGATTGACGTTTTCTAATAGGCACATATGTTACTTATCCATGTCCAACATGACCTTTATGGTGTTGCATGCATATCTACTCATCTAGATTTGTATACAGAAAGGTTGTCTTTATGTTTAGTTCTTCAAGATTCTAATTAATAACTACAATTCATGTCAAAGTAGTAAAATTAGGTATGTTTTCCACTAGAGATCATAATTCATGAAATTAGAGAAAATACACTTACGACCTTAAGAACCTAGTTGCACCTTAAATATTTTAGATTTAAAGATAATACCAAATTCATTTTGCAATAAAATCAAATTGTAATAAAAATTTGTGTTCTATAGGGACACATGAAAATCTCGTGACTTTAGTTTTTATGAAGTAACTTATCTATTTCACAATAGAAAAAGTTCCTAGAAATAGATTCTAGATCATGCATTGCAGACATCACTAATTTCATTAACATTAGCTAAAGAATGAGAAACAACATAATCCATATGTTGAATTGGCTTCCTAGTATATCTTGCTTCAATTCCTTTCTATAGAATTGTTCTTCAGGTAATTCAAATTTAATATCATTGAAGGTGTCCTATTGATTAGAAACAGTAAGTGTTAATTTTCTAAATGATGTCTATGTCAATTTATTGACCATAATTTAATATATAAGTTACGCCATGGAGGATATGTACTCAAATAAAACAAAAAATTGTTTTCCTAAAATATTTAGAATATTCCTGAGTATATAGGAACATGACTATAAACAAACTAAATATAATGCATGCATGAAAATAAAGAATGTGCATGATGAAGTATATGCTTAATATTTGCATATATCTTTGTATTATGGAATAAAATCCACAACCCAAGCAAAATAGATCATTATTGAATCCCACACTACAATATTATTTCATGTTACCAATCATAGTAGATAACATCTAGATTATTGTATTGTTGAGACAGTATTGGATTAGGTGATATTAACCAAGTGATATGACTATGACTGACTGAGTCATCAAAAAACCAATTAATTAAAAACAATATTGTGGGGAGGATGGTGGTATGATTACATAGACAATTCATAGTTGTTATTACAATGTAAGTAATATGGGATGATGACTAGAGATTCAAGGATGATTGTGACATGCACTAAGAACGACAACACAATGAGTACAACCACAAAATTAGAGAGCCACATGACATGTAAATGTGTTGTTGTTGTAAAACATACAATATTGACATAATATTTACATATATCATTGTATCATGACATCAAGTTCATAAATTTCATAAAATAAAGCATTTTAGCAACTCATTTGAGCATATTCTCTCATGGAAACAATTAGAGTAGATAAATTGATTGATTGACACATTGTTGAAAAAATATTAGTTTACAGGATATCAAAGCCAAGGCTACAAGTATGACTTAATAGGTCATAGAAAAAAAAGTAATAAAACAAAATCTTGCGGTGAGAATGAGGACAAGGAGAAAATTAATGTTAGACGGAGAACCACAATGAATAGAGTAGGGGACAATGACATGGACATTCAAGGATGAAAATTTCATGAGGATGATATGCACTAAGATATATAATGCAATGAGGAGAACCACAAGCATCAGGATGATGTTAGCACACATGCCAAGTATACGGAACATCCTTCTATATTAACAATAATTACAATAATTAGGTGGATATATGTTAATGCGTCGAAGTGCACTTACAATCACTAAGATGTTTATCCTAGAGTTTAATCCTTTTTTCTACTTCTGATTAAGGCTATTAAAGAAAGGGTCGATCCCACATGACAACTTATTAAGATTGTTATCTCGAATCCCAATTGTTTGAAGAACTTGTTATTTGTTTTTGGTATTTTTCAGATTTGGAACAGAAAGTAAAAGTCGAGTTTTGGGGGTTTATGATTAACACTAAGGAAAGAAATGCAAGAATGAAAATGCACTTAACAAGAGTGTAAATTTGCCCTGTCACAAGGAAAATTAAGATTGTTGTCAGTATAAGAAAAACTATTATGAATGAAAAGACTAGGAATTAAAGAAAGCAAAAGCAAGTAGTGATTAAATCAAGAGATGGGAATCGTGGATTTAGGGGTTTTCACCACCTTAGCCTAGGTAAAAACAAACTAATCCTTAAAAATGGAAGATTCGATGAAGGCAAGGGAAATAATAAAAATCCACTAAAGATGGACTCCACATGAGCCCATTGGTCCTGGTGCTCATGCTTCTTAGTTCATCATCCTAAAAGAAGAAGATCCACGATCATTTCAAAACTCCTATGTGATTGGGTTTGTTGTTCTAAATCCGAACTTCCACGGTCATATCCATCTAGATTAACTTTTGATCAAACCAATTAATTACTTTGATAGATCAATTAGTTATCAAACCCAAAAGTCATCAAGAATTGTTTTTAAGGAAAAGTCGATAAAGCCATGACTAAGGGGTTATTCCCCTTGCTTCGATAGAGAACTACTCACTCATGCTTGTGGAGAAAAGGGAGACGGGGGGAAGAAGAGTTCTGGCCATAGTCTAGCCTTACTAATGGATAGTTCCTTAGGCTAGAGTCAATGAAATGGCCGATGCTTAATCCCTTGTTCCAGTCCACAGAAGAATAAGAGGAAGAAAAAACTAGATCTAAATGAGCAAAGTAAAAGAAAAAACAATTGAAGGAAACACTTAGCTTGCAAAAACTAATCTTTATTGATGGAAAGAATACAATAACATAAGAACACAAGAAGATTGTTCAGAAATCTTGTACAAAGATGATACCAAAGATGATCTTGGGAGGAGGAAGTGCCCCTCCTTTTATAGGATAAGGAGGGGGTAAGCTACTCAAAAAAAAGAGGGGGGAAAGAGAGGAAACCGTCCTTTTGAATTTTCTAGATCTGGTCAATAGAAATTTGATAGGCTTTAATTGTCTTGACCATGTAACTCTCTTCAATATAGATTCCCACAGCAGTGATTTATAACGTATTTTGCTCCCTTAAAAAGCATAAAAGCTGTCCAAATAATAGGATATTCTTTTAGGAAATTACATTTTCTTTCCAATAAATACTTTTAAACTCAATTTGGACTTTGAATGCAAGCGTTATGACACTTTTGGTGACGGGTATACAATAATTATAGAACTGTTACAAATTGTGCAATTATACTCCAAGAATAGTTATCCCATTTCCTATAAAAATCCAAGAAAATATAATTAAAATTCTACTTAAAGAGAAAAATATAATATAATATAACTAATTATAAAACTAAGAAAATAAATAACAAAATAATCCTAATAAGATATCTAAAAGATGTAAATAAAAATGATGAAAACACATTTATCAAAATATCCCAGACTTGAATCTTTACTTGTCATCAAGCAAATTAGATTACAAATAAACTCCAATTCATACTTCCAAAATGTCATCCTCACCTTAATAACATCACTATAGTCCTCACCTCCAAATTTTTGCCAAGTGACCCAATCTCCTAAAACCACAGCATAAATTTCTATATTCCCTGTCAAAATAATTGTCAAATCTAGCTTCTAAAATAAGAATTTGTAGAAAAATAGGCTTAGCCTTACTTTCTCTTTAACACTCTCAATTTTTATTTCTTTTTTTTTAACTTGTTTCACAAGAACATGATGAATTTTAGGGTGTGAAAATAAAGAAGGAAGTGATGAAAAAATATTGAACCCTCCTCTATTCGACTCGGGATACGAATTTGTGGAGTTGTGGCTACATTGGTCAGGATTTTTTTTTCATGTGCACTTTTGGCATATTTTGATGGTACGCCCCTTTGTGGGATATGGATTTTTTATTTTAGGAAGCATGCCACCCTGGGCTTGATTTTTGTCCGGTGCTGATTCTTTGCTTCTCTTTTTTAGAAAAAAATAGAGGGAAGAAAAAGATGTTCTTGTGCTTATAAGTTCAACATTTTTTTTCATATATTTTTATTAGAGAGTGTCATTGGTTTAGATAGAGTATTACAATAAATCACATCATACAAATTTTATAACAAAATAATCTATTTCTTAATTATGGGGAGACATTACGTTTGGTTCTAATCGATTCCTTATGACTTGCCAACTATTCCAAGGAGTGATGTTATTTTTAGGGGTCCTAGGTGAGAGGGTGGTTTCAGACATGGCAATTTGTAATAAATTTTACAAAAAGTTTTACTAAATTCAAGGTGGTAAAATGATAAACATCTATTTAAACTGGCCGACTAGATAAAGGCCAAACTAGAAAATTGAAATTTTTAGCAAATTTTTGAAAAATTAAAACTAAACTACATAACATGATGAGAATTTGCAAAAAAAGTAAGATAGAGTGGGTGGAAGGAGTATGTACCACCAACCTCCACCCCAAACATAAGATTTTCCTCATCCTGAGTAAAATTTAAATCCATAATGGAGGGAAGCAAATCATTGGGATCACCAGGAGATCCTGGTAGCTCAAAAAATGTCCAGTTGAAGGTGATGTTGATGATGGTTGTAACTTTAAACAAAGGAGCTCCATGGTACACCCAACGGATGGGTGGTCGTGGAAGCTTAAAGAGGCTTTCATAATGTCTTTTGCCTCGCATTCCTTCCAAAAGGATCCACACATCTTCCTTTAGTAGTAAAGGAAATGTTGAAGATGGATGGGGATTGGAGGAGGTTGGTGGGTACCTAACTAGTAACACATGCAGTTCCAGATGTGCAAGGTCAGGTAGAGGATCTGGCTCAGGTTTCCCCCCATCATATTGACCTGCATATAGGAGAATTGGTGGTGATATGAAAGAAACAACTACATTTAAATCAACATGATAAGTATTTTTGCTCTACTCAAAATTCATGCAATAAACCTTGGGATAGATGGGATTCATGGTTGATATAGCATGTAACTCTTGTTCCTCTATGCAAGGAGTTCCCACAAGTTCATGAGGGATAAAAATGGAGACAGTGGAAGGGGTCATGTAAACGTTTTCTAAGGGTGGTGTCTCCCCTTCTAGATCAGCTGTATGTGGAATGAGATTTGGCTGTGATAAAATATGAGGAATTATTTTGTAATCGGGGATTGGTGATTCCTTATCTAGAATGGGTTCAATCAAAGGGGATTGGTCATTATTAACATATAGAATGATGTCAATTATGGGAGGATTTGTTGGATATTCAATATAAGAATGACTCTTGTGTTGTGACTTTTCATACTCAAGTAGTAGAGTCTCTAAAGGAAAGGTAGGGATACCAACGTCCTCATCACACGCAAAATATGGCTCCATGGTTTGTGCTATTTCTTCAGGATCCAACATATATGACACAAAAAGTGGATCATCATCGTCATCTTCGGGAAGAACCATCTTGGGTTGTTTGAGATCTACAAGGGGAGTCTGTGATTGGGCCTCTAGTAAGATAGCTAGTAGGGTTTGTCAATTTTCTAATATTTTTTGTTGCTCTTCTGCTCATTTTCCAAGGCTCTAATTTTTTCCTCATGTTGAGATGTATATTCATTTTCATAATAAGGTTCATAACCCTCGAAATTTTATTGGTTACCCCCACCATACCCCCCCATACAGATGTTGGTCATAGAACCCCTCATATTGATTGTGGCATTTCTCCTCATAATAGTCTCCAGGAGATGTTGGATTGAAATTTCCATTACATCCACCTTGGCTGGAAGACTTGACATTACAAGGTGTCACCATAACATGATGAGACACATTTTGACTATTTGAACTCTTTGACGGGCATCTAGCAAAGCCTCTATCAAGAGTTGATGTGTGTCTAGTTGTTTGTGGGTTTTAAATTCAGATCTATATTCCCCAATATGTTGTTGGCCATACCCCCCATTGGAATATGGATAGAAAGGTTCTTGATAATAGTTATCAAAAAATGTTTGGGTTAGGATTTTCATCATACCTACCAGGAAAGGAAGACTTGAGATTATATAAGGTGCTATCATAATCAGGGGACACATTAGGACAATATGGTGATGGATGGTTGTGATAACCATTCGATCGGTTTTGTGAGTCATAATTTGTTGACCACTCCATTTGAAAAGGTTTTTTTTACAATTCAAAAAAGAATTAAAGATTTGTACAAAACCATAAATTACAAAAAATAAATCTAAGGGATTATGACACAAGGTTAAAATTTACAAAACTAACTAAGATTACATTTTTTTACAAACTCGTGCATTTGCAGAAAAAATATACTGTCGGAATGAAAACTTGGCAGAAAGAGGAGTAGAACTTTCAGAATATTATTTGGAAGGCATAAAAATGAAATAAAGTTTTTCAAAAGATTTTGGGGTTTGAGAAAATAATTTGTTGTCCCCAGCAACCGCGCCAAATTTTTAATGTGTCAAAGTTCACTTACAATCACTAAGATGTTTATCCTAGAGTTTAATCCTTTTTTCTACTTCCGATTAAGGATAGTAAAGAAAGGGTCGATCCCACATGACAACTTATTAAAATTGTTATCTCTAGTCCCAATTGTTTGAAGAACTTTTATTTGTTTTTGGTATTTTTCAGATTTAGAACAGAAAGTAAAAGTCGAGTTTTGGGAGTTGATGATAAACACTAAGCAAAGAAATGCAATAATGAAAATGGACTTAACAAGAATGTAAATTTACAATGTCACAAGAAAAATTAATATTGTTGTTAGTACAAGAAAAACTATTATGAATGAAAAGACTAGGAATTAAAGAAAGAAAAAGCAAGAGGTGATTAAATCAAGAGATAAGAATCGAGGATTTAGGGGTTTTCACCACCTTAGCCTAGGAAAAATAAACTAATCTTTAAAAATGACGGATTTGATGAAGGAAAGTGAATTAATAAAAATCTACTAAAGATGGACTCCACATGAGCCCATTGGTTTTGGTGCTCATGCTTCTTAGTTCATCATCCTAAAAGAAGAAGATACATGGTCATTTAAAAACTCCTATGTGATTGGGTTTGTTGTTCTAAATAGGAACTTCTACGGTCATATCCATCCGGATTAACTTTTGATCAAACCAATTAATTACTTTGATAGATCATTTAGTTATCAAACCCAAAAGCTATCTAGAATTATTTTTAAGGAAAAGTCAATAAATCCATGACTAAGGGGTTATTCCCTTTGCCTCGATAGAGAACTACTCTCTCATACTTGTGGAGAAAAGGGAGACGGAGGGAAGAAGAGTTCTAACCATAGTCTAGTCTTAGTAAAGGATAGTTCCTTAGGCTAGAGTCAATGAAATGGCCGATGCTTAATAGCTTGCTCCAGTCCACAATGAAAATAAGAGGAAGAAGAAACTAGATCTAAACGAGCAAAGTAAAAGAACAACAATTGAAGGAAATACTTAGCTTGCAAAAACTAATCTTTATTGATGGAAAGAACATAATAACATAAGAACACAAGAAGTTTGCTCAGAAATCCCGTACAAAGATGATACCAAAGATGATCTTGGGAGGAGGAAGTGTCCCTCCTTTTATAGTAGAAGGAGGGGGTAAGATACTAACAAATAAGAGGGAACCATCCTTTTAAATTTTCTAGATATGGTCAATAGATTTTTGATAGGCTTTAATTGTCTTGACCATGTAACTATCTTCAATGCAGATTCCCGCAGAAGCGATTTATAACGTATTTCGCTCCCATAAAAAGCATAAAATCGGTCCAAATAATAGGATATTCTTTTAGGAAATTAAATTAACTTTCCAATGAATACTTGTACACTCAATTTATACTTTGAATGCAAGAGTAATGACACTTTTGGTGACAGGTATACAATAAATACAGGACTGCTGTAAATTGTGCAATTATACTCCAAGAATATTTATCCCATTTTCTATAAAAATCCAAGAAAATATAATTAAAATTCTACTTAAAGAGAAAAATATAATATAATATAACTAATTATAAAACTAAGAAAATAAATAACAAAATAATCCTAATAAGATATCTAAAAGATGTAAATAAAAACGATGAAAACACATTTATCAAAATACCCCAGAATTGAATCTTTGGTTGTCATCAAGGAAATATGATTACAAATAAACTCGAATTCATACTTCAAAAATTCAATCCTCACCTTAATAACATCACTATAGTCCTCACCTCCAAATTTTGGACAAGTGACCCAATCTCCTAGAACCACATAGCATAAATTTCTATATTCGCTATCACAATAATTATCAAAAGCTTCTAAAATAAGAATTTGTAGAAAAATAGACTTAGTCTTACTTTCCCTTTAACACTCTCAATTTTTATTTCTTTTTTTTTAAGTTGGCTCACAAGAACATGACGAATTTGTGGGCGTGAAAATAAAGAAGGAAGTGATGAAAAAATATTGATCTCTCCTCTATTCGACACGTATTTGAATTTGTGGAGTTGTGGCTACATTGGTCAGAAAAAAATTCATGTGCACTTTTGGCATCTTTTGATGGTACGCCCCTTTGTGGGGTATGGAGTTTTTATTTTGAGAAGCATGCATCCCGGACTTGATTTTTGTCTGGTGGTGACTCTTTGCTTCTCTTTTTTAGAAAAAAAAATAGAGGGAAGAAAAAGATGTTCTTATGCTTATAACTTCAACATTTTTTCATATATTTTTATTAGAGAGTGTCATTGGTCTAGTTAGAGTATTTCTATAAATCACAGCATACAAATTTATAACAAGATAATCCATTGCTTAATTATGGGGAAACATTATGCTTCGTTGTAATCGATTCCTTATGACTTGCCAACTATTCCAAGGAGTGATGTTATTTTTAGGGGTCCTAGGTGACACGGTGGTTTCAGACATGGCAATTTGTAATAAATTTTGCAAAAAGTTTTACTAAATTCAAGGGGATAAAATGATAAACATCTATTCAAATTGGTCGACTAGATAAAGGCCAAACTAGAAAATTGAAATTTTTAGAAAATTTTTGAAAAATTAAAACTAAACTCCATAACATGATGAGAATTTGCAAAAAAGTAAGATAGAGTGGGTGGAAGGAGTACGTATAATCCACCTCCACCCCAAAATTAAGACTTTGCTCATCCCGAACAAAACTTAGATCCAAAATGGAGGGAAGAAAATCATTGGGCTCACTAGGAGGTCTTGGTAGCTCAAAAAAAGTCCAGCTGAAGGGGATGTTGATGATGGTTGTAACTTTGAACAAAGGAGCTCCATGGTACACCCAACGAATGGGTGTTCATGGAATCTTAAAGAGGTTTTATATTGTCTTTTGCATCGTACTCCTTCCAAAAGGATCCAGACATCTTCCTTTAGCAGTAAAGGAAATGTTGAAGATGGATGTGGATTGGAGGAGTTTGGTGGGTACCTGACTGGTAACACATGTAGTGCCAGATGTGCCAGGTCAGGAGGAGGATCTGGATTAGGTTTCCCCCCGTCATATTGACCTGCATATAGGAGAATTAGTGGTGATATGAAAGAGACAACTACATTTAAATCAGCATGATGAGTATTTTTGCTCTGCTCAAAATTCATGCAATCAACCTTGGGATAGATGGGATTCATGGTTGATATAGCATGTAACTCTTGTTCCTCTATGAAAGGAGTTCCCACGAGTTCATGAGGGATAAAAATGGAGCCAGTGGAAGGGGTCATTTGGACCTATTCTAAGGGTGGTGTCTCCCCTTCTAGATCGGTTGTATGTGGAATGAGATTTGGCTGTGATAAAATATGAGGAATTATTTCATAATCAGGGATTGGTGGTTCCTTATCTAGAATAGGTTCAATCAAAGGGGATTGGTCATGGATAACATTTAGAATGATGTCAATGATGAGAGGATTTTTTGGATATTCAAGACAAGAATGACTCTTGTGTTGTGACTTTTCATATTCAAGTAGTAGAGTCTCTAAAGGAAAGATAGGGATACCAACATCCTCATCACACACAAAATATGGTTCCATGGTTTGTGCTATTTCTTCATGATCTGACATATATGAAATAAAAAGTGGATCATCGTCGTCATCGTCGGGAAGAACCATCTTGGCTTGTTTGATATCTACAAGGGGAGTCTGTGATTGGGACTCTAGTAAGATAGCTAGTAGGGTTTAATGATTTTCTAACATTTTTTGTTGCTCTTTTGCTACTTTTTGCAAGGCTGTAATTCGTTCCTCCTGTTGAGATGTATATTCATTTTCATAATAAGGTTCATAACCTCTAAAATTTTTTTGGTTACCCCCACCATACCCCCCATAACGATCTTGGTCATAGTACCCCTCATATTGATTGTGCCATTGCTCCTCATAATAGTCTCCAGGAGATGTTGGATTGAAATTTCCATTACATCCACCTTGGCTGGAAGACTTGACATTACTAGGTGTCACCATAACATGATGAGACTCATTTTGACAATTTGCACTCTTTGACTGGACATCTAGCAAAGCCTCTATCAAGAGTTGATGTGTGTCTAGTTACTTTTGGGTTTCAAATTCAGATCTATATTCCCCAAAATGTTGTTGGCCATACCCCCCATCGGAATATGGGTAAAATAGTTCCTGATAATGGTTATCAAAAAGGTTTGGGTTAGGATTTTCATCATACCTACTATGATAGGAAGACTTGATATTATATATGGTGCTACCGTAATCAGGGGACACATTAGGACAATATGGTGATGGATGGTTGTGATAACCATTCGATCAATATTGTGATACATAATGTGTTGACCACTCCATTTGAAAAGGTTTTTTTATACAATTCAAAAAAGAACTAAAGATTTGTACATGACCATAAATTACAAAAAAATGCTAAGGGATTATGACACAAGGTTGAAATTTACAAAACTAACTAAAATTACATTTTTTTTACAAACTCGCGCATTTGCAGAAAAAAAATGTACTGTTGGAATGGAAACTCGGCAGAAAGAGGAGTAGCACTTCCGGAATGTTACTCAGAAGGCATAAAAATGAAATAAAGTTTTTTAAAAGTTTTTCAGGTTTGAGAAAATAATCTGTTGTCCCCGGCAATGGTACCAAATTTTTTATGAGTCGAAGTGCACTTACAATCGCTAAGATGTTTATCCTAGAGTTTAATCCTTTTTTCTACTACCAATTAAATCTAGTAAAGAAAGGGTCGATCCCACATGATAACTTATTAAGATTGTTATCTCAAATCCCAATTATTTGAAGAACTCGTTATTTTTTTTTGGTATTTTTCAGATTTGGAACAGAAAGTAAAATTTGAGTTTTGGGGGTTGATGATTAACACTAAGGAAAGAAATGCAAGAATGAAAATGCACTTAACAAGAATGTAAATTTGTCATTTCATAAGAAAAATTAAGATTGTTGTTAGTACAGGAAAAACTATTCTGAATGAAAAGACTAGGAATTAAAGAAAGAAAAAGTAAGCGGTGATTAAATCAAGCGAAGGGAATCGAGGTTTTAGTGGTTTTTACCACCTTAGCCTAGGCAAAAACAAACTAATCCTTAAAAATGACGGATTTGATGAAGGAAAGTGAATTAATAAAAATCCACTAAAGATGGACTCAACATGAGCCCATTGGTCCCGATGCTCATGCTTCTTAGTTCATAATCCTAAAAGAAGAAGATCCACAGACATTTCAAAACTCCTATGTGATTGGGTTTTTTGTTCTAAATCAAAACTTCCACGATCATATTCATCTGGATTAACTTTTGATCAAACCAATTAATTACTTCTATAGATCAATTAATTATCAAACACAAAAGCCATCTAGAATCATTTTTAAGGAAAATTCAATAAAGCCATGACCAAGGGGTTATTCCCCTTGCCTAAATAGAAAACTACTCACTCATTCTTGTGGAGAAAAGGGAGATGGAGGGAAGAAAAGTTCAAGCCATAGTCTAGTCTTACTAAAGGATAGTTCCTTAGGCTAGAGTCAATGAAATGGTCAACGCTTAATCCCTTGCTCCAGTCCACAGAAGAATAAGAGGAAGAATAAAATAGATCTAAACGAGCAAAGTAAAAGAACAATAATTGAAGAAAACACTTAGCTTGCAAAAACTAATCTTTATTGATGGAAAGAACACAATAACATAAGAACACAAGAAGATTGTTCAGAAATCTCATACAAAGATGATACCAAAGATGATCTTTGGATGAGGAAGTGTCCCTCCTTTTATAGGAGAAGGAGGGGGTAGGCTACTAAAAACAAAGAGTGGGGAAAAAGAGAGGGAACCGTCCTTTTGAAATTTTTAGATCTGGTCAATTGAAATTTGTTAGGCTTTAATTGTCTTGACCATGTAACTCTCTTCAATGCAGTTTACCACAGCACAGATTTCTAACATATTTCGCTCCCATAAAAAGCATAAAAGCGGTCCAAATAATAATATATCATTTTAGAAAATTAAATTTTCTTTCCAATTAATACTTGTACACTCAATTTGGACTTTGGATGCAAGAGTTATGACATTTGTGGTGACGGATATACAATAATTACAGGACTACTGCAAATTGTGCAATTATACTCCAAGAATATTTATCCCATTTCCTATAAAAATCTAAGAAAATATAATTAAAAACCTACTTAAAGATAAAAATATAATATATTGCAACTAATTATAAAACTAATAAATTAAATAATAAAACAATCCTAAAAAGATATCTAAAAGATGTAAATAAAAAATGATGAAAACACATTTATCAATATATAAACTAAATTCCAACTAAAAGACATATTCATTCATAAACATTATATAAGACTCACAACCAAAACAAAAAAAATATAAAACATATTTATAATTCATAACCAACCATCAAAAAATATTAAATATTGAATCCCAATTAATTAAGAATCAATAGTGTTCAATTAAGATAAACAAACTCGATTTTGAGTCCACTAAAAAAAAGTTACTACTAATGTTTATGTCCAATTTAATTTACGTCATGATACATGCACGATATAGAAAATCAACATAACACCATCCCATGAAAATTGGGTCACATGGACATATCTAATCTATATATAACTATCTACACATTACTCTTGGATCATGTAGATGGCTCCCCACAAAGCAAACCTCTTAATGTTGTTCTTGTATCTCTTCTCATGACTCTGTCCTAAAGCTCATTTTTTAGTTCAACTCATCCCTATACATACACAAATATGGATATGTATTATATTAAGTGGCCAGTCATTTATACTAAGACAAACATATTATAAGACTAGAAACTAAACTATAAAGTATTTTTCAATAAAAATTGTATCTAATTATGACTATCATAATGCAACAAGTCCTATATGAATTAGTCTAACAATGCCTCTAAATTTTCATTAAGTGACTATGAATGAAACCAAGTTCCCTCTACAATGGTGTTGTCACACCTCCAAAATGGCATGGATACAACTCTAAATTCCCATGATGTGCATGTACATTGGCGGCTATACCTCTGCAACAGTGTGACGTGCCTATAAATCATCCTGGGACATCTTGTAAGGCCCTTGACCAAGATTAGCCATTTTTACTTTTAGTTGAATGTAAAATTATGTTTTGAAATCAGTTGGTAAAGTGGAAACCCTAATTTGGCTCAATTTGCAGTTTTTTCTCTAATTTTATGATCTCCTGAATGTATTAGGTTTGTATGCGATTTCATGATATATGTGGACATAATTGCAAATTATGTGCATAACATCTATTATTGTGCTTCCATCCATGTATGTTATTTGTATTATGTTGAACCTTGGTTATCCAGGTTTTATCCTTAGGTTCTAACTCTAACCCAAACTATGTATAGTGTTTTGAGGTGGATTAATGGGAAACCTTGGGCCTCTATAGATTTCGAACCTAACTAGCATCAATGGATAGGTGTAGAACATTACTTGATATTTAGGTGTCATGGGAAACTTGAAAATTCTTGTGGGGACCATGATGGACTTAGATATAAGGAGCTCAGATGAGTGTTGGAGAGAATACCTCGATAGCTTAGAAGTGTTGACCTTCAACAGTTGGGGGAGGCTTGGAGCTCAATAGGTCTGGTAGAGAGACCCTTGACGGATCTATAGGTGAGAACCCTCAATAAGGTTGGATCCTATATGTGTAACCATTAATAGATGTGAGTTTAAGAGTCACAATACCTCTCCCTTTTATGGGATTATATGTATTCACTTAAAGGGGGGTTGTTTTAGACTTTTCTCCACCCTTAACTTGTAAGTATCCTCAAACCATAAACCCTAGCCTCATTTTGCATCCATGATATCTTCTGCAAACATGGTGGAGGAATCAATGAGGCCCAATAGGAGCTTAATAGTCATGGTTTGGAATATGCATGAGTACAAATGATGAATATCAAGCTTCCCTTAGTGCGTGTAATGCTAGATGTATTCATTTTTAGCCTAAACCATGTAAGATCATTCTTGATGTCTCAATTTTTTCCAATTCTCTCTCTATCTCCTTCTCCCTCTCCCTCTCCCTCTCCCTCTCTTGTGGTATTCCCTTTTTTTTAGCCCCATGCTTGTCTATGTTTTAAATTTCCCAAATAGATTAAAATTCCTCCTTTCTTTTCTCTTTTGCCTAGATGAGACATATATCTTTCTTACAGAAACTTTCTTGAAGATTTGTGGGTTTATTGAAAATTTTTTGGAGTCTTGGACTTGATTTCTTCATGGAGAATGTTTTATTCATCTATAAGGTGAGCGATATCTTTCTTTGGATTTCTTTGCCTAAACTTATGCTTGCAAATCCTAATCTTGCTAAAGACATACATTTATTCCTAAAAATGGAGTTTGTATGGGCTGTTTTGGTAGCATAATATATCAATACAATTTTTATTGCCTTACCCTATATTTAGATGATGATATATGGTGAATTGTTAGGCCTACTTGTGGACATAAGGCTAAAATATAAAATATATGTGTTTTCACCCTAAAAGTGGAGCTTTTATGGGTTGTTTGATACCATGTTGTGTATAATACGAAATCATACTCTTTTCAATTGTTTGTATGGATTCCTATGAGGAAAGTAAGAGTTTTCTTAACTTTAATGATGTTGAGATTCTATGAAACCTATGTTCTATACCTAAAGATGGCTCATTTATACATTAAAATGACATTTTTATGCATAATCTAGTTTTGGTAATATTCCATCATACTTTGGAGTTTGTCTATGAAATTCTACATCATATGTTATTTTTGTAACATGAAGCGATATTACCCTTGGAGTTAAGTTTTAACCTCCAAGAAGGATGGCCTTGACATGGTCGAAATGGGTTTTGTGCTATGTATGGGTCCTTTGATAAATGATACGAAACATTAGATCTTCTGAAGTTACTTTCACTTTATTAATGTTAAAATACATCTCTATGGATTCATTACACCCTTTCAACTACAAATGAAAGACGAGTAAATTGACCTAATTAATCAAGTGAAATCTTATTCATAGTGTGCCCTATGACTGAAGGAACTATCCTAGTATTTAGAAGGTGGGATAGTAATATAAGTATATGTGTAGTAATATTTGACCATGATAAGGTACTCACATTCATATGATTTTTAGTATATGTTGGTGAACTGGCTAGGTGTCCTCGATGCAAAAATGATGGAAATGAGTATGAGTGTAGTCTTGGCTATATCTACTATGATATGTGACAATGAGAATGACACATGTGAATATGAGGGTCTTTATATCTATTCATGTAAAATTTGGGGATTCTTTGTTTTGTTTATAGTATGTAATAGAGCTAAAAAATAATTTCATGCTTACTACATATTAATAAATGAATGAAAAGTTACATTTTTTATGTGTAAACTTTTGGAAATGGATCAAAAAATTTATTGTGTTTTTTTACTTAAATTGTTAAGAATGTTCATTGAGATAAGACCACTTTTTTATTTTGTAATATCAATTTTGAGTGGTGGGTTTCCACACTTCTAGTGAGGACTTGTTATATAATTTTATGTTGAGGTGTTATTAATGAACTAGTTGTCTGAAAACTAGTAATTGATTTTGACTACATTATTAGCTACATGGAAATGTGAAACTATTAATAATTAAAATGATATTGTAATTTAATATGGGAATAATCATATCATCGGTAGATATGAATTGGGTTTTAAAATCTAATAATTTTATCATATAACTATATATTAATTGGATGTTGTAATTAATTGATTAGCATAGTTTAATTGTATTGGAAAATATTTGATATTTGATGTTTAAGTCTAAGTATTAAGAAAATAAACTAAACGAAAAATAAAAGAAGTATGTATATTAATGTAACTTAAATCCTAAATATTTGAAATATGGAGTTGTATTAACATCAAGCACTACTAATTGCATTTGGATTACCCAAAGAATGACTACATATGATCTTCACATTGAAAACTAAATTATGCATCGTGTTACTTATGGAAATTCATATAAATTTAATTCATATATATTTTTTCATTCAATGGCATTGCCCACTTACTAAATGTGCATTTAATGTCCTAATTTGTGATAAAAACTTGTAGTTATCCTAAAGTCTTATAGAAAGACAATAGACTTTAATTAACATGTGAAATTTACTCATATATTAAATACTTTCTAGTGTTTCATGTCTAGTAACAATGGTGTTCCTCATTATAATTTCCTACCCTTGGAGACGTCTTTTAACTTATGGTTGTGTACCTATATGAAGTCAATCTATTTTTCACTTAAGCTAGCTCATCAGCTAAAGTATCGTTCTTGTGAAATAGGTGAAATAATATGTTGTAATCATTGATTTGATATGACCTCATAATTTAGGTTCTCACATTAGTTCACCAAAATGATTTTTTTTGTAACATATCAAAACCTATCTCTTTGACACAATATACTATAATTCCTTAAATTAGGTACAAATTTTACATTTATGAAGATTGCCCAAAAACAAAGTAAAACACTACACTAACATGGATATATATTGGTATTAGATGATATGAACATCCACATGTAACTCAAACAATATAGTAGGATTCATACAATGACTATTATAATGACATGTTATTGTGGACTCAAGGTCAATTAGGTCAATGTTGACTCACGTCTAAATTGACTAAACCCGTGTTTTGATGATGACTAACCATTCCACATATTGGTGTCTAATGCTTCTACTTGAGTGATTTCAGATTAGGTATAGACACACTCCAATTGCCCTAACTTGCGCATCTCAAATTGGAGAAAAGACAAGTCAAAGTCATACAAGTGCACGTTTTTGTAATATGATGTATATCCATTAGAATCACGTTGTAAATCACTTGTAATGATTGTATGACTTGTAATTAAGCTTAGAAAAATATCAGGAACACTTAGATCGAATATTAGAGCACTTTTAATGCAACTTTGAAAATCAATTACAGGCACTTGTTCGGTCGAGTTTCCCACCCTGAAACTCGACCGATCAACCTTGGTCGATTCTCTGAAGATTGCATCGGTCGAGTTGTGCACCCACAGAACTCGACCGATCGGGTAGCAGGCCATTTCCAGTTGAAATGGTCGTTCGAGTTTCCTCAGGACAAACTCGACCGATCATCTGAATATCGATTTGCCTGTTACTTGATCGGTCGAGTTATACCCATTAGAACTCGACCGATTGCACTGTATGGAAAAGTGCAGAAAAGTGTTTCTAGCCATTGTGGAGTTGCAACAAGTGAAAATATATCCGTTGCAAGCCACAAAATGGCTAGTTTTCATTCACAAGTGTTCCCAAAGGCTAAGAGGCATCCCCAGCTATAAATAGGACCCCTTGGGCTTCATTCTAAGGTTGAGCATTCATTGCAAACTCTTTGTGAGGTTCCTATTCTATAGTTGAGTGCTTCCTACAGCCTCCTCTCTCTCTCTAAGCTTAATCACTTGCTACATCCATTAGAGTGAGTAGGAAATCTGTAAGAGAGCTAGTCCTATATGTATATCTTGTGAGGCTCGCACTTCCACCACCTCAACTTCTCTCATTTGCAATCATGAAGATGAAGGTTCTCTCTCTTGTCCAAGAGAGGTGAAGAAGAACAAGGGAAGGAGTCCCTTGGTGAAGATCATGGCTGAAGACTTGGAGCAAGAGTGGGTAAGCCCTTGGTGAAGGCAGAAGACTCCTTGCTCAAGTAGGTAAGTCCTTAGTGGAAGCTTCTCTAAGTGAAGGTGAAGTCAAAGGCGGAAGATCCAAGAAGAGTGGGTAATTCCTGCAAGGCCGAAGACTTGTGCAGGAGTGGGTAAGTCCTTGGAGAAGGCTGAAGACTCTTGCAAAGTGGGTAAGTCCTTGGTAAGGTTGAAGACTCTTTGTATTGGATAGGTAAGTCCTTTGTTGGTCATGTATTGTAAGTCTTATAAGTGAATATAAGAGTGCAATTGTTGGAAGTCCTAGTGGTTGACCTCTCTAGGCAAGTGGACTGACACACTTCTAGTTTGAAGTGTGGAACCACTCTAAATAGCTTGTTTAATTGGTGCATGTTCAATCTCTCTTATCCTTGCTATGCATGATTTAGTTACACTCAAAGTACCTATTTAGCAACCTTATCTTTTGATATATCTTGAAGGTTTGATGAGTTTTGTTTAAGTGCTTTCATCTCTATTCACCCCCCCCACTAGAGCATCTAATCACCCGTCTAGGATCCAACAAGTGGTATCAGAGCGGGTCTTCTCCAAGCATATTTCAACAAGTAGGAGAAGATGGGTGACTACCAAGGAGGGAGAATCAGCCTACCAATCTTTGTTGGGAGCAATTTCCTCTATTGGAGAAGAAGGCTTCAATTCTACATCCAAGGATCAAGTCTTGAGATGTGGCAAATGGTGATTAGACCATACATGCAACCAAAGACAAAGATTGAAGAATGGGATGAATCCGCCTTGATGAAAGCAACCTTGAATGCTAGAGCAATGCACATCTTATATGCCTCCATGACCCCCATCGAGTTCAACCGGATTTCTTCTTATGAGACGACTTATGAGGTATGGAGAAAGCTTTGCATCACTTATGAAGGGACAGATCAAGTGAAGGAAAGCAAAGTCTACATGCTCAAAGGGCTGCTTGAGAACTTCAAGATGGGAAAGGAGGAGAGCATAGCCAACATGTACTCAAGGCTCAACACCATCTTAAATGGTCTTGCTGTTCTAGGACATCCTATGTCTAGTGGAGAGATCAACTCAAAGATCCTTAGAACTCTCCCCAAGAGGTGGGAATCCAAGGTGACTTCTATTGAAGAAGCAAGGTCTCTTAGAGATATTCCTATTGAAGAGCTCATTGGAAATCTACAAGAACATGAAGCCACACTTGACAAGAGGGAGGAAGTAGAAAGACAAGAGGAGAAAGAACTCAAGAGAATGAAGAAGGCTGAAATCAAAGCTCAAATCAAGGCTATTGTTGGTCAAGCTTCTCCATCCTCTCAAGTTGAAGAAGATGCCATGTACTCCAAGGGTAGACTCTACAAAGGCAAGTCCCCCTCCATCCGGTGCTTCACATGTGGAAAGAAGGGTCACTACAAGGAAGATTGCCCACAAGGCAAAAAGACCC
The DNA here is from genome assembly GCA_963693085.1 of Alisma plantago-aquatica. Classification (NCBI taxonomy): domain Eukaryota; kingdom Viridiplantae; phylum Streptophyta; class Magnoliopsida; order Alismatales; family Alismataceae; genus Alisma; species Alisma plantago-aquatica. The sequence continues at coordinate 808,324,036 of OY856413.1, read as the reverse complement.
ATCTTCACAAGAAGGAGAAATGGCACTCAAGCTCAAGTGGCTCCTCCAACTCAAGCTCAAGTAAAGATTCATGTGAAGGATCAAGCTCAAGCTCTAGTGATGAAGGAGAATTCCATTTTGCCCTTATAGCGTCAACAAGTGAAGACTCAAGTGAGGTAAATCTAGACTCTTTAGATAAAGAATCTTTAATTGCTATTATTCATGATATTTGTGCCTCTTATAAGTCTTCTAAAAAGAAAAAGAAAAAGCTTGCTAAAATTGTTGATAATTTGCATATAGAACTAGATGATCTTGAATATGCTAATTCTTGCTTGCTTATTGATAAAAATGATTGTCTTAGTCAAGTAGATTCTCTTAAACTTGAAAATACTAGTTTACTTGATAAGGTTAGATTTCTAGAAGCTCAACCTCTTGTGCCTAATTCTAATGAAGAGCATACTTTAATTGTTGATTCTCTCATGCATGAGCTTGATACTCTTAAAACTGAAAACGTAGAACCCAAGCTTATTGATGATGCTAGGAGAGAATAAATCTATTCTTATCAAAGAGAATTAGTTGTGCTTAAATCTGAAAATGCCTCCTTGCTTGCTAAAATCAATGGGCATGAACCTTGTTCTAGTTATACTAATAGAGAGTATGATGTTGCTGCTCTTCATATTGATAGAGATTCTTATTTAACTAAAACCCTTTGCTTAGAAAATGATCTTTTGAATGCTAGAGATAATATCAATAATTTTTCATCTACTATTGCTTCTCTTAAGCATGATAATGACAGTTTGAGATCATCCTTGCAAAGATTCTTAGTTGGTAAAAAGAGTCTTAATGACATCCTACACCATACTACTAAACAAATTGGTAGACATGGTTTAGGGTATGATAGTAGTCAAGGGAACAACAAAGATAAAGGACCTCCAATATTACATGGAGAATCCTCTAGTTCCAAGACTATGGGAACATGCAACTATTGTAATGAAATTGGTCATTATTCTACTTGTTGTCCTTTTAGGAAAGCACCCAAGAGCAATTGGACTTGGGTTGCTAAACTAACCCCTCCGGACCCAAAAACATGATTGGGGACCATTTCATCTTTCTTCTTGTAGGTACTTGCAAATGGATTGACTTGAGCTATTGAATTGTAAATTGACTTCTCAATCCACATTAAAGAAGAAAGGTGAGATGTGTAGAGGGTGACAACAAGTGGAAAAGGAAATGGTAAGAACAAAGGTAAATGTTTTATTGCTTATAACCTATCCTAACTTGTTTTTGTTAAGTTAGTGTGCACTATACATCTGGTTTTTGAGTCAAAAGTGGTATTTTGTGTTTCTCTTCACACTCTTGCTCAAAAACTGTTTCTAACGCTTCTATAGTGCATTACTAACTTGCTTAGACATGTTTGGATATGGTTTGTATATTTAGCATGCCTTAAATATGTTTTTATAAAATATATGTGCTTTTTGACAGCTGCTCTGTCGGTCGAGTTTGCCCTATTGAAACTCGACCGATAGGCACCAATGGGTGTTGCCAACAACTGACATCGGTCGAGTTGTCCATGCACAGAAATCGACCGATAATACTGTGCACAGAATATACATTTGGCTTATTGCATGAGAATTTCCCTCTCAACTAGATTTTCTCAACCAATAGCCTTATTCTTTGGCACTCTTATTTGGTACCTTTATATATGCATATTGCCATGTTCTAAATTGCCTATCTTGCTTACAACTCTATCTCTCTAATTGCTCTAAATTGGTATATCTATATCTTGCAATTACTTGCTTTGAGTTGTTTTGTAGGTTTTGATGATGATCTCTTTGGATCTCTTGGTTGTGTCTAAAAATTTCTTCTGTTGTGCTCTAACTTGCTACATCTATCTAGGTGTATATCTTGTTTTGATACAACCTTGAGGTTCTTAGGGGTAATCATCTTATGGTAAGGATGCATATCTTGTGAGTTATATCCTTTCATGAGTCTAAAATTGCATATCTCTTTGTTTGGATATATCTCTACATCTACTCATAGCTTGCGTTATCTTGTGTATCTTTTGGTATCTCTTGCTATGATCTAGATCCTACTAGTAGTCCTAACTTGTGATATCATCTACTAGTAGTTCATATACATGTAGTTCTAGCCTTGTTTATAATTGCCATCTTTGATCATATATATGTTATGCTTGTATCTTATCTCATACATGCTCAAGATTGTTCCTTGAATTGCATATCTACTATCTTGAGTTTCTTGCATAACATTGTGATGCAGGGTACATAGATCTACATGATATGTGGGAATTTGAGTATTTATGGATTTTTATGCAGATTTTGCTCCAGTTTCAGTTTTTGGTTCAAGACTAGTGTTTTTCATGCAGAAACGACCTTCTGAGCAAGACTCATCGCTTTGCCATGAGCTCTGATGGTTTTTGGTCAAATTCCATCATCTTGAGGGTCAAAATTGTGATTTATTGTTTTTCTGCAGCACTTTATCTTGCATTTTTTGGTTGTTCAAGTATATGCTTTAACTTGCTTTTCTTTCTATGCTTGGACAAGCCCCTATCTGTGCTCTTCTACTCTCCTTATATATATTTATGTTATTTCATTTCTCTTTAAAAAGTGATGTTTCTTATTTCTTCATAACCCCCCTTTTTGAAATGACAAAGGGGGAGAAAGGTATGTCTTCTTTTAAAAAGAGGAAGAAGGCATGTCTTACATGAAGAGGAGAAGTATGTTCATGTAAAGGGGAGAAGGTAAAGGGAATAAGACATATATGTGTAGAACATATATGAGTAGAAGACATAGTATTCTATAAATGTTATGAAAGCTAACCATGTAGGAGAAATAACATCAATTGAGGGGGAGTATGAAAACTCCATGCGCATCAATTGAGGGGGAGCATATGAACTCCATTCTAATGAAACCCCTAGGTTTCTCCAAAGGTATGAATTTACTTAAATGCTTTCAATACATTTATGGAATGGTTTGTCATCTTCAAAAAGGGGGAGAATGTTGACTCAAGGTCAATTAGGTCAATGTTGACTCACGTCTAAATTGACTAAACCCGTGTTTTGATGATGACTAACCATTCCACATATTGGTGTCTAATGCTTCTACTTGAGTGATTTCAGATTAGGTACAGACACACTCCAATTTCCCTAACTTGCGCATCTCAAATTGGAGAAAAGACAAGTCAAAGTCATACAAGTGCACGTTTTTGTAATATGATGTATATCCATTAGAATCACGTTGTAAATCACTTGTAATGATTGTATGACTTGTAATTAAGCTTAGAAAAATATCAGGAACACTTAGATCGAATATTAGAGCACTTTTAATGCAACTTTGAAAATCAATTATAGGCACTTGTTCGGTCGAGTTTCCCACCCTGAAACTCGACCGATCAACCTTGGTCGATTTTCTGAAGATTGCATCGGTCGAGTTGTGCACCCACAGAACTCGACCGATCGGGTAGCAGGTCATTTCCAGTTGAAATGGTCGGTTGAGTTTCCTCAGGACAAACTCGACCGATCATCTGAATATTGGTTTGCCTGTTACTTGATCGGTCGAGTTACACCCATTAGAACTCGACCGATTGCACTGTACGAAAAAGTGCAGAAAAGTGTTTCTAGCCATTGTGGAGTTGCAACAAGTGAAAATATATCTGTTGCAAGCCACAAAACGGCTAGTTTTCATTCACAAGTGTTCCCAAAGGCTAAGAGGCATCCCCAGCTATAAATAGGACCCCTTGGGCTTCATTCCAAGGTTGAGCATTCATTGCAAACTCTTTGTGAGGTTCCTATTCTATAGTTGAGTGCTTCCTACAGCCTCCTCTCTCTCTCTAAGCTTAATCACTTGCTACATCCATTAGAGTGAGTAGGAAATCTGTAAGAGAGCTAGTCCTATATGTATATCTTGTGAGGCTCTCACTTCCACCACCTCCACTTCTCTCATTTGCAATCATGAAGATGAAGGTTATCTCTCTTGTCTAAGAGAGGTGAAGAAGAACAAGGGAAGGAGTCCCTTAGTGAAGATCAAGGCTGAAGACTTGGAGTAAGAGTGGGTAAGCCCTTAGTGAAGGCAGAAGACTCCTTGCACAAGTAGCTAAGTCCTTGGTGGAAGCTTCTCCGAGTGAAGGTGAAGTCAAAGGCGGAAGATCCAAGAAGAGTGGGTAATTCCTGCAAGGCCGAAGGCTTGTGCAAGAGTGGGTAAGTCCTTGGATAAGGCCGAAGACTCTTGCAAAGTGGGTAAGTCCTTGGTAAGGTTGAAGAATCTTTGTATTGGATAGGTAAGTCCTTTGTTGGTCATGTATTGTAAGTCTTATAAGTGAATATAAGAGTGCAATTGTTGGAAGTCCTATAGGTTGACCTCTCTAGGCAAGTGGACTGACACACTTCTAGTTTGAAGTGTAGAACCACTCTAAATAGTTTGTTTAATTGGTGCATGTTCAATCTCTCTTATCCTTGCTATGTATGATTTAGTTGCACTCAAAATACCTATTTATCAACCTTATCTTTTGATATATCTTGAAGGTTTGATGAGTTTTGTTTAAGTGCTTTCAGCTCTATTCACTCCCCCTATAGAGCATCTAATCACCCATCTAGGATCAAACAAGTGGTATCAGAGCGGGTCTTCTCCAAGCATACTTCAACAAGTAGGAGAAGATGGGTGACTACCAAGGAGGGAGAATCAGCCTTCCAATCTTTGATGGGAGCAATTTCCTCTATTGGAGAAGAAGGCTTCAATTCTACATCCAAGGATCAAGTCTTGAGATGTGGCAAATGGTGATTAGCCCATACATGCAACCAAAGACAAAGATTGAAGAATGGGATGACTCCGCCTTGATGAAAGAAACTTTGAATGCTAGAGCAATGCACATCTTATATGCCTCCATGACCCCCACTGAGTTCAACCGGATTTCTTCTTATGAGACAGCTTATGAGGTATGGAGAAAGCATTGCATCACTTATGAAGGGACAGATCAAGTGAAGGAAAGCAAAGTCTACATGCTCAAAGGGCTGTTTGAGAACTTCAAGATGGGAAAGGAGGAGAGCATAGCCAACATGTACTCAAGGCTCAACACCATCTTAAATGGTCTTGCTGTTCTAGGACATCCTATGTCTAGTGGAGAGATCAACTCAAAGATCCTTAGAATTCTCCCCAAGAGGTGGGAATCTAAGGTGACTTCTATTGAAGAAGCAAGGTCTCTTAGGGATATTCCTATTGAAGAGTTCATTGGAAATCTACAAGCACATGAAGCCACACTTGACAAGAGGGAGGAAGTAGAAAGACAAGAGGAGAAAGAACTCAAGAGAATGAAGAAGGCTGAAATCAAAGTTCAAATCATGGTTATTGTTGGTCAAGCTTCTCCTTCCTCTCAAGTTGAAGAAGATGCCATGTACTCCAAGGGTAGACTCTACAAAGGCAAGTCCTCCTCCATCCGGTGCTTCACATGTGGAAAGAAGGGTCACTACAAAGAAGATTTCCCACAAGGCAAAAAGACCCATCTTCACAACAAGGAGAAATGGCACTCAAGCTCAAGTGGCTCCTCCAACTCAAGCTCAAGTGAAGATTCATGTGAAGAATAAATCTCAAGCTCTAGTGATGAAGGAGAATGCCATTTTGCCCTTATATCATCAACAAGTGAAGACTCAAGTGAGGTAAATCTAGACTCTTTAGATAAAGAATCTTTAATTGCTATTATTCATGATATTTGTGCCTCTTATAAGTCTTCTAAAAAGAAAAAGAAAAAGCTTGCTAAAATTGTTGATAATTTGCATATAGAACTAGATGATCTTGAATATGCTAATTCTTGCTTGCTTATTGATAAAAATGATTGTCTTAGTCAAGTAGATTCTCTTAAACTTGAAAATACTAGTTTACTTGATAAGGTTAGATTTCTAGAAGCTCAACCTCTTGTGCCTAGTTCTAATGAAGAGCATACTTTAATTGTTGATTCTCTCATGCATGAGCTTGATACTCTTAAAACTGAAAACGTAGAACCCAAGCTTATTGATGATGCTAGGAGAAAAGAAATCTATTCTTATCAAAGAGAATTAGTGGTGCTTAAATCTGAAAATGCCTCCTTGCTTGCTAAAATCAATGGGCATGAACCTTGTTCTAGTTATACTAATAGAGAGTATGATGTTGCTGCTCTTCATATTGATAGAGATTCTTATTTAACTAAAACTCTTTTCTTAGAAAATGATCTTTTGCATGCTAGAGATAATATCAATAATTTGTCTTCTACTATTGCTTCTCTTAAGCATGATAATGACAGTTTGAGATCATCCTTGCAAAGATTCTTAGTTGGTAAAAAGAGTCTTAATGACATCCTACACCATACTACTAAACAAATTGGTAGACATGGTTTAGGGTATGATAGTAGTCAAGGGAACAACAAAGATAAAGGACCTCCAATATTACATGGAGAATCCTCTAGTTCCTAGACTATGGGAACATGCAACTATTGTAATGAAATTGGTCATTATTCTACTTGTTGTCCTTTTAGGAAAGCACCCAAGAGCAATAGGACTTGGGTTGCTAAACTAACCCCTCTGGACCCAAAAACATGATTGGGGACCATTTCATCTTTCTTCTTGTAGGTACTTGCAAATGGATTGACTTGAGCTATTGAATTGTAAATTGACTTCTCAATCCAAATGAAAGAAAAAAGGTGAGATGTGTAGAGGGTGACAACAAGTGGAAAAGGAAATGGTAAGAACAAAGGTAAATGTTTTATTGCTTATAACCTATCCTAACTTGTTTTTGTCAAGTTAGTGTGCACTATACATATGGTTTTTGAGTCAAAAGTGGTATTTTGTGTTTCTCTTCACACTCTTTCTCAAAAATTGTTTCTAATGCTTCTATAGTGCATTACTAACTTGCTTAGACATGTTTGGATATGGTTTGTATATTTAGCATGCCTTAAATATGTTTTTATAAAATATATGTGCTTTTTGACAGCTGCTCTGTCGGTCGAGTTTGCCCTATTGAAACTCGACCGATAGGCACCAATGGGTGTTGCCAACAGCTGTCATCGGTCGAGTTGTCCATGCACAGAACTCGACCGATAATATTGTGCACATAATATACATTTGGCTTATTGCATGAGAATTTCCCTCTCAACTAGATTTTCTCAAACAATAGCCTTATTCTTTAGCACTCTTATTTGGTACCTTTATATATGCATATTTCCATGTTCTAAATTTCCTATCTTGCTTACAACTCTATCTCTCTAATTGCTCTAAATTGGTATATCTATATCTTGCAATTACATGCTTTGAGTTGTTTTGTAGGTTTTGATGATGATCTCTTTGGATCTCTTGGTTGTGTCTAAAAATTGCTTCCGTTGTGCTCTAACTTGCTACATCTATCTAGGTGTATATCTTGTTTTGATACAACCTTGAGGTTCTTAGGGGTAATCATCTTATGGTAAGGATGCATATCTTGTGAGTTATATCCTTTCATGCATCTAAAATTGCATATCTCTTTGTTTGGATATATCTCTACATCTACTCATAGCTTGCGTTATCTTGTTTATCTTTTGGTATCTCTTGCTATGATCTAGATCCTACTAGTAGTCCTAACTTGTGATATCATCTACTAGTAGTTCATATACATGAAGTTCTAGCCTTGTTTAAAATTGCCATCTTTGATCATCTATATGTTATGCTTGTATCTTATCTCATACATGCTCAAGATTGTTCCTTGAATTGCATATCTACTATCTTGAGTTTCTTGCATAACATTGTGATGCAGGGTACATAGATCTACATGATATGTGGGAATTGGAGTATTTATGGATTTTTATGCAGATTTTGCTCCAGTTTCAGTTTTTGGTGCAAGACTAGTGTTTTTCATGCAGAAACGACCTTCTGAGAAAGACTCATCGCCTTGCCATGAGCTCTGATGGTTTTTGGTCAAATTCCATCATCTTGAGGGTCAAAATTGTGATTTATTATTTTTCTGCAGCACTTTATCTTGCATTTTTGGGTTGTTCAAGTATATGCTTTAACTTGCTTTTCTTTCTATGCTTGGACAAGCCGCTATCTGTGCTCTTCTACTCTCCTTATATATATTTATGTTATTTCATTTCTCTTTAACAAGTTATGTTTCTTATTTCTTCATAACCCCCCTTTTTGAAATGACAAAGGGGGAGAAAGGTATGTCTTCTTTTAAAAAGAGGAAGAAGGCATGTCTTACATGAAGAGGAGAAGTATGTTCATGTAAAGGGGAGAAGGTAAAGGGAAGAAGACATATATGTGTAGAACATATATGAGTAGAAGACATAGTATTCTATAAATGTTATGAAAGTTAACCATGTAGGAGAAATAACATCAATTGAGGGGGAGTATGAAAACTCCATGCGCATCAATTGAGGGGGAGCATATGAACTCCATTATAATGAAACCCCTAGGTTTCTATAAAGGTATGAATTTACTTAAATGCTTTCATTACATTTATGGAATGGTTTGTCATCTTCAAAAAGGGGGAGAATGTTGACTCAAGGTCAATTAGGTCAATGTTGACTCACGTCTAAATTGACTAAACCCGTGTTTTGATGATGACTAACCATTCCACATATTGGTGTCTAATGCTTCTACTTGAGTGATTTCAGATTAGGTATAGACACACTCCAATTTCCCTAACTTGCACATCTCAAATTGGAGAAAAGACAAGTCAAAGTCATACAAGTGCACGTTTTTGTAATATGATGTATATCCATTAAAATCACGTTTTAAATCACTTGTAATGATTGTATGACTTGTAATTAAGCTTAGAAAAATATCAGGAACACTTAGATCGAATATTAGAGCACTTTTAATGCAACTTTGAAAATCAATTACAGGCACTTGTTCGGTCGAGTTTCCCACCCTGAAACTCGACCGATCAACCTTGGTCAATTTTTTGAAGATTGCATCGGTCGAGTTGTGCACCCACAGAACTCGAGCGATCGGGTAGCAGGTCATTTCCAGTTGAAATGGTCGGTTGAGTTTCCTCAGGACAAACTCGACCGATCATCTGAATATTGGTTTGCCTGTTACTTGATCGGTCGAGTTACACCCATTAGAACTCGACCGATTGCACTGTACGAAAAAGTGCAGAAAAGTGGTTCTAGCCGTTGTGGAGTTGCAACAAGTGAAAACATATCTGTTGCAAGCCACAAAATGGCTAGTTTTCGTTCACAAGTGTTCCCAAAGGCTAAGAGGCATCCCCAGCTATAAATAGGACCCCTTGGGCTTCATTCCAAGGTTGAGCATTCATTGCAAACTCTTTGTGAGGTTCCTATTCTATAGTTGAGTGCTTCCTACAACCTCCTCTCTCTCTAAGCTTAATCACTTGCTACATCCATTAGAGTGAGTAGGAAATCTGTAAGAGAGCTAGTCCTATATGTATATCTTGTGAGGCTCTCACTTCCACCACCTCCACTTCTCTCATTTGCAATCATGAAGATGAAGGTTCTCTCTCTTGTCCAAGAGAGGTGAAGAAGAACAAGGGAAGGAGTCCCTTAGTGAAGATCAAGGCTGAAGACTTGGAGTAAGAGTGGGTAAGCCCTTGGTGAAGGCAGAAGACTCCTTGCTCAAGTAGGTAAGTCCTTGGTGGAAGCTTCTCTGAGTGAAGGTGAAGTCAAAGGTGGAAGATCCAAGAAGAGTGGGTAATTCCTGCAAGGCCGAAGGCTTGTGCAAGAGTGGGTAAGTCCTTGGATAAGGCCGAAGACTCTTGCAAAGTGGGTAAGTCCTTGGTAAGGTTGAAGACTCTTTGTATTGGATAGGTAAGTCCTTTGTTGGTCATGTATTGTAAGTCTTATAAGTGAATATAAGAGTGCAATTGTTGGAAGTCCTATAGGTTGACCTCTCTAGGCAAGGGGACTGACACACTTCTAGTTTGAAGTGTAGAACCACTCTAACTAGTTTATTTAATTGGTGCATGTTCAATCACTCTTATCCTTGTTATGCATGATTTAGTTGCACTCAAACTACCTATTTAGCAACCTTAACTTTTGATATATCTTGAAGGTTTGATGAGTTTTGTTTAAGTGCTTTCAGCTCTATTCACCCCCCCCCTCTAGAGCATGTAATCACCCATCTAGGATCCAACAAGTGGTATCAGAGCGGGTCTTCTCCAAGCATACTTCAACAAGTAGGAGAAGATGGGTGACTACCAAGGAGGGAGAATCAGCCTACCAATCTTTTATGGGAGCAATTTCCTCTATTGGAGGCTTCAATTCTATATCCAAGGATCAAGTCTTGAGATGTGGCAAATGGTGATTAGCCCATACATGCAACCAAAGACAAAGATTGAAGAATGGGATGAAGCCGCCTTGATGAAAGAAACCTTGAATGCTAGAGCAATGCACATCTTATATGCCTCCATGACCCCCACCGAGTTCAACCGGATTTCTTCTTATGAGACAGCTTATGAGGTATGGAGAAAGCATTGCATCACTTATGAAGGGACAGATCAAGTGAAGGAAAGCAAAGTCTACATGCTCAAAGGGCTGTTTGATAACTTCAAGATGGGAAAGGAGGAGAGCATAGCCAACATGTACTCAAGGCTCAACACCATCTTAAATGGTCTTGCTGTTCTAGGACATCCTATGTCTAGTGGAGAGATCAACTCAAAGATCCTTAGAACTCTCCCAAAGAGGTGGGAATCCAAGGTGACTTCTATTGAAGAAGCAAGGTCTCTTAGGGATATTCCTATTGAAGAGTTCATTAGAAATCTACAAGCACATGAAGCCACACTTGACAAGAGGGAGGAAGTAGAAAGACAAGAGGAGAAAGAACTCAAGAGAATGAAGAAGGCTGAAATCAAAGGTCAAATCAAGGTTATTGTTGGTCAAGCTTCTCCATCCTCTCAAGTTGAAGAAGATGCCATGTACTCCAAGGGTAGACTCTACAAAGGCAATTCCTCCTCCATCTGGTGCTTCACATGTGGAAAGAAGGGTCACTACAAGGAAGATTGCCCACAAGGCAAAAAGACCCATCTTCACAACAAGGAGAAATGGCACTCAAGCTCATGTGGCTCCTCCAACTCAAGCTCAAGTGAAGATTCATGTGAAGGATAAAGCTCAAGCTCTAGTGATGAAGGAGAATGCCATTTTGACCTTATAGCATCAACAAGTGAAGACTCAAGTGAGGTAAATCTAGACTCTTTAGATAAAGAATCTTTAATTGCTATTATTCATGATATTTGTGCCTCTTATAAGTCTTCTAAAAAGAAAAAGAAAAAGCTTGCTAAAATTGTTGATAATTTGCATATAGAACTAGATGATCTTGAATATGCTAATTCTTGCTTGCTTATTGATAAAAATGATTGTCTTAGTCAAGTAGATTCTCTTAAACTTGAAAATACTAGTTTACTTGATAAGGTTAGATTTCTAGAAGCTCAACCTCTTGTGCCTAGTTCTAATGAAGAGCATACTTTAATTGTTGATTCTCTCATGCATGAGCTTGATACTCTTAAAACTAAAAACGTAGAACCCAAGCTTATTGATGATGCTAGGAGAGAAGAAATCTATTCTTATCAAAGAGAATTAGTGGTGCTTAAATCTGAAAATGCCTCCTTGCTTGCTAAAATCAATGGGCATGAACCTTGTTCTAGTTATACTAATAGAGAGTATGATGTTGCTGCTCTTCATATTGATAGAGATTCTTATTTAACTAAAACTCTTTTCTTAGAAAATGATCTTTTGCATGCTAGAGATAATATCAATAATTTGTCTTCTAGTATTGCTTCTCTTAAGCATGATAATGACAGTTTGAGATCATCCTTGCAAAGATTCTTAGTTGGTAAAAAGAGTCTTAATGACATCCTACACCATACTACTAAACAAATTGGTAGACATGGTTTAGGGTATGATAGTAGTCAAGGGAACAACAAAGATAAAGGACCTCCAATATTACATGGAGAATCCTCTAGTTCCTAGACTATGGGAACATGCAACTATTGTAATGAAATTGGTCATTATTCTACTTGTTGTCCTTTTAGGAAAGCACCCAAGAGCAATAGGACTTGGGTTGCTAAACTAACCCCTCCGGACCCAAAAACATGATTGGGGACCATTTCATCTTTCTTCTTGTAGGTACTTGCAAATGGATTGACTTGAGCTATTGAATTGTAAATTGACTTCTCAATCCACATGAAAGAAAAAAGGTGAGATGTGTAGAGGGTGACAACAAGTGGAAAAGGAAATGGTAAGAACAAAGGTAAATGTTTTATTGCTTATAACCTATCCTAACTTGTTTTTGTCAAGTTAGTGTGCACTATACATATGGTTTTTGAGTCAAAAGTGGTATTTTGTGTTTCTCTTCACACTCTTGCTCAAAAATTGTTTCTAATGCTTCTATAGTGCTTTACTAACTTGCTTAGACATGTTTGGATATGGTTTGTATATTTAGAATGCCTTAAATATGTTTTTATAAAATATATGTGCTTTTTGACAGCTGCTCTATCGGTCGAGTTTGCCCTATTGAAACTCGACCGATAGGCACCAATGGGTGTTGCCAACAGCTGTCATCGGTCGAGTTGTCCATGCACAGAACTCGACCGATAATACTGTGGACAGAATATAAATTTGGCTTATTGCATGAGAATTTCCCTCTCAACTAGATTTTCTCAAACAATAGCCTTATTCTTTGGCACTCTTATTTGGTACCTTTATATATGCATATTTCCATGTTCTAAATTTCCTATCTTGCTTACAACTCTATCTCTCTAATTGCTCTAAATTGGTATATCTATATCTTGCAATTACTTGCTTTGAGTTGTTTTGTAGGTTTTGATGATGATCTCTTTGGATCTCTTGGTTGTGTCTAAAAATTGCTTCCGTTGTGCTCTAACTTGCTACATCTATCTAGGTGTATATCTTGTTTTGATACAACCTTGAGGTTCTTAGGGGTAATCATCTTATGGTAAGGATGCATATCTTGTGAGTTATATCCTTTCATGCGTCTAAAATTGCATATCTCTTTGTTTAGATATATCTCTACATCTACTCATAGCTTGCGTTATCTTTTGTATCTTTTGGTATCTCTTGCTATGATCTAGATCCTACTAGTAGTCCTAACTTGTGATATCATCTACTAGTAGTTCATATACATGTAGTTCTAGCCTTGTTTAAAATTGCCATCTTTGATCATCTATATGTTATGCTTGTATCTTATCTCATACATGCTCAAGATTGTTCCTTGAATTTCATATCTACTATCTTGAGTTTCTTGCATAACATTGTGATGCAGGGTACATAGATCTACATGATATGTGGGAATTGGAGTATTTATGGATTTTTATGCAGATTTTGCTCCAGTTTTAGTTTTTGGTGCAAGACTAGTGTTTTTCATGCAGAAACGACCTTCTGAGCAAGACTCATCGCCTTGCCATGAGCTCTGATGGTTTTTGGTCAAATTCCATCATCTTGAGGGTCAAAATTGTGATTTATTGTTTTTATGCAGCACTTTATCTTGCATTTTTGGGTTGTTCAAGTATATGCTTTAACTTGCTTTTCTTTCTATGCTTGGACAAGCCCCTATCTGTGCTCTTCTACTCTCCTTATATATATTTATGTTATTTCATTTCTCTTTAACAAGTGATGTTTCTTATTTCTTCATAACCCCCCTTTTTGAAATGACAAAGGGGGAGAAAGGTATGTCTTCTTTTAAAAAGAGGAAGAAGGCATGTCTTACATGAAGAGGAGAAGTTTGTTCATTTAAAGGGGAGAAGGTAAAGGGGAGAAGACATATATGTGTAGAACATATATGAGTAGAAGACATAGTATTCTATAAATGTTATGAAAGCTAACCATGCAGGAGAAATAGCATCAATTGAGGGGGAGTATGAAAACTCCATGCGCATCAATTGAGGGGGAGCATATGAACTCCATTCTATTGAAACTCCTAGGTTTCTCCAAAGGTATGAATTTACTTAAATGCTTTCAATACATTTATGGAATGGTTTGTCATCTTCAAAAAGGGGGAGAATGTTCACTCAAGGTCAATTAGGTCAATGTTGACTCACGTCTAAATTGACTAAACCCGTGTTTTGATGATGACTAACCATTCCACATATTGGTGTCTAATGCTTCTACTTGAGTGATTTTAGATTAGGTATAGACACACTCCAATTGCCCTAACTTCCCCATCTCAAATTGGAGAAAAGACAAATCAAAGTCATACAAGTGCACGTTTTTGTAATATGATGTATATCCATTAGAATCACGTTGTAAATCACTTGTAGTGATTGTATGACTTGTAATTAAGCTTAGAAAAATATCAGGAACACTTAAATCGAATATTAGAGCACTTTTAATGCAAATTTGAAAATCAATTACAGGCACTTGTTCGGTCGAGTTTCCCACCCTGAAACTCGACCGATCAACCTTGGTCGATTTTCTGAAGATTGCATCAGTTGAGTTGTGCACCCACAGAACTCGACCGATCTGGTAGCAGGTCATTTCCAGTTGAAATGGTCGGTTGAGTTTCCTCAGGACAAACTCGACCGATCATCTGAATATCAGTTTTCCTGTTACTTGATCGGTCGAGTTACACCCATTAGAACTCGACTGATTGCAGTGTACGAAAAAGTGCAGAAAAGTGTTTCTAGCCATTGTGGAGTTGCAACAAGTGAAAATATATCCGTTGCAAGCCACAAAACGGCTAGTTTTCATTCACAAGTGTTCCCAAAGGCTAAGAGGTATCCCCAACTATAAATAGGACCCCTTGGGCTTCATTCCAAGGTTGACCATTCATTGCAAACTCTTTGTGAGGTTCCTATTCTATAGTTGAGTGCTTCCTACAGCCTCCTCTCTCTCTCTAAGCTTAATCACTTGCTACATCCATTAGAGTGAGTAGGAAATCTGTAAGAGAGCTAGTCCTATATGTATATCTTGTGAGGCTCTCACTTCCACCACCTCCACTTCTCTCATTTGCAATCATGAAGATGAAGGTTCTCTCTCTTGTCCAAGAGAGGTGAAGAAGAACAAGGGAAGGAGTCCCTTAGTGAAGATCAAGGCTGAAGACTTGGAGTAAGAGTGGGTAAGCCCTTGGTGAAGGCAGAAGACTCCTTGCTCAAGTAGGTAAGTCCTTGGTGGAAGCTTCTCCGAGTGAAGGTGAAGTCAAAGGTGGAAGATCCAAGAAGAGTGGGTAATTCCTGCAAGGCCGAAGGCTTGTGTAAGAGTGGGTAAGTCCTTGGATAAGGCCGAAGACTCTTGCAAAGTGGGTAAGTCCTTGGTAAGGTTGAAGACTCTTTGTATTGGATAGGTAAGTCCTTTGTTGGTCATGTATTGTAAGTCTTATAAGTGAATATAAGAGTGAAATTGTTGGAAGTCCTATAGGTTGACCTCTCTAGGCAAGTGGACTGACACACTTCTAGTTTGAAGTGTGGAACCACTCTAAATAGCTTGTTTAATTGGTGCATGTTCAATCTCTCTTATCCTAGTTATGCATGATTTAGTTGCACTCAAAGTACCTATTTAGCAACCTTATCTTTTGATATATCTTGAAGGTTTTATGAGTTTTGTTTAAGTGCTTTCAGCTCTATTCACCCCCCCCTCTAGAGCATCTAATCACCCATCTAGGATCCAACAAGTGGTATCAGAGCGGGTCTTCTCCAAGCATACTTCAACAAGTAGGAGAAGATGGGTGACTACCAAGGAGGGAGAATCAGCCTACCAATCTTTGATGGGAGCAATTTCCTCTATTGGAGAAGAAGGCTTCAATTCTACATCCAAGGATCAAGTCTTGAGATGTGGCAAATGGTGATTAGCCCATACATGCAACCAAAGACAAAGATTGAATAATGGGATGAAGTCGCCTTGATGAAAGAAACCTTGAATGCTAGAGCAATGCACATCTTATATGCCTCCATGACCCTCACCGAGTTCAACCGGATTTCTTCTTATGAGACGGCTTATGAGGTATGGAGAAAGCATTGCATCACTTATGAAGGGACAGATCAAGTGAAGGAAAGCAAAGTCTACATGCTCAAAGGGTTGTTTGAGAACTTCAAGATGGGAAAGAAGGAGAGCATAGCCAACATGTACTCAAGACTCAACACCATCTTAAATGGTCTTGCTGTTCTAGGACATCCTATGTCTAGTGGAGAGATCAACTCAAAGATCCTTAGAACTCTCCCCAAGAGGTGGGAATCCAAGGTGACTTCTATTGAAGAAGCAAGGTCTCTTAGGGATATTCCTATTGAAGAGCTCATTGGAAATCTACAAGCACATGAAGCCACACTTGACAAGAGGGAGGAAGTAGAAAGACAAGAGGAGAAAGAACTCAGGAGAATGAAGAAGGCTGAAATCAAAGTTCAAATCAAGGCTATTGTTGGTCAAGCTTCTCCATCCTCTCAAGTTGAAGAAGATGCCATGTACTCCAAGGGTAGACTCTACAAAGGCAAGTCCTCCTCCATCCGGTGCTTCACATGTGGAAAGAAAGGTCACTACAAGGAAGATTGCCCACAAGGAAAAAAGACCCATCTTCACAACAAGGAGAAATGGCACTCAAGCTCAAGTGGCTCCTCCAACTCAAGCTCAAGTGAAGATTCATGTGAAGGATCAAGCTCAAGCTCTAGTGATGAAGGAGAATGCCATTTTGCCCTTATAGCATCAACAAGTGAAGACTCAAGTGAGGTAAATCTAGACTCTTTAGATAAAGAATCTTTAATTGCTATTATTCATGATATTTGTGCCTCTTATAAGTCTTCTAAAAAGAAAAAGAAAAAGCTTGCTAAAATTGTTGATAATTTTCATATAGAACTAGATGATCTTGAATATGCTAATTCTTGCTTGCTTATTGATAAAAATGATTGTCTTAGTCAAGTAGATTCTCTTAAACTTGAAAATACTAGTTTACTTGATAAGGTTAGATTTCTAGAAGCTCAACCTCTTGTGCCTAGTTCTAATGAAGAGCATACTTTAATTGTTGATTCTCTCATGCATGAGCTTGATACTCTTAAAACTGAAAACGTAGAACCCAAGCTTATTGATGATGCTAGGAGAGAAGTAATCTATTCTTATCAAAGAGAATTAGTGGTGCTTAAATCTGAAAATGCCTCCTTGCTTGCTAAAATCAATGGGCATGAACCTTGTTCTAGTTATACTAATAGAGAGTATGATGATGTTGCTCTTCATATTGATAGAGATTCTTATTTAACTAAAACTCTTTGCTTAGAAAATGATCTTTTGCATGCTAGAGATAATATCAATAATTTGTCTTCTACTATTGCTTCTCTTAAGCATGATAATGACAGTTTGAGATCATCCTTGCAAAGATTCTTAGTTGGTAAAAAGAGTCTTAATGACATCCTACACCATACTACTAAACAAATTGGTAGACATGGTTTAGGGTATGATAGTAGTCAAGGGAACAACAAAGATAAAGGACCTCCAATATTACATGGAGAATCCTCTAGTTCCAAGACTATGGGAACATGCAACTATTGTAATGAAATTGGTCATTATTCTACTTGTTGTCCTTTTAGGAAAGCACCCAAGAGAAATAGGACTTGGGTTGCTAAACTAACCCCTCCGGACCCAAAAACATGATTGGGGACCATTTCATCTTTCTTCTTGTAGGTACTTGCAAATGGATTGACTTGAGCTATTGAATTGTAAATTGACTTCTCAATCCACATGAAAGAAGAAAGGTGAGATGTGTAGAGGGTGACAACAAGTGGAAAAGGAAATGGTGAGAACAAAGGTAAATGTTTTATTGCTTATAACCTATCATAACTTGTTTTTGTCAAGTTAGTGTGCACTATACATATGGTTTTTGAGTCAAAAGTGGTATTTTGTGTTTCTCTTCACACTCTTGCTCAAAAACTGTTTCTAATGCTTCTATAGTGCATTACTAACTTGCTTAGAAATGTTTGGATATGGTTTGTATATTTAGCATGCCTTAAATATGTTTTTATAAAATATATGTGCTTTTTGACAGCTGCTCTGTCAGTCGAGTTTTCCCTATTGAAACTCAACCGATAGGCACCAATGGGTGTTGCCAACAGATGTCATCGGTCGAGTTGTCCATGCACAGAACTCGACCGATAATACTGTGCACAGAATATACATTTGGCTTATTGCATGAGAATTTCCCTCTCAACTAGATTTTCTCAACCAATAGCCTTATTCTTTGGCACTCTTATTTGGTACCTTTATATATGCATATTGCCATGTTCTAAATTTCCTATCTTGCTTACAACTCTATCTCTCTAATTTCTCTAAATTGGTATATCTATATCTTGCAATTACTTGCTTTGAGTTGTTTTGTAGGTTTTGATGATGATCTCTTTGGATCTCTTGGTTGTGTCTAAAAATTGCTTCTGTTGTGCTCTAACTTGCTACATCTATCTAGGTGTATATCTTGTTTTGATACAACCTTGAGGTTCTTAGGGGTAATCATCTTATGGTAAGGATGCATATCTTGTGAGTTATATCCTTTCATGCGACTAAAATTGCATATCTCTTTGTTTGGATATATCTCTACATCTACTCATAGCTTGCGTTATCTTGTGTATCTTTTGGTATCTCTTGCTATGATCTAGATCCTACTAGTAGTCCTAACTTGTGATATCATCTACTAGTAGTTCATATACATGTAGTTCTAGTATATGCTTTAACTTGCTTTTCTTTCTATGCTTGGACAAGCCCCTATCTGTGCTCTTCTACTCTCCTTACATATATTTATGTTATCTCATTTCTCTTTAGCAAGTGATGTTTCTTATTTCTTCATAACCCCCCTTTTTGAAATGACAAAGGGGGAGAAAGGTATGTCTTCTTTTAAAAAGAGGAAGAAGGCATGTCTTACATGAAGAGGAGAAGTATGTTCATGTAAAGGGGAGAAGGTAAAGGGGAGAAGACATATATGTGTAGAACATATATGAGTAGAAGACATAGTATTCTATAAATGTTATGAAAGCTAACCATGCAGGAGAAATAGCATCAATTGAGGGGGAGTATGAAAACTCCATGCGCATCAATTGAGGGGGAGCATATGAACTCCATTCTATTGAAACCCCTAGGTTTCTCCAAAGGCATGAATTTACTTAAATTCTTTCAATACATTTATGGAATGATTTGTCATCTTCAAAAAGGGGGAGAATGTTGACTCAAGGTCAATTAGGTCAATGTTGACTCACGTCTAAATTGACTAAACCCGTGTTTTGATGATGACTAACCATTCCACATATTGGTGTCTAATGCTTCTACTTGAGTGATTTCAGATTAGGTATAGACACACTCCAATTGCCCTAACTTGCGCATCTCAAATTGGAGAAAAGACAAGTCAAAGTCATACAAGTGCACGTTTTTGTAATATGATGTATATCCATTGGAATCACGTTGTAAATCACTTGTAATGATTGTATGACTTGTAATTACGCTTACAAAAATATCAGGAACGCTTAGATCGAATATTAGAGCACTTTTAATGAAACTTTGAAAATCAATTACAGGCACTTGTTCGGTCGAGTTTCCCACCCTGAAACTCGACCGATCAACCTTGGTCGATTTTCTGAAGATTGCATCGGTCGAGTTGTGCACCCACAGAACTCGACCGATCGGGTAGCAGGTCATTTCCAGTTGAAATGGTCAGTTGAGTTTCCTCAGGACAAACTCGACCGATCATCTGAATATCGGTTTGCCTGTTACTTGATCGGTCGAGTTACACCCATTAGAACTCGACCGATTGCACTGTACGAAAAAGTGAAGAAAAGTGTTTCTGGCCGTTGTGGAGTTGCAACAAGTGAAAATATATCTGTTGCAAGCCACAAAATGGCTAGTTTTCGTTCACAAGTGTTCCCAAAGGCTAAGAGGCATCCCCAACTATAAATAGGACCCCTTGGGCTTCATTCCAAGGTTGAGCATTCATTGCAAACTCTTTGTGAGGTTCCTATTCTATAGTTGAGTGCTTCCTACAGCCTCCTCTCTCTCTCTCTCTAAGCTTAATCACTTGCTACATCCATTAGAGTGAGTAGGAAATCTGTAAGAGAGCTAGTCCTATATGTATATCTTGTGAGGCTCTCACTTCCACCACCTCCACTTCTCTCATTTGCAATCATGAAGATGAAGGTTCTCTCTCTTGTCCAAGAGAGGTGAAGAAGAACAAGGGAAGGAGTCCCTTAGTGAAGATCAAGGCTGAAGACTTGGAGTAAGAGTGGGTAAGCCATTGGTGAAGGCAGAAGACTCCTTGCTCAAGTAGGTAAGTCCTTGGTGGAAGCTGAAAAACACTAGAGGGGGGGTGAATAGAGTTTTTAAATAATTTTAACAATTTATTTTACTCAAAAAACCACAATTGAAATTGAAAGAAGGAGACAGGTGTTTAGAGTGGTTCCAACTTTAGCAAATACTAAAGTTGTCAGTCCACTACCCGGTTGCTTACCCAACTGGGATTTTGAAAGTATTTATTTTATTACCTTCTCAAGGATTTATACAAAATACAATACTTTCCTTTACACCCTTTGAATAGCCTTCACTTGAAGTAGGTTCACCAACTTTGAGGTAGCCTTCTTGAAGTAACTCCAAGCTCTCCCTTGAAGTAGCCTTCCTCTCTAGAAGTAACCTCCCGTTGCACCAGCCTTCTGAAGTAGCTCAAAGTCACCTTCTTCACCAAGAAGATCTCCACCCTCTCCAATCAGCAGCCTCCAACCTAGGAGTAGCAAGGAGAGTACAAACGGTAATAGAGAACCAGAAAGGAAAAAAGAAATTACAACTTATCCTTTGTAGCCCAAGGCTTGATTTGCCCAGATCAAGCGTATAGATCTCCTAACCAAGTGTATGGACTTGTGATTGCAGTGGGTAGGAGATACTAGCCTATAGGACACGAATTTTGAGCTAAGGAAGGAAGTAGCCAATTGTCACAATGCTCAAATTGCTCACAAACAGATTGCTCAAAGTATGCTCAAGGATTTGTCAAGTGTAACAAGTGTGTTTGAGTGTCCTATGGCTTGTCCTATTTATAGGAATGGCCTAAGGATGCTTAAGGACGTTCTAGACAACTTCTAGGGGTTTCTAAGTGCTTAACTAGTCGTTAGGTACAAGTTTGTTGCTTTAACAACGGCTAATTAATTAATTCTGCAGTTGCTGTCAGAGACCATCTCGGTCGAGGAATGGTCGATCGAGACACCTACTCGGTCGAACTTTTGTCGACCGACAGGCTCTCTGGAACAAGTGTTTTGCAACGTTTATCTCCAACTGCCAACTACCTTGTTAGTTGTGTCTAACGGCTACTTTGGATCTTTCTCGGTCGAGAAGATTTTCGACTGAGAGTGTCTCAGTCGAGGAGTTAGTCGACCGAGATAGACCCTATTTCAATCTTTTAATTAAACCACTAAATATGTGTATGAGTGTGCATATGTGACTTTATTTGAAGGGGATGACCTATCTACATGTGGTGTTTAGCTAGGGAAAATCTAACACTTGATTTACATGCAATCTAAGTACTTGTACATTATATATTTGTACAAGTTTTTACAAAGCAATTACATTGCATGAAAACATAAACATGTAGGCATATGGATTTCCCTAGTTGCTTTGTCATCCACCTTAATCCTGCACACTCAAGTAGCTCGTTAGATCAATAAGAATGAAATGTTTGTCATAATCAAAACAAAGGGATTTATAGATGTCCATTTAGCCAACAATCTCCCCCTTTTTGAAGTTGACAAACATTTCCAAAATATAAATGAAGGAAATATAAAACATATGAGTTTCATACCTTTAGATTACCTTTTGTAGCTTTTCCTCTTGTTCATAAAATGTGTGCTTATTATTCCCCATGAATTATGGAACATGAAATCCAATTCACTAGGGAATATAGCAACTTTCAATGTAAAGCCAAGAGTTTATTTATGAAACTCATTTATTGAGTTTATAATTACTAAGTTTTAGCTTTATGTTTATTTCTCCCCCTTTGTCACTTCAAAAAGATATCCGTTAAGAATAAAAACTCCCCCTTAATTTGATGTCCCATAAAATCTGATGAAAAAGATGTCCATTTAAAAGTTTTTATTAAGAAGCACAAATATCAAAGAAGACATCTTCCAAAGAAGTGATAAGCATTTGCTTCCTAATTTTGTTAAATTGATCTAATGGAAGCGGTTTTGTAAAAATATCAGCCAATTGATCTTCCGTATCAACATGATGAAGGGAAACATGATTTTTGGAGATATGATCTCTTAAAAAGTGATGACGGATTTCAATATGTTTAGCTCAGCTGTGTAAAATAGGATTGTGTGCTAAGTTTATAGCGCTTGTGTTGTCACAAAAAATAGGCGTAGATGAAAGAGTAAAACCATAATCGTTTAACACTTGTTGCATATAAAGCACTTGAGCACAACAAGACCTGGCTGCCATATATTCATCTTCAGTTGTAGATAGGGCAACCATATTTTATTTCTTGCTAAACCAAGATACTAAAGCTCTCCCTAACAAGAAACAGCCACCACTAGTACTCTTGCGATCAAGTCGACAACCAGCATAATCTGCATCAGTATAAGCTTTAAAATCCAAGGATTGTCCTTTTGGATACCATAAACCAAAACAAGTAGTGCCGGCTAGGTAACGAAGAATTCATTTAACTGCTAGAAAATGAGAGTGCATAGGTTGTGATTGAAATCGAGCACAAAGACCAACGGAAAACATAATGTCCAGTCTAGAAGCAGTTAAGTAAAGCAAACTACCAATCATGGCTCTATATAAGGAATCATCAATAGGTTCCCCATTTTCATCCTTATCAATTTTAATAGAAGTAGACATAGGAGTAGTAGCATGTTTGCACTGATCCATCCCGAAACGTTTTAAGAGTTCCTTAGTATATTTTTCTTGGCTTATGAATATTCCGGCAGGTGTTTGCTTAATTTGAAAACCAAGAAAGAAAGTTAGTTCACCCATGAGGCTCATTTCAAATTCTTTTTGCATAATGTAACTGAATTGTGTGCACAATGAATCATTAGAAGCTCCAAAAATAATGTCATCAACATATATTTGCACAACTAGGAAATCATATGTATATGTTTTGAAAAATAAAGTAGAATCTGAATTTCCAATAGAAAAATTATTATCAAAGAGATATGTCTTGAGCCTTTCATACCAATTCCTAGGTGCTTGTTTTAAACCATAAAGTGCTTTCTTAAGTTTATAAACATAGTCACCTTTTTCCGGTATTTCAAAACTAGGTGGTTGGGCAACATATACTTCTTCTTGAATAATGCCATTTAGAAATGCACTTTTTACATCCATTTGGTAGAGTTTGATGTTTTTATGTGCAGCAATAGCTAGTAACATTCTAATAGCTTCAAGTCTAGCTACTGGTGCATATGTTTCATCAAAATCTATTCCTTCTTGTTGATTATATCCTTGTGCTACTAACCGAGCTTTATTCCTTATTACTTCTCCTGCCTCATTTAGCTTATTCCTAAAAACCCATTTAGTTCCTATGATGGTTTTATCTTGTGGTTTAGGAACTAAATCCCATACATCATTTTTAGTGAATTGATTCAATTCTTCTTGCATGGCTATTATCCAATAATCCTCTTTAATAGCTTCAGATATCTTTTTAGGTTCAATGATAGAAACAAAAGCCATGTTTGCAACATCTTTGAAGGAAGACCGAGTTTTGACTTTATCATTAGGATTTCCAATAATAAGTTCTTGAGGATGATCCTTAATAAGCCTAGGTGTAGGTTGTGGTTCAGCTTGGTGATTACTTGTAGTAACTTTCTCACTATCATTTGGTATGTTTAAATTTTCGAATTGATTAGTGAGATCTATGATTTCTAGATTTTCAGATTTGGTCTCTTCATGAAAAGAAACATGAATAGATTCCTCAACTTTTCTAGAGATAGTGTTATATACTCTAAAAGCTTTGCTAGAAGTGGAATATCCCAAAAAGAATGCTTTGTGTGATTTAGAGTCAAACTTATCTCTATCATCTTTGGTATTTAAAATATAGCATGTGGAGCCAAAAGTATGAAAATAGTCAACTCTAGGTTTCTTAGAATGTATTATTTCATATGGAGTTTTCTTCAAGTGAGAGTGAATAGATACTCTATTTAACACATAGCATGCAGTGTTTACAGCTTCAGCCCAAAAGGTTTTGGGTGTGTTGTGTTTGAGCATCATAGTTCTAGCCATTTCTTGTAGTGATCGATTTTTCCTTTCGACTATACCATTTTGTTGTGGGGTGCGTGGAGCAGAAAAATTATGAGTGTACCCTTGAGATGTACAAAATTCCTCAAATGTATGATTTTCAAATTCTCCACCATGATCACTTCTAATGGTACATATTTTGCTTTGTAATAGATTTTCAATCTTGGAACAAAATTGTATAAAAACATGAATAGTATCATCTTTAGTTGCAATAAAGTATACCCATGTGTATCTACTATAATCATCAACAATAACAAAACAGTATCTTTTACCACCAATAGATTGTGTCCTCATGGGTCCAAATAAATCCATATGAATTAATTCTAAGGACCTACTGGTGCTAAGTACATGTTTTGGTTTAAAAGAGGTTTTGGTTTGCTTTCCCATTGTGCATGGTTCACAGTTTTCAACTTGATCAAAAGATAAAGTAGGCAATCCACGAACAAGATCATATTTTACTAACTTTTTAATAACATGTGAACTAGCATGTCCTAGCTTTTTATGCCATAGTTGTAAGGTATTTTCATTTGCAAGCAAGCATTTTCCCACTACTGATTTCATAGAGTTAGGTTTAAGGATATAAAGATTTCCAACTCTATTTCCTTCATAAACAACATTTGTAGTGTTTTCTATCAATAACTTGCAGCAAGTTTTGTTAAAGAACACATCATAACCACTATCACATAATTGACTAACACTTATAAAATTATGGTGCAAACCATCAACGAGTAGAACATTCTTTATTTCGAGGTTTGTACCAACATTACCTATTCCAACGATTTTGCCCTTACCATTGTCTCCAAAGGTGACCATTCCACTTTTCTTTTCTTCAAAGGTTTGAAATGCATCCTTTTTCCCGGTCATATGTTTGGAACATCCACTGTCAACCACCCATTCCTGCATTAAAATGTAGATTTTGGTACCCATGTGATGGTCTGATATGGTTAGAATCATTGAAGTACAAACTTGTATAATAGTTCTGAATCAGAAATCCAGTCAGTCGACAATTGTTCGACCGATATCTGTCTCGGTCGACTAATTGTCGATCGAGAAGATTACTGTATTACAAACAAAGAAACACAGAAATTTAGCTCGGTTGACCAATTTTTGACCGAAATAATTGCTGTAAATTTTGATATGTTACAGACATCCGGTCGGTCGACAATACTTCGACCGATTAATGGTTTGGTCGACAATACTTCGACCGACTAAGTTTGTGTTTCAGTACAACAATGCAGAAAATTAACAATATGCATGAAATCTTTTGTTTAGTTGAGATAAGACAATATAAATAGCAAGATGGAGCGTTTGGCCATATCTCAACTAAATTCCATTTGACTCTACTAAGTTTGAGGTTTTGGGACCCAAACTAATTCGGAATCCTTAGTTTTATAAGGGCATGAAAAGGAATAGTGTCCAAGACGTAAACAAAAATGGCAAGTAATAGAATCAACTTCATATCTCTTTCTAGCCATTGTGTTCTTGGGTACAAACATAGTTTGAGTTCTTTTGGGTTGATTTTTCTTTGGAGCATATCCCAAACCTTTTCTTCCGTTGAAAACAGTACCAATGCTTAGAATGTTATCAAGTATATCTTTTCTTCTTAACTCATAAAGTTCTCTTTGCAGATGAGCAATATCATTCATCTTCTTGTGTAGATCATTTCTTGCTTGATCTAAATCAGATAACAATGAATCTCTTTCTTTTATAACATTATCATGGTCTAGATGGTTACACAAAATAGGTTGAGTCTGCAAATCTTTTAGTTTAGCTAACAAGTCAGTCTTTTCTTTAGAAAGAAGATCAACATTTGTTTCTAAAGTGAGTAGCTTTCTAGTGCAATCATCTAAAGATGTTTTTAAAGACAAATTCTCAAGATCAATGTTATTCTTTTCAGAAGAAAGATTATCTAATTTAGCAATTAGCTCATCATTTGATTTGATAACCTTCTTTAGTTTCTTCTTGACATCAACATACTTATCATGAATTTCTTGTAGACTAGTAACTAACTCTTCTTTAGGAAGATCAAGTAGGCTTACCTCTTGAGAGTCTTCATCATCTTCTCTTGCCATTAGACAATCCACCGTTTCTTCTCCGCTTTCACTGTCACTTGACTCGTCCCATGCAGCTTTATAGGCTTTTTCTCCCTTCTTCTTGTGTGAGCTTTTCTTTCCTTTCTTTTCTTTAGGACATTCATTTTTGAAATGCCCTTTCTTCCCACATTCAAAGCACCGAGGAGGGGTAGAAGATGAGCTGGAAATTTTGTTAGATTTAAATCTTTTGTATTTCTTACCGTTGACGATCAAGGCTTCTTCTCCTTCTTCTTCACTTGACTCCTCACTTTCTTGTGTGATGACTTTTGAAGCTTTTAGAGCCACATCCTTCTTCTTTCCTTGCTGAAGTTCATGTGCTCTTCTTTCCTCCTCTTCTAGGGTTGCTTCATGAGCTTCTAGGTTGCCAATAAGTTGCTCCATTTTCAGTCGAGTGAGGTCGTTTGCTTCTTTAATGGCTGTCACCTTTGGCTTATAATTTGGAGGGAGTGATCGAAGGATTTTTGATACCTGATCTTCTTCAAGGATAGGTTTTCCTAGGGCACTTAAACCATTAACAATAGTAGAAAATTTTGCAAACATTTCACTAATAGATTCATCAGGATCCATACGAAAGTGTTCAAACTTTTGTTTAAACATGCTAATTTCGGAATTTTTGACTTGGACTGTTCCTTCATAGGTTATGGATAGTCTATGCCAAATATCATAGGCTGTGTCACAATTAGATATTCTATTAAATTCTCCTACCGATATAGAACAATATAAAATGCTTACAGCTTTTGCATTCATTTGAGCTAGCTTTAGCGTATTTGCATCCCATTCTGCAAATTGAGTTTGAGGGAGCTCATATGGGGTTGACACCATTCTCCATAAGTCCCAATTGATGCCTTGGAAGTAGAACTGCATCCTTCTCTTCCAATATTGGTAGTTTGTTCCATCGAACGCTGGAGGCCTAGCAACAAGTGTCCCTTCGAGGTTAAGGTTGTTGAGCACTCCATCACCCATTTCTTCAAGAACTTGTTAGGGTTCCTTGAAGCCTGCTCTGATACCAATTGAAAAACACTAGAGGGGGGTGAATAGAGCTTTTAAATAATTTTAACAATTTATTTTACTCAAACAACCACAATTGAAATTGAAAGAAGGAGACAGGTGTTTAGAGTGGTTCCAACTTTAGCAAATACTAAAGTTGTCAGTCCACTACCCGGTTGCTTACCCAACCGGGATTTTGAAAGTATTTATTTTATTACCTTCTCAAGGATTTATACAAAATACAATACTTTCCTTTACACCCTTTGAACAGCCTTCACTTGAAGTAGGTGCACCAACTTTGAGGTAGCCTTCTTGAAGTAACTCCAAGCTCTCGCTTGAAGTAGTCTTCCTCTCTAGAAGTAACCTCCCGTTGCACCAGCCTTCTGAAGTAGCTCAAAGTCACCTTCTTCACCAAGAAGATCTTCACCCTCTCCAATCAGCAGCCTCCAACCTAGGAGTAGCAAGAAGAGTACAAACGGTAATAGAGAACAAGAAAGGAAAAAGGAAATTACAACTTATCCTTTGTAGCCCAAGGCTTGATTTGCCTAGATCAAGCGTATAGATCTCCTAACCAAGTGTATGGACTTGTGATTGTAGTGGGTAGGAGATACTAGCCTATAGGACACGAATTTTGAGCTAAGGAAGGAAGTAGCCAATTGTCACAATGCTCAAATTGCTCACAAACA
Organism: Alisma plantago-aquatica; assembly: GCA_963693085.1. Classification (NCBI taxonomy): domain Eukaryota; kingdom Viridiplantae; phylum Streptophyta; class Magnoliopsida; order Alismatales; family Alismataceae; genus Alisma; species Alisma plantago-aquatica. The sequence goes on along the minus strand of OY856413.1, from coordinate 808,296,141 downwards.
GATTGCTCAAAGTATGCTCAAGGATTTCTCAAGTGTAACAAGTGTGTTTGAGTGTCCTATGGCTTGTCCTATTTATAGGAATGGCCTAAGGACGTTCTAGACAACTTCTAGGGGTTTCTAAGTGCTTAACTAGCCGTTAGGTACAAGTTTGTTGCTTTAACAATGACTAATTAATTAATTCTATAGTTGCTGTCAGAGACCATCTCGGTCGAGGAATGGTCGATCGAGACACCTACTCGGTCGAACTTTTGTCGACCGACAGGCTCTCTGGAACAAGTGTTTTGCAAAGTTTATCTCCAACTGCCAACTACCTTGTTAGTTGTGTCTAACGGCTACTTTGGATCTTTCTCGGTCGAGAAGATTGTCGACTGAGAGTGTCTCGATCGAGGAGTTAGTCGACCGAGATAGACCCTATTTCAATATTTTAATTAAACCACTAAATATGTGTATGAGTGTGCATATGTGACTTTATTTGAAGGGGATGACCTATCTACATGTGGTGTTTAGCTAGGGAAAATCTAACGCTTGATTTACATGCAATCTAAGTACTTGTACATTATATATTTGTACAAGTTTTTACAAAGCAATTACATTGCATGAAAACATAAACATGTAGGCATATGGATTTCCCTAGTTGCTTTGTCATCCACCTTAATCCTGCACACTCAAGTAGCTCATTAGATCAATAAGAATGAAATGTTTGTCATAATCAAAACAAAGGGATTTATAGATGTCCATTTAGCCAACAATCTCCCCCTTTTTGAAGATGACAAACATTTCCAAAATATAAATGAAGGAAATATAAAACATATGAGTTTCATACCTTTAGATTACGTTTTGTAGCTTTTCCTCTTGTTCATAAAATGTGTGCTTATTATTCCCCATGAATTATGGAACATGAAATCCAATTCACTAGGGAATATAGCAACTTTCAATGTAAAGCCAAGAGTTTATTTATGAAACTCATTTATTGAGTTTATAATTACTAAGTTTTAGCTTTATATTTATTTCTCCCCCTTTGTCACTTCAAAAAGAAATATGTTAAGAATAAAAACTCCCCCTTAATTTGATGTCCCATCAAATCTGATGAAAAAGATGTCCATTTAAAAGTTTTTGTTAAGAAGCACAAATATCAAAGAAGACATCTTCCAAAGAAGTGATAAGCAGTTGCTTCCTAATTTTGTTAAATTGATCTAATGGAAGCGGTTTTGTAAAAATATCAGCCAATTGATCTTCCGTATCAACATGATGAAGGGAAACATGATTTTTGGAGATATGATCCCTTAAAAAGTGATGACGGATTTCAATATGTTTAGCTCAGCTGTGTAAAATAGGATTGTGTGCTAAGTTTATAGTGCTTGTGTTGTCACAAAAAATAGGCGTAGATGAAAGAGTAAAACCATAATCATTTAACACTTGTTGCATATAAAGCACTTGAGCACAACAAGACCCGGCTACCATATATTCAGCTTCAGTTGTAGATAGGGCAACTGTATTTTATTTCTTGCTAAACCAAGATACTAAAGCTCTCCCTAACAAGAAACAGCCACCACTAGTACTCTTGCGATCAAGTCGACAACCTGCATAATCCGCATCAGTATAAGCTTTAAAATCCAAGGATTGTCCTTTTGGATACCATAAACCAAAACAAGTAGTGCCGGCTAGGTAACGAAGAATTCATTTAACTGCTAGAAAATGAGAGTGCATAGGTTGTGATTGAAATCGAGCACAAAGACCAACGGAAAACATAATGTCCGGTCTAGAAGCAGTTAAGTAAAGCAAACTACCAATCATGGCTCTATATAAGGAATCATCAATAGGTTCCCCATTTTCATCCTTATCAATTTTAATAGAAGTAGCCATAGGAGTAGTAGCATGTTTGCACTGATCCATCCAGAAACGTTTTAAGAGTTCCTTAGTATATTTTTCTTGGCTTATGAATATTCCGGCAGGTGTTTGCTTAATTTGAAAACCAAGAAAGAAAGTCAGTTCACCCATGAGGCTCATTTCAAATTCTTTTTGCATAATGTCACTGAATTGTGTGCACAATGAATCATTAGAAGCTCCAAAAATAATGTCATCAACATATATTTGCACAACTAGGAAATCAGATGTATATGTTTTGAAAAATAAAGTAGAATCTGAATTTCCAATAGAAAAATTATTATCAAAGAGATATGTCTTGAGCCTTTCATACCAATTCCTAGGTGCTTGTTTTAAACCATAAAGTGCTTTCTTAAGTTTATAAACATAGTCACCTTTTTCCGGTATTTCAAAACCAGGTGGTTGGGCAACATATACTTCTTCTTGAATAATGCCATTTAGAAATGCACTTTTTACATCCATTTGGTAGAGTTTGATGTTTTTATGTGCAGCAATAGCTAGTAACATTCTAATAGCTTCAAGTCTAGCTACCGGTGCATATGTTTCATCAAAATCTATTCCTTCTTGTTGATTATATCCTTGTGCTACTAACCGAGCTTTATTCCTTATTACTTCTCCTGCCTCATTTAGCTTATTCCTAAAAACCCATTTAGTTCCTATGATGGTTTTATCTTGTGGTTTAGGAACTAAATCCCATACATCATTTTTAGTGAATTGATTCAATTCTTCTTGCATGGCTATTATCCAATAATCCTCTTTAAGAGCTTCAAATATCTTTTTAGGTTCAATGATAGAAACAAAAGCCATGTTTGCAACATCTTTGAAGGAAGACCGAGTTTTGACTTTATCATTAGGATTTCCAATAATAAGTTCTTGAGGATGATCCTTAATAAGCCTAGGTGTAGGTTGTGGTTCAGCTTGGTGATTACTTGTAGTAACTTTCTCACTATCATTTGGTATGTTTAAATTTTCGAATTGATTAGTGAGATCTATGATTTCTAGATTTTCAGATTTGGTCTCTTCATGAAAAGAAACATGAATAGATTCCTCAACTTTTCTAGAGATAGTGTTATATACTCTAAAAGCTTTGCTAGAAGTGGAATATCCCAAAAAGAATGCTTTGTGTGATTTAGAGTCAAACTTATCTCTATCATCTTTGGTATTTAAAATATAGCATGTGGAGCCAAAAGTATGAAAATAGTCAACTCTAGGTTTCTTAGAATGTATTATTTCATATGGAGTTTTCTTCAAGTGAGAGTGAATAGATACTCTATTTAACACATAGCATGCAGTGTTTACAGCTTCAGCCCAAAAGGTTTTGGGTGTGTTGTGTTCGAGCATCATAGTTCTAGCCATTTCTTGTAGTTATCGATTTTTCCTTTCGACTATACCATTTTGTTGTGGGGTGCGTGGAGCAGAAAAATTATGAGTGTACCCTTGAGATGTACAAAATTCCTCAAATGTATGATTTTCAAATTCTCCACCATGATCACTTCTAATGGTACATATTTTTCTTTGTAATAGATTTTCAATCTTGGAACAAAATTGTATAAAAACATGAATAGTATCATCTTTAGTTGCAATAAAGTGTACCCATGTGTATCTACTATAATCATCAACAATAACAAAACAGTATCTTTTACCACCAATAGATTGTGTCCTCATGGGTCCAAATAAATCCATATGAATTAATTCTAAGGACCTACTGGTGCTAAGTACATGTTTTGGTTTAAAAGAGGTTTTGGTTTGCTTTCCCATTGTGCATGGTTCACAGTTTTCAACTTGATCAAAAGATAAAGTAGGCAGTCCACGAACAAGATCATATTTTACTAACTTTTTAATAACATGTGAACTAGCATGTCCTAGCTTTTTATGCCATAGTTGTAAGGTATTTTCATTTGCAAGCAAGCATTTTCCCACTACTTATTTCATAGAGTTAGGTTTAAGGATATAAAGATTTCCAACTCTATTTCCTTCATAAACAACATTTGTAGTGTTTTCTATCAATAACTTGCAGCAAGTTTTGTTAAAGAACACATCATAACCACTATCACATAATTGACTAACACTTATCAAATTATGGTGCAAACCATCAACGAGTAGAACATTCTTTATTTCGAGGTTTGTACCAACATTACCTATTCCAACGATTTTGCCCTTACCATTGTCTCCAAAGGTGACCGTTCCACTTTTCTTTTCTTCAAAGGTTTGAAATGCATCCTTTTTCCCGGTCATATGCTTGGAACATCCACTGTCAACCACCCATTCCTGCATTAAAATGTAGATTTTGGTACCCATGTGATGGTCTGATATGGTTAGAATCATTGAAGTACAAACTTGTATAAAAGTTCTGAATCAGAAATCCAGTCGGTCGACAATTGTTCGACCGATATCTGTCTCGGTCGACTAATTGTCGATCGAGAAGATTACTGTATTACAAACAAAGAAACACAGAAATTTAGCTCGGTTGACCAATTTTCGACCGAAATAATTTCTGTAAATTTTGATATGTTACAGACATCCGGTCGGTCGATAATACTTCGACCGATTAATGGTTCGGTCGACAATACTTCGACCGACTAAGTTTGTGTTTCAGTACAACAATGTAGAAAATTAACAATATGCATGAAATCTTTTGTTTAGTTGAGATAAGACAATATAAATAGCAAGATGGAGCGTTTGGCCATATCTCAACTAAATTCCATTTGACTCTACTAAGTTTGAGGTTTTGGGACCCAAACTAATTCGAAATCCTTAGTTTTATAAGGGCATGAAAAGGAATAGTGTCCAAGACGTAAACAAAAATGGCAAGTAATAGAATCAACTTCATATCTCTTTCTAGCCATTGTGTTCTTGGGTACAAACATAGTTTGAGTTCTTTTGGGTTGATTTTTCTTTGGAGCATATCCCAAACCTTTTCTTCCGTTGAAAACAGTACCAATGCTTAGAATGTTATCAAGTATATCTTTTCTTCTTAACTCATAAAGTTCTCTTTGCAGCTGAGCAATATCATTCATCTTCTTGTGTAGATCATTTCTTGCTTGATCTAAATCAGATAACAATGAATCTCTTTCTTTTATAACATTATCATGGTCTAGATGGTTACACAAAATAGGTTGAGTCTGAAAATCTTTTAGTTTAGCTAACAAGTCAGTCTTTTCTTTAGAAAGAAGATCAACATTTGTTTCTAAAGTGAGTAGCTTTCTAGTGCAATCATCTAAAGATGTTTTTAAAGACAAATTCTCAAGATCAATGTTATTCTTTTCAGAAGAAAGATTATCTAATTTAGCAATTAGCTCATCATTTGATTTGATAACCTTCTTTAGTTTCTCCTTGACATCAACATACTTATCATGAATTTCTTGTAGACTAGTAACTAACTCTTCTTTAGGAAGATCAAGTAGGCTTACCTCTTGAGAGTCTTCATCATCTTCTCTTGCCATTAGACAATCCACCGTTTCTTCTCCGCTTTCACTGTCACTTGACTCGTCCCATGCAGCTTTATAGGATTTTTCTCCCTTCTTCTTGTGTGAGCTTTTCTTTCCTTTATTTGCTTTAGGACATTCATTTTTGAAATGCCCTTTCTTCCCACATTCAAAGCACCTAGGAGGGGTAGAAGAAGAGCTGGAAATTTTGTTAGATTTAAATCTTTTGTATTTCTTACCGTTGACGATCAAGGCTTCTTCTCCTTCTTCTTCACTTGACTCCTCACTTTCTTGTGTGACGACTTTTGAAGCTTTTAGAGCCACATCCTTCTTCTTTCCTTGCTGAAGTTCACGTGCTCTTCTTTCCTCCTCTTCTAGGGTTGCTTCATGAGCTTCTAGGTTGCCAATAAGTTGCTCCATTTTCAGTCGAGTGAGGTCGTTTGCTTCTTTAATGGCTGTCACCTTTGGCTTATATTTTAGAGGGAGTGATCGAAGGATTTTTGATACCTGATCTTCTTCAAGGACAGGTTTTCCTAGGGCACTTAAACCATTAACAATAGTAGAAAATTTTGCAAACATTTCACTAATAGATTCATCAGGATCCATACGAAAGTGTTCAAACTTTTGTTTAAACATGCTAATTTTGGAATTTTTGACTTGGACTGTTACTTCATAGGTAATGGATAGTCTATGCCAAATATCATAGGCTGTGTCACAATTAGATATTCTATTAAATTATCCTACCGATATAGAACAATATAAAATGCTTACAGCTTTTGCATTCATTTGAGCTAGCTTTACCGTATTTGCATCCCATTCTGCAAATTGAGTTTGAGGGAGCTCATATGGGGTTGACACCATTCTCCATAAGTCCCAATTGATGCCTTGGAAGTAGAACTGCATCCTTCTCTTCCAATATTGGTAGTTTGTTCCATCGAACGCTGGAGGCCTAGCAACAAGTGTCCCTTCGAGGTTAAGGTTCTTGAGCACTCCATCACCCATTTCTTCAAGACCTTGTTAGGGTTCCTTGAAGCCTGCTCTGATACCAATTGAAAAACACTAGAGGGGGGTGAATAGAGTTTTTAAATAATTTTAACAATTTATTTTACTCAAACAACCACAATTGAAATTGAAAGAAGGAGACAGGTGTTTAGAGTGGTTCCAACTTTAGCAAATACTAAAGTTGTCAGTCCACTACCCGGTTGCTTACCCAACCGGGATTTTGAAAGTATTTATTTTATTACCTTCTCAAGGATTTATACAAAATACAATACTTTCCTTTACACCCTTTGAACAACCTTCACTTGAAGTAGGTGCACCAACTTTGAGATAGCCTTCTTGAAGTAACTCCAAGCTCTCGCTTGAAGTAGCCTTCCTCTCTAGAAGTAACCTCCCGTTGCACCAGCCTTATGAAGTAGCTCAAAGTCACCTTCTTCACCAAGAAGATCTCCACCCTCTCCAATCAGCAGCCTCCAACCTAGGAGTAGCAAGGAGAGTACAAACGGTAATAGAGAACAAGAAAGGAAAAAGGAAATTACAACTTATCCTTTGTAGCCTAAGGCTTGATTTGCCTACATCAAGCGTATAGATCTCCTAACCAAGTGTATGGACTTGTGATTGCAGTGGGTAGGAGATACTAGCCTATAGGACATGAATTTTGAGCTAAGGAAGGAAGTAGCCAATTGTCACAATGCTCAAATTTCTCACAAACAGATTGCTCAAAGTATGCTCAAGGATTTCTCAAGTGTAACAAGTGTGTTTGAGTGTCCTATGGCTTGTCCTATTTATAGGAATGGCCTAAGGATGCTTAAGGACGTTCTAGACAACTTCTAGGGGTTTCTAAGTGCTTAACTAGCCGTTAGGTACAAGTTTGTTGCTTTAACAATGGCTAATTAATTAATTCTGCAGTTGCTGTCAGAGACCATCTCGGTCGAGGAATGGTCGACCGAGACACCTACTCGGTCGAACTTTTGTCGACCGACAGGCTCTCTAGAACAAGTGTTTTGCAACGTTTATCTCCAACTGCCAACTACCTTGTTAGTTGTGTCTAACGGCTACTTTGGATCTTTCTCGGTCGAGAAGATTGTCGACCGAGAGTGTCTCGGTCGAGGAGTTAGTCGACCGAGATAGACCCTGTTTCAATCTTTTAATTAAACCACTAAATATGTGTATGAGTGTGCATATGTGACTTTATTTGAAGGGGATGACCTATCTACATGTGGTGTTTAGCTAGGGAAAATCTAACGCTTGATTTACATGCAATCTAAGTACTTGTACATTATATATTTGTACAAGTTTTTACAAAGCGATTACATTGCATGAAAACATAAACATGTAGGCATATGGATTTCCCTAGTTGCTTTGTCATCCACCTTAATCCTGCACACTCAAGTAGCTCGTTAGATCAATAAGAATGAAATGTTTGTCATAATACAAACAAAGGGATTTATAGATGTCCATTTAGCCAACAGTAGCTTCTCCGAGTGAAGGTGAAGTCAAAGGCGGAAGATCCAAGAAGAGTGGGTAATTCTTGTAAGGCCGAAGGCTTGTGCAAGAGTGGGTAAGTCCTTGGATAAGGCCGAAGACTCTTGCAAAGTGGGTAAGTCCTTGGTAAGGTTGAAGACTCTTTGTATTGGATAGGTAAGTCCTTTGTTGGTCATGTATTGTAAGTCTTATAAGTGAATATAAGAGTGCAATTGTTGGAAGTCCTATAGGTTGACCTCTCTAGGCAAGTGGACTGACACACTTCTTGTTTGAAGTATGGAACCACTCTAAATAGCTTGTTTAATTGGTGCTTGTTCAATCTCTCTTATCCTTGCTATGCATGATTTAGTTGCACTCAAAGTACCTATTTAGCAACCTTATCTTTTGATATATCTTGAAGGTTTGATGAGTTTTGTTTAAGTGCTTTCAGCTCTATTCACCCCCCCTCTAGAGCATCTAATCACCCATCTAGGATCCAACAAGTGGTATCAGACTGGGTCTTCTCCAAACATACTTCAACAAGTAGGAGAAGATGGGTGACTACCAAGGAGGGAGAATCAGCCTACCAATCTTTGATGGGAGAAATTTCCTCTATTGGAGAAGAAGGCTTCAATTCTACATCCAAGGATCAAGTCTTGAGATGTGGAAAATGGTGATTAGCCCATACATGCAACCAAAGACAAAGATTGAAGAATGGGATGAAGCCGCCTTGATGAAAGAAACCTTGAATGCTAGAGCAATGCACATCTTATATGCCTCCATGACCCCCACCGAGTTCAACCGGATTTCTTCTTATGAGACGGCTTATGAGGTATGGAGAAAGCATTGCATCACTTATGAAGGGATAGATCAAGTGAAGGAAAGCAAAGTCTACATGCTCAAAGGGCTGTTTGAGAACTTCAAGATGGGAAAGGAGGAGAGCATAGCCAACATGTACTCAAGGCTCAACACCATCTTAAATGGTCTTTCTGTTCTAGGACATCCTATGTCTAGTGGAGAGATCAACTCAAAGATCCTTAGAACTCTCCCCAAGAGGTGGGAATCCAAGGTGGCTTCTATTGAAGAAGCAAGGTCTCTTAGGGATATTCCTATTGAAGAGCTCATTGGAAATCTACAAGCCCATGAAGCCACACTTGACAAGAGGGAGGAAGTAGAAAGACAAGAGGAGAAAGAACTCAAGAGAATGAAGAAGGCTGAAATCAAAGTTCAAATCAAGGCTATTGTTGGTCAAGCTTCTCCATGCTCTCAAGTTGAAGAAGATGCCATGTACTCCAAGGGTAGACTCTACAAAGGCAAGTCCTCCTCCATCCGGTGCTTCACATGTGGAAAGAAGGGTCACTACAAGGAAGATTGCCCACAAGGCAAAAAGACCCATCTTCACAACAAGGAGAAATGGCACTCAAGCTCAAGTGGCTCCTCCAACTCAAGCTCAAGTGAAGATTCATGTGAAGGATCAAGCTCAAGCTCTAGTGATGAAGGAGAATGCCATTTTTCCCTTCTAGCATCAACAAGTGAAGACTCAAGTGAGGTAAATCTAGACTCTTTAGATAAAGAATCTTTAATTTCTATTATTCATGATATTTGTGCCTCTTATAAGTCTTCTAAAAAGAAAAAGAAAAAGCTTGCTAAAATTGTTGATAATTTGCATATAGAACTAGATGATCTTGAATATGCTAATTCTTGCTTGCTTATTGATAAAAATGATTGTCTTAGTCAAGTAGATTCTCTTAAACTTGAAAATACTAGTTTACTTGATAAGGTTAGATTTCTAGAAGCTCAACCTCTTGTGCCTAGTTCTAATGAAGAGCATACTTTAATTGTTGATTCTCTCATGCATGAGATTGATACTATTAAAACTGAAAACATAGAACCCAAGCTTATTGATGAAGCTAGGAGAGAAGAAATATATTCTTATCAAAGAGAATTAGTGGTGCTTAAATCTGAAAATGCCTCCTTGCTTGCTAAAATCAATGGGCATGAACTTTGTTCTAGTTATACTAATAGAGAGTATGATGTTGCTGCTCTTCATATTGATAGAGATTCTTATTTAACTAAAACTCTTTGCTTAGAAAATGATCTTTTGCATGCTAGAGATAATATCAATAATTTGTCTTCTACTATTGCTTCTCTTAAGCATGATAATGACAGTTTGAGATCGTCCTTGCAAAGATTCTTAGTTGGTAAAAAGAGTCTTAATGACATCCTACACCATACTACTAAACAAATTGGTAGACATGGTTTAGGGTATGATAGTAGTCAAGGGAACAACAAAGATAAAGGACCTCCAATATTACATGGAGAATCTTCTAGTTCCAAGACTATGGGAACATGCAACTATTGTAATGAAATTGGTCATTATTCTACTTGTTGTCCTTTTAGGAAAGCACCCAAGAGAAATAGGACTTGGGTTGCTAAACTAACTCCTCATGACCCAAAAACATTATTGGGGACCATTTCATCTTTCTTCTTGTAGGTACTTGCAAATGGATTGAATTGAGCTATTGAATTGCAAATTGACTTCTCAATCCACATGAAAGAAGAAAGGTGAGATGTGTAGAGGGTGACAATAAGTGGAAAAGGAAATGGTAAGAACAAAGGTAAATGTTTTATTGCTTATAACCTATCCTAACTTGTTTTTGTCAAGTTAGTGTGCACTATACATATGGTTTTTGAGTCAAAAGTGGTATTTTGTGTTTCTCTTCACACTCTTGCTCAAAAACTATTTCTAATGCTTCTATAGTGCATTACTAACTTGCTTAGACATGTTTGGATATGGTTTGTATATTTAGCATGCCTTAAATATGTTTTTATAAAATATATGTGCTTTTTGACAGCTGCTCTGTCGGTCGAGTTTGCCCTATTGAAACTCGACCGATAGGCACCAATGGGTGTTGCCAACAGCTGTCATCGGTCGAGTTGTCCATGCACAGAACTCGACCGATAATACTGTGCACAGAATATACATTTGGCTTATTGCATGAGAATTTCCCTCTCAACTATATTTTCTCAACCAATAGCCTTATTCTTTGGCACTCTTATTTGGTACCTTTATATATGCATATTGCCATGTTCTAAATTTCCTATCTTGCTTACAACTCTATCTCTCTAATTTTTCTAAATTGGTATATCTATATCTTGCAATTACTTGCTTTGAGTTGTTTTGTAGGTTTTGATGATGATCTCTTTGGATCTCTTGGTTGTGTCTAAAAATTGCTTCTGTTGTGCTCTAACTTGCTACATCTATCTAGGTGTATATCTTGTTTTGATACAACCTTGATGTTCTTAGGGGTAATCATCTTATGGTAAGGATGTTGTCTTGTGAGTTATATCCTTTCATGCGTCTAAAATTGCATATCTCTTTGTTTGGATATATCTCTACATCTACTCATAGCTTGCGTTATCTTGTGTATCTTTTGGTATCTCTTGCTATGATCTAGATCCTACTAGTAGTCCTAACTTGTGATATCATCTACTAGTAGTTCATATACATGTAGTTCTAGCCTTGTTTAAAATCGCCATCTTTGATCATCTATATGTTATGCTTGTATCTTATCTCATACATGCTCAAGATTATTCCTTGAATTGCATATCTACTATCTTGAGTTACTTGCAAAACATTGTGACGAAGGGTACATAGATCTACATGATATGTGGGCATTGGAGTATTTATGGATTTTTATGCAGATTTTTCTCCAGTTTCAGTTTTTGGTGCAAGACTAGTGTTTTTCATGTAGAAACAACCTTCTGAGCAAGACTCATCGCTTTGCCATGAGCTCTGATGGTTTTTGGTCAAATTCCATCATCTTGAGGGTCAAAATTGTGATTTATTGTTTTTCTGCATCACTTTATCTTGCATTTTTGGGTTGTTCAAGTATATGCTTTAACTTTCTTTTCTTTCTATGCTTGGACAAGCCCCTATATGTGCTCTTCTACTCTCCTTATATATATTTATGTTATCTCATTTCTATTTAACAAGTGATGTTTCTTATTTCTTCATAACCCCCCTTTTTGAAATGACAAAGGGGGAGAAAGGTATGTCTTCTTTTAAAAAGAGGAAGAAGGCATGTCTTACATGAAGAGGAGAAGTATGTTCTTGTAAAGGGGAGAAGGTAAAGGGGAGAAGACATATATGTGTAGAACATATATGAGTAGAAGACATAGTATTCTATAAATGTTATGAAAGCTAACCATGCAGGAGAAATAGCATCAATTGAGGGGGAGTATGAAAACTCCATGTGCATCAATTGAGGGGGAGCATATGAACTCCATTCTATTGAAACCCCTAGGTTTCTCCAAAGGTATGAATTTACTTAAATGCTTTCAATACATTTATGGAATGGTTTGTCATCTTCAAAAAGGGGGAAATGTTGACGCAAGGTCAATTAGGTCAATGTTGACTCACGTCTAAATTGACTAAACCCGTGTTTTGATGATGACTAACCATTCCACATATTGGTGTCTAATGCTTCTACTTGAGTGATTTCAGATTAGGTATAGACACACTCCAATTGCCCTAACTTGCGCATCTCAAATTGGAGAAAAGACAATTCAAAGTCATACAAGTGCATGTTTTTGTAATATGATGTATATCTATTAGAATCATGTTGTAAATCACTTGTAATGATTGTATGACTTGTACTTAAGCTTAGAAAAATATCAGGAACACTTAGATCGAATATTAGAGCACTTTTAATGCAACTTTAAAAATCAATTACATGCACTTGTTCGGTCGAGTTTCCCACCCTGAAACTCGACCGATCAACCTTGGTTGATTTTCTGAAGATTGCATCGGTCGAGTTGTGCACCCACAGAACTCGACCGATCGGGTAGCAGGCCATTTCCAGTTGAAATGGTCGGTCAAGTTTCCTCAGGACAAACTCGACCGATCATCTGAATATCAGTTTGCCTGTTACTTGATCGGTCGAGTTACACCCATTAGAACTCGATCGATTGCACTGTACGGAAAAGTGCAGAAAAGTGTTTCTAGCCGTTGTGGAGTTGCAACAAGTGAAAATATATCCGTTGCAAGCCACAAAATGGCTAGTTTTCGTTCACAAGTGTTCCCAAAGGCTAAGAGGCATCCCCATCTATAAATAGGACCCCTTGGGCTTCATTCCAAGGTTGAGCATTCATTGCAAACTCTTTGTGAGGTTCCTATTCTATAGTTGAGTGCTTCCTATAGCCTCCTCTCTCTCTAAGCTTAATCACTTACTACATCCATTAGAGTGAGTAGGAAATATGTAAGAGAGCTAGTCCTATATGTATATCTTGTGAGGCTCTCACTTCCACCACCTCCACTTCTATCATTTGCAATCATGAAGATGAAGGTTCTCTCTCTTGTCCAAGAGAGGTGAAGAAGAACAAGGGAAGGAGTCCCTTGGTGAAGATCAAGGTTGAATACTTGGAGCAAGAGTGGGTAAGCCCTTGGTGAAGGCAGAAGACTCCTTGCTCAAGTAGGTAAGTCCTTGGTGGAAGCTTCTCTGAGTAAAGGTGAAGTCAAAGGCGGAAGATCCAAGAAGAGTGGGTAATTCCTGCAAGGCCGAAGACTTGTGCAAGAGTGGGTAAGTCCTTGGAGAAGGCCGAAGACTCTTGCAAAGTGGGTAAGTCCTTGGTAAGGTTGAAGACTCTTTGTATTGGATAGGTAAGTCCTTTGTTGGTCATGTATTGTAAGTCTTATAAGTGAATATAAGAGTGCAATTGTTGGAAGTCCTAGAGGTTGACCTCTCTAGGCAAGTGGACTGACACACTTCTAGTTTGAAGTGTGGAACCACTCTAAATAGCTTGTTTAATTGGTGCATGTTCAATCTCTCTTATCCTTGCTATGCATGATTTAGTTGCACTCAAAGTACCTATTTAGCAACCTTATCTTTTGATATATCTTGAAGGTTTGATGAGTTTTGTTTAAGTGCTTTCAGCTCTATTCACCCCCTCTCTAGAGCATCTAATCACCCATCTAGGATCCAACAGTTATGTAGCGTGCTCACTAAAGTCTAATAGGATGATAATACAGGCTAAGTGAGGTATTGCTTGGTTGAGTAATATAATAGGATTAATAATAACGAGAGATTCTATTTGGTAAACCCTAATTTGCATGAGGTAATCATTTAAAACACCTAAGTTTGTGAATTAATAAAGTGTGGAATATATGTTGGAGACTCCTATAGTAATAGATGACATGTAATATAATCATAATGAACAATAATTGTTATAGAATATACACATATATCATAAACCCCAATTGAGTAAGCCATTTATTGATTGGTAATATTTATTAAAAAATATTTAGTCAGACATAATTTGTAGAATGAACATTAATAGGTATTTAGTTTGCACCTAGTTCAATAACTAAATCAAGTGAACTATGGGATGAGAATATTATCCTAGAACAAACATGATTAAAGAAATTCACCTGTAGATGTTACATTGGATGGAAAAAATTGTGATAATATGATATAAATATAACATATTGAATAACTTAAATGATAGCTTCCAAATTGGAAAGTGAGGGATATTATGAATCTACATACTCTAACTAGTCTATGTGACAATTGTCATGTTGAAATTAAATGATCCCTCAACTAAATTTGGGCAAACTAATAAAGTCAGTTCAGTATTTTCATAAGTGGTTTAACTAATAAAATGGATTTTGGATAGTCAAATTTCTCTCTCTCTCCTTCATTTTCTTTCCTATTTCTAGACGAAGTTTATTTATTGAATAGCCAATAATATATTTCCTTTATCACATGGTATAGGTTAGATTTAGGGTTGAAAATCATCTTCCTCCTCCAACTTTTTTTTATTTTAGCAGTAGTGTGATCCATCTTCTATAATAATTCCTCTCTCCAACCCAAAAAGGTTCCCAAATCTTTTCCATTTAGCTGCCTTATGTCTTTCTCAACTTGATGCTCCTAGATATTTTAGGGTTTCATGGTATCCAGACCTGTGTGGAACCCCAAGTCCCTTTCATCTAGTTTTTCTTGTTTGTTCCATATCATTGCTACCCAAGCCTTCGTAACGTCTATAAAATTATTCCTTAACATTTCCTCTACCTTTTTTCATCAAATTGCAATGTTCCTTTGACCCCAGTCATCCCCAGGTATACCAGTATAATCCCTCTACCCTTTTTTTCCACAATAGGTTTGTCAGCAAGATTCTAACTAGGAAAGAGGCCAGAGAGGACCTATGGATCTCCCTCATGATCTTATGAAGGTAACACTCCCAATAATTGCCCCTCTAAAGTATATAACCAAGTTTCCCTATTTATCTCCCTCTTATTATGTCTATGAGATTCACGAGCTTCTATTATTCTTTTCATCTAATCTCACTACCATCAATTTCTTCCTTGGTATATGTTTTGTTCTATAGGATCTAGTTTCAGTTAGCGTTGAGCTTTCCTACACTTTGAGAACATCTTACATGGGTAGTAATGGCAGAGGTTGGTACTTTTTTTGGTATGTATGCCTAAATTAAAATCATATGATGATTGTATTAGAATATTATGCACTTGATTAGGTTAATAAAGGAAATTTCATTTATTATTTTTGTTCAAATATGAGATGTTGATATAATGTAACAAATGTCTAAAGAATGATATTACCCAATTAATATGGTTTCACTACTACAATAATGGTCTATAGGGTCAATTTTTTTAAGAATGTAGCGTCACTTTTTAACCGAGACCTAAGTGGTCATCGCTATAGAATTTGCTCCATAGGGTCATTTTTTAACCAAAGAAAAGTGACCTTATATAGTAAAAATGGACCTAAGAGGTTGTAAAAAAACTGACCCAAGCGAGAAAGAAACTACACCTGAGGCTATAAGGTTTGTTATTCTTAAAAAAACTGACCCTTTAGAGGTTCTGTAAGGTCGGTTATAACCAAAAAACTGACCCAAAAGAATATAAAAAATGAATTGCTGATCCCAGAAACTTTAAGGTTGGTTATTCCTAAAAAACTGACCTAAGGGAGGCACTGTAAGGTTGGTTATAAGCAAAAAAACCAACCCAAAAAAGTACAAAAAATGAGTTGCTGATCCCAGAGCCTATAAGGTCGGTTATTCCTAAAAAAACTGACCCTAAAGAGGACCTGTAAGGACGGTTATAAGCAAAAAACTGACCCTAGAGTGGACCTATAAATATAGTTATAAGCAAAAAACCGACCCAATAGAGCACAAAAAATGAGATGCTGATCCTAGAGCCTATAAGGTCAGTTATTTCTACAAAACTGACACTAGAGATCTATAAGGTCATTTTTTAAAAATAATCGACCCAAGAGTTTACAATTTTTTTAAAGAAAATTTTACATAATAGAAATCTTCATAATAAAAACCTATAGAATAGAAATCTATTTTACAAAGATCAAAATCTGCAATAGAAAGTAGACTTGCAAATGCAATGATGCAAGCCAGAAATTCATTCCAAAGCCACATTTGCTAGCTTTTATATCCAATCCTATTCAAATTGATTATCAATTTTCAAACCACAAATATTCATAATAAAAATAATTCATATATTCAGTTGAGACATATTCATACACATAAAACATCATAACATTCACAAAATGATAGATTGCAAGTCTGAGATGATATTAAAATTCATGTCAGATATAAAAGTAAATTTGAAACAGATCCAAAACCACATACATAAATGAAGCTGACATATGCATTCAATCCAATGCTATATTGACTTCATTTAGAAAAGCATCTGATCATTCTTCTCAGAATTCATTTAAATCCTCAGGTGTGTAAGGCTGAGTTATAAAGTTCTACAACAGAAAATGCACATGCTAATATTTTATAAAAATGACTACAACTCACTTGTAAATTTATGACATTATTCTTTATTACCTAATATATAGTCTGAATGTCATGTGATGCTTCTTTGACAATAGTTTGCATATATTTCATTACATAGTAGCCACAAGCCCAGCCATTATTTTTTATAGGACACTAAAAATAACAAATTATACTTAATGTTAGTAAACTACTATAAACAGAGTTGAGATAAGACTATAAGAGTTGACATATAAGAGCTAAAATTAATACATATAAGACTAAGTAGCCGTCAAAGTAGCTATCTTGACATTTTTCAAAGTCAATGTCTTTAATTTTTTGGGTATTTGTCCTCCACCTTCACGAAAAACCTTTATACCCCTATCAATTAAATGATAGTTGGTAAAATAGAAATTCTAAATAGAAATATCATGTTGAAGCATAAAAATTGACTAAATTTATGCTTACTCCATAGTTGGCAATTTCAGTTTGTGGCCCCTTGTTATTTTTCCCATTTGGTCAAGATAATAAAGAGTCATCAATTTTGGGAAAATCACCAATAATTCCCAATGTCTAGATCAAAGTATGAATAAAACAAACATTAAAATAAAGAAATTTATTCATTCTTAAAATTATATTGAATAATAATACTTACTGGACATTAAAAAGAATTAGAATAATTTCCTTTCCCACACTAGCAAAATATTTGAATGTAGTAGGGAAGTACTCATTCACATCCTCAATATGTATCTCCACCTGACTAGTGATGGAAGGAACTAAGAATCCAACATTCTTTATATCAAAGTTTATGGCCTCAGTATATAAGTGGTTGTATAACATTTGTAATCATTTCATATATAGAAATAAGTTAAAATGTGTATTGGAATTTTCTATATTGGTAAATTCTTAGCTTATCCATACTTCTAATATCGAAGTATTTAGTCAATCATACCAGAACAACTCTATAATATCATAAAGAAAAATATAATTGTCAAAGTCCCTCCTAGTTGCATCTTCTGTTAAATTGACCAACATTTGTGATCCTGAGCATTGGTTGGCTATGTATCGACACAAACATTTACATTTACTTCCCAACTCATCGAATGTGGATTCTAGAATAAAAGATGGCTTGGGAATAGGGGGACGACTAGTAGAATTTTTAGTTTTTGGTTTACAAACCTATTAATTAAATTACATACTTATATTACATGAGTTCATATATGTAGTCAAATATGAAAAACATGGTAGAATTTAGGTATACCTTGCCATTGATAACCAAGTGTCTAGACCAACCCACCATAACACCTTCCGCTTCTTCAATTGTACTATATTCGAGATTATATATGGGTAGTGGTTTTTCCCCCATTCCGTCATATACAAGATGGATGGACACACGACAAATGTCATCAGTATTTGGTTGGCAATGCAATGTACCACCGAGGTTGTATACCTTGTCCGCTACCACAACATTATATTCTAGAACCTCCAATGCAAGTTTACAATTCATACCAACCTAGAATTGATATAATATAAGTTATATATGATGTGGTAAACCAGATACCTACTACAACTATATATATATATATATATATATAGAGAGAGAGAGAGTCAGGCTAGTGTACACTCGAGGGTACCGGAGGCACCGTACACCTCAGTCATTTTTGAAGATGTAGTAAATTTTTGAAAAATCTAAACCGTTGAACTTCTTAATTATCATAAGAACATACAATATAATAAATTTTAGCTCATTTGGACACTTATAGGTCGTGCATCTAAAGGAGGCAAAAATCATGTATTTCAAATTAGTTTTGTGTGTCAATTTTGTTGTCCTTGGATGAGTAACTTACATTCATCGAAATGAGTTCAAATTTTGTATGTGACCTATTATTATTGTAACCATGAAGATCAATGGATTATATTTTGAAAAAACTTGGTCTAGATAGGAAAACACTATTGGGGTGTATGGCGTGATCTATACACTCGAGTGTATTCTAGCCTGACTATATATATATATATATATATATATATATATATATATATATATATATATATATATATATATATATATATATATATATATATATATATATATATATATATATATATATATATATATATACATATATATATATCATACTAATAACACAACTTATAGAACAAACTTACTACAGATTGTTGTGGTGGGTTATTGGGAGTGCTCCCACGACCTTCTACAACTGAAACATGGGCTTGTACCTCATCATCTTAGAGACACACAGTTTTGAATAGGTTGAGAAGGTTGACTAGGCTGGAATGAAGACATTATTTCTTTTACTTTCTGTGGTAGTAATTCTTCAACTTCCTCTTGTGTAAGACCTCCTGCATGACCTCTTCTAGATTACGAGGGGCCAAAATAAGACTTGAATCCTATGCCAGCTCATAATCCCCTAACACGGCTAGGATGCTCCTTCGTACCAAGAGCAACTGATAATTCATCCATTCGACCAGTTGGGATGAACTTTCCTTCCTTCATTTTCTCATGGAGATCAATCTATTCATAGTTAATAAAAATATTAAATCACAATCAATTAGATATAAATAAATCAAAGTTGTGGGAGTTACTCCTTACTTAGTTGGGATGAACCTACCAACTTTTGTGCCACCTCCTTAGTTGTAGGGTTGACAATTTCACCTGCTCAATTTTTTTAGCATCAATCCACTGCTAGTGTCAGGGTGGACTCTCAACTTGAGTTGTACTGGACTCTTCTCTAGAAGAGAGTTGCTTCTCTTATAGTTGGCAGCAGAAGGCATAACCACCAGGCCCCACGTGATGGTCATGAATATTTTTGGCCCATCTATTCTTTAGGGCCTCGTGAATAGCCTGATCACTTAAAATGAGGCATTGCAATTTTGACTTGGAAAGCATATATAAAAAGATTCACCTACTTAATTGTATAAAAAGATTCATACAATACATCACAATCTTTATTACCTGAAACTCTTCTGATTTCCTAGATGCATCAAATATTTGCCACACCTCAGGATCTATAAAAATATATTGATATGTTTATTTCTTCTTTTGATTAGGATTATCTATATAATCCCTTTTGAGATAGGTCTTAAAAGCCCCCCCATCGTACACCACAACGTTGTAGCGCTTTTTTCTTGTGATCTTTTTCATTTAGATGAAAAACACCCTATACATACAAAAGAAGAAATAATGTTATTCTAAAAAGGATATGTCTTTCCAAGAAAACTAAATTAGAATCAATAAACAAAAAAATATTAAAATAATATCACTTCAACTCACAAATATATCTTTCCCTAGGAGGTATTTTAAGGCATTAGAAACATCATGCCAATTTTCTATATCCTATATCCACCTTACTATGTGCAGTCGCCCCTACATAATGCTTGAAAACACTAGCATGTTCCCTCAGAGGTGCTCCTGTGACATCAACCTGGATTGACAATTTCTCTCCTTTGGCCCTGAGCTACTGTAGCTTATGCATCAGTGTGGGACCTCTACATTTCTTAGCATCACCACTACCATCCTCACGGTGCTCATGCTCAGAATATTCATCTTCACCTGCCATTTTAGAACAACCTGCAAGTATACATGATAAAAGAAACATAAGTGATAATAAAAGCAAAAGTGGTGATATGATGCATATTTAAAAGATTATGTGCTTGAATGGTAATAAAATAAATAATTCAAAGTATACATGCCTCTAGTATTGGTTGAGTTGTTAATCAAGTAAAATTCCTTCAGCATGGTCTTGACGTTTATAGTATTCATCGGTGTTAACTTCAACATTTACACTTGGTAAACCGACTGAGAATGGGCTGGAATCATCATACTTTTTGTAGTATTCTTCTTCATTTATAGGATCTATAGTAAACTATCTTTTTCCATGAAGAACGACAGACCAATTTTTATTTTTCGGGTCATCAATATTGAATACTTGTTTTGCTTGGTCTGCCATGATGAATAGCTCATCTTTCTCACCAATCTTTTCAAAATTCACCAATGTGAAACCCAACTCATCCACTAATACTGCTTTGTTGTTATCAACCCAATTACACATAAAGATAGGAACTTTGAAATTTGTATAATCCAATTCCCATATGTCCTGACGCCGTAATATGACATCTCAACTTTGCGTGGTCTTTTATCTTTTGCACTAGCAAAATACAATGAACAAGCTTGAACAGTGACCCCACTATTTTGGACTACACAACTTTCATCTTGACGCTTTGTGTAGTATAAAAATCCATTTATGTCATATCCTTCATATGACATGACATCCATTTTTAGCTTTAAGGTGAGCCATTTTATGTTCTCAGAAATATTATTCGGTGATTCAGATAGTTGATTAAAGACTTTCTCTTCAAACCACCTAATAAATATTCGATTATGCTCTCTTACAAGCCACATTGAACTGGATCGTGGATTAGTTCTCTTGATAAGATTATTGTGTTCTGTTATGTATAACTTCATCCATGTGGTGTAAAATATACAAATGTGCTTGTTCCCACAACTCACGACTAATTCCTTTCACTCATGCTCCCAGAGTTCCTTTGCCACAATAAGATTCGGTGTGATGGAAATTTTTTAGATCACTAGAAGTTTCATTGCAATTCAAAAAATCACTGCAAAAGTCCATCACCTCCCTGGGCACATAACCCTCAATAATACTCCCTTTAGGACGATAACGATTCCAAACATCACCTTTAAAAACACTCATGTAGCGTTCAAATGGATACATCCAGTGTAAGAAAATTGGACCAAAATCTTCACCTCCCTTGTTATATGTACTATAAGATGAACCATGATATCAAAAAAAGAAGGACGAAAGTACATTTCAAGTTGACACATGGAAACAATTACATCTTTTTGTAATTTATCGAGGGTATCAGGATGTATCATTTTGTTGCATATTTCATTAAAGAAGAAATAGAGTATTGTGATTGCAAACCTTACATGCTTCGGAAATATAGATCGAATAGCCATAGGTAAAATTTGTTGCATTAAGGTGTGACAATCATGAGATTTGAGACCTATCAACTTCATATCCTTCTTTGATACCAATCTATGAATATTAGAAGAGTGTCTTTATGGAATCTTAATATTATACAAGCACTCACAGAAAGTCTTTTTCTCTTTCTTTGACAAAGTGTAACAAGATGGTGGTAAATATGTGCGGCGACCCCTGATCTGTACTGATAATTCTTTTCTTATACCCATTAATTCTAAATCTTATCTAGATTTTATGTCGTCTTTAGTCTTTCCCAGTATATTCAACATCATACCAATGATACTATCACAAACATTTTTTTCAACAAACATGACATCAATGCAGTGTCGAACTGACAAGAATCTTCAATAAGGAAGATCCCCGAATATTGACCTCTTCTTGTATAAAGGTTTGTTACATGCAAGAGTACGACTACTTAAACTCTTTCCAAATTATTAACAATATCTTTCACCCTATCAAATACAATATTTCCTGGTATAGGTTTAGGAGCACTTCATTCCTCAGTTGATCCATTAAAGGTTTTGTGTTACCTTCGATAAGGATGCACTTGTGAGAGAAATCTCCGATGACCAAGATATACAATTTTACAACCATATTTTAGTCGGATTGAATCAGTATTTTCCTCACAAATAGGACATGCTTTGTATCCTTTTATGTTGTATCCAAACATATTTACATAAGCTGGAAAGTCATTAATTGTGAAAAACAACATAGCACACAAACTAAAGATCTCTTCATGTGAAGCATCATATGTCATAACACCTTCTTCTCATAGTTTCATTAGGACATCAATTAGAGGTTTAAGGTAAACATCAATGTCATTTCTAGGTTGCTTGGGCCCTGATATCAATATTGACAACATGACATACTTATTTTTCATACACAACCAAGGAGGAAGATTGTATATAACAATCATAATAGGCCAAGTGCTATGTTGATTGCTAAATGTACCATAAGGATTCATTCCATCTGTACAGAGTCCAAGTCTTAAGTTTCTGAGTTCTTTACCAAATTGAGGGTATAATAAATCAATTTTCTTCCATTGTGGTGAATCAGATGTGTGTCGTAGGATGCCATCATCATTGGCCTTTAACTCCCCATGCCAAGACAAATTTCGCGCATCATCAGTATTAGCAAATAAGCATTGAAATCGTGGTATTATTGGTACATACCACATCACCTTGGCAGGAGAGCCATTTTCATCCTTAACTGAATTTGTGGTCTTGTTCCTTGACGCACCACATTTTTAACAATTTATCAAATTATTATAGTCCTTCTGAAATTACACACAATCATTTAGACATGAATGAATCTTCTTAGCCTCCATTCCCATTGGGGACATTATTTTCTTTGCTTGATATGTTGAAATTGGAAGCTCGTTGCCTTTAGGAAGAATTTCCTTTAACAAAGATAACAGCGAAGTGGAGCTCTTATCACTCCACTGGTTTTAAGCTTTAAGAGTATATAATCGCATCACATCACTCAACCTTGTCAACTTAGTACAACCCTTATAATGGTTTTTCAGCATCATGGACAATGTTTGCAAATAAAAAAGGTGGATCAATGACATTGTCCCGACAACTATGTAGCATCTCATCAACCATATCATCCTGAATTAGTTCATCTTGAATCGATTCATCATTGACATTATCATCATTACATATATCTTCTATGCCACAACTATTAGTATCGACATTTTCTGATCCATAATTAAATTTCTCTCCATGCCAATACCATTCATTATAACCTTGTATGATCCCATTGCATATGACATGATTCTTAATTTCCTCAACTGGATCAACTTAGAAATTGTTATCACAATTTCTACATGGACAATGAAACCTATTTGTCGGTAGTTTCCTATGTTCCTCAGCAAATCTGATAAATTCACCCAGACCTTTGGCAAATTCTGGACTACAACAGTTCTTGATAGACATCCAACTTCGATCTATTTTCTAGATCACATTAAAATTAATTATAAAAGTGTACCACCTATCAAAATAGTTATTGTTGATACTATAAGTTGTAAGTTTTTATTGATAGGAAGTTAATTACTTTTATACTAAAGTGTACCACCTATCCCATTTTTTAATATTTAATCTCACTAGTAACTATATAATGTATGTTTAGTTTTTAAAAAAATTTCAGCAGCATTTCCCCGAAGTTCTCCAAGTACGTCGATGTAAATGGAAAATAACCACGCACATATGTACCCAGAGAACAAATGAGGAAATTCTACTAAAATTTTCTTAAAAACTAAACATACAAATACACTTACATTGTAGTGAGATTAAATATCCAAAAAAAGTCCCAGACCGGGGACTATCCAAAATTTACTCCTAATGAGTAAATTTTAAATGGGTCTCTAAGTTAATATATAAGTGTATTATTGTCATATTTATATATTAAGTTAAACATCATGCATCGATGATCTCATCTATAAACCCCAAAGTGTCAATCTGAGACTACACAATGTCTACCCTCATATTTCTGGAATGTATACAATGATTACATATGTGATTGATAATAAAATGTAGATATGAAAGAATACATATTTTAGATATTGGTTGATTTACTAGTCAAATAAAATGAAAAAACAATGTAACTGACCTGAGTCACCGAGATGAAAATGAGAGAAGATTGTGGGAAGTGGAAGGCGCACATGTGGCAAAGAGTAAGAGGATGATCGTTGAGCATCGGAGCTACTATGAGTAAGAGGATGACTATTGTGAATGAAATGGGTAAATCTAGAATACTTCCATAGATAAACATTCATTATATGTACTGAATTGAAGAATCAATTAGGTGCTCTTGATAAATATAAACTACAGGACATAAGTTAAACATCATGCAGGCTCTTTCATAATAGATAACGCGTGGATGTGGCCAGGAAGCGAGGCATACACTCAACGGAGTGGTCAGTCTCCTTCATGGTTGCATAAGACCACGTGCAAGCACACGTATTCTGGGTCATACAACCACAAATCAGCTGCCCAGTTCAGGGACTGCACGCCCATCCCCAGCACCCCCCCACCTTCTATCACCACCACCTAGTGGCAAAGCTAGAAATTCTCAACAAGGAGGGCACACAAAAAATAAAAGATTATAAGTATTGTAAGAGCAGAGGTAGATGAGTTGAGATCAGGCAGTGATGTGCCTCAACGCCCAGATCAGAGGCATCGAAGAGCCTCCTAGTAGGTGGTAGCGCATAGCAGGGGTGAAACAGGGGAACCTCCCTTAGTTCAATGAGTAAATAAGAGAGGGAGATGATTTCAATGATACTACTCAAGAATAACGGAGAAAGATGAAGACTTTGACGCCTTTCACCGTTGACAGGGGCAACTACTACAGATTTGAGTCCTCGCCATACCTTGTTGGCCCAATGGTACTCTTGTAGATAGGAGCAGGGATGCTTGCATCTGGGTCAGCGAAGTAGGGAGGAAGCTAGGCCCAGACAAAGGATCCACGGGTTCCAAACAGATGATAGTGGGATGTTTCATCACCCCGAACCCATCTCGGCCGACGGTTCCCTCAACCCAACCCACCCTGATGCCATCAACGGCCATAGGAAACCCTAAACGACCTTGTCGAGTAGGTCAATGGCTCCCGGGCCCATGGTGGTGGCTCCTAGATTAGGTCAAAAGTAAAAATGGCGGCACTACGACCTTACCTCTGCATTCGGGTGGTGCCGGTGGTGGCGAGGATTCTTTATCTTTGTGGGTGCGGCAGCGGGGGGGTCGTCGTACTGGCATGATAGTGGCAAGGTCTTCTTCTCTACACACCTGAGTGCGGCAGTGGCAAGGTTCTCTACTCACCCGAGAGCGGCAGTGGAAGCTTGCTAGCTTCTCTATTCACGTGATTGAGAAAATGAACTGGGTAGGTTCCAGTAAGGTTATTAACCGCCCGACCTCTAAGGTCGGTTCTGAGATCTAAAACTGACCCAAGAGTCACCGGTCAGGTAAGTGAAAAAAATTGACCCTAGAGTGACCACCTACAAGGTCGGGTATTTAGAGAAAACCGACCCAAGAGGTCAAACATTTCCAATGTCGGTTATCCTGTAAAACTGACCCAAGAGGTCCACATCCAAGGTCGGTTGTTTTGAAAAAACTGACTCAAGAAAGTTAAGCGGTGACTGAATTTTTTTTATATAGATAGGTCAGTTATTTGGCAAAACCTGACCCTATAGGTCGAGGCACCAAGGAAAAATCAAGCCAATTTTCACCGTGGGAAACTTGTTGGGTCGGTTTTTTGATAAAACTGATGCAATAGTGTATTAGGTCGGTTTTCTAGTAAAAATAACGCTACCGACAGTGACGTTATTGGCCAAAAATGTAGTAGTGTTTGGGTTGAGGACCTAAACATGAGATCTTATGTATAGTTGAGTACATATATTCTTTTCATGAACCTAGTCGAATATTATTGTGTAAACTATATAGAAAACAATAATACTTAAGACTAGAATGTGAGTTGATTGATGACGAAATCTCACTAGTCCTAATATTGGATATCAAGTCAAACACATAGGTACTTGTTACCGAACATGTATACCACGCAGACCCTCCATGGGAATGATGCATGAAAACTATTTAATGGAAGTCATAAAATCATGTCTCAATGTGATAGTGATGATTATGGTTCTTGTACTTAAAGTCACTACAATAATTACATGACATTTGATGCACTTAAACATCATTCAATGTGACCTTCAATAATGGTTTCTATGCAAATGTTTCTTGGAATTTATACCTATAATTGGATTGATATCCAGGACACTTGATAATTGAGTCTGTGAAGTGCATGGCCATGCTCTTGAGTTAATATGTGAAATTGAGCATCTTAATAGTCTACTCTACTTCAAGAAACATAGATTGCATATTAAATGTATGATGATTCCATTCCTTGAGTTCAATCTGGATATCTATGACAAAGGGCTATATGATAACTATAACACTAGTGATGAAATTATGTTCTTTAACATATCTAATTACTTGGATAGAAATAATGTGTTTCTAGATACCTTTCATTGCTTGTGAAGTCATAAAATGATTATGTACATAAATTCCTATGTAACATGAAGCCTATAGCATCACACGCATAAGATGTACTGTGAAAAGGTATTTTAAATGATTTGATTTAGTTATTAAAATGTTAGGTAATCAAACTAAACAATATTTGAAAAGTCATTTGGATGAACCGATTAGATATTCCAGTCGATTGACGAGATAATATTCTTTGGTCCTGACAATACCCACCAATAGATCAATTTAAGAGTTTAGTTGATCGAATGGATAGTATCACTAAGTGACTGAATATATTTTCTAGTCGACTGACCAAAAGGATTGGGGTGAACGACTTGTTCGTATCGAATGACTTGGTCGGGTCAACCAATTGGACTGTGTTGAATGATTCATGGTGTTCGAAATGCCAACTATTTAATGGGAGAAAAAATGATGACCACCTAACTTAATAATTGAATTCAATAATGTCATGAAACCAAAGTCATTGTGTAGCATTGAATAGGCCAGTCGATTGACTTGATAGTCCATTCGACCGATTGTCTATGGGCAAAATTTTCCTGCCAAGAAAATTTTGACCTTTCATTTCTCAGTTTTAGAAACCCTGGCTCAACCTCTCCAAATAAAGTGGGCGATACACAAAGCTTTCTACACAACTCTTATCACGTTCTAGCAAAGTGTTAGTCTAGTCATCTTACCTGGAAAAGGGAAATATAGCATAGGAGAGGAAAATTTGATGCTAGCACAAGGACTTCTCCTTCCCTTTATCTCTAGAAATTTGATGTGGAATTCCTAGTGGTCTGTGTAGAATACATAGAGACAAAAACACTTTTATTATATGCTAGGGGATGTAATTGATAATTTTCCATGTGATGCTAAGTAGTAGGCATATCAGCATGCAGGGATAGTTGTTGGACTTTCTTTACGACAAGGTACATCTGGCACCCTCTTTCCTATACATCATTGTTAGTGTGATTCTAGCTAGGGAATATGAAACAATTTTTTGCTTTTTCTATGTTTTACCATTCCAAATTTTCTAACAGTGGCACCAGAGTCTCATCAAATTATAGTGTATTAGGATTTAATCAATGTGATCACATTTTATTTTATCATTTTTTTGTGTACGATGTACACATTGAAATATATATTATGTATATCTAGTTAAATACCACATACACTTGGAAATGTCCCTTAGATCCTTTATATATATGATATGATATATATGTAAATGATACATGTATCCTTAAAATGTTATTGTAGTAGATGTATGCACAGTTATGGAAAAACCCCCACACCCCTTGGATGCTTGTGTTTGCCAATGGTGAACACTTTAATTTCTATTTGAAGTATTCAGTTTGCATTTCAAGCCTCCTCATTTTATCTCCAAATGTTATAACCCCTTTTCTCCCTTAAAATGTAACTCAAGGTTCTCATTTTACATTAAGTAAGAAGTAGATAGGAACATAGTTAGTTTAAGATCATGGAAAAAGAGGAAGTTTTTAAAGTTATGTTCTAACCAGTCAATCATTCGAGGAGATGAGTTGATGGGCCAGAGGATTCAGTTGACCAGTTGTAGGCTTCAGTCAACTAACTGAGCATGATCCACTTCACATGAAAGACTAGCTAAAAGACTGGAAGGACCACCCGACCATCTGCAGACCCAAGCGATCAAATGAAGGAGTCTAGTGAATTCACCGAGCTGCTTCCAACACCAAGGAGTTCATTTGCAAGTTCATACATGTGATGTTTGACCTTAGGTTTACAACACTCATATCTAGCTCTAGAGGATTGTATTGTATTGGCAAAACCACTGGTTGGATCTTTTTGATTGCATGTTTTGTTTCTGAATATAGTATGTATATGATACATATTGCAAGTATGTGATGATTGGATATGTATAGATACACACACAGATACACACATATACATACATACACACATATATGCATTATATATATATATATAACCCCAAGTCAAATATTAATACTTAGACACTTTCTAAAATGAACACAAATAAAAATCTTGATTGATTATGAATGGGAACGCCAAAGCGTGGTACGCTGTCTATCTTGTGGGAGTGTGAGAATAGATATGTAGGTCTGAAAAAAGCAAGGTGAATATTCTATTATGACAATTTTTGAGTCAGGCTTAACTAGGTGACTTTAATATGATTAAGTGCCTAGAAGCATATATATGGAATGTGACAAATAGATGAGAATACCATATATCAAGAGTTGCATTAGATGACATTGGAATGTGTTGCCTACATGAATAATCAACTTCTGGGTAACCAACCAAAGCTGACTCGTGATTTGATGAAACATGGATCTTGACCCACTAAATGATTGTACTCTACAATCTTTCTAAATTACTAGTGAGGGATATTAAATTTGAAGTAAAATAGTGAGAGAGGTTATTAATTAAAGGACTAATTAATATCGTCAACCTTTTTTCAAATCAAATCAAATAATGAGTGTTTTGACTTATGCCAATTTTCCTTAGTAAAACAAATGGCAAATAATAATAGTATTTTGTTGTGATCAGTCCTTGAGAAGGAAAAATTGAATGGAATAACATCCTTCATTGGTTCATGACTTTAAGAATTGTTCTCACACATGTGAATAAGTTCTATGTCCTGGATACATCGGTACTAGAGAAATCCTCTTCAAATGTGACTACAACAGAAAGGGATGCTTATTTTAAGCATATAGATGATGCCATAGACATCAAATACTTCATGCTATGCTCCATGAACTATGAGATTCATAAGAAAAATGTGAACGTGGGTGTTCTTGAGATGGTAACACATATTAGGAACATAAACTAATAAGAAGAAAGGCAAGAGAGGTATGATGTCTCTAATGTGTTGCTTAAGTGCAATATGGTAGAGGGAGATCTAGTATGGCCCCATGTGATCAAATTAATTAGGTAAGTGGAAAGCCTAGGGAAAGAATTATTTCATTTAGGATCAGAGTTGGCCACTGATGTAATTCTAAAATTGTTTCTTGCATTGTATAGACATTTTTTCTTGAATTATAACATAAATAATTTTGCTAAATTGTTGTCTGAATTGCTTGGAATATTGAGAACCACCAAAGCACAAATGAAGAAGTACAAACCCAAATTTGTGTTGATTGTTAGAAAGGTAAAGGGAAGTCCAAGGGAGAAGGCAAAGAAAAGAACTATTCTAATTCTAGACACAAACCTAAATCTTCTGCACTTAATACAAAGTGATGGTGAGTAAGGAAGGCAACTATCACCACTTCCACCAGGATAGACACTAGTACAACAATTTTTTTCTTTACTTAGAGAAACTTAGGAAGAAGAAGCATGGGATAGAAGTCTCAAGTTTAGTTACATACATTGTTGAGATATATTTGTTTGCTTCTTCATCAAGGGTCTTAGATACTTGATGTGGATTTCACATATGTTAAAATATATAGGATTTAAGAAGAAGTAAACCCTTAAAGATGGGAGAGGTAGAATTATGCATTGTGAAAGGAGCATGAGTTAATTTTAGTGCAGTGGGTACTTATCATTTATATCAGGTCATCAAGCTTGTAATAGAGTTAGAGAACTTCTATTATGTTACCATTTATAGGAACATCATTTCTATTTCTTGTTTTGATAATAGTGGATTCAAATTTCATATAAGAAATGGTCAATGTACCATTTCTATTGATGAGATCTTTTATGGAAATGCCCCTATGTCTTTTGTACTTTACTTATTAGATCTTGTGACAAGCATATAAAACACAAATAACAAAAGTCTAAAACTTAATGAATCAAAGCAAATACCCCTTTGGCATTGTCATGTAGGATACATAAATGAGAAACACATTTTTAGACTCCACTTAGAAAGTTATCTAGTTTATTTTGATTTTGAATCAATAGAAACATGTGAGTCTTGTTTATCGGGCAAGATGACATAACCACATTTCATTTGTTACAATTAGAGAGTGAGTGACCTATTGGGACTCATACACATTGATATATGTAGACCTTTTTCAATAAATGTTTTGTGGTTATTAGTACTTCATTATATTTATTAATGACCTCTGTAGATATGGCTATGTGTATTTAATGAAACACAAGTCAAAATCCATTGAGAGATTCTAGGATTTTATGAGTGAAGTAAAAACCCAACTTGGTAAAAGAATTAAAGTACTTCAATTTGATTGAGGTGGAGAATACTTAAGCCAGGAGTTTGAGGACCTTCTGTAAGACCTTGGTATTGTATCACAATGTACTTTACCTGGAACACCACAACATAATGGTGTATCAAAAATAAGGAATCACACCCTTATGGATATGGTATGCTCAGTGATGAGTTTTTCTGATCTTTCGACTTCCTTCTGGGGATATTATTTAGAAACCACCTAATTTAACCATGTACCTTTTAAATAGGTTCAAAGACACCATATGATATGTGGACTAGGAAATTTTTGACTATGTCTTTTATAAAAAATTGAGGATGTGAAGCTTATGATAGGAAACAGTTTCCTGCAAAGCTTGGACCCAAATTAGATAAATGTCATTTTGTTAGATATCCAAAGGAAACCAAGTGAAATTACTTCTATATCCCATCTGCAAAAAAAGTGTTTGTTTCTAGGGCATTGTATTCCTTGAATGGGAATTCATTTCCAAAGGAACTAGAGGGAGGAAAGTATAATTTAAAGAAGTTTGAGACCAACAAGAAATAATTGAACCTAATGATGTAATCACAAATAGTTATGGAATTTCAAGGTCCTCTTGTAGCACATGAACCTTGAGGATCTAGTAGGACGTGCCTTGAGCCAAAGAGATTTGAATATCTTGTGATTCAACAAGATGATGAGTTGGTTATGGATTATGGTAAGACCATGAGCTACTTAGAAGATATTGAGGACTGAATTCTGAGAAATTGTAGGAAAACATGAGTTGTGAGATGAACTCCATGTACACCAACAAGGTATGGACCATAGTGGATCCACTTGAAGTGGTAATACCCATAGCGTACAAGGGAGACCTCAAGAAGAAGACCAAAATGGATAATAATTTGCAACCCTAAAAAGGTCGATTGGTTGCAAAAGGTTTTAAACAAGTTCAAGGTGTTGACTATGATGAAAGCTTTTCTCCAGTTGACATGGTTAAGAACACCATGATATGATTTCCATTGCAGCTTATTAAGAGTATAATATTAGGCAAATGGATGTTAAAACCATTTCTCATAATGAGAATATTCTTAAGAATGTTTACATGACACAACCTAAATGTTTTATACTTCCAAGTGAAACCATGAATCTATTGATTGAAGCAACCATCTCGAAGATGGAATCTTTACTTGATGAGACATTCATAGAGTTTCCATGTATTTAAAATGAAGATGAACCTTGTAGTTATAAAAAGGTTAGTGAGAGAATAATTGTATTCCTAATACTATATGTAGATGACATACTATTTATGGGTAATCCCTACCCTACAAATGGTATAAACCTAGTTGGGATGTACCTTCTCAATGAAGGACCTAGGCAAAGATTCGTATGTGTTAGGAATAAAGATATATAGAGATAGATCTAGAAGTGTAATGTCCCCGCCTCCCAGTAACCCTCAGTAAAGGGAGACCAAGGGGTCAGAGGCATTATCCCAATACAGGATCATTGGTTTTGCAAATAATCAATAATAATTAATAAATTCTACAACAACTAAGATTTAAAATGGAATAAAAAAATTATATTCTCATACCTTGCAAAATATAGGAGATGAGGGACTTTACCCCATATAACAACTATCTATCTAAATTCCTCCAATCTTTATTAAGCTTTATTCCATTATTGTCACTTTAAAGGAATATCCATTTTCTTGATAAACCTAAACACCGACAAACAAAATGGCAGTGAGTATAACGAATTATACTGGTATGTGGGGGAACCAAAATCTGGCATTTAATTGTAATAACATATTGCAAGCAATTATGGTTTGACAAGCAAACTTTACATTTTAAACATGACTACTCAATCCTTACATACCCTAGCCTCTATGTCGTCCCTACAGTGAACATGGATACTACCTCTCATATGGTAGATCCCAACTAACCCCCATGATCTTACCTTACAAGTAGATCAATACATAGGGTCATGGAGTCGTATGGTCCTACCCAAGGGTAGACCAACACATCGACTCATGATGACATGATGATCCTACCTCACGTGTAGACCATGTACTAAGTCATCTGATAACTTGATGATCGTACCTCGTGGGTATACCATGTACTAGATCATCCATCTCATAATCATCAAAACTACAGAGGAGGACCAGGATTTGAGCCAGTCATGCTCATATAATTATGGTGGTAGTCATAGTCACTTTATAGTTGCATGAAATAAATGTCAACAAAGTAGTTAATTTCAAGCAACCGGTAAGACTTTGGAAATCACCATGAAACTAGAGTGATTAGTCATAAGCGTAACCACATACCTATTTTGGAGTCTCAAATATAAGCAAGATATCCAATCCAAATCAAGATGTCTAATCAAGCAAGACAAGCAACCAATCAAGAAATCTTGATCCTAAAAATATGTATAACACCTAATTGTTACCATATATCCCAAACAACTCTTTATTGACTTGGGGTACCTTTCAATGGTTTCTAAGTCTGTTTAGGATGCATTAGGGTTCCTTAGATCAATTTCTCAAACCTTACCCTTTTAGGTCAACAAACCCTAAAATTGCTTTTCTACACTTAAAACCCCTAATTACACAAATAATACACATTAAGGATCTTTTATACTCAAGTTAGATTAGGATCATCATATATCTATTTTATTCATGGGTTTCCACAATTAAAACCATTAAAATCCATCAGTATCAAAATTAGGGTTTCTAAACCCATTAATGCATAAGTATCATGTTAGGAGTTGAGCATGCACATGATGATGTAAACCCTGGAAGTAAGGACATTTGTGACCTTTTTTGCTATCAAGAGATGGTTTTCTCCCGGTCTGGGGAAGGAACCCTTTATGTAGAGTGAGCACCAGATTTTTTTAGGTTTGAGGTAACCTAAAGAGGTATCTTGTAAGAGTTTGATGAGCTAAGGTAAGAGAATGTAGTATGAACATGAATCTATAGACCCATAACTGACCATCTCTAAGGGGCATGAGGATATGTTTCCATAGAGGTAACTTGTATGGGGCCAGACCGAGTTAGGTAGGTCACCATGATTCCTATGAGGAATAACCATGAATGCCCAAAAAGAGGATGGAGATTAGGGTAAGGATTTAAGTTTGAGATGTACCATGATGGAGTCCTAAGTCTATGCCGAGGTCAGGTAAGGATAAGACTGATGGGAGTAGGAGTTGTTTGGTCCATAGATGCACAAGACCATAGGTTCGGGAGGTAACAGCTATCTTTGTCCAAGGACCATGGGTTAGGATATTGATCACCTTCATGAGATCATGGGACCCAAAGGGCAAATGAGGTATGCACTCCCTGGATGCATAATGGGAGAGGGATGACCTTGAGGAAAGGACTAAGGATTATGGATATATGGGTTATATGTAGACCCAAGAGTGTTTGGGAATAGTTTTCCATGGATGTAAACCTAAAATCAAGATGTTCATAATGTGAGACATGTGATGTACGTTTCAACGTAGTTTAGAAAGCATACTGGCAATGTGTGATGTGCCATCTCTACTCTTGGAATGGGATGAACTTTGTATTTGGACTGTAGCCAAATACTTATTTTCTCATGTTATGGAGGTGAGAGATAGGGCAATACACATTCCATACACTAAGGATAAAGATGATGTGAGTTGAAATATGGCTATGATGTTGAGGATTGAGGAAGTATCATACCTTTTGATAGATGGTTTACAAACACGAAGAGAACTAAGGTAGTCATCATATGGGGGTGTTACATTTGGTATCAGAGTGATGGTTTTCCATTTAATCTCTAATAATTATTAAATTTTACAAACTCTATAGAACCCAAGGGAGTTATTATAGGATTTTCCAATAATGGAGGTGTCTAGAAAAGGATCACGATCTGGGGGCTGGCAATATTTTCCTCCGCCCTGCTAGTCGGTATACGAGAATTCCTGTATTCTGTGTGACTTCCTGGACAAAATCAAAGGTTTGACTCGAAATAAGATACATTAAGGTCTTCTCATCTAATTATGTCCCTTCTGTACCTCTTATTTCTGGAGAACAATTAAGCTCTTAGGGTATTCTCTCTCTCCACCACCCTCATGTGTTTGGGATAAGAATAATAAGGATTAAGAAATCCTCCACCAAATAATGAAAAGCATGTAAACAAGATGTCATGGACATAAGTGTAATAGTTTAAGCATAAACTAAATATTAGTTACATGCTTAAGGTTGCATGACATGTGTTGGCGTGCCCTCAGGAGATCTCTGAGGTTAGACCTTCTTATAGGAGGATAAGGAGAGAGAGTTCGCCTTGGAGGAAGAAGCCTCCAGGAAGAGGAAGAGACATGACGCATCTTCTGAGGATGATGATAACCCTAACCCTAAGTGGTAGTTAGAGAAAGAGAAGACATGATGAGTTGGATACCTCAGTTGGATACCTCAGTTGCCTGTACATGCACGTATGTGGGTTTGACATCCATGTTTTACGCAAGGCTTTAAGTACACATGAGAAGAATGATCTAGGTGTGGTTTTTTGACCTAGTTCCTTTCGGTGACCCGACCTTGGGTGAGTTGTGCCTGTTAGGGTGAGGGACAGTTCCCTCATTGAGAAGGTTGATGGTGACCGTATAAGAACCCTAACGAGAATATATGAAAAGAAAATAGGTATCTACCTACATAGAAGAGAGTGGCAGCATGTTTTAGACCTAAGCCAGATAGGTTGTGCCTAATAGTTCATGAGATGGGCATGCAAAGATATTTAGATGATCTTGACCAGATATAAGTTTTGGTAGTACGCTTCACCCGAGTAGGGATAGATGTGTACCCATATGAGTTGGACCCATCTTTGGTGAGAGAACCTTATAGGACCAGTTGTAGGGTTAGCTGTAGAGAGGAAGAGCATGACCCGATGAAGAAGGTTAGTGACCTTGACTCCAAGACATGAGGAATCATGAGAAGTTGGGTATTATATGACCTGGAATGGACGACCCTCAGTGCATGTATGTGGTTTCCTCATGCGTGACCCTTGGAGGCTTGTTGTACCTTATATGCCTTTAGAGGAACCAAACCCTAGAATGAGAAAGAGGTAATGAGTACCTACCTTTTAGGAGCGTGAAGAAGAGTTCCTTAGACCCTGAAAAGGGTATGGTAACAAGTTGAGAGGCATTGTAACCAGTGGACGTTAAAGGTTGTTCATGTGGAAGAGTGTTATGAAGTGTATGCTATACCTGGAATAGGTTCAGTTCATGTTGGAACAGTTAAGCATGCAGCTAGATAGCTGAGGCATAAGAGGTGAGCATGGGGATCCTAGACCAAAGAAGGGAAGCAGCAGTCCCAGTGCACATGATGCTTAAGAGGCCGATTGATTTCATAGCTTTTGAGTATGATACCCCTCATGTGTTAGAGTAAAAATATACTCACTCGAGCTGAGATATGTGTTTATGAACCACTCACACAAGATTGGTGACATATGATAATCGTCCCACCATAAGGAATGATGTATACGTATGAAATACCAAGGAATGTAGCATGGTTTAGTAGGTTTTCTTCTTACTAAATACATTCATAAGTATCATGTTAGGAGCTAAACATGCACATGATGATGTAAACCCTGGAAGTAAGGATGTTTGTGACCTTTATTGCTATCAAGAGATGGTTTTCTCCCATCCTGGGAAGGAACCCTTTATGTAGAGTGAGCACCAACTTTTGTTTAGGTTTGAGGTAACCCAAAGAGGTCTCTTATAAGATTTTTATGAGCTAAGGTAAGAGCACATAGTATGAACATGAATCTATAGACCCATAAGTGACCATCTCTAAGGGGCATGAGGATATGTTACCATAGAGGTAACTTGTATGGGGACAGACTGAGTTAGGTAGGTCGACATGATTCCTATGAGGGATAACCATGAATGCCAAGAAAGAGGATGGAGATTCGGGTAAGGATTCAAGTTTGAGATGTACAATGATGGAATCCTAAGTCTATATCGAGGTCAGGTAAGGATAAGACCGATGGGAGTAGGAGTTGTCTGGTCCCTAGATGCACTAGACCATAGGGTTGGGAGGTAACAACTATCTTTGTTCGAGGACCATGGGTTAGGAGATTGATCACCTTCATGAGTTCATGGGACCCAAAGGACAAATGAGGTAGGCACTCCCTGAATGCATAATGGGAGAGGGATGACTCCAAAATTATCGGCACCCTAAGAGACCTTGAGGAAAGTATTAAGGATTATGGATATATGGGTAGTATGTTGACCCAAGAGAATCGAGATGTTCATGATGTGAGACAAGTGATGTACATTTCAAATTAGTTTGAAAAGTGTATTGGCAATGTGTGATGCACCATCTCTACTCTTGAAATGGGATGAACTTTGTATTTGGACTACAGGAAAATGCTTATTTCCTCTTATTATGGGGGTGAGAGATAGGGAAATATGCATGCCATACACTAAGGATAAAGATGATGTGAGTTGAAA
Source organism: Alisma plantago-aquatica (assembly GCA_963693085.1). Taxonomy (NCBI): domain Eukaryota; kingdom Viridiplantae; phylum Streptophyta; class Magnoliopsida; order Alismatales; family Alismataceae; genus Alisma; species Alisma plantago-aquatica. The sequence goes on along the minus strand of OY856413.1, from coordinate 808,258,945 downwards.
TATGGCTATGATGTTGAGGATTGAGGAAGTATCATACCTTTTGATAGATGGTTTACAAACACGAAGAGAACTAAGGCAGTCATCATATGGGGATGTTACAAGAAGTCTTCTTGTCGTAAGATAGAGTACATACATTTACAAAGTTCTAAAAAGATTCATCATGCAGGATTCAAATGGAGAGGAAACCTTCCCATGTTTAGTAGAGTTAGTCTCTCTAGAACCCAATGTCCCAGTTCTTATAAAGAAAGGGGACATATGAGTAAGATTCCATATGCATCTACAATTATGTCTACCGTGTATGATATGTTATGTACTCATCTTGATGTCTCTTATGCTTTGAGCTTGACAAGTAGGTATTAGTCAGGATCCTAGTGAAGCTCATTGGACTTCTATATAGAACATCCTTAAGTACTTGAGAAGATCTAAGGATCAATTCATTGTTTATGGTGATGTGGAAGAGTTTGTTGTAAAGGATTACATTGATGTCGTCTTCCAAACTGACAAACATGATTATCAATCGCAATGCTGATTTTTGTTTTGCCTCAATTGTGGAGCTGTAAGATGAAAAGTTCCAAGCAAGATATAGTCGTTGATTCTAAAATACAAGTCCAATACATTGGTTCATCCTACACAACAAAAGAAGTTTCATGGATCAAGAAGTAAATTAATTAACTTGGGGTTGTTTGAACATTTTCCGATGCATTAGAGTTGTATTGTGAAAACAATGGAGCTATTGCAGAAGCTAAAGGATCACAACCCTTATTAATGTTCCAAGCATATAGTTTGACATTTCCATTTTATAAGAGAGATATTACAACAAGGCGATGTGAAGATTTGCAAAGTACCAACTAAGAATATAGTTGCGGAACCACTAATAAAAGAACTTTCACACCATAAGAATGAGTGTCATGTTAGATAACTTCAGATTAAATTCTTGACCGGTTAGATTTAAGTGAAAGTTAGAGTCTGTTGGTATGTATTTTATTAGAACCAATGTTATGATGATTGTATTGGTATATTATGTACTTGATTTAATTAATTAAGAAAATTTCATTTATTATGTTTGTTCAAATATTATATGATGATATAAAATAATAGATGTCTAAAGAACGATATTACTCGATGACATATGGCTCAGGTTGAAGACCTGACTATGAAAACCATATTTTGATTAGAGTATATATATTATTTTCATGTCCTAATTCAGATATTATTCTAGAAACTATATAGAAAAAATAATACTTAAGACTACAATGTGTGTTGATTAATGACTAAAACTCACAAGTCATGATATTGGATATCAAGTCAAACACACAGGTACCTCTTAGAGAACAAATGTACCAGACAGACCCACCTTAACAATGATACATGTAAACCAATGAATGGTAGTTGAAATCATGTCTCAATGTGATAGTGGTGATTGTGGTTCTTAGACTTGAAGTCACTAAAATAATCACATGGCACTCAATGGACTTTAATAATATTCAATGTGACCTTAAATAAGGGCTCCTATACAAATAGTGCTTGGGTACATTGTGATGCATGGAGACTATTCTAAGTGATTTAGATGAAATTTGTCCCTTGTATGGGAATGATATCCTATCCACTTGATAACTGAGGTTGTGAAGTGCATGTCCATCTTCATGTGATTCAATATGTGATATTGATCTCACATGCATCTCAATAGTTTACTCTAGTTCAATAAGTATAGATTGAATATTGGAAGGGTGATAGTTTTGTGCCTCGAGATCAATCTAGATATCTACAACAAAGGGATTGTATGATCATTGTAACATTGGTCACATGTTTGGGTTAATGTTGTATTTCAACTAATCCAATTACTTGGGTAGCAATATGTGTTTCTAGATATCCCTCATTTCCTATGATGTCACAGTATGATTATGGGCATCATTATCGAGATAATATGAATCCTATTAGGGCATACACATAGGACGAATTGGGAAAAGAAGTTTTCATCATGGACAAGATTTAATTTGTTTACCAAAATGTTTAGGTAATAAAAATATTGACAATTTCAGTCAACCAGAAGGAGATTCTAGCCGATTGACTAGATAGTATCTTATGGAGATGACATTACACGCCAATCAACTGACATAAAAGTTTAGTTGATCAACTAGATAGTGTCACCCAATGGTTTTCTAGATCATCCACTTGACTGACCACATGGATTGGGTCAACCAACTTATTCAGGTTGACATTTGAATCGTGTCAAACAATTCATGGTGTTGGAAATGGCAATAGTTTAATGGGATATGAAATTCCATCTGACCAAGTTAATCATTTCATTTAATAATTCCATGCAACTAAAGTTATGTCTCTACATCCAACAAGTCGGTCACCTTACTGGACATTCCAGTCCACCAACTGTGTACAATAATTGTCCAGCCAAGATAATTTTGAACTTTCACCTCTTCAATTTATTAAAGACTAATTATACCACTCCTATATAAATAGGATGATATCCAAGTCTTTATACACAACTCTTATGGCATTCCTGCAATGTGTTAACCTAGCCATTTTACTAGTAAAATGGAGAGATAGAAAGGTAGAGGAAAAGTTGACTCCAGCACGTCAACAAATGAAACAGATGCCCCTTCCTGCCAGCTTTAGGAGTGCAACATGGAGTTCTTAGTGGTCCGCATGGACTATGTAGAGGTGCGGAAGCTTTGTGTTATACTAAGAGGACGTCGTCGACCTTTGTCCCTATATTTCTCATGTAGGAGGAACATATGTGTGGAAGGATAGTTCATGGACTTTCTCCAGGACAATGTATATCTTGCACCTGATTTTTATCATTTGTGGTGTGATCTTCTAGTTATAGAATATGGACTAATTTTTTTGTTTCGACTCCATTTTTCCACCCCATATTTCACAATAGTGGCATCAAATCCATATCAATTTACAAGGTATAGGATTTAATAAATTTTATTGGATTTTATTTTATTATTTTATTTTTCTATATATGATATGAACATTTAAATGGTGAATGTGCATACTTGATTAAATACCACATACACTTGGGAATGTTCCTTAGATCCTTTATATATCTAATATGATATATATGCAAATCATACACATTGCCTTCCTCAGATTCCTGAGTTTACTCTTAGGATATTTCATTTCTATCTCAGCATGAATGGGATTGTGGTCTTTTTGTCATTAAGTCTTTTGTTGTCCATGTTGTGTTTGAAGAATCAAAATGACCACTACTTCCATGACACATGTCATTCTTTTGATGCAAGATCTATGGGTAGGGTCGTAATTTTTACAAACTTTTTTAAATATTGTAGTGAATCTAACAATCTTAAAAATCCTTAGCATAGTTATGAAAAATAAATAAATATTCTATGAAATTAGAAAAAATATTATCTACATGATAGTATATGCCTACAAACCTAACTTGTAAATATTGAAAAAGGTAATTTTTAGGGTCTATGTATATGGAACTAGGTTAACCTTAAATTTATGTGAATGTATAATAGTTATTTGTCACCATGACATGGGTGTAGGGTTTTAATTTTGGATATGTCTAAACAATATTCTAGTATGTCTTATCCAACAATTATTTCTAAATATTCCTTCATTGACATAATCAAAGTACTTGTGAAAGCTCCTCCCTTGAGTCTATCTCACCTACTTTTAACATTGATCTCAGAATTAAACCAAAGTTGTCATTCATCTTTTGTATTTTCAGTTTGATATCTAAAAAAAGTACCTTATCCATCTTAATTCTAGTTGTTCCCCATTTTGTGAAGTTGAAACTGCATTGTTTCCATTTGTGAAATGAAACCCTAGGTTTCATGTGATAACATGATTTTGTCTTATGTGCATCTTCATTGTGAAATTGAAATGTTGTAATCCATTATTATACAGAGACCCTCATTGATCCTTCTTGAAGATTAAACCTAAAATACTATCCATTGTAATGTATTTGAATAAACCTAATCTTTCCCCTTTGTAACCAAACATGTGTTCTTTAACTAGTTTAATGTGACCAATTATTACATATTCAATGCTAATGCCTATTGTATGTGTTTTTTTATATTGGTTTTCAGTGGTGATGAAAATTCCATGTATGTGAGTGGTCATTCTCAGTGTGGTGATGACCATTCATTGTCTACTTGGTGGTGACTACCCTAACACATTATTGGGTAGTGATGCACGTTTTTGAGATGTTGGTTTCTCTTTTGTTTATATTGGGCAGTGATGTTGAATGTTGAGGTGGTGTTTCCTATGTTCTTTTGTATTAAGTGGGGATGTTTGTTAGTTTGTGGTGGTAATGCAATAAACATGTTATGGGTTTTATTCTAGTTTTTTCATAATACACTACATGCTTATGAAAAATATGAATTATATTTGAGTTAAGAAAATAAATGCTTTGTTTCTAAAAAAACGTTGTACCTCATCATTATTAATGCTATCTCATGACGTCCATGTGTATGGTTTTTTTTATCCTTCATTTCATGGGAGCCTTACATCATATTATTGTCCTTTTTTCTTTTATATTTCCCAATATCTATTAGCATGCACTTACAAGCTTTTGCTGTCGTTTCCACTATTTCATATTATTGGAGGTTTTCTTCCAACCTTCATAGGTGAATGTGATGTCCTTGGATTTTATAAAACTTAATCTAATGTGTGATGTCCAAATTGAAACCCTCACCTAAGCAAGAACCCCAATTTAAACACCCCACACTAGGCTAAGAAAGAGAAAATCAAGGAAGTTAGAAGGAAACAATAGTAGCACATGCACATGAACAATAATAAAACCATACAACACATGTTCATCATTCAACATATAATTACATAATGAATTATTACAACATTTGATATTACATATTAAACATCAAACTTTTACATATACATGTACTACTACTAAACAACAGGATCTTAAGACAACAGGTCCACATGTACATTAGCTCATCACACAACTATCTCAACTATCCTGATCTTCAAAAGCATATGTACACAACCTAAATAAAAGATTACATGTGGTACACATCAGCACAATATTCAAGAATATTGTACTGAGTACGCCTATGCGTCTTTTTATATACCTCTCATCATATCTTGGAAATAAGATAAAACTAATACTTGGAAGTTATAAATAAATATAACAAAAAGCATATACTTGAGCAAAGATGCTTATTAGAAAAAGAGAACACATATCTTTTAGGCATATTTTCCATTATATCATCCATGCATTTTCCACCTCAGGGAATAATGCATCATCTCATCTACCAAAGAGTTTGAGATGTAAGGCCTTATGATCTACTACCAAAGAGTTAGATCATTTTGATCTTCAACCAAAGAGAATGATCACTTTCCAGCACTATGCTACCAAAGAGAATTAGTGTTTTCATATAATGGAAAATATAATTTATGGTTCATGTGTGCATAGCCATAAGTATGGAAAATCAAGCAACATATCATGCAATAACAATCATTTCATACAATATAATATGTCAAGTATTTTACTACACATATAACACAAGCATATTGTATAATAAGCCAAGTAAGAGGTAATGGTGTACCATCTAAAGAGATATCCTAATCATCACACATATTCTTGGATCAACTATCACTCTTAGTCATACCCTGATTAAGACAAGATCATATATCACCATCAGGTTCTCATCATCTTAACCCTAGTTATATCCATTTTAGCGTTTACCTTATCTCTTTAGTATATTTCCATTATCACTTGCATTCTTGTCTTAGGATTATCTTACTGATGTCATTTTCTAGATTATGGTTTATTCTATGAACATTAGGTTCCATATCCTTTTTGCGCAAATATGAACCCTAGTTTATATACATTATCCTAAATTAGAGTTTTAAACCATGTATTAAAGGTCAACTTCATATAATATGGATTTCATGTATAAAATTGATCTCATATTTACATATTATCTTCCCGTTACTAATATGAACTTATTCTGTAAATTTCGTTATTTATTGAGCATGTATGTATTTATTGTATTTTATTTTGGGTTATTAGCCCTAAATTGACATTCTAAGCAAATTACAAGATTAAAAGTCATAACATGATCATATGTGACATCTATTGAATTCTATATCATATTTTAGATCAACTGATGCGTTTTCATAATTTTAGGTAATCATTTGATATTTATAACTCATGAAACAAGTATAAAGCATCTTACATGAATCATAGTGTTTTAAGAATCAAAAGATTGATATTATCATTCTACTGTGTTCTACTCATTTTTCTAAGAAGTTTGGTACCTTATTTGTATTTTTCTGACAACTGTGCTATTTTCTACAAATTTTGTAAGATCTAAACATTTTTGAGATATTTACCTTCTTTGGCCAATCGTTGGCCGCCGCGTGGCTCCTTGCATCAGCAACTGTGGGTGCTTCAGCCACCCAGTTCAGAGTGCTTGGACCCAGTTCTAAGCCTGGTTTGTCTCAGTTTTACACCTAGTTCAGGCGTTGTATGCGGTTAAACCAGCCTAATCTCCTCTCTCTCTCATGATCCCACGTGATTCATTCGTGTGAGATGGAAACAGAGCCTCTGTCGTGATGTTCTCCTTCGGTGAGAAATCTTGCATGACCAGGCCCTCCTCATCAACTATTAAGGCTTCCGTCAGCTTCATCCACCTTGGAGAGACCTCCACGATCACTATTTTTCTCGATCTCATCTCCAGTTCCTTCCATCCATAAGCACGCCGCCATATCTGCTACCATGGTGAAGCAAAAGGGGAACAACCACCTTGATCCTCCTTGAACAAAAAGGAAGGCACGCAATCAACCAAAAAGCCTCTAGGGACTCACCTGAAACCACTATTCTCGATGAGAAGCACTCCACATCAGTCTCGAGCTCCATCTTTAACTGGCAGCAAAACGGAGCTGGGCACCTACAGAAGCCTACGCAGAAAAGATTGGAATGGCCTGGGACAAGAACTATAGATCTCCATCTTCCTTTTCCCCTTCTCATCTTCTTCTGATCACCCCTCTACCCCCTCTTCTCCACCTCCAACCACCACCTACTAGCTGCAATGGAGAACGGGGGGAAACTGGGCTTCTGTTCTCCCTACTGGAGCGGTCTCACATATCGTTTTAGGGGTCTCCGCACTCCTCTACTCGAGTTAAGAACAATCACACCCTTCAATCCCCCACTCGAGCCATTACCACTTCATGGGGGCGATCGGAACTCAGCATCACTGACTGTCCCACAATCTCCAGTCAGACCGAAGGTAAGGGATGAAGACTTGACCATCTGATAAAAATCTAAGGCCTAGATCAATGCACGTGAATGGGCAATCTGTGGCTTCTCAAAGCTATGTGATATCGCCCTTGGATCTGAGATCTAGGGCTAGAATCTGACCACATAGACCCAACCCAAAAGCAAGGGGACGTGTGACACAGAATAACGATCGAGACTTAGGTCCAATAATCATCAATAAAGCACATTATTTCTCAATTTCAAACCTTAATAACTCCCTCTAGGATACTCTGATTGCCACCAAATTTTAACCACAGCTTCCTCACAACTCAAGCTACTTTGTAAATGAATTTTGTATCAAAACTTAACTGTTTTATCATCAACTTAAATACCTCAAAGGACATGAACTTAGGAACATTAATCATTATATCAACCTCAATTAACACTCAAACATTACCAAAGCACTTGGAACTCTCATTATAACTCAAGATATGAATTCTAATATGTTATTGGAGATTTAAGGATTCCAAAAGTCCACTCCATCACATCCTACACCCCTTAAAAGAAATTTCGTCCTCAAAATTAAACCAAAACCCACTCTTTCACAGTAGAGTTCATGAAGTAATTGATCCTATAGGCCATGACTTTCACAGTGAAGTTCATGAAGTAATTGATCCTATAGGCCATGAACCTATGTAATTTTAACCAACTTCCTTGGAGATATGACTGATATGGATAGGTTCCCCTATGTAGCGAAATGTATAAAGATATTAGTTTTCTTTTGTATTTTTTCCATTGCATTGAAATTTTTGGAAAATTTAGTTGAAATATTTTGATGTTTCTCATTAAATCAATGTGTTTTGGTTTTTATAAAAATACTTGATACATTGAATGATACTTCTACTATTCATTGAGAATAAATTATGTATGTTTGGCAGATTGATGATTTCCATTGTTTTGTAGAAATTTGTGACTAGAAAACTTTTTAGATTAATCCCTACATGTTTTATATTGAAGACATTGCGGTGGGTTATCTGACTACTTTAACTTGATCTCATGTATCATGTGTATGTCATCAAGGTTTCTTATAAGTGGTTCCTTTACCTTCTGCAGACACTCTGAAATGTTTCAAGGTGACTTAATTGTTGGTTCCCATGGGATCTATTTGGGTTTCAGAAACCTGAAGACCTTTGGTATGGAATTCCAATGATGGATCCTCCACTAGTAACATATGTATCGAAGATCCTCTAATAGATAAAGTTCAAATTATAGTAGCTCAGGGTAAATTGAATTTGGGCATTCCTCTTGAGCAAGAAGTGGTTCTACTAAAGGAAATACATGCCTCTACCTTAGAAGGGATATACAACTCCCTTTCAACATCAGAAAAAACCATATGAGTACAACCTCATTGATTCCATCAAAACACATCTTATATACTTCAAAGGAAAGAAAGATGTCAAAATGGTGGATAAATAGATGTTTTATACTCTCTATCTATTGGACTTTTGAGGACATGGCTTTTGTTGTGAGCTAGAAAGTTCACTTTACTTTTAGATGTTTGATGAGCTACCTGCCATTGGTAGAATGGAATTTCTAGGACACAAGAAATTGGTCCTATGACTTGGAAAAAGTTCTTGACCTTCTTTAAAGATAAGTATGTCTCATTTATTTCCCTAATGAAGGACGCCAGATTCTGCAACATACATCAGGGTTCCAAGACTATTATAGAGTATGTGAAGAGGTTCCTTTGTTAAAAGACCACCAGTTTGGATAAGGCTAGTTCCTCATCTACCCTTAATCTTTGAATATACGACAGATAATGCTTTTTCAATTGAAGCTTACCTACATAAATTCTCCCAACCCAAAATAATAAAAGGAAGTTCTCTAGGTGAAGACTTGAAGGTTATAGCTGTGCTAGATGCCAAAATATGCATCCTCCTGGGAATTTCCCTCCAACATAAAAGTCCAATTATATTCCACCATTGTGGAGAACATGGACATGCCAACCCAAGTGCCCCTTACTTTTAGACAACCACCGACACAACAACAACACCATGCACCTCCCAAGAATAACAATAACGATGGAGGTAGGCCTTTGAATAGGCATACAAGTCACCACTATGCATGTATGGTAAACAAGTTCATGTGAAAAATGAAGAAGGTAGCCTTGAACCTTAATGTTGATCTTCAAGTGCATCAGTTTACCAATTCTTTATATGTTTCATACCCTTGGTAAGTACGAGTCAGTTGATTATTTCATGACTTGGTCCCAACTTTAATATTGTGTCCATTATTAAGTATAACACTGACTATTTTTTTCCACAAAATTATTTCTCACTATATTACTACGTATATAAAGATATTTTAGTGGTTTTCATCTAACTTTTCTGGAATCTAGTCTAGAATTAATGAAAGGTTTGTTAGTATGTTCACCTTAGTCGGGAGAACAATATGACAAGTTAGACAGAGACTTGAAACATTGGGTCTAAGGAAATATTTCAAATGGGTGGATTTTACACAACCATTACACAATTGTAGTTTCTTAGTTTTACTTATTAGGAAAAATCTTTAATGTAATGAAGAGTTATTAGTTATTAAGTTTATGGGTAAATTGCTTTTGTGTGAAAATTCTATTTAAGGGGTGGAGTATTGTAAGATACCAAAACTTGAATCCTAACCCTAAGAACCCTAATTTCTTGAATTAGGTATAAATTGGATCTTTATAAATTTATCTCTCAAACAAGGTATACAATGTAACCTAGCATGGACATATACTGGGTTTAGAGGATATTACTAGCCACATACAACTTAATCGCTATAGTAGAATTCATATAGTGATGATTGTGGATTACATGATACATAAGTGTGCACCCTAGATTCCAATAGGATGATAATAAAAGATAAAATAGGTAGTTCTAGGAAAATTAATGTAAATGTATAAATAAAGTGAGACATTTTTTCTGATAAACCCTAACGTATATAACGTAAACATGATAAAAAAAAAGCATATAGTGCAAAATATATTTTGGAGACTCATATAGTAATTGATGACATGTGATATAAACACAATGGCCAATATTTGCAACTAAAATATGAATATAACACAAACCAACACTAATAAACTATTTCTACAAATATGACTAACAAGTGATAAATCATCTCAAAACCAGTAAGATTGATATAGAATAAATTAATAGACATAATTGGGAGAACAAAACTCTTTCAATGTCTAGTTCCTGCCTAAGTTAATTCTACTATAATTTTAGTTTCTTTGAAAGGTCTTGAGTGAAAATAATGTGAATAATTATATATAAGAATTAAGGTACTTTTGGGATTAAAATGATTATATTTGAAAGGAAATCTAATTCCATATTATTCATGTTAAATGTTTTATTCAATGGTTAATACGTCAAAAATATCTTTTAACTCTAACTTATTATGTAGGTTAAAAGATAACTTACAATGTGATGGCATGATATTCAAACCATCATCAAAATTTTGTAAGAAAATATAAGTTGAAATCTTAACTTGAAAAATCTTTTAATTTTATATAACTAGTTTAATATGGTCGTGAAATTCATATGTATCACACACCCTTTTAATTTCCTAGTTTTATATTTCGATCACTAATCAAAAAGTTAACAATGCATTTCATTCTTTTCTTGTGGTATGGGTAACCTCGAGGGTAAACATTAGCCTTTCTCACCCAACTCCTTTATTTTCTTATTCAAAAATACTTTCATCCCTCTCCTTACTCAATTTATCTCTACATTCCTAAAAATATCCCCACTTTTTGCATTATCTTCCTTACATCTCCCAAACCCAACAATCTCAAATATTTTAGGGTATCTTAGTCTCTTGCCTTTATCAAACCCCAAGTTGCATTCCTTCCATGTTTTCTTCTTCATTCCATCTGATAACTACCCTAACCCCAAAACCACTATAAACCATACTTGAAAAACCCCAAACCTTTTCTCATCAAATTGTCAGTATCCTTTGACCAAATTCATCCCGGAGTATAGAAGTTATATACCATACAATCATTTGTGGCTTCCCAATCTTTTTGGCAAACTTTAGACCAGGGAAGAACCCAAATATGGTGCATATATGCTCCTCATGATATTTCTCCTCTAGTTTAGATAAAAAAAATTCCCTCTCTATCTCCCTCTTATTGTGTTTAAGAGATTCTTGAGGTTTAGTTGTTCTTCTCATCTAATTTCAGCACCATGTATTTTTCTTTTTTGTTCTATAGATTCTAGTTCCTATTTCAAGTGAAGTTTCTTGAACTTTGAGATCAACTTTCTTGGCTAGTAATGATGGATGTAGTTACTTGGTTTTCTTGCCATCCCACATCTTGTATGTTCATCTCAGTGAACTAGATTTTGGATGACAAAGCCAAAGGGAGTAACTCCTAGCTTAAGAAGGATTTGATCATGTCTTTTGATAACTTCTTCCAAATCTATATTCACATGTTCCTCATAAGAGGAGGAATAAGAAACCTTCTTATCATTTCCCATGTGCCACTGTAGTATTTTCCTTTATATCACAACATGTATGGGTATTGTTGTCTTTTTAGTGTTTAATTATATTTTTCCTATGTTATGGTTGAATAATCCCAATTATAATTACTTCTCTTTCATGTGTAAATCTTTTGAAGTGTAACAAAAGGGTAGGTTGGACTTTTTGTATAGTTTTATTTTTAAACTTTTTGTTTCAGTTGCAAGTTTCTATGTAATTTTTACTTTTATCAGTATGTCTTCATCAATTGTCTTTATGAATGCATACAATTTGTTCATTAAAAATTAAAATAAAATGTCAATCAAATAAAAAAAATATTATCTACATGATAGACAATTTTGGTGAAGTAAGAAATTGATAATAAAAAGGTCATTTTAAGGGAATATATACATGACATCATGTTAATCCAAAAGTTGTATAAATAATAATAGGTATTTTGGGACCCTAACATAGATATATAGGTATAGTTTTGGATCTATGTTGACCAAATTCTAGGTATGTTGCATATTTAAATCTCTCTTATTAGCCAATTAATAATGTTTCTTCCTTCTTTGATAACATTGAAGTAGTTTAGTTGTAGTTGCTCCCTTTAAGAGTAATTGATGTACCTAGAAATTCAAAATTTAAATTAATCTCATATTGCCATTAATCACTTGTGTGTCCAATTGAGATCTAAAAATGGTACCTTGTCAATCTTAAAACCATTTGTACCTTATTTTGTTAACATGAAACTGTATTTTTCTTATTTGTGAAGTAGAAGACTAATTGCCATGTTATGAAATAATATTTTCCTATGTACATCTTAATTGTGAACTTGATTTTCTTAATATGTTGTGATATGGAAACCTTTTTTGATCCATCTTGAGGAGTAACCCTAAAATAGCATCAGTTGTGATGTATGTGCTAAAACCTAATCTTGACATCCTATTTAAATGTTATGTTTGCAATGACTAGTATATTGTAATCAATTATTACACCTCAATGGTGATTCATATTATATTTGTTTAATTTGATTTGGGATTTGATAGTTATGCATATTTCATATATATATGCATGGGTAGTGATTCCTAGTAACTTACTCATTAGAACTTGGTGGTGATGCCCATTTCCGAGGTGGTGTTGACTCTTTTGTTTCTTATTGAGTGGTGACAACCATTTTTTTAGGTGGTGCTCCTGATTGTTGAGATGGTGATTCTCATTTTTGATGTGGTGGTGCTTCTTTTATCTCATATTAGGTGGTTATCCCCATTGTTGAGATGGGGTAATGCCTTTTTTACGTTGGTTGTTGATTTCCATTAGTTAGTGGTGGTGATTCCATGAACATGTAGTTTGTTTTACTCTATTATTTTGATAATTTGATGCATGTTCATTATAATTGTGAATTATATTTAAAATATGTACATCATCAAGTTGATGACATCCAATTGGTTTTTTTATAACCATTTGATGAGATCCTTGCATCATACATTTTGTTCATATTTCCTTCATATTTCCCAATTTCTAATTGCACGCACTTACCATCTTTGGCTACCATTTTCACTATTTCGTCTTTTGTATGGTTTGCGTCCAATCCCTTAGATGAAGTATAAGGATGAGTTGAAGATGTACACCTTTGAACTACACATGTGTATCTAACTTCCTTAAAATATGGGATTGAGGTGGCTTGTTTACCCTCAACAACCACCCTTATTTAGGTATGAATTCACCATTATGTTTCCCCCATGTAAGTGTTAAATGTTTTGGAACAATGAAGTTGTAATAACTGGATTTTTTTCATTAGTCTATCAATTTTTTCTTGTAAATATACTTGATGCATTAAATAATCATTTATTTATCCTTTGACATGTTTTGTAACATATCAGGGTTTTGGCCATTAAGTCAGGTCACTGTCATTAAATGATCCATCTTGGGCATCCTTACAGATATTATGATCCATATTCATTATTCTTACACAATTTCTATAGCATCATGATGATCAGTACATATTGATGTTGTGACTGACACTTTTGGAATCCAACCAAAATTTTTAGTCTTGATTGGGTTTCAAACATGCATACATATGTATAAAAATAGAACTATTTTCTTTTCTAATTACAAGTTTCAATGAATCAAATGCATTCCATGCATCAAATCAATATAATATTGTTTTCCTAAATATGTAGTGAAAATTATCTTATTGTATAGAGCTATATTTGCGTTTGTATATTAAGTTAGGCATTACAATGTAAAATTCAGATATAGAGCATCATTATCTAAATACAAGTAACACATATAATTCCATATGCTTATAGAGACATAAAGATACATTTTGAGATTTAATAACATATGCCACCATATTTCAATAACTAAACAACATGTCCACTAATCCAAAAATATTAATTTACTTTCATCATTAGAACAACTTTTTAGGTTATTACAGTCTACATTTTCATCTTTCCAATAGTATCTCATTTTGTATTTTCCTAAGTTTTATGCTAATTCTTATGGTATATATGATTTTTATAATAAATCAAAAAGGTTACCTACATCATATTTATCACATGTCATCAATCATACCATATTGACCTTTAGGATGAGACTATATTTCTTCAAAAAGTTGTGTGCACCCTCAACATGAGGCAGGTGGTAATTCAAGGTCCCTCGAGACTGATGTGAAACCCTCTCAGTTGGCCCTCTCATCCCAGACCTATGTGTACCTAATAATATACCCTCTCCTCTCCACCACTATGTATCCATTTTCTAGACTAGATCACTATGATAGTCAATGAAATATATTTTGGTCATTACAGAATCCTTTTGGTATGTTCTCTCCACAAATTCCAGGAGTAAGGGGTCCTCTATATCTACTTCCTTATTTATAAGTGGTAAGGAGTTTTAGCCCTACCATCTCATTAGATCTTACATCACTGTGGAGGTGGAGAAAGAGGGAAACCTGATCCTTTGGTTTTAATCATGTCTATATCTTTATTAGATCATATAAAAGTCAATCATGACTCTAAAGGATGTGGAAAAGTTGTAAATGTTTTTTCAACCTCTACTTCATCTTTGAAGATGAGTGAGTTTGATTTTTTATGAGAACCCCAAGTGTAATTCATATGGGTTTCTCTTTCCTTGAGGTTCAAAACTATTTGTTAGTGGTTATATTATCCTTTTGAATGGAAGTTTTGGGAATCTATTATTGGAAATTTGGGCAAACAACATATGAAAAAAAATCTACATTAATAGATTCTATGGATTTTGTTTCATGTTATAGTTATTAACTAGAGATTTGGTTATATCTACAAATAAACTACTATCTTAAGAGAAATAACGTGATTTTTACATGTTATGGAATGATATATTTTCAATGTGTGCTTATTTGTGGGTCATCGGTTGAGTCTTGGTAAATGATTTTGAGGAAGATACCTTTTGGAATTAGATTTGAAGGAGGAATATTGTGTAGTCAAACAGAGTCATTTTGTTTAGAACATTTATGAATATTATGGTTACTTTATGAGGATGTAGTGTTCCAAATTTTAAGGATTTTAGATAAATTCATTAGAAGATATGGAGTAAATAAGAAAGAGGTATTTTATATATATCTTGATATATGATTAATTGGATTTGATCAAAGTAATTGAAAATCAATAACGTGTCACAATAATGTCACCTAGACCCTTGATCAACATTTGACATCACCTTCATTTGTTTTGTAGGTAACACTCCTTCCTATGATCATCAAATGTGATTGGGTCATCTCCTAGACCTATAAGTTCACGAGAAAGGGGAGCAACAAATAGGCATGTGTGGGATTGGTGATCAAAACACTATCTATACTCAACTCCCTCCTACCCGCATAACCACCTTGACTATAAAAAAATCCACATCTTTTTTTACCCTTTACATGATCCCTAGATTGGATCGGGGGTGGGGGGAAGATATATAGACCCCTACACTATAGTTATGTCACCACATTAGACTTCATCAAAGAGGTGATAAGGGGTATAATGTGGTTTGAGGGCGACATATATGTAGTGAGGGTATGAACATCATTGATACATCCACATGGAGCTAGATGGAGTTTATTCACTAGAATTGGAGGTATCTTCCATGGCCATTGAACCCCCCACTATTTTGGTGAAGCAGTTGACATTTTTGGCATGTTTTCTATGATGTGCATGTCCTCTCCCGGGGCTTTTGGGAGTTTGAATGAACAAGGGGAGTAATTCCCCACTGCCTTTTTGTAATGACAAAAGGGGAGAAGAATATGAGAGCTCATAACGTACTACAGGTACCACAAGGGAAATATGAGCTCATCCATATTGAAAGTATTGCTTATGTGATCTATTTCTTGTCAATCATCTAAAGTATCATGTGACTTGCTAAAGGACCATGTAGTATATATGTGTGCTATGGTTATTTATCGAAAGACTAACCATGTAGGTAAAAGTAAGCATGAATTGAGGGGGAGAAATTAACATTGTTCATTCATGTATCCCCTTGCACTTCACAAGGTATGAGTTTAAATTTTCATATCCTTTTCAGTATGTTAAGGAATAGTTTGTCATTGTCAAAAATGGGGTCAATGTTAACTTGAGAGTTACACATTGTCCATATTTTGATAATGACTTAACCATTACATTCATATGTATCTAATACGTCTATTTGAGATTGATTTTAGACATTAGGTACATGAAAACGATCATTACAATCAAGCCCTAGGTTCATTAAGTTCAAGTGAAAAGCAATGCAAATGCACTTTTTTGGAAAACACCCTAAAACCCTTAGAATGATTTTTTTACAATCATTTGTATTGATGTAATGACTTTTAACTAAAATGAGGGAAAAAAAATAGGATCCCTAAACTTGAATGTTTAACCACACTAATGACATCTTCCAAAACTCATTACAACGAGTTTTTCGGTCAACTTTTACTTGTGACAAACTCGAATGATCCCCTTGATGGATTTTGAGAAAATTCAGGTTTGGTTGAGTTTTCCAAACACAGCACGACCGATCCCTACCCCAAGCAAAATTGATTTAAGCATTTGGTCGAGTTTCATCCAGGATAAACTTGAACGATGATTTAAATTAGTTTTGCTGCATAGCGCAATCGGTCGAGTTAATTTTGTTTAAACTCAACTGAATGCCTTGTACAGAAAGTGTAGAAAAAGTAATTCTAACCAATGGAGTGTTGTAAAACTCAAAATTTTATTTGTTGCAACACCTCAAATGGATAGAAAACATTCCTTAGTTCTCCTACCCTCTAGTGGGCACCCTCAACTATACATAGGACCTCTTGGAGTTCATTCCAAGGTTTCTCCTTCATGTTATTCAATCTCCTAGTTATAGTTGAGTGCATCCAGTCCACTTGAGCCCCTTTCTCACTCTTTTTTGCAAATCAGAATGTACATATGAGTGAGATAGGATCTGTGTGAGAGATATACTTCATTGTAAACTTGTTAATCTCTAAAAGCTTCCTTTTCCCCAACCCCTTTCTTCAAGATCAAGTTGGTGAAAGCTTGTCCAAGTAAAGGAGAACGTGCAAGCTTCTTCAAGCTGTAGAAGAATGTGCAAAGGCTTCATCAAGATGAAGGAGAAGGTCCACGATGAAGATCTGGGAGTAGAAATAGGTAAATCCTTCATGGAAAAAGACTCAGTGCAAGAAGGGGATCTTCTTGGTGAAGGTGTCCAGTTTCTTGTAAGATTCGGTAAGACCTTGTAGAGGTAGAAGACTTTAGGTCCTCCGAACAGGTAAGACCTTGTTTGACTATTGGCTCCTTTGTCCTCAAAGGGAAGGATGGGTATCCTTGACCAGGAAAAGAAATGTCATCTTGTATGTCTTATAATGGAATATAAGTATACACGGGTCGCAAATTCCTATATGTTGACCTCTCCAGGTAGTGGACTGACTATCTCCTAGTATTGAGATTGGAACAACTCTAAACAACTTGTGTTTTTGTGTTTGTTCAATCTTTATCATCCTTTTTATGTATGTTTAGTTGCACTACAGATTCAATATTTGCAATCATATACATAGTTGTAACTAGAAGGTCTAATGAATTTTTTGCAACTGTTTTTAGCTCTATTCACCCCCCTCTAGAGCCCATTTGAAGAAACACACTCCACTATTACCTATACCCCTAGAGACCTTAAGGGAATGGATAAGTCTAGTGATGTATGAGATGTAGATATAATGTAGACAAGAACTTATGAAATAATTTTTGAAATAGAATGTTAAGGGAGGTTGTGCATAAACTCAAGAGTGGAGAAAATCACTATATGTTGAGTTTATGAAACTTAGAAATTTTTTTGGAATTAAAAGTGATTCTTGATTTGGAGTTTTTGTTAAGGATGATTCAACCAAAATGTTTGAATTCAACGATGATGTGGGGATACACCAGCTTTGCTCTTGGAATGGGATAACTTTGTATTTGGTATGCATCCAAATGCTTTTTCATCTTATTATGAGTGTGAGAGATTGGGTGCAAACATATTGTGCGTTAAATTGAGATATTAGAATTAATGCCCCAAGTTGAATTTGAACAACATAATCTAGGGTTTTAATTAGGTGTTACCTCACCCTTTGACAAAATATAGTTGAATAATGATTAGTAGGTTTGTGACTAGGTGAAAATAAAATCACCATGTGGAAATGAAATTACAATGTGAAAAGGAAATCTCCCAATGAAACTACAATAACCAAGTGGCAATGTGATGAACAGATGAGGATGTAGGAGTATCCTTGTTTGAAATCAGGTTCCAACTTAAATAATATGAGAAAACTTTATATCAATTACAAAAATTAAAGATAGCTTAGCTAAAACCTATCTAAGGAAGGTTACTATACATTTATGTTTAAGAAAGTGTGAATACATTTTCCTCCAAATATCACAACAATATCACACTCCTGGAGGTCTATAGAAAATTGTGAAGGATCTACTTGTAAAATTCACATGTGTTTCTATAATTGGAAATCCATTAAATGATTTTGATTATGTCGTTGATCAACTTGTGCCCCTTGAATATGTTGTGACGAGTGTGACCATCATTTTAGAGATCAATGACTGTGTTGTTCTCTCCTACCCTAAATTGGTTGGGATAGGAGATTGTTCATACTCAGGAACCTAGCCCTCTTGTTCTCTCTCCCTATCATTGACACCCCTAGTGTATGTCCTAAAAGAACTATAATACTATGACAAGTTTAACGAGCCTTTAATTGGTGGGATTGATCAACAAATTTTATTTTCCCCAATTCCCTACAATATTTGGGAACAAGAAGGAAGGAGAGTGAAGAGACCTCACAAGTCTTAAAGATACATAAAAGGAACCTTATAACCCTCAAAGCCTCACCTTCTCTTCTCCTCCTACAATTTCCCTTGCCTCTCCCTGATTCTGTGCCACCTCACCATAGTCTTCTCCAATGATGACAAGTTTGTATCTCTTAATTCAAGGAATTACATAGCAACTAGATTGTCTTGAATATTCTCAAGGACTCCCAAAAGGTAGTCAAGGCCTTCAGAGGTCATCCCTTCCAATGAGGAGTTTTGGTAGGGAAGCTTCATCCTCCAGCACTTGCGGCAAGGAGTTCCTAGGTGAATCTAGACCTTCGGCCATCGCAAAATCTCTTGATGGATGGAAAAGGATCATTGGACCTTAGGCAACATTGCCAACACCTTAACGCACCAACAACTGAGGTAATCCTACCTTCCAGATCTCTAGTCATAACAACAACAACCTTGACCTATGAAACCTAACTCCAACCACCTCTCCTTAAGCTAATAGGTTCTCTAGAATTAGGGAGTCCTCACATACTCAACTTGACCTCCATCTCTAGGTTTTAAGGGCTCAAACACAGAGTAAAATGATGTGTTGACCCCATGGGTCCTGCATTGTGAACACGTGCAGGAAAGGGAGAATCCCCTCTATGAATTTACTCACTGGTCCCCAATCCATGTGACCACTCAAGTCACTGTGTAGGGGAAGTGATGTCTTCTTATTGTCCCACTCTTTAGTAGGAGCTAAGAGGGGCAAAGGTAATTGGCTCATCTGGATGTGTGTATGAAGCGGATAATGTTTCTACTTGTTGACGTGATGTTTTATGATTGGTGCAAAAATGTTAATCTTGCTTTAATTGTACTAATCAAATGATAGATCTTATAGTAGTGAAACTACATATGAATTTTTTCAAAAAAATTAGTAGGATCTGAATAAGATAGTTCCAGAACCCAATTATGTTTCATGTTCTAAAAGTATAGTTGAATGATGGATGTAGGGTAAATAATACATGGACACCCTAATTCAAGTAATTAATATGTTGAATATATGAAAAATAATTACTTTTCCATTTAAACAATTATTTCTAGATATAATGAGGATCCAATATGATGATTATGATGACAATGAATAATTAGGGTTTCTAGATCAATTATCATATACATGTGGAATTAGGGTTATGAAACCAATGATATAACTTGTAATGATCTTAATGCACATAATATGATCTAGATATTAATAATAACGTAGTATGCTCAATCTTATGATTGGGGTTACATATGATGTCTAATTAAAATTCCTAAATCATTAGGTCCATGATAGGGGATACATATGATTGGGGTTTTTGAGGCACAACGGTAATGTTAAGCTTAAACCAAGAAAACCCAAACCATATCTTGTTTGTATGAAATGGGTATATAGTGACACATTTGTAGTTTACATACATGCAAATAATGTTGATGGCTTGGATTCATCTTTACTTGCTTGTTTGGATCTACATATTCTTAAATTGTGTGAATTACAGTGCGTGGTTCTACATTGAGTTACATGGTTATTTATGAGTAACCACATTATTGAATTCCAGAGTTTTTTAGATGATTTGGAAGTATACATTCGAATGATAAATGTTGGATCTTTTTAAATTTAATTATATTATAATGGAGCTATGAGTATCACATAAAGTAAAGAATATTATAAACCTTGGGTTACACCGATCAATGGGTAATACACATTAGTCCAATGATGGACAATGACTACACCCAAGAGGGATACCAATCATGGGAAGATGCAATGAAAATACCAGTTTCATATGTTCAAATATTTGGTTGAGAACATATGTCGTTATTATACTTGTACACATTTTTGTTTCACCATATACACAACATAGAGATACACTAATACACATATTTGTCTGTCAGCATCTTCAGTTAATCTACATCCATTAGTTGAAGACATGAATATTTATGAAATATTAAAGATTTAGATGAACACACTTGATCTCACAAAGTTAATGTCAAGGAGGATTAGTTAGACATTTCTTCTCATATATGATATTTTCTTCTATGAAATTCATGTAACTCCTTAGAGAAGCTCATTATATAATCTTGTAAGTATAATTTATTCAGATTATTGATTGTAGTGTATTATTTTTTGAATCTAGATCTTGGAAATTTTAGTTATTGATCCTTATATTTTGGGTCTCTCATAATTGGGGGATTCTCATAATTGGGGGTTGTTATGAAATTAAACATAAAATTACAATGTCAAACATGTGACATACAAGTGGTGTATTGAAAGTAAAGGATAGGAATTCATTTCCTAAAAATATCATGAATGCAACTTCATGAAAAAACCAAGAACACCAACAACTAAACATCATAAAATATATATATAATAAAAAATGAATACTTCATACATTTCACCCTCATTAGTATAGGTAGCCACCAAGCAAGACCACCTCAAACAATGAAGTTTGTAATCTATGGAAGGTTCATATCCTTGAGGATAGGCTTTGGAGGTTAACATTGATCAATGGATCTAGTGATGTTGAAGATCATGAAGAATGACTATTTTATTGGTGGGAAGATCCTCTTATCATCTCATGGGAAAATCATCCAAAGAACCAAAATCCACTTGATTTCTCTTTAATTGTCAAAGAAACACCATTGGGTAATAGGTTGTGCAATGTCTAAGTTGAAGGAGAAAAATAAGGTTGTAGTACCCTTACATCACTAGTGAATGTAACTCCATTATTCCATTGTCTACCACTAAACACAACCAAGCATCTTGGTGTAATCAGAGTTGTCGACCAACATACCAACCTACACCAAGCAATAGGTAGCCCAACAATGATAACTTGTGAATAACTGTGATTTAATCGACTATGCTAGCATCCTTTGCTAAGGGTAGCAAGAACCTAGAGCAACCAAGATTCATGGCCAACCAAATCTGTAGTGGACAAACATTTTCACCTTCTAATAAGACATGGTGTTTCTTAGTAACAAAACCAAATCTATTAACATCTAGGTCCTAGAATTGAACTATGATAATCATTAAGTTCATGTCTAGGAAGGTTCAAGACCCTTCCACTTGAAGACCAATCATGTGACCAGTATCATCTTAAGTCAAATCATTCTCCCAATGTATCCACATTTGGGTCTCAAATAGAAAAGAATGAAGACAATGGACCTCAAACACATAATGAACATTACCCATAACATCTAAGGACATCCCACATGTGAATGTGAAGTACATCTTCAAGGAAGGGTGGGGGATATCAATGTTCTCAATGTATCCTTGAAGGAATTTTAAAGGATGTCCACCTTATGGTCTATGTGAATTGATAGTAGCAAAAATAATAAACTTGACTTTCAAAGTTGTAAGTTTTCTCTTTCCAAAGAGGCCCCTTTTATAAAGGGGGCATGGGTCTGATACATGCTCCACGTTCCGGGGAGTGTGATAGTGATGCACCACCCCCCCCATTCATAAATTCTAACACTTTCGTCCCATAGGGGGCAATATTGAAATGCATCAAGCCCATGTACCAACTAGATCCATAGGTTGGTCAGAAGCATCACATGTGGCCCATGCCATACCAGGTCTCTAGGTCCATCACATGATTTTTAGACTAATTTACCCCTTTATAAAGACATTTCAATCCCTAATTTGCTTGTCTAAGTCAAGACTTGTTGGGAATTTCTAAATTTATCCACTTCACCCTAATGATCAATGTAAATCAGCCTTTAAAGTGTGAGCCACCTTATTTTAAAAGCAACATACTACAAGAACAATATTGCAAGCATTGTATGTGAGAATAGCTTTGTGCTCTTTCAAAGTCTCTAGTAAAGCAGGCATCCAACCCCACATATAGATTGGAAACCCTTAATCGGTGAGTAAAAGAATAGTTGTCTTAGTCAATCCTACTCTTTGTAGGAGTTTGATTAAACCCATATGTGATTCCATGTGTAGAGTCATCAAGCTGAAACAATTAATCAAAAAGTGATTGTCTATCAATCTTAAGACTTATCCTTATCATGAAAAGATACATTGAACATGCATCAAATCTCAGTCGAGAGGGAAAAAGAGTTGACACTAGATTAATAAATCCACAAAATTTGTTTTCCTAATGAGTAAAACATGACAATGGTCAAATTGAAGAGAACAACAAAACAAATACAGATGTATGACCAAACTACAAAATCAGAATGGATTTAGTAGCAAAGTATGGGCATATCCATAGACAATAAAATGTGTTTTGATAGGCTCTAAAGTACATCATGGAATGAGAGAATGTAGTAATTTTCTAATGAAAGTATGAGGGTTTTCAGGATGCAAGTAGAAAGACTATTCAAATACATAACTCACTGTATCCAACAAAATCATGTGAGTTTGACTAGACTTGAGATCAAATGTCGAGGCATGACAATCATATGAAGTGACAAAGACAACACTTGGATTAAAAACTCACACACTAAATCTCTCATGACTAGTGGTCATTTTGTAGATCTAAATATCTAATTCTCTTATAGGGAAGGATGTCGACTTGGATAAGCATACAATTCATGAACTCTTCATTTTGGGTTACCATACTTAATGTTGTCCCTAAGGTCCCAACTCGAGATAGTCCCATATCTTGATCCCCAGATTTATGATTGTATCCTCAAATATGCCCATCATATTGAATCCTACCTCAAATCAGCCCTAGGTTTAGAAAGATTGAGTCAAACATAACCTTGAATAGAAGGAAACATATATGATCTTCTCCCCCTCTTCGTTGCCTACATCATCCCCACTAAAGTTTTGAGAATTGGACAAGAACAATCTAAAAGGCGGAACGTGCACTAAAAACTCACCCCATCTCTCTTTCTCCATGTTGACAAGTTAACTCTGTCTCATCTATAAAACACCCATAAGACTACATATGGCAGAGAACACATCAGACATGCACCCCCTTTTCTTTCCCTTTAGTGTTGACGATTCAACTTTAAATTGTCCCAAAATACCCTTGAAGTAACCAAAAATAGTGGAACGATCTAGACATGTTTGTTTGGTAGATTTTCAAGACACAAAATCTCCACCCATAGTGCATATGTATCCACTTGTAGATTTCAATTCATCTGAATATGCAATCCAATTTGGGATCACAATATCCTTCTATCACAGTTGGAGATCCAAAAAAAATCAATCCATGGTCAATTGTGCCTTTTAGGTATCTTAAGACCCTATTTAGACCATCCCAATGATCCTTGTTAAGATTTTGAGTATATCTACTAAACCACCCAACTACATATGCTAGATCTAGATGAGTACAGTTCATTAAGTACATAAGGCTTCCAATTATGTGTGCATATTTGACTTGTTGAATACTAATACTTTTAATTTTTTTAAGACCCAATTGTAATTGAAAGGCGTGCTAACTGGCTTACAATCAAATATTAAAAACTGGCTTACAATCAAATATTAAAAATCTTCTAAGGATTTTCTGAATGTAATGTTCTTGAGAGAACATGATGCAATCATCATTACAAGAACTAGAATTTCCAAAATTATACATGCTTCTCCCATATCTTTCATGTCAAAAATTAGAAGTCAAGAAGCTTTTAATGCTATTTATAATTTCAATATTAGTGCCAAAGATAATCATGTCCTCCACATAAAGACATATAATAACACAAACTTTTTATCAACTTAATAATATATACAATTTATCTCCTTCATTTATATGGAATCGATATAATGTTATAACTTCAGTAGATTTTTTATGCCATTTCTTAGGGGCTTGTTTCAAATCTTATAGAGATTTGATTATTCTGCATACCATATGTTCTTTTCTAGGTACAAAATAACTTTCTAGTTGATACATATAAATTTATTCTTTGAAATCTCCATTCATGAATGTAATTTTAACATCCATTTGATGTATGATTAACTTCTTAAATGATGCTAAAGAAATTAAAATAATGGTACGAGACATTGTGGTTATATGAGAAAATGTATCAAATTAGTCAATATCCTTTTGTTATTTATAACCCTTGGAACTAATTGAGCTTTGTATTTATTTACATTTTAATAAGTTTTTTTTTAATATCCACTTACATCCTATGGGTTTGATACCTAATAGATCTGCTACCTCTCATGTGTAATTAGATAATATATATTCAATCTCACTATAAATTATTTCCTTCCATATGGAGGAATCAGATGAATTAATAGCTTCATTATTAGATTAAGGATCATTATCTACAATGTATGAATCAAAGTGATCACTAATATTATTTTCCTGCCTCATCCTAGTGGATCTACTAGATTATATATCATCATGTTCTAAAGCATCATTAAAATTAGATGTACTTCATATATCCTTCAAGTTTTCATTTGGACACTTTTTCCATAGAAATTGTCATATTAAAGATATGTTCATTTTTTTTTATTTTTGATTCAACAATAGTATTAGCTTCCAGAACATTGTTTCTACTTCTATAAACCAAGAATCTATATGCTCTCTATTTTGGGTATGGCCTATAAAAATACCATCTAGAATTTTACATTCTAATTTTTGTTTCTTAGGCTCAGTTAATAAAACATTAGCTTAAAAAATTCACACTTTGAGATATTTCAAATTAGGAGCATATCATTTCCATAATTCACATGGAATCGTATTTGTCTTTCTAATGAAATGAGGTTTTAAATAAGAAAAGATGACAAAATTTCTTCCCTCAGCAAGTTTCTCCTGATTTAATTAAAATGGAATTCATCATCTGTGTTACAATTCTAATTTTATGTCAAATAATCTTATTTCATTCAGGTGAATATGTAGAAGTGTATTCTTGGATAATACCATAGGTCACACAAAAATCTTTAAATGTTGAACACTCATATTCACCACCCTATCTGAATGAAGATTTTTTTCTATTAAGTTGATGTTCTACTTATATTTTATATTTAACAAATATCTCAAAAACTTCATCTTTTGCATTTAATAAGTATAGTTTTGTATAGCGTGAGAAATCATCTACAAATACGATATAGAATCTTTTGCCACCTCTAGACAAATTTCCTTGATTTCTCCAAGATCCGTATGAACTAAATTTAGCAATCCATCTCTATGTAAAATTTGAGGACACAATTTCTTTGTAGATTTAGTTTCAGCACATACATGACATTTCTTTAGATCCACAACACCATGTATATGTTTTAGTAAACCTAAAGATTTCATACATTGTACATATTTAAAATTAACATGTCCAAGTATATTGTCCCACATCTCAAAAGAGTCAATAGTACAAGTAGAAGAAAAAAAATTTATTAGCAAAAGAGTTTGGTATATTTAGAAGACAATGTCATTTCATTAAATACACATACCTAGATAGTCCCCTGACTTATAAAGAACGGTTTTGTTTGATTCAAAAGATACCTTGATCCCAAAGTTAACAAGTTGAGACACAAAGATCAAATTAAGTCTGATGTCTGGAATATAAGTCACATCTTTGATCAACATGATTTTTCAGAAGTCGTCATGATAATGACGTTTCCCTTTCCGGTCATAGGAGAAGAACTTGAGTTTTCCATGACAACCCAATGCTCATCCTCTCCTACTTTTGAGTAGGTCATGAAGGCATCTCTACTACCACTAATATGGCTAGTTAGCCCCAAAGACGATGTTGAACTGATCTCGTACTAACCAGGATGATGAATGCCATAAAAACATTCTTTGTCACAAGGTTAGTTGTTGATTCCTTAGAATTATAGACCTCTTGTTTATTCCTATGCCAACATTTAGGAGAGGTGTAATCAAGTTTACCACAAACATAACAAAAAAAATATTTTTCTTAATGACCTTGTTTCCTTTGTTTTCATTGTTACTTCCTTATTTTTCTTATTATTCCAATAAATTTTAGATTGATCAGAAGAATTATGAGCATTCTTAATTACATCATCAACGAAATTTGCACTGAAAGATAACTATTTTGCTGAAAGATAATTTTTTTTATTAAATCAAATCTCTCTATAAACCAATTTTGATCTTCTACCCAAATATGTAGTATCCCATCATCAAGTGACATTGTATTTATTTTGTATTTTAAATTATTCTTGTAATATTTTGAAGGACTTGACAATTTTTCTTTTAAAGAATCGACAATAAAAAATTTAGGCAGATCAATTTTTTTATTCTTAATATTATTAAGCCTTACTTGAAAATTATGAATTTGAGTTGTGATCAGTTTATCTTCAATCATACACAAATTTAGGAAATTTGCTACAGTAAATTTTTACCTTTAGTTAATAGTTTTCTAAATTTCAAGAACATACCTTTAGTTAATAGTTTTCTGAATTTCAGATGCATGTTTAAGGAAAAAGTATGCATCAAATAATTTATTAAAAATAATGATAAGAATGACATGATGAATTTTTTTATTATCTCCTTTCCAATTGATAACATCAATTTCTAATTTTGGATCAGACAAGGCAAATGCCATGTTAGACACTTCTTAAGCAGTGTAAATTTTTTTCCTACTAATGAAGATAATGAGATCTACTAAAAGGTTCAATTTTGTTAATTTAGGTAAAGAATTTTGTGATATTGTCAAAACAATATTATCTATTGGTTTGATGTTGACAGAGTCACATGTATTGACAACATTTCAAATGTATCTATGTTAGTACACATAGAAAAAAAAACTCTTAGACGTGTTGTTTACTAAAAAATTAATTTCAATAAGAGTTCGTTACTGAACTCGTTGAGGCATGCAGAATGCACTGTCCTTGAGAGTATTTCTTCCTTACTTGGACAATGTAGGTCAGTGCAATAGTAAACGGTGTGGCGATCACTCTTCCAGGATTCATCAATGACTAGAGTTGTGCACACACAAGTCGCATTCTCCGACAAACACCAATTGATCGTTCTTCTAACAACCACACATACAAAAGTGATGGTAACAACAAAATAGAGAAAAGGAAAGAAAGATGTTTCAACATTCTAAAAGATGAGTGCAAGGAGTCCCGAGAGGCGAGATTTGCACCCCGAGCAAGTGGGATGTGAGGTGCGCCACTGTGCTCGATTAAAGTGTTTCCATACCAGGCCGGCCCAAACCGAGTTGGGTTGACCATCGTGCGTATGCAAAGTCATGTCCCATTGTGGGTTGTTGTAGTACTAAGACAACTGTGGCGGTAACAAAAAAATTGAGAGAAGGAAAGATAGATCTTTCAACATTCTAAAAGACGAGTTCAAGGAGTTCTGAGAGGCGGATTTGCACCCTCCATGTGTGTGGGACACAACGTGTCCCACCGTGCGTGTACAAAGCCATCTCCCATTGTGGTCTGGTGCAATAGTAAGACAACTATGGCTGTAACAACAAAACAGAGAGAAGGAAAAAAAAAGATGTTTTAGCATTCTAAATGACGAGTTCAAGGAGTTCCGAGAGGCGGATTTGCACCCTCCAGCTGTGTGGGACACAAGGGGTCCCAATACACAAGGATTTTCAGACCGGGTTAAACAAAATCCAGTTGGGTTCCCTACCATGCGCGTGCAAAGCTCATGTCCTATTGTGGTCATCAAATATCTAATGGATAAGAAATCATATATATGGAAGGGAGAAATTCTAGAACTCCCGCATATGAGATTAAATCTCATTCCTTTTATATTTGAAATGCCACAAACAGAACACATAATGTGATTCAGTCATGGGCATTTGCCTTGGTAACCTACCCCCTAAGAAGATTAGAAGTGGCAGCCACTTGAAGGAGATTCTTGAGATAAGATTGCTAATGATGGCTACCCCTCCAAAAGAGGTAAAGAAAAGGCAGTCTCACTAGATCCAGCGGCCAACCATCTATTTAGACCAAATCCAATATCAAACAATACTGCAGTTAGTCGCGATGCTAAACTGATCCTTAAATTTCCTCCTTAATGAGTAATTACGAGCTTTGAGCCTCATGTTAGTTCTAGAAAATAGACTGAACCTTAGAAAAATAAGAAATCTGAGACAGACTCTTATAATGACCTCTTGATCTGCATAAAAGTATGAGAACACCATAAGATCGGTTTCAAGGCAGGAGGCATTCACGTTTGCTTCTCTCGGTAACTACCATCATTGCTTGGCAATATAATTTGCTATACGAGGTCAATTTGTTTTATTGAAAATGGTACCAGGTGAGACCTTTTTGTGATATCTAGAGAAACCGATACTTAGTCTGGTAAGGGATTTGTAAATGGAGTTTAAATCTGTCGTATTCGAGTGAAGTCATTAAATAAAGAATGACCAAGCTAATTAACCCTTAAACGAGAGCTGAATATTGATTGCCCAGATCTTTTTGCATGTAACTAGATATGTAAAAGAAGTTATGAATGGCTGGATTCCGCCAGTTGTCCTAACATGCAAGGATTTAACCAGAATCGAGTCAGCGGTAGTGAGGAAGAGAATTTGCATTAAAAAATTAAAATTATGACATATGATCGTCCAAGGTTTCTCTAATTGGATTACTGATCATTCCGAGTCAGGTCATACAACGTAAGATCAGTATGAAGATATTTTAGAATGAACTTGCTCACACTTCATGTCTAAATTAAACTAGATAGGATAGCTTGGTCGAAGTCTGGTTTGGTATTATGATCAAGTTGATTTCTCATCCTTGTCTCTTAAGCCCCTTAGGATTAGAGATTTGCGATGTAGACACATTTTAGAATCCAGGTCAGTTTCACCACACAACAAAAAGTATCTAAATAAAATAACAAAATTTATTTGCTATACCTTTTGTTTTGGCGGTGGAGAGTGAATTAAATTCTATTTTGGATTCTAAATGGTATCCAAATCACATTTATTCTTAAGAATATTAGAAGTGATTTTGCATGTCCCGATTGATGTTGGAAAAAGGAAAGAAAGAGTCATCATTACCCTGGGCGGATCTCTAAGCTTGGGAATTTGATAACACTCAAATACAATCATCTATGTTAAGTATTTATTTATAATTTTATGTCATTATAGCTTTAATATGTCAAAAATAACCCTACATTCTTATCTTTTAGTAATTTATATCTTTTCATAGATAAAGTTGCTCAACTAGCCAATTTTGGGACTTGCAGACACTGAACCTGAAAAGATATTTTTTCTCTAAGATTTCGCCCCAACACATGGTTTTCCCAGTAGTTAGGCTTCCATCCGTTGTGACCGCGACATCTGACGCGATCGAGATGTTTGGCACGGCCGTGCCGAGGACAAGGGTCATATGCACATGTCTCGACCAAGGCACCTACCTTGACCGCGGCACCTGTCGTGACCGTGACATTACCTCGACCACGACACCTGCCATGACTGCGAATGAATCTCGTCTGTCACGACCGAGACACTCGGTCGTGCTAAGGAAAAGGGTCAGTTGCACTTGTTTCACCCGCGACACCTGCCTTGACTGCGATGTCTGCCTCGACCACGACCTCTACCTCAACCGTGACGTTTGCTTCGACCACGACGTTCACCTCGACCGTGATGTCTGCCTCGACTGCGACATTCATCTAGCCGCGACCCCCGACACAACCACTTTGAGCCCGGCACGGCCATATAGAGGAAAAGGGTTAGTTGCACCTGTCTCTCCTGTGACACCTATCTCGACCACGACGTCTGTCTCGACCTGACGTTCGCCTCGACCGCAACATTTGTTCGGCCTCGACCCCCGAAACAACCGCGTCGAGACAAGTGTCGTGACCGGGATACGTGTCGCGACCACTCATTACATACACTCCGCCTACACCTATAAATACCCACCCCTCATGGCCTGGAGAGGAGTTTCGAGATTAGGAGGTTTACGGTTCAAATTTTTTGGAGGTTTCACATTTTGATTCTGACCTATTTTAGTTCCCAGAGTCCCGTGGGAGAGTTCCAAAGTCCGAAAATGCTGAAGTGCTCATCCTACGTCCGTTCCTCCAGTTTTCTTCCATCTTCCATCATTTTCCACCACCATTCACTCATACCCTACCATTCCCAGTCATCTTTCACCTCCATACACCCATCAACTGCTGTTTGGGGCGGAATCAAAGAGAAAGGAGGCCAAGGAGTCTAGAAGACCAAGGAGGATGATCCAAAGACAATATGCGGCCTATACAGAGGCTAAGGAGTAAGAGCCACCTCTCCTCCACTGACTAAATATCTTCTTCTTCTCCTTTCTTCTATTGTTCTCCTTTGTTTCTCTACAAATAATGTTCTTCCATCTTTGTTCGGTGTCAACTATACTTTTCCATGTCTAGTTGAGCTCCTTCTTGGCTATGTAGCCCTTTTTGAGCATGTTTATGTACTTTTACCTTAAGCAAGTAGTTCTATTTTAGATCTAGTGCGTTCTTTGTTCTACTTTCTCTTTCTAGTTATGCTTGCTAGTTTGGTTGATCTCTTTCTTGCTTGAACTTCTATTTCTACCTATATCGAGAGATTCGTTGTAGAAATAGGTTAGAGAAGGTATTTTAGATCGGAATCTAAAAGTAGGATGATTCAAGGTGATCTATATAGAACTGTAGACCTGGGCACGGCTGGGCCCATCCCGACACGGTCGGACCCACTACCTAGTTCTACCCAGATCATACATGTTCCTAGTATCTCAGCATATTCTAGACCTGAGAGGGTATCTATAATATTCTAGGGTATTGATTTGTCCTCCTTGAGAGAGGTTTCATATCATTGATGGGTTTTAGTCACGCTGTGTAAAAGTGAGTGGGATGACCCCACTGGAACAAATACCATAGTATGTACTATGTTTGGATGTAGGTTTCTTGCTGAGGTGTTTGGGGGTTGTCTACGCTAAGAATGGGTGCATAGACTGCCTAACTTGTGGTTATATAGACATTAACTCCTTTTTTTTATTAGTAGAATCCGTCAGACTCTATTTTTCTTCTTTTCTTTGTTTTATTATATTTCATGATAACCTGCTAGACTAGTTCTAGCTCCATACTTTTATCGACTATCAGATTGGCTTATCTGACTTAAGAGCGAGATCTTAAGCGTCCTAAACGTCCCCACATCCCTGTGTTCGACCTCGTATGTCTACTTTGACCCCATAATAAAGTTGCGGGGGTCCTTGAAGGTTTTGGGTTATAAATTTAAAGTCTGACCCTCCTCTCGAGGCCCAATCAACTTTTGGCGTCGTTGTCGGGGATGTGTTTTTCCACATTTACATGCCTATTTTTTTCTTCTGTCATCCATAAGCCTGTATCTACATGCATAACTTTTCTTTTGTTTTGCACATATTTGTCCATATATACTAAATAGTTTCTCTTTTTCTTATACTTTTACACCCGTGGACCTTGCTTCTGCAAGGCAAGTTATCTTGTCCACCTATCCTCCTAAGTTTTTTTGTAGTTCCGACTGCTGGCAAATAATTGAAGGTCGTGCTCTACAGTTAGTCGAGCTATACTCACCTCCACAGTCGTCATATGTTGGAATTCCAACAAAAGAGATGGTTGATCAGTCCTCAAATTCCATGTTATCATGGGATCAAGAATTGATTAGAGCAGTGGATCTAGTTGAAGACCGTGTCAATGCACTAATCTCCTCCTCAGCTCCTCATCTCCAAGAACACATTGATCCACTTCAGTAGCTACTAGAAAAGTAAGATCATCAGCTCCAAGTAGCCATTGAGATTGTAGACCGCAATAAAAGTATACTTCAAGTTGTTGAACAAGGATTCATCCAAGTGCATCAGTCTGATACAACGGGTATCCAATAGAAGTGCATGGCGGAACTAACAGACCTTGAAGGCATTGCTTCTCAAGTCCAACAGCTTCATGGTAAGGATGTTGAATAGGGTAGGAGACTTCAAGAGCTTATCGTTTTGTTTACCATTCAATTGCAAATGCCATCATACAAACATGAATATTACAATCATCAAAACCATTCCATTGGTCCTGAATTGGAACACGCCTCACCATCATATTCAGACCATCAACTAAATTCACCCAGATTTTTCTATGAAGACCAACCCACCTGGGGAAGCCCTTCATTTTATCCAAACGATTCAGCTGATCAACCAATGGAAGGTAGATGATGCATGCATGAATGGTTCTATGATGATGATGATCAGGGTAGTCAAACAACCTCACAACATGGAGGTCAATTTGAAGAACCTGAATAAAAAGTTGATCCAGACCAGAGTGACACATCTCATATTGAGACTTGTCACTTCTCTTTGAGAAGTCATCCACTCATGGTTTGGAACAATTTGTTTGATGAAAGTAATGATGACTATTCATCTCAGTGGAGCGAGTATACTGATGATGGGGAACTGGACCAGCATGAGTCGACGTTGTCCACAATCCCTTTTTAAGGAAGAGTTGACATCAAGGGAGCAGGATGGACAATCCACTACAGCATGGTCGCTGAGCATGAAGATACCCCAGACCCCATAGAAGGTGACAAGCTTGGGGTGTTAGAACTGTATATAGATTCAATTGGGGATACATATTGTTCAGAAGATGATTGGATGACTCAGATTGTTCATGAAAGTTTATCTGAGCATCCAACCTCAAGTTCAGAGGTGGAGATATAAGAAAGGAGCCCTCTAGAAAACTTTCACCCTCTCCTCTCCACCTCATCCTCTGTCGACCTCCTAGGGCCTTCCTATTCAGATTCATACATTGAGGGGTACCTTAAGGATGTTCTACCGAATAACTCATTTCCGTGCAATTTAAGTAAATCCCATCACAGAGATGACTTCACTGAGTCCATGGATTTTATTCCTCTTCTTCAGACTCAGAAGGGCCCATATCTCCGCCTATTCTACTCCTATTACATGGCAGAGCCCGTCGGCGAGACAGGTAGCACGGACCCCAAAACTACATAGTTGGGATCTAAATGTAGGAATTATAGGGCAGCCACCCCCTATTAGCTACACAATTTTTCTCTAACTTTAAATTTTAAATTTTAGCAAAAAAGTCAGTTCAAGTTTTATGTTTCCACTAACTGTTTAAATTTAGTTTCATTTGCACCATCTAGATTTCTTTTACTCTATATTGCATGCATTTCCTCCCTTTTCATCCTGACAGCTGCTTTTGCTTTATCTTTTGGTAAGGAGTTATTTGGTATATCTTGTTGTTCTCCTGTGGTGTTTGATTCTGAAGTTGTTTTCAACGCCTTCCACGGTCATTTTATTCACTTAAATCTGGATTCTCTAAGACTTGACCCCACCCGGGTCAGCCTCAGCACAGTCGTGCCAGGACAGCAAGGTCGGGCCACACTCGTGTTTTTGTTCAGATTCCTCACTTGTCAGGCAACAGTCAAAAGCGGTCATTTTTCAAAATTTCCATCTTGGCATGACCGTGCCCAGCTACGCACGACCGTATGTGATGCTATATTACGTGACAAATCACTTTTTGCATGTAGTCTTTGGTGAAACAGAGAAAATTTGGTCAACCCGACAATATTGTCAGCTCGACTGACTGACGTGTTGGTTTGTCTCTTACTTTTTTGCCCTTTTGACTGAATTTTACGCTTTGATTAAATTTTTGCACCTTTGACTGCAATTTTCGTCATTATACCACTTTTCCCGCCACCTTAGCACGACCGTGCCTAGCCCGGCATGGTTAGGCCAAGGGTGAGCATGCACACCCATCCTATAAGTATCCCCGATCTGAGCCTCTTATCCCCAGACCCACCGCCCGAGTTCTCTTCTCTCTCGCAAAGACCTTACGCCACATCTGCATGTTTCCTATCTTTCCCTTATTTCCCCACCTGCTACCAGGCCAGAAGCAACTGCCACAGCCATAACAACCGCAATAGTAGCAGCCATCACAGTTGCAACATCATCCTCCACCGCCAGTGACACCCATTCCACCGCAGTTCACCTCCCCCTTCCATCTGCGAAGACCAATAGGGTTGTTGTTCCGGCGACGCCCTGAGCATCGCAATCCTCTTGTCCGCTGTCACAACCTTCTTCAACTCGCTCGCACAACCATGCCAAGTCCCGACATGACCGGGCACAGTGTCGGTGGAAGCAGAACCCCGCCAGACCATTGTCTCTTTCACAGACCGACCCCCTCAACAGTAGCCTCCGTTGAAGTCATTACAACCACCCCGCACAATCTCTCTCTATACCTGCCACATACACTTGTTTTCCGCCTCTATAAGTCACAGACTCACCACTAGCCTGACCGTGCCAAGTTAGGCACGACCATGCCGAGAGTCAGCAGCAGACCCCGTGGCAGCATTGAGTTTGCCCTACCCGACTGTGCCCACCTCAGCACGGTCATGCCCAGCAAGGTCGGATAAAAAAATCAGCATCAGAAAATTAGCACCATGGATGCGATGAGAAATAGCTTCACGAATCTCAAGAAGACAATATCACGAAAGAAAGGGGAAGGAAGTTCTTCATCACCGGTAGAGCACGAGAGCCAATATCTACCCCACACCATGCGAACCACAAACTCGATGTACAAAGATGAGACCATGCATTCCTCTTCAATAAGGTTCGGGTAGCACGAGACTGATTCAGACTACCATCGTGTATGCCACTCCGATGGACACCTACAAATGGTGATTTGTTGGAGGAAGTCTTGAGTGAGAGATGGTCGAGAGTGCACCGCGATGATGAGCTCCATACTTCGACTGGTCATCGGGAGGTCCTGTCAGCAGCAGTGGTGCACAAATCTTCATCTATAGGGGATCAGCACCGAGAGTTAGCAAAATGGTCGACGTCTTTATGTCGATCAACTACATCGCGCGATTCAGTTTAAGGGAGCAGACACAAACCTACTCCTAAAGGTTTTAACCAAAGCTCCCTCCCTCCTTCCCTATTCAGAAGTATGAAGCAGAAGTATTCGTTTGATGCCTTAATTAAAGACAAGCACGGACTGGTAGGTCCACGATATACCAACCCTGCCACACTCATCAAGCTAGGGATACAAGCACAAGTCAATAGATATCTTACAGCAGTTGGCCTAGACATCCTTTCTTACACTCAGTGTGATGCTTATCATAACTCACATGTGAGTTCTATGCTATGCTTGAGACCCCAAATGACCACCAACACATTGTCATGCATTTTCACCTACTGAACTAGAGCTGCCAAGTCACCGAGGATCACCTCAATAGTTGGTTGTCACGCTCTACTGAGGACTACACTGAGATGTCTAGGGTCCGGATGGAGACAGGGGACAACGATTTTGACGCTGCTTAAGAATGGAAGATGATTACAGGAGGAGATATATATGTTTCTTGAGCTGCCAAAGCTTTACACATCCACAAACTGGCACTTTGTTATCTGCACCGGATGATCGTGAATTTTATCCTGGAAAAGTAGGACAGTCAAAGGGTGCTCATTTCAGCATACCTCTACATTTTGTGGTGTGTAGAAGTAGGAAGAAAAGTGAATGTGGGGAACTTCATCAGCTGCCACTTTCACAACTCTTTCAAGAAGTAAGTCCAATTCATGCCAATGGCAGGCATTATCACTTTCATGGCATGCCATCTTGGGATTCGAGATGGACACTTGGCACTTATGTAGGAAAAGGATGTGGTCCAAGTTGGACATGGATCACTTGATTCACTTAAGGGTGATCAAATAGAGCAGCACATGATATATTTATATCTTTGGTCACGGCAGGCATAGAGTAATATACCAATAGATAAAAAAATCTATTTGGTATCTATCTATTGATGGTGTTCATACTAACGATCAGAGCGTTAGCAAATATCAAATTACTGATAATTTCTTGAAGCTTTTTAAGAAACAATATGATATGAGTATGAAATGGGATGCTAAATGGACTTTACCCACCATCTCTAATGATTAGTTCAATGTCCTTTCTAAACTTTTTACCAAAGAAGAGATCGATAGAGTCATTAAAGAATCTAATGGTGATAGAGCTCCTAGGATAGATAGTTTTAATGACAATTTCTATAAATCTAGTTGGGGTATTATTGGTGATGATATTTCTAAAGCTATCATAAAGTCAAAGAAGCTGACTCCATTAAGGATTGGAGACCTATATCCCTGTGTTATTCATTTGCAAGATTATTTCTAAGATTATCTCTAATAGACTAAGGGATGTTTTTCCCTCTATTATTGATAATTGCCTAGTTGCTTTTGTGAAGGACAGAAGAATTTCTAATACTTGGGTGTTCCCTACTTTTTATAGTAAGCTCTAGAAGTCTTTGAACTGAAAATAAAATTGGACAGATGGATGACCAAGTTGCTATCTTTTGATGGTCAAATTGAAATTTTTAAATCTACTATGTTTGCATATAGTATTTACTAGACAGCTGTGTTCCCCCTGTCTACTTTGGTGATTGAGGAGATTGATAGAATTTGCAGAACTTTCATTTGGGGAGATAATAGTGATAAGAAAACCATTCATTTGATTAAGATAGAATAACGTATGTAAGCCTAAGAAGGAAGGTGTCCTAGGGCTCTGTAGTACTTTGAGTTGAATAAAGCATGCTTGTTTCTCAATTTCTAGAATGTGGCTATTAAGGACAATCTTTGGATCAAATGGATTGATGAGAAGTATATATTAAGAATGATTTTGTTTGGAGGCATAATAGTAAACCACATCATTTTGTCTTTGGAGGAACGTTACGAAAATCAGAAGTGAAATCCACAAACACTTTGATTTCAAGATTGGAAATGTGAGATACTTTTTCTATGGATAGATCTGTGGTTGCATGAAAATAAATTTCTAGATGAGGAGGTAGGACCTAGATTGTGCCTCATGTTGGTAAAGGAAAATTTGCTAAAATTAGCTCTATCATTCCTGATGGCAAGTGGATGATTCCTTAATCCAGAAGATTAGTTCAGTTGAGAGTGTTTCTTATTAAATGCAATATCTAAATCTCAAGTAAGGAGGATGGTATTACTCTTAATGGGAAAGCTAATATTAATCTAAAAGATGCCTAGGAGTGCTATAGAGATAAAGACATTGTCATGGCCTAGATTAACTAGTTATACAAGCGTAAAGGACCTGAAGACATTAAGATCCTTGTCTGGAAAGTGGCTCTGGATATTATTTATGTGATGAACAAACTTAAAAAGAGG
The DNA here is from genome assembly GCA_963693085.1 of Alisma plantago-aquatica. Lineage (NCBI taxonomy): Eukaryota > Viridiplantae > Streptophyta > Magnoliopsida > Alismatales > Alismataceae > Alisma > Alisma plantago-aquatica. The sequence continues at coordinate 808,220,958 of OY856413.1, read as the reverse complement.
GGTATTAGTTGTGTTTTGAGTCATCTTCTGTGCAGATGATCTAATGAATCTACTGATCATTTGTTCTTAAAGTGTTCATTTGGCAAAGAACTATGAATGTTGGGTTTCTTGTTAAAGGTCCCAACTCCTTTGATAACATCATTGGTTTTGGGAGTAAGAAGTCCTTCAATGCGACCTTTTTCATATTATATTATCTTTGGTGGTATAGAAATAAGATTTTGTTTGATGATTGTTACATGGATCAGAGCTCTCTGAGGGGTATCATTAGTTTTGATACCAATCTGCTTATTAAGTAGCTTTGATTCCTAAAGCTCTCTCTCTCTATCTCTCTCTCTCTATTGAGTGACGTGATATTGTAGTATGTTACTCCTTGTTCAATGTTTTTTCTCTGACGAGGAGTGGTTGGATCTCTGATGTGGGTCGTTGGCTTGACCCGGGGTGTACACATACTCCCATCTTCTTCTCTACATATTTTTGTTTTTTCTTATCCTTCTGATTCTTCTTCTCTTTTTCTCCCTTCTTTTTCTTTGTATAACCCTCTTTCTCTGCTATACTTGTGTATGGACTACACTGTATGAGCTTTGTTCTTGGATGTGGTGTTGAGCCACAAATTTTAATAAGCAGAAGTAACACGCTTGTTTGGCCAGAAAAAAGTGGCAGTCACTCAAAGGCAGTTGTTGAGGTAGATTAATGAAAAAGATGGCTAGCCTTGTTCTAGAAGTAACAAAAAGGCAGTCTCACTAGATCCCACCGCCAATTTTAAATAACACTGCAGTTATTCCTGATACTAAACAGATCCTTAGAGTCATTGACAAAGAGCTACGCTACACACAGTCAGTTCTATACCCGACCACCCACCCGTGTATCGGGAGTCCACAAAAATATGGTCCCGTCCAGCTTTTAATACACGCCAATTAACTCCATGCAGCAGGCTTTTAATACCAAATAACTTCACGCCAATTAACTCCATGCAGTCGGCTTTTATTGTCCAGCAATTAACTCTCTCCACTCCTTTCTCTAGCCCTCATTTTTACTAATTTGTTTTCTCTCTTGCAACTCCTCCTTCTGGCTCTATTTCAACCCACTAACATTTGTACGTTAGTACAGTACGTCTGTTCCCCAGTTCTCATCAATCTTTCTACTTCAGTCGTATAGTACATCATGTAAAGGTTGCGATGGTCAGAGAGTTGAAGCACAAGTACAGTACTTTCCCAGCACTGTTTATGAGTATGTCCAAAACAAGTACAGTACTTTCCCAACACTATTTATGAGTATGTACTCATGATGTGTAGTACAGTACATCATGTAAAGGATACGATGGTCAGAGAGTTGAAGCACAAGTACAGTACTTGCCCAACACAAGTTTACTCATATCAATATTTTTGAATCTCGTATATAGTAGCAAATCTCCTCAAACATCTCCCTCCATGTTCATTTCTTCCAAGTACAGTACTCATTCTCTTACTCTTGATTGAACTTTGTCAAAATGATAGTACAATACCTACCAAATCATTTCCGTCAAGTACAATACTCACTCCCTCTTCCTATTCATTTACGTCAAGTACAGTACTCACTCCCAAATCATTTCGGTAAGTACAGTACAGTACCTACCAAATCATTTCAGTAAGTACAGTACCCATTATGATTTTCATTTCTATAAGAAGCAAAAGTACAATACCCAACAAACCATTAATCACTTTTACAAAAGTACAATACTCAATTATTATTCTCATATCAGTAACAAACCTAATTCGTATGTATTGTATTTGTATCAAAGGGACAGAACCAGTTCAACATGAATAAATAGTACGTACAGTATTTACTCAGTGTTGGGAGGAACTGGTTCAACATGAACAAATGGTACGTACAGTACTTACTCAGTTATGGGCTGAAATGAATAGGGAGGGGGATGATTCATTTTTTGCAGCTATATATGAGATTCGAAATAAAATGGAGGGAATCATTAGAGGATATGACTTTTGCATGTAGAGATAATCATCTCTTGCATGGTAGATTCATTTTTTGTGGAGAGATAATCATCTCTTGCATGGCTTTTGTATGTAGAGACATGTAGAATAAGGTGGCTACAGATATGGCTTTAAATGGTAGTGGGGCGCAGCAGTTATTCCCGAGGTCCGGGTAGATAGCCGGGTGTGTGGCCGGTTATGTGTAAAAATTTTCTTGACAAAAGCTTCAAGCTCAAGGTAGGAGGCATTCACGTGTGCTTCTCGGTAACTACCCCTTTTCTTGGCAATATAATTTGCCATATGAGGTCAGTCTGTTGTATTGGAAATAGTATTAGGTGAGACCTTTTTGTAATCTCTAGCGAAGTTGATAATGAGTGATTCTACACATAACCGGACACATACGCGGGGCCTTACCTAGACATCGGTAATGCCTACCTGCTCGCCCAACTACCTGTTGTCCCACCATGCATATTTAAAGCAATATATGCGGCACCAATTCTCCATGTTTCTACATGCAAAAGTCATGCATGAAATGATTATCTCGCCATCAAACACAAATCTACCACCTCAATTTTCGATTTCCCTCTAATGATTCCCTCTATTTTATTTCGAATTTCGTATATAGCTGCAAATCCCCTCAATCATCTCCCTCCTTATTCATTTCCGCCCAGCTCTGAGTAAGTACTATACGTACCATTTGTTCATGTTGAACCAGTTCCGCCCAGCACTGAGTAAGTACTGTACGTACTATTTGTTCATGTTGAACTAGTACTATTTGTTCACTTATACAATTCAACAATAAGTATAATACCTAATTATTATTCTCATATCAGTAATAAACTTAATTACGCTACTCAACAAGCTATTAGTCACCCATGTGGTACATTCACGTATATATTGTTAGGTATTGTACTTATGGATTAAATTTGCTAGATATTGTACTTATGCTTGAGTAAATGAGTTAAAATTAACAAGTGGACTACTGTACTTATCGATGCATTTTCCGCCAAGCACTGAGTAAGTATTGTACATATCATTTTTTCATGTTGAGTATTGTATAAATATGTATTCGCTTTGTGTTCCTTTATAAATACGTGAGTACTGTACTTTTATCCTTTATATTACTAGGTACTGTACTTATGAACTAAATTAGCTAGGTATTGTACTTATGCTTGAGTAGTTGAGTTAAAATTAACAAGTGGGGTACCGTACTTATGGATACAATTTTATAGTTGATGCTTGAGCTGGCGTGCACTTTACTTTTGAGACCAATAACTAGTGGGTATCGTACTTATAGATGTATTTTATAGTTGATTTTTGATCTGATGTGCACCATACTTTTAAGATCATTAACAAGTGGGCCCTCAACTTATATCTGCATTTTGTAAAAAAAATGTCCAGATGACAAATGTTACTATTTGATTCTGTAGGTACTGTGCTTATACTTTCAGATCGCTTATACAGTTATGCTTGATTTTGTAATTTGCTAGGTACTGTACTTATGTGTCAGTAACTAAGTTGAAACTAACAAGTAGTTTGTACGATACTTATGGATTCACTTTATAACTGTATTGTACTTCCGCGAGAATGTAGAGGTGTTGAACTAAAGTAATAAAAATTTTCATTTTTTTTTTAAAATTAGACGGCAGACAGCAGTTGGGAGAAGTTTGGGAGTCCTGAACTTCTTTTCGGCTTCCGAGGTACGCAGAAGGTTGACATTAATTAAAAATGGCTGAGTGGAGTCTTTTTGCATATTACCAAGGAATCGGGTGGACAGCCGGGTGGGGCTGCCAGGTGTGAGTAGCGTTACTCATACTTAATCTGGTAAGGGATACATACAAGGGGCAGCCACTCAAAGTCAGCAGTAGTTGGGAACTGAATATCGTGGGAGCCATCGATTTATCCTCCATCCGTTGCGGACTACCGACCAGGGACATTCTTAATTCATTCATAATTAAGAAGAGCGGCCGAGCCACCTAGCTGACACTATCGAACGGATGATCTTGGCGGGGAACCGAGACCTCTAATAAACGGCTCTTAAACATGACATCAAGTGATTAGCAAAGTACAGACTTTAATTAAGAATCCCAACATATCATGAGCTGCACAACACAATCTTTTTACGTTTTTGCTTTAGGGGAGTACCGGCACACAAGCAACAATAGATCTTCACCTGACGGGCTTTTGCATCTTAAAGTAATCTCAGTCAAGAGTCTAGACAACTTATAAAACCGTATAACCGTCTATTTAAGTATCACAAGTCTTTATATTGACTCAAGGTGAATTACAATCAAAGAACGTGTAGGTAGATTACGGATTGAGGCCTCTTTCTAGAGAATATATGTTTCTTTATTATACTTTCGCTAAAGTGGCGGGACCGATAACTCGATGAACGTTCACCTATTTTTTAACCAGTTTTTCTATTATATTATTTACAGTTATTATCTCTTTTTTTTATCGGGTAAAATATTACTATCATCAAAAAAATATAGGGCCCCTATACTGTACAACGGGTAGGTTAACTACAAAAAAACCCCACTATCTTTTAACATGTAGGCCTAAACCTTTATAAAGGGCAGGTTTGGCCTTACATACAAAAAGTAGTCTATCCGTGAGAGCTTCAAAATACTGGAACTTGTCCACCTCCCTTCCACCATGCACTTCGAGTTCCTTTCCTGCCAAACCAGGAAAGTGATCGCCGCTAACCCCATACTCACAAAACACCCCAAATAATAATCTCTCACAATCTTGACCCGGATCCACTCCAAGGCCCCCATGAGGCTACAGGGAGGTGTTCCGCCCCATCCACACTTCAACACAAGCTGAATCCAAAGGTATTTGGAATACCCACACTCTAAGAACATGTGATCATGAGATTCTCCGTCCATCTTGCACAACTTGCATAACGGATCCACCCCTAGACCCCATCTCACCATCTTGTCCGCCATGGGAAGACGACCCAAAATGCATCTATAGATGTTGCAACTCCACTTGGGAGTCTGCATTTTGTTCCAGACGGTGGTAGCCCAAGGAACGGGAGGACCCAACATCCTCTGATCTCTCACTTTCGACCCCCGGTAGCACCAATTGATCCCATCCAGGTGGGCATAGTCATGTCTAACCGAGTTCCACATGTATACCATGTGTCTCCACCCTGTCAAGCATCCCCAGATAGGCTGTACATTCAAATTGGTCCCATATCGCGCTCTAATCCAGATAACCCATGGTGTTGTAGGTTTGGTCAGGAACCTATCGATCTTTATACAAGTCGCTCTATCCGCTACAGCCTATGGATCCTTCACACCCAGACCTCCTTATTCCCGAGGTTTAGCGATAGTCACCCAAGCAATACCATGCCCCTTACCTCCCCAAAGGAACCCATTCATGATGCTTCTGATCTTATCGATGATGAATCTGGGTAACTTCGTAAGCCGAGTCCAGAAATTTAGTTTTGCCACTAATACATATTTGATCAACACCAATCGGCCCGCCATCGAAATGTTATTACCTTCCCATGTATCCAAAGTTAACCTCATGTCGTCCACCACATTACTGTAATCCTTGCCACTTCTTCTTCCCCGGATATGGGTATTCCTTGATACTTCGGCGGAAAGTGCCCCATGTTGATTCCAGCTACACTTCTCAATCTACCCCTCCTCTGGTTGTAGGAGCGAGAAAGATAGACTTTTGATTTTATGTCGTTGATGTACAATCCAGTCAACTTACCAAACCGGATCAGGATCCTCTTTGCCATTCTTAGGTATTTGGAATGCTAAGCGGTGAACATCATCACGCCATCGATGAACAAAATGTGGGACCACACTGACACTCCTCCCACTTTAAAATCTTTGAGCCTCCCACTCTCTTGTTCCTGTTTGATGGTCAAGGATAATTGTTCTATAATGATGACGAACAACAAAGGGGAAAGGAGATCCCCTTGTCGTGATCTGTTGGATGATGTGAACAAACCATTCGGGACATCATTGATTAAAATTGAGAAGGAGGTAGACTCCACGCATTGCTTCATCAACCCGATCCACCTCATAGAGAACCCCATCGTGTCCATAATTCTCCATGGGGCATTCCAATCCACATGATCATAAGCCTCCGTAATGTCTAATTTGATGCACGCTTTCTTTGTGGTTTTGTCGCAATTGAAAATAGTCAAAAACTCCTTAGCTAGCATTGCCCCATCCGCCAAGGATCTGCCCTGGATGAAGGCTAGCTGCTCAGAGGAGATGATCATCAGTAAAACCTTTTTTAGTCTCGCCGCCAGAAGCTTCGATACCACTTTGTACAGGACAGAGCAGCACGCAATGGATCGATAATCAGCCATAGAAGTTGGCAAGTTGTTCTTGGGTATGAGTCTAATAAAAGCATGGTTCACCTTCCTCACCATGGTACCTCCCACCATGAACCACCGCACAGCACAAGACACATCATCCCCAATGATGTACCAACAAGCTTGGAAGAACTTGTCGTTGAAACCATCAGGCCCTAGTGCTTTACTCGCACCGATACTGAACACAACTTCTTTGATTTCTTTTCCCCTGACCAGCCCACAGAATTTTCTGTTCATTTCATCAGTCACCCTCCTTCCCGACATCTCGTTGTCCCTACTGCAATGTTGTTTATTGTACAACCTTTTGAAAAATGGTACCGCCTCCTCAACCACCTCCCTATTTCATCTTGCCTTTGGCCCATCATCTCTCATCAAACCATGTATGCAAACCAGCATATGGTTCTTCTTTGTAGCTTTGTGATAAATCTTTGTATTCCGATCTCCGTAATTTATCCACTTTATCCTACCCCTTTGCCAATGAAACATCTCCTCATCCTTCTCAAGTTGCAGCAGCCTCCTTTCTTTCTCATCCTCAATCTTAATCCTTACGGGGTCTGAGGGTTCACATCTGAGGTCTTCCACAACTATCTGGTACTCAGTCACAACCTTCTTAACCATCATTGGCAGGTTGGAGATCTCGCAGGCCCACTCCTTCAGCGCCACTTTGGTTCTCCTCATCTTCTCAGCAACTCTGAACAGTGGATTCCCAACTACATTGTACGCCCACGCTTGGTCAACCACCTCCTTGAATCTCGACCACTCCATCCAGAAATTCAGGAACCTGAATGGCCTGTTCCTCAGCCTTGTACTCATCGAAGATAGCCTCATCCACGCGTGGTCACTATTGGAATGACCTCTGAGGTAGATCTTTGCCTCCGAAAACACATCAAGCCACACCATGTTAACCATCCCTCTATCCAAGTTACTAGAGATCATGTTCTCCAGTTTCCTCTTATTATGCCAGGTGATAATACCCCCCACCATGTTCAATTCAATCAAACTAGTCGTGTCCACCATCTCATTGAATCTCCCCAGTACTGCATTCGGGATCGGGATGCCTCCTATTTTTTCACCAGCCCTACACATATTATTGAAATCCCCAATCACCATGTGGGGGACCTGTTGTTGGGTGGAGCTAATAATGTCATCCCAGCATCTTCTTCTTCTACCCTCATCATTGTGACCATAAATGCCAGTAATCACACAATGGAATCCACCTGCACTAATGCAACTAGTGACCATCATCTGATTAGTGGCTTAAATCACCTGGACATCCCACACATTCCTATCCCATCCTACCTCTATACAGCCCCCGTCAATATGGTTCAGATTCGACTCCACTCCCCAACATTCAGGGAAAATCCCCTTCATCTTCTCCGCCACCCCTCTTCTGACCCTGGTCTCCAATATGAAAACCAGAGAGGCTTGGCATTCTGCAATCACCTTTGTAACTCAACTCTGTTTCTTAGGCTAGGATGCTCCCATCACATTCCATGTGAGGACAGGCATCTTACACTCCTTTGTGACCCCCCTTCCAGAGGAGGTCACTCTATTTGAAGCACACCTGCCCCTTGCACTGGACGACTCACTCCTATCAGTCTTCTTCCTACAAGTCCGTGACAATTCATCGAGCAAGTCATCGACATACAGGTTCTCTAACACTGAGAATTGGTTCCCCCCCCCGGGGAGGTGGGGGGGAGGTTCTGAACCTATCCACTAGCTCCTCATCCCTAGTCCTCTCGACCGAATGATCTTCCACAACCACCACTTCATTTCACATAGCAACTTGGACATCACCAACAACCACACTGCTTGTCACTTGCTCAACTTCTCCCCTGTCTGTCACCCTGGCATCACCTTCAGCCTTGCCATCCTTCCCTGATCTTCCCCCGATTGACCCCTCAGGCACCTCCGGCGCCTTCAAGATTTCCTTTTCGGTCATCTTGGATTTAGATCTAGCCACTCTCTTCTAAGTGTTACGATTCCTGGACCTTTCTCATGAGCTCCTCGCCGCAACGTCTACGAGCAGGATGTTAGTTGTTTCTGTTCTCACCCCCAGGAAGCAACCAGTCTCATGGCCGAACACCTTACATACTCCAAATGTATTAGGGATCATGACGTAGATGACTTTGACCTCCAACTCCTTCCCATTTGACATCTCCTGCATCACCACCGGTGGGGTGGCTTGATCCACCACTAGCTCGACACAAATAAGTGTCGCACCGCAAACCTCCCATGAGACCATAAGTTTATCTCCTTACGGACCGATCCCATATGTGATGATAGTAATGGCTCACCTCGACCATTTTTATCCAATATCTAGTAGCATAATCCATATTGATGTTGTTGTAAGGGATGCCCTCCTGATGTTCGCCTTCAGGGACCATTTCCTAGTTAGGACCAGTTTACGGTCGAAGAACCATGGTCCTTGCTCCAGTGCTACTCCCATGTCCTTCTCTGAGGCAAACCTATCCAGGAACAAGCCTCCAAGGATCAGGACACATTGGAGTTCCCCTTTGGGTTTCCAAGTCCGCAACATCCACCCAAAGAGCTGCTCACGGATACATCTCCTACCCATAACCTAAACAATGACAGAGTTTTTGTAGCACTCGTCAATGGCCTCCGCCGTCGGCCCCGAGATCTTCATATAGGGGTGCTCATCTTCCGCCCTAAAGGTTGGCCCTTTGGGATCCACCTCCATCACAATCGGCTTCAGGTTCTTCCTCACTGCCAGACTCCTAGACACAGTCGTCACCCAGGAGCGCCCCACCGTAACATCCACCGCGGGATCAGACCACAGAAACATCTCAGCACTGGGGGTGGAGGACAGAGTGGAGGAGCCCTCCCCATCCCTATCAGCTGCCGACATTGCGTGGCTAGCGCTCAAGAGATGGAAGGGAGCAGTTCTAGAGAGAGAAAAGTACATTCAGTAGATTGTAAATCAATTGTTTACAGTTATTATTAGTAGAGTTTATTACCGTAAGACTTCACCGTTTCTCTAAAGACCTCAAAACCCCATTTTTTTGAAGAACCCCTCACGTCTATCTGTGTGATTTGGAAGTAAAAGGGAACAATTTTTGATATGTTTCTATTATACCACAACTCAAAGAACTTATATGTTACTAATTAAAATATTTTATTAAACCTTACATGCATGATATATTTGTAACTAATGGTAAGTCCCAAGTTGTTAATTCCATATTCATGTTGGTTCTTGATTCGTTAAAGGGTTAATGTATAAGCATGGGTTATGTCAAATTCTCAAAGTATTTGCATTAGGTGTAGAGTTGGTGAAAAAAGTTCTATGGATGTCAGTCTTAAGTCTGAAACACCTTTGTCAACTCAATCTTACCTAGAAAAAAAGGGTATGGGTTTTGATTTTGCTTAGGTTTAAATTTGATGCCCGAGTTGAAACTAGTTGATTTTAAGTTGACTAGTTGGCTTACATACGGATTCAAATAAGTACATTTTTGAGTTATTTATACTTCAACACTAATTGATATTTGTTTAACACATTCAGACAATCATAGTATATTACACAATAGAATACATGCTTTGGGCCAACGCCCACCCGATGAATGGGGGCCGGAAATGAACACCGCGAGATATTACTTTTCGGATGAAGATGACGTTTTCTATGACACAGGAGAAACTATCTCTAATCTAGAGGAAGGAAACAGAACAGGATTGGATGGAAGCCGGGGAGGAGCACACGTAAACGCGATGGCGGAATGTCAAGGACACACGAACGTGACATTAGTCGAGGTGGGTAATATAGGGATCCAACTATTGTACACAGATCGGCGGAGTGAGTAAAACACAACGGAGCCAAGCGGCGGAAGAATGGTGGAGAAAACAGAGATGGAAATAGACCAGAGAAGTGAACGCTCCTTCCCATCCCTAGGAGGGGGACAGCCGACATCGAAGGAAGGCCCAGGAAGCGATGGTGTGGTGTGAGTTAACTCCCAAGTGGTCAAGCATACATCATACAAGGATGCAATGCAGCAAAGCATGGATAAGGGGCATGGATACATTCACATTGACTCATTACAGACCAACATCAAGCTGCAGCCAGATGATATATTCATATCTTAGGAAGAGGGGTTCCCAGAATTCAACCTGAAGCAGTCTGGGCATGAGGAGCTGCTCCAGCCATGACCGTTTTCCATCGTAGTCAAACTTATTGTGTGGGAAATAGGGTATATGATGATGAGGGATAAGATAAGATTACTATGGAACCCAGATGGTGGGTATAACCTGATCGATCTGGACAATGACTATTACCTGATGCAAGTGCAGAAGCACAATGATTACATTAAAGCACTTACAGGAGGATCGTGGCCCTTGTTTGGATCATACTTAACTATGCAACGGTGGAATCCTTGCTTCACACCGGACAAAACATATCAAGAGAGCTTTGTGGCATGGATAAGAATCCCAAACTTACTGATTCATCTCTACCATGAGACCTTATTGGAGGCCATTGGAAACAACATAGGGAAAACTATCAAGATAGATCCTAACACAACGCTTTAGAGGCGTGGACATTTTACACGCATTGTTGTGGAGATAGAGGTGGGCAAACTGCTAGTACCAGCGATCTACGTTGAAGGAAGAAGGCTAATGGTACAATATGAGAATATCCCATACATTTGCCTTCGCTGCGGACATGCTGGTCACCTTGAAAAGGACTGCTAGAAACCACTAGTAACTAGGGGTGAGAAGACATCAGAGGTAGCAGAAACAAATGCAGGTGGTCCATCAAAATAGCTAAATAAGTTTGTAGAAACCATACATGCCCAACCAATTACAAGAAAAAATAGGAAGAAGAAGAATTCGGACCAGGCTAAGGAAGTCATCACACAAAACAAGTTTCAATCTCTGGAAGACTCAAAAAGCAAAGAGGTAGGAGAGGAAGAAAATATGGAGGTAGAGGAAGTAGCGGCACGCGTTGCGAGAATCGACTGGAGGGAAAGGAAGAAGCAATCCAGGAATGTGAGGAAACAAGTGGAAGAGTCAGACAAAAGACAACCATCCAGGGAGAGTCTATGGGGGGCACACAGAACAGAGACAACCACAAGCCGAGAAGGGGGCAAGGAAGACCAATGGGGAGAACAACCACACAACAGTTACAATAAAAGGGAACTAGACGGCCAACCTGGAACAATTATTCAGTTCATCAGCCGAACAACCAAATTTTGGGCTAGTGCTAAATGGAACTGGAAGCACAACGCAGACGTAGAGTTATCCCTCCAAAGGGAGGGGGAGTGTAGGGGTGCATCTACAAAATAGGAAAGTAGTGTACACGTCTGAACCGCTTATTGATAACTCACGTAAGAGGGGTAGGAAAGGAATGAAGGATGCAGATGACAACAGTGGAGGAGGAAGACCAAACCCAAATCCATTTTAAATGATAGTCATGGCATGGAATGTGCAAGGGATATGCCATAAAGACTCCCAAATTACAGTCAAGGAGCTTGCCCGAAAGTATCGAGTGTCCATTTTGGCGATCTTAGAGCCAAGGACAAGTGGAGAAATTGCTGATCAAATAGTAAGAAGGATGGGTTTCACCAACTCACACAGAGTGGAGGCTATCAAATACTCGGGAGGGATTTTGCTATTATGGAATGGAGGTCGATGTGATTTAAAGATCCTGCTATGTCACAGACAGTTTATACACTACCAGGTGTATGGAAGCACTGAGAGGATGGGGAGAAGGCTTCTATGGGAGCAACTCAAACACATAGCAACAGGGGCCAGGTTACCTTGGGTGGTGGTAGGGGATTATAACGCCCATATCTGTCCAGATGAGAAGATGGGGGAAGAGTTTAGATAGAAAAAGTTGTGAGGACTTTCATGATGCGATCATGGCGTGTGGGCTAGATGAGCTTGGAACAAGCGGCCCCAAATTCACGTTCAAGAGGGGTTTACTTCAAGTCTGCTTGGACCGGGCATTGGGCAACCATGGTTGGTTGACAGAGGTATCAAGGTTGATGTGGTGGAGCGATGGAGGTCTGACCACGCTCCTATTGTGATCACAATAGGAGAAAAGAGCCAATTCACAAGAGGGAGACTAGTAGTTAAGGCGAGCTGATGAAAACTACCACAGTTCAGGAAACTAGTAGATGAAGCATGGAGGCCCCAAGAGGAATTCACTGAGGCTACACAAAGGTTCTTGTGTGAGGCAACAACATGGAGCAAGGAAGTCACTAAAAAGCACCTTAGGACTAAACATGCACTACAAAAAAGACTCTTATTAGCCCAAATGGCATTGGCCACGAATTATGCACCAGAAGTGGAAAACCTGATGTTAGATCTACAATTCCAACTGAACGAGATCCTCAGATAGGAGGAACTGGACTGGCAGCAAAAGTCTCATTGTGAGTGTCTTAAGATGGGAGATAGAAACACAAAATTCTTTCATGCTAGTGTTAAAGAGAGACGAGGGTGGAATAAGGTGATGAGGATTAAGACTGAAGAGGGTGAATGGATCACCGAGCCGGGGGCCCTACGTCAGATGATTTCAAAATTCTTTAAAAAACTATATACAAAGGATAAACTTGGTGGAAGGTGGCGGTACAATATATCATACCCAGGAAAATTCCCAGAGCTAGACGCAGCACACCAAGCTCACATTGGTGCTCCACCGACGGAGGATGAGATTCATTAAGTGCTTTTCTCAATGGGGAAATTCAAGGCTCCTGGGCAGGATGGTCTTGATGCACACTTCCTCCAGAGTTCCTGGAGCACCACTAATAAATCTTTGGTTATGTTTGTCAAGTCTGTCTTTACAGGTAACAAGTGGAACTGTGAGGCAGGCGATGCCCTCATGGTGCTTATACCGAAAGGAGCACACCCAGAGACATGCAACCAGCTGAAACCTATATCCCTAAACAATGTGTGTGTGAAGGTACTAATGAAAGTGATCATGGCGAGAGTCAAACCATTGTTAGGTGACTAGATATTTGCAATGCAATCGAGCTTCATACTTGGAAGAAGAATAAGCGACAATGTGGTTCTTACCCAAGAGGTGGTTCATTCCATGGAGAGGAGGAGGCAAACCCGACACCTCATGGCTATTAAAATCAACTTGTCCAAAGCCTATGATCGCATGAGCTGGTAGTTTATAGAAGATACCCTTCGACAAACGACCCTTCCTGGGAGCCTTGTGGATGTCATAATGGATGTTATCTCAGCTGGGAAGACCTCAATCCTATGGGAGGGAGAGAAATAGGAAGGGTTCAAACCATCCAGAGGAGTCCGACAGGAAGATCTACTCTCACCATATATATTTGTTCTATGCATGGAAAAGCTTAGTCAAGCAATTGATGAACTTGTGAAGATGAAGAGGTGGATGCCAGCGGACCTAGCCAAAGGTAAAATACAGTTGACCCATGTTTTCTTTGCGGATGACATAATCCTCTTCGGGAGGGCCTCGCAGAAGCAAGCTCAGATAGTTATGGAGTGCTTACAATCTTTTGGTAAAGCCTCAGGACAACAACTCTCACGAGAAAAATCTGCAATTTACTTCAACAAGGGAACCCCGAGAAGACTAAAATCCCAAATTTTCTCAACAATGGGTATGATAGAGGTGCTAACTCTTGGGAAACACCTTGGAACTCCAATCATTCATGGGTGAAAGAAGAAAGAGGCGTATCTTTCAGTCACCTCAGCTATTCAGAGCAACATAAACAACTGGGCAAATCATATGCTTTCCTTGGTTGGATGAGGCACATTTGCAAAATTAGTGCTTACTCATTCAGCTTCTCATGTGATGCAAACCTCTGAACTCCCTATGGCAATTTGTGATCGGATAGACCAATTCATCTGATGTTTTATTTGGAGTGGAAAGGACTCGTTCCATGGGAACCCTATGGTGGCAAGGAGAAAAATCACGGCCTCCCCACATTATGGAGGCTTGGGAATTAGAAGAGCAAGGGAACAAAATAAGGCATTCCTGATGAAATTGGCTTGGGAGTTTATGACTGGTAGACAAGCTCAATGGGTCACTATGTGTGAGCACAAATACAACAGGAGTACTGGCTTAGACACCAAGGGCTCTACGACATGGAATGCAATCTCTACCTTGATACTGATAATGAAACCCCATATGAGGAGGACTATAGGAAATGGCAACAAAGCTAAAGTGTGGACAGATGTGTGGATCTGTGGGGGGAGGAAACCAGAGATCAAACCAGGGCACACTGTACCTATTGAGTTGCAAGACATGGTAGTCAGTAGCATGGTTGTCTCTAATAGTTAGTGGGATGTGGAATTCTTAAAATATTGGTTCGTAAAGGCAACGGTGGATGATATTATCAAGATGAGGGTTCTGAAAGCTACCTTGGGGAAAGACAGTTGGTACTGGATACCAGGGATACAAGGACGTTTTACAGTTAATAGTGCTTACCGAACATGACTGAGGAGGCAGGGAGCCAATTGAACTTCAGATGGCAATTACTGGGATCTGCAAAAGTACCGCAGAGAGTCAGAGTCTTCGTATGGTTGATGGGGCATGAGAGGCTAATGACGAGCCAACTATAGAGGAGAAGAGGAATGACACTGGATGGATGATGTGAACGTTGTGGGGAAGAGGAATCTACACTACATGTGGTTCGAGATTGTCCGAGCAGTAGGGAGTGTTGGCGCTAGGCCCTCACAGAAGATGACCCATTGTTCTATACAACAAGTACAGTGTGGGAGTGGTTTAACCACAATATGGATGGAAAAGCCAACAACCAGAATTGGTTTACACATTTCTTGATGACAAGCTGGACGATCTGGAAGGCAAGGAACGATTTCATCTTCTCAAAGAAGGAAACACCCCTGATGACAACCTGCACACAAAGCAGACGGGAGGCTGAATCATATCTAAAAGTGGAGCAGCATGAACCCCCGGGCAATGGAAACACCACACATGTGAACTAGATTATCAGTATTTCACAGACATGGACAGTGCTCAATGTCGATGTTGCATTACAACACCACATGGAGGCAGCTTCTGCTAGCTGGATCATGCGATCAGCTATGGGACAGTGGATCAGGGGAGGTGTCAAGAAGTTCTGAGGAAGCGACCCACTGGAAGGTGAACTACAGGCTATTGCAGAAGGGATGAAAGAAATTATCAAAGGACACCGAAACCAATGCATATTGATGACAGATTCACAAACAACCGTACACATCCTGGAGAACAAGATGGAGACACCCAACCACTTGCGGACGTTGAAGGAGGAAATATGAGTACTGAGGAATTCAATTCAACTGTGCATCATACAGTACTACAGGAGAAGGAAGAACTCACTAGCTGATGTACTAGCCAAATGGGCCTTGAAGAATGTTGAATACAACAATTCTAATTTCGCCCACTGTCCTAGCTTTCTGTGACTTCGGTACAGTAAGGAGCTTGATTCAACAAATTGGGCATGGGACTATCAAAGCCTGACGAGCTCCAAGTGTAATACCTTAATCTAATGCAGTGTTGGTTCGAAAAAAAAAGAATATATAAACATATATGAATTTTCTAATAATTATGTAATAATTATTTGATGAAGCACATAAACTCCTATTATCACAGTTCAATTATTTATATAAAAATGATATAACTCTATTTAGCTGTGGGTTTAGATGAGGTTTCACATGAGGCTGACTGAAACCCTGGGTGGACGTCTAAAGATGACTCTGTACAAAAAATATATGAAGTTGCAACTATTCTTATATAAATTAGTGAAGAAAATCATCAAAGAGGCACTATATATTATCAGGTGGATAAATTAGAAATGGATAACCAAATAAATAGGTAAGAATGCAAACTACATGCCAAGAAGGTGTTATGCATGCCCACAATGCCCTTGTGGTATCGTAAACCTCAATGAGTAATGTTATTTCCTTTTGTGTGTTCAGTTTTATAATAAAAAAAGAAGAAAAGACCACCTGCAAGTCAAGTGTTAGTAGTAACATGATCATACTATGATCATCAACCCCAGATGTTCATATCATCACATCATTGAGGAGTTGGAAAGAGAAGAAGGGATAAGGAGTAGATACAATAACAAATAACAACACATAGGAAGGCTTTTAATAATATTAAAAAAAAATTGGTGATCATCAACCCAATGTGGTCATATTCTTGCACCAATGGAGGTTGGTTAAAGGGGGAGGGGGATGGGAGACCACATTGTTCCCAATCCATGTGCTAACCTTCCTTGATTACTTCTTGAAGAAAAGGAGACTTCTCTCTCTCATGGGGTAGATCTCTTCCGTCAACTTAGTGATGTGGTCTAAGATCTCTAAGTTGTATCCTCTTGTAAGAGACTACAAATAGAGTAGACTAGAGGTGCATGAATTTCTAGTCTCTCTTTTCAAAATTCTAGCCTTTTGCAGATGATAGAAAGGAATTATCATCATTTTAGTCAATGCCAACCCCTGTAAATGGTTGTTGGGGAGCTATCTTATACTGTCTAGGGGGGTTCCAAGGTTTTGCTCTAGTTTGGAGTGTTTTCCAAGTCTGTAAGATGGATGGACACAAGATATGTGGCTAGGGTCCTTGTATGGTCTTTAGGGTGTAGTCTTGGTCAAATCAATAATGAAAATAGTTGTGGAATGTGTTCAATGACACCGTAATGAGACATTTTCCTTGATATGGAATCTTATCCTTGCCACTAGAAAAATACAATGAAGATGCCTGTATGGTGACCCCACTATTTTGGATGACACTTTTATCATCTTGACGGTTTGTAAGTATGACAATGCATTTATGTCAAAGCCTTTGTAAGATGTAATGTGGGTCTTTGGCTTATACATGAGCCATTTGATAGCTTATGTAATATTATTTGGTGTTTGAGATAGTTGATTGAATACTTTCTTTTCTAGCAATATAGCCCTCAATGATACTCCCTTCGGGGCGACAACAGTTCCGAACGTCACCTTTAGAAACACTAATGTACCGCTCAAAAGGATACCTCCAATGTAAGAAAATTGGACCAATCATTTTCACTTCCCTAGTCAAATGGACAACTAGATGTACCATGACATCAAAGAATGAAGGAGGAAAATATTGCTTAAATTGGCACAGGGTAACGACCACTTCTCTTTGCAACTTATCTAAAACCTCAAAATCAATTACTTTTCTATATAGAGTGTTGAAGAAGAAGCAAAGCCTAGTGATTGCAAACCTTACATGCTTAGGAAGGATAGATAGAATAGCCACATGCAATATATGTTGCATTAGTGTGTGATAATCATGATATCTAAGACCTATCAGCTTCAAATCCTTCATTGATACCAATATGCAGATATGGGATGAGTATCCCTATGGTACCCTAACATTACACAAGCACTTGCAAAAAGTTCTCTTATGTTTTGGAGACAAGCTGTAACAAGAAGGAGGTAGATATGTGTGGTGACCTTTGTTAACTACTTTTGTTAATGCTTTCTATGTACCCAATTCACATAGGTCCATTCTTGATTTGATGTCATCCTTCGTCTTACCATCTATATTCAACATAGTGCCAATAAATCTATCAAAAACATTTTTCTCAACATGAATGACATCGATATAATGTTGAAATGTCAAAGAACTCCAACAAGGAAGATATTAAAATATCAACCTCTTTTTTATTAAAGAGGATTCATCTGTGGGAGTAGTACATGATATCTTACCAAAATGATTTACAATATTGTTTATTTTCGCATAAACATCCTCCCCTAACGTAGGTTTAGGAGAACTCTAGTCCTTAGTTGATCCATTTAATGTTTTGCACAACTTTCGATAAGAATGCACCTTTAGATGAAACATTTGATAACTAAGATATACAGTCTTACCACAATGTTTCAGTCTGATAGAATCTATATTTTCCTTAGATATAGGACATGCCTTGGTTCCTTTGTCTCTATATCCAGACAAGTCCCCATAACCAAGAAAGTCATTAATAATGCAAAATAGCATGGCATGTAATTGAAAATCTCTCCACACAAAGCATCATAAGTTATAACACCTTCTCCCCATAGTTTTTTAGGTCATCAATCAGACGTTCAAGGTAAACATCAATATTATTTCCAGGTTGTTTGGGGCTCGATATCAACAACGACAACATGTCATACTTATTCTTCATACTCAACCATGGAGGAAGATTGTATACAACAGTCATGATAGACCAAGTACTATGTTGGTTGCTTAGTGTTCCATATGTATTCATCCTGTCGGTACAAAGTCCAAGTCTTGAATTCCATGCTTCTTCGCCAAATTTAGGATATAATAAATCAATCTTCTTCCATTGTGGTGAATCATACACATAGTAGCATACCATCATTGTTTTTTTTACCTATGAATGCCAAGATAAATTTGTGCATCTACATCACTGGCTAACAAGTGTTGAAACTGGGGTATTATAGGTAGATGCCACATCACACTGGAAGGAGACTTGATTTTGGTCTTATATGTCATCCTTTGCTACCTAGACGCCCCTCATTTTGTACATTCTTTCAAATCAATATAGTCCTTTTGAAACAACATATAGTCATTCGAGCATGCACATATCTTCTTAGCCTCCATTCCAATTGGACACAACATCTTTTTCATTTTGTATGTTGAGATTTGAAGCTCGTTGTCTTCAGGGCAAATTTCTTTCACCAAAGACAACATAGAAGTGAAGCTTTTTCTTCTCCATCTATTGTTAGCCCTTAGAGTATAATGGTTTCTGAGCATAGGTAAACTTAGTACAACCTAAGTTTAATGGTTTCTCAACATCATGCACAATATTTCTAAATAAGGGCCCCACAACTATCTAGCATCACATCAACCATGTATATTCGAATTGGTTCGTTATCATCAACATCGTCATCCATTTCTTCTTGGATACAACTACCACTACCAACATTTGTTGATCTCAAGCTAGGAATATTTCCATGCTAGCACCATTCTGTATAGCCTTATCCAATCCCATTGCACATGACATGATCTTTGATCTTGTCAACGTTGTTACAATTCCTACATAGGCAATAAAACCTATCTCTAGACTTTTTTCTATGTTCCTCTATAAATCTTACAAACTCATTGAGACCATTAATAAAATACAGAGTGCAGCAATTTGGTTTAGTCATCCATGAGCAATCCATTTCTAAATGACCAGATGGGAGACAAGTAGTTCATTAGGTTCTAGCCAATAAGTTAATTTTAGGAAAAATATGTATGAATATTTGAACCCTAATTGTCTAGTAGCATTCACATTCATGAATATTTACCACCTATCCCATTCTTGAGCACTTCATATCACTAGTAAGTGTATTATGCTTGTTTGATTTTAATAAATTTCAGCAACATTTCCCCACAGTTCTCCAAGTACACCGATATAGATGGGAAAATACCCATCTACATATGTACTAGGAGAACAAAGGGTAAATTTTGTCAAAATTTATTAAAATCAAACATACATTATACACTTACATCCTAAGTGATATGAAGTGCTCAAGAATAGTCCCAAATTGGGGACTATCCAAGGTTTACATCAAATGAGTAAATCCCGGTCGGGTACCTAGAAAAGAAACACTGTTTAGAAATTAGGGCTTTAAATATAGAGTTTATTGATTACATTAATATATTAGTGTTTACATATTATGGTTTATAGAAATTAGGGACTATCCAAGGCTTACTCCTAATGAGTAAAACTCAGTCGCGTTTCTAGGCCAATAGCATAGTTTAGAAATTAGGGCTTTGAATATAGGGTTTATAGATTACATTTATATATTAGTGTTTGCATATTATGGTTTATTCACAAATCAGGGTTCATTCATATATTTAATTTCACAAAGTGAGGTTTATTCACATATTCGAATTTAGAAAATAAGGTTTTTTTCACATATTAGTTTTAGTATCTCAAACTTGGTCATGCATGTTCATTACCATGTTATATCATACAACATGAATTCATTTAGAATTAGTGTGACACATCACAATTGAATCAAGGATCTAGTTCTTAGGATATTTACACAAAAAAATGGGAAATCATTTGATTTGAGCAAGATAGTCAACATTGTCAACTCAAGTTAATTTAGAGTCATTTTCATGTAAGCGTAATCATTAGAGAATAGATGAGATCCACTTTAAGGTGATTTATCCATACTAACATAATATAACATTATCATTATCCGCCATACTAACACAATTGCTTACAATTAACATTATTTTGTATCTCCATCTCCGTTCCCTCTCCTCTATCCTCCTTCCCTCACCTTCACAATTTATTCTCAATATTGAGAAGAAATCATCGGGCATGGGAAGGAGGACAGAGGACGAAGGAGGAGAGGGGGAAGGGAGATGGAGAACTAAGATAGGAGAGAAGAAGACATGAAGAAGAGGCCACATGTGGATAGCATTAGAGGAGTACAACCAGAGGAGGAGAAAATAGTGGCATCGTCGGTGAAGGAGCATGGTTGGAGGAGGAAGCAGTGGCATCTTCAGAGAGGAGCAAAACTAGAGAAGCAGTGGCACTGTCGCTTGGAGCAGTGGTGGTGTCGGCTAGAGAAGTGGTTGGAGGATGTGCAATCACCAGTGGGGCAGAAATTACTGGTGGACGCGTCAGGAAGCTACAATAGCAGAGTTAGAAGAGGAGGAAAATCGTCAAAAAATTGCCGAAGACAGATATCTAGAGAAATACAGATAGGGGGAAAGAGGACAAAAGGGTTTTTTGTGGGGTTAAGTAAGACCTATCCCTTCAGTTCTTGGCAAAACTCACAACCTAGGATTTAGGTCATTGGTTTTAGATGAACAACCACCGTCAAAAACACAAATTTTCTTTGTGGTTGTCTAAAACATACTGACGTCTAATCTTACGACCTAACGAAACCTACTGTGTCAGTTATGGTTAGAATAACCGACGAGAAACATCAAGTGGGGGAGAGAAAAATTTGGCGGGACAAATGGCACAAAGAAAAATCAACAAGAAACTCCAATTATTTCTTGTGGGAGAGATGGCGCGTGCACCTATTTATCGCGTCAGTTATATATAAAAGAACCAACAAAGTAGGGTTTTTGTATACAAATGAAATACTCACAAAAATTTTGTACATTATTTTATTTTTGCGGGTGATATATAGTGTCGGTTAATTTGAGAAGCGACCGACGGTAAAAAAAAAAGTACAACCCTTTTTTCTTAGCTTGTCAAACCATGATGGTAGTCTACTTAGAACCGAAAATATAGATAATACCGTCGATTTTTCTTGAAAAAAGACCTTACACAATATATCATATCTATAGTAGTGGGAGGGGGATCTGTAGACACCCCACTCTTATGCATTTTGTGAAGCTATTTTGAAAATTGGCCGGGGCAAATCAAATTTATTAAGGCTAGAAACTCAAGGAATATTTGTGCACATTTTGATAATATCAAAGAAGACTTCAATCATACCCCATTTTCCTTAAAAAGGAATTTTTTTTTAATCTTTCAACAGCCACATTTTTAGAACCACATTTAATATGTGCACCAAACTTTTGAGGTACATGATATATCTCATCCTCATGCATGTGGTGTATAAATCCTAATCCTGCATATGTTTCATTGGCCATTTTATATATGTGTCTATGATGAGTTTATTCAAACACCACTACAATACTCCACAAAAACATTGACTGAGTTGACCTAGTGTTGTTCCTATTGCAAAATAATTTTGCCTAATATAGTAGGTTTACAAACTAGAAATTACATTGATAAGTTTGAAACAATCTTAAAAATAAGGTTTATTGGACATTTCCTAACATCATCCATATATAAAGTTATATATATATTGGCACCTATTATTTTATAAATGAATTTCCATTATTGCAATAAGGACTTATCCAAATTATTTATAGTGGAACCTACAGTACCAAAGCCTTAATCTAACTAAATACCAACTTGCACTTTATAGATATGACCCAACATTGAGTCGTAAAGAGTAGTTTTGATTTATTTTTAGAGTCCCTCTTGACATTTCATATAACCCTTTCTTCCATTTCCTAGAACAATATTGACTATAAGGAAATTGTCCGTAGACAAATTCCGAGCGCGCCCCAGTTAATTGTGTCGTTGTGCCTGGGTTGTGAGGGCTCTCAGCCACATGGATAGTTCAATGTGCTCATCAGCGCCTAACTCGGAGATGTGGATCGTCCTAGGCACATTAGCATGGCGTACTCCTACATGGTTTTTTATAATTTCTTGAACAATATTGCCTACGTGGAAGTTTCCCATGGAGAACTTTCTATATAAGAACATAATGAATATAAATGTTGTAACATGCAAAAACAATACAATTCACAAATATGCTAATCAAGACAGAGATTAAAAACAATGTATCTTTTTCTAAAACATGCTATTATGCATCACATTACGTATGGATGTGTAGTAATGTGTGAATGAAATATTTACTAATTCTATTCTATATATATGCATTGAAAAGAAATATAGTGACACGTTTTGTCTAATTAGAACAATAATATGTGTACTAGATACTTTGTATTTCTTTGTTTACATACGTGTACACATTAATCTTAACCACACTATGTTGCTATTCCACACATGCACTACAATATTACTCGTCTCATTCCTTCCTTCATCATCTTCCTCTCCTTTTTGGGTATAATTTAGTTACAAATAATTATATTTTTCTTTCACACGTTGATTTTCTCTCTCCAAATATATCTCATATTTGTCTCTACATTTCCTATTTGTGTTTTTTCCCTCCCCCCTTGATCTATTTTCTACCTCCCTTTTTGTCTTTTCTCTTAGATTTCTCAATCCCCATCACATTTGTTCGATCACTCCTCCAAGTACTTTTGTGAATCCATCATCCCCTTTCAGTAAGGGTGGACCTGGTCTGATAAAATCTGATTTCACCGTAAAACTACATACCATACTACACATAATAGTATGATATTTTTAAAATCAAGTTGATCACTGGAGAAATCTAAGATAAACTTAAGGCTCCTATTGATTTGGTGTAAGTCATGAGTTCTATGGAACTCATTTTCTGAGAACTCTAGTTCAGTTTTTGGAACTTAAGTCTCATTCACTTCCATGTGATTGGTTTGTTGTAATTGTATATATAGAAATCATTAAAAAAAATATTAATTTTTATTGTGTCATATAAATAAGTAAGAATATCAAAGACATAAAAAATGAATCATATCCGTAAAAAAATCATAATATTCTTAAATCATAATAACCTCAACAAATGGTTATGGTGAAAATGTTGTTCCTTTAAAAAATATTCTGTTATGATATAATTTTAATATTACTAAAAATATGAATAAAATCTCATCATAATATTTTTATTTCACTTTGTGTATACAAAGTATTGTAATAATATCCACATTTTATGTGTTTGAAATATAAGTTTTGGTTCATCTCTGTTTAACACAATTTATGATATCAATTTTTACATTTTTAGGGAATTTTTAGTATATTACTCGTGCATGGTTATAGTTAATTATCTTTTTTCACATCATATTGTTTGAACATTGTGAATAAAAATATGTAAGGTAAATCACATTATTTTTACATGTGTGATTATGTTTCTTTTTCATGATATTTGTATTTTTTACTTTGTAAATCGCACTGATAATGGTGGTTAGTGTAAAATATTTTACATAGTGCGAATATAGTGTATGATATATTGTGATATTATATTATGGTTTTAGCAATGAACTATATTCAAGCTGCTAATATTTCTAATCATAAATATTTTACATGTGTCGCTTATGACGAATGAAGAATTGTGATAGAGTGGACTTTTGGAATCCTTAAATGTCCAATGACATAGGTGAAGTTAGGCATGTTGAGTTGTTTGAGAATCCTAGGTGTTTTGGTAAAGCTTGAGTGTTGTTGAGGTTGATATCATAATTAAGATCCCTTAACTTCGTGGCCTTTTGAGGTATTTCTTTGATTGGTCATATAATTGATTTTTAACACCAATCACGAATAGAATGTAGCTTAAGTTGTTTTAAGCTATGGTTAAAATCTCATTATATTTTGATGCTCTTGGAGTAGGCTAAATGTTGAGTATTTGAGGTACTTTGGACCAAAGTATTTGATTGATAGACGAGGTTTTAATAGTAGGCTTTATCATGCACCCTTACGACATCTGACCTTGTAGCTCAAGCATGACACGGTTTGTAATCAGAAGACTTAGACTTACAGCTTTCTCACAATGGTTACCATGAACCATGATGCGAAGCGTCAACCAACCCCACGTCTTGGTCGTGGTTGGATTAAGGAGATGAAGCGTGGGCAGTTGCTCGCTCCACATCAATAAACCATGCGACCCTTATCAACCTCTTTGGGTGTGAGCAGAGAGATCGTACTCCCCTTGCTGTGACCTCTCAACCGCGAGCTATAGGTGCTTGGGAAGAGAGTAATGAAGGAGTTGGAGACTCCTGTGATGGTCTTGAGTATGGAAGATCGCCTCCAATAGAAGGGCAAGAGGGTGGCCTCATTGCAAACATGATTCAGATGAGGAGGAGAGTAGTTGCAGCGGTTGCATGCTAGAGAGGAGAACCAGCGACGGCGAACAGATGGGGGCAGAACGACACCCTCATGTAGAAGGGACTTCATACCAAACCATGCGGAGGTGGAGGGCAGAGCTTAGGCAGCCGACCGCTGCTGAAGATCTTCACCCAGGCGGCGGCGCCTATACACGCCAAGAACAGCCCACGACGGCGCTCATGCGGCGTCAGGCAGGGATCAAGGATCATCGTTGCTGGCTGCCTAGGAGACTCATTGACCTGAACATCTGGAGGAGGGACGACGTATCTTCTATCCCTCCCCAGGGTCGCCTCTCTGCAACAGCGATGAAGACCTCGAGGGGGACGGTTCCTCACTGGAGAAGAAGCCAGGCGGCGGCGGCTTGGGTGGTGGTGCGGACTCGACGGGAGAGCAGGGAGAGAGAGGTAGGTCCAGCATCAAACCCCCAACCCAGTAGCAGCACTGGAACAAGGGAGCCACGTATGTGGGATCGGGCTTCCTGGCTTTCATGCGAGAGAAGAGAACAGACTGCGGCGGCTGTAGTTCTGGGGCAGAGGAGAATGACTCCTGCGGACGCTCGGTGGGGAGGAAAGAAGCAGACGTTCCGCTGACCAGTGGGTGTCACCAAAGTGGGCGGCCCAACCCGGTTCAAGGACAAACAACCAGCAAACTAGTCACCAAAGCAGTGTTTATGACCGGCCCAGCGCAAGAGGAGCAACACCTCTTAGTGGCCACGTGGCGACGGCCGACTGGCCGGATGAGGTAAAATCTCAGAATTACTCAGATCTTGCATAATTTGTATTACATAGCTCAATTAAAAAAAAATTATAAACAAGGTACCAAAATTCTCAGAAAAATGAGTAGAACAGTTTAAAATTATGATTTTAGGTTTTTGATGCACTAATATTAGTGATATCATGTAATATGTATTATGCTTGTTTCATGAGTAATAAATATCAAATGATGATATAAAATTATAGAAAACTGTCAGTAATTCTATAATCATGTTTATAATGGATATGATGTCAGATATGGTCATGTGGATGTATGAAATTATGTAATTTGATTAATATGTCCAATTAAGGCTAATAACACTAAAGATGATGCAATTAATGAACACATGCTCAATAAATGATGAAAGTTATAGATAAAGCTCATATGAGTATATTGAACCTCAGTTTTAGTTATGAGATCATAATTATGAACAAAACCCATGTTATATGATGATGAATATTGATACATGTTATAAAACCCTAATCTAGGTTAATGATGTAACCTAGGGTTAATATATGCACAAAAAGGATATGGAACCTAATGTTCAGATGATGAACTTTAATAATAATATGTAATCTGGAAAATGACATCAGTGAGATAATCATAAGATAAGAATACAAGTAATGGTACACATATCCAAATGAGTAAGATAAACCCTAATGAACACGACTAGGGTTAAGATGAGATGTATGATGATGAGAACCTGATGATAGTATATGATCTTGTCTTAATCAGGGTGGAGCAGGATATAGTAGACATCAGGAATGTGGTATAGATTGGAATATCTCTTTGGAAGGTACGTCATTACCTCTTACTTGGCTTATTATACAATATGCTTGTGTTATATGGTAGTACAAACTTGGCATATGATATTGATTGAAATGATTGTTCTTGTATGATATCTTGCTTGATTTTCCATACTTATGGCTATGAACACATGAAACATAAGATATTAGATCCATCATATGATAGCACTAAACTCTTTGGTAGTACAGTGCATTGAAGTGATCTCAAACTCTTTGGTAGTAGATCACATGTGTTAGATCTCAAACTCTTTGGTAGTAGATCACACGTTAAATGATCTCAAACTCTTTGGAAGTAGATCATGAGGCCTAAAAACATCAAAGCCCTAGGGGCAGATGTACGAGATATATGATGGAAATGTGCTTAAAATATATGTGTTCTCTTTTGCTAATGAATATCTTTGTGCAAGTATACACTTTTCTTATATTCTTCTGTTACTGCCAAGTATATTAGTTTTATCTTATTGCCAAGATATGATGAGAGGTAAATAAAAGACACGTAGGCGTACTCAGTACAATATTCATGAAATATTGTGCTGACGTGTACCGCATGTAATCTTTTGTTTAGGTTTTGGTTATGCTCTTGAAGATCCAGGATAGTGAGAGTTGTGTGGAGAGCTGATGTATAGGTGGACCTGTTGTCTTAAGATCATGTAGTTTAGTGGTAGTACATGTATATGTATAGTTTGCAATTCAATATGTAATATCAAATGTTGTAACAATTCATGTTGTAATTATATGTTGAATGGTGAACATGTGTTTTGGTTTTATCATTGTTCATGTGCATGTGCTACTATTGTTTCCTTATGACTCCCTTGATTTTCTCTTTCTTAGCCTAGTGTGTGGTGTTTAAATTGGGATTCTCACTGAGGTGAGGGTTTCAATTTGGACGTTACACATCAGATTAAGTTTTAGAAAATCCGGGGACGTCACATGTGGTATCAGAGCATGAACAATAGCAAAGCCTGACATTTGCTCATTATGCAACTCAAAACCAAAGAACCTTGACCTTAGTAATCTTTAGGGTTAGATTAGTCATCTTTTAGAGACTAGATCTGACCTAGCCTCTAGGTTAGTACCTAGATGTCTGAGAACTAGGTCTAGACTGGTGCTTGTGTATAGCAAGTCCTTAGATGTCGTTCTTTCCCTGTAGTGCAGCGGTATGGGACGTTGCACTATTTGGAAATGACGTGCATCAAGGGAAGAGAAATCCTAGACATGTAGCGCTCGTTGTCTAGGATAGCTACACTAGTCTACACCATGTTCTCACCCTTTTCACTAGTTTTCATGACATTGGGCTCTCTACTATGTGTGGGACACTCATTTCTATTTTGGTTTTTGATTCCAAACAGATCGAACCTCGATAGTTTTCTCTGACGCTTGTTTTATCAGAGAAAAACTATATAATATTTTATTATGTATATGTATTACAAAAATGTGTCCCCACACATGTACGAGTAGGAGGTGGTCATGCAACCTAAGTGAAAGTGAATGACATCAGTCTAGAAGAGAGAGTAGTTCTAGATTAGATGTATAGAGCCTTTGATATATATGATAGATAGAATAGATGAAATAAGTTTTCGTGATATAATGTAAGTTTGACAGAGATGATAAAAGATAGTTTATGATGATATATGTTTGTCTTTGAGGACCCAAGTTCAGTTTTGAGGATTTGAGATAAGTTTTGATGACACAAGTAACTAGGCTTTTATGAGATACGATAAGCTAAGCTGAGACAAGGATGTGAATCAGCAAGAGCCTCAATCTCTTTTACGAAGGAGGACCTCTAGTGTTAGGACCAGTTTCGGGATTAACTCCAGAGAGAGTGAGACCCACATGGGGAAGGTCAGAGAACCTAGACTCCACAATATGAGGAATATAAGATATGTGATATGATGTGTCCTAAACTAGACTACTCCTAAGTGATGAGTTGAGTTGCTTTATACATGATTCCTATAGTCTTCTTGAACCCTATATGTCCTTGGGAGGACCAAACCCTAGAGATAGAGAGAGGCTGGTCATATATATGTGCATGTGAACATGAATATGAGTGCCTACCATCTGGGTGAGGGAGAGAGCCCAAGACCCTGGAGGAGGTAGCTATGTTAGTTTCTGTGAAGCTTCATGCTCGGGTTGGTGGTTCCCCACATAGGAATCTAGTGGTGTATATAAGAGAGACATGAGATATAATGTTTCATGGTTAGAGAACTATGAAGAGTATATCATAGCATGTTTTGGTTTGTGCGTATGTGGCTAGAGCATGTAAAGTATCACTGGTGCCAATGAGGTAATCTGAGAACCCTAGACCAAGAGAAAAGATAAGGTTTATGCATATGAGATACTCATAGAGTTGAGTTAGCTCAGAGAGACAGAGCATGGCACTACCCTCATGATATGGGTCAGGATAACCTTAGTTGGACTAGGTGAAGTTTCGATATATGTTTGATTAGCCACTGACATAAGTTGGTTTAGCACAACCATGATACAATATATGTAAGGATGTGATCTAATCTTGAGACATGATATATAGACATGATAAGATGGAAAATCTAGAAATGGTTTAATAAATATCAATGTATAAATGGTTCGTCATATACACGAATAATGATGACAATGTGAAGTTGTTGGCTAATCTTGTGATGAAATCACTAGTAAATCTTGTAACTTGATATGAACAATGGAATGAGTTCGTATGAATGAAATATGTTACATGAGGTGTTAATGTTAGTGCCCAACAAAGATGAAAAAAATATATATAGTTGACAGCTAGCACAAAATAATGATTATGACACCTTAATATGACCTAGATGGATAAAGTGGGTTAACTTTAGTTAACTCCCTCCTAAAAGGCATATGTTAATGATGATCATGTTCTAACAATGAGTTAAATAAAATGTTGATGACACCTTGATGCATGAGTTAATATTCGTTAACTCCTTTAGAACATGATAATATGATCTGGAAATCCTTCTGCATGGCTAAAGATAAGGAAGAAAATCTAACATATGAGATATGTAAGGACATAACCTAATCTTCTAAACCCTTGTTTGAGCCTTCTATGTAGTGTTTGTGCACCAAGATGGTTGTAAAACCTCCTAATAGTGCTTTGGATACATGGTTCTAGGAAACATTTGTGGATAGGTTACACATAGAATAGTGCCTACATGTGGATGAGAGAAAGATAAGGTTTTCCCTGGAAGTATGAGTATGGTTTACTTTCGAGGATGAAAGTTTTTTTAAGATGTATATCATGTAAAAGACTGGATTTCTGGCTTAATTCCGAGGACAGAATTTCTTTTAAGGTGTATAGGATGTGATGGAGTGGACTTTTAGAATCCTTAAATGTCCAATGACATAGGTGAAGTTAGGCATGTTGAGTTGTTTGAGAGTCCTTGGTGTTTTGGTAAAGCTTGAGTGTTGTTGAGGTTGATATCATAATTAAGATCCCTTAACTTCGTGGCCTTTTGAGGTATTTCTTTGATTGGTCATATAATTGAGTTTTAACACCAATCACAAATAGAATGTAGCTTAAGTTGTTTTAAGATATGGTTAAAATCTCATTATATTTTGATGCTCTTGGAGTAGGCTAAATGTTGAGTATTTGAGGTACTTTGGACCAAAGTAATTGATTGATAGATGAGGTTTTAATAGTAGGCTTTATCACGCACCCTTACGGCATCTGACCTTGTAGCTCAAGCATGACACGGTTTGTAATCAGAAGACTTAGACTTACAGCTTGCTCACAACGGTTACTATGAACCATGATGCGAAGCATCAACCAACCCCACGTCTTGGTCGTGGTTGGATTAAGGAGATGAAGCGTGGGCAGTTGCTCGCTCCACATCAATAAACCATGCGACCCTTATCAACCTCTTTGGGTGTGAGCGGAGAGATCGTACTCCCCTTGCTGTGACCTCTCAACCGCGAGCTATAGGTGCTTGGGAAGAGAGTAATGAAGGAGTTGGAGACTCCTGTGATGGTCTTGAGTATGGAAGATCGCCTCCAATAGAAGGGCAAGAGGGTGGCCTCATTGCAAACATGATTCAGATGAGGAGGAGAGTAGTTGCTGCGGTTGCATGCTAGAGAGGAGAACCAGCGACGGCGAACAGATGGGGGCAGAACGACACCCTCACATAGAAGGGACTTCATACCAAACCATGCGGAGGTGGAGGGCAGAGCTTAGGCAGCCGACCGCTGCTGAAGATCTTCACCCAGGCAACGGCGCCTATACACGCCAAGAACAGCCCACGACGGCGCTCATGCGGCGTCAGGCAGGGATCAAGGATCATCGTTGCTGGCTGCCTAGGAGCCTCATTGACCTGAACATCTGGAGGAGGGACGACGTAGCTGCTATCCCTCGCCAGGGTCGCCTCTCTGCAGCAGCGATGAAGACCTCGAGGGGGACGGTTCCTCACTGGAGAAGAAGCCAGGCGGCGGCGGCTTGGGTGGTGGTGCGGACTCGACGCGAGAGCAGGGAGAGAGAGAGGTAGGTCCAGCGTCAAACCCCCAACCCAGTAGCAGCACTGGAACAAGGGAGCCGCGTATGTGGGATCGGGCTTCCTGGCTTTCATGCAAGAGAAGAGAACAGACTGCGGCGGATGTAGTTCTGGGGCAGAGGAGAACGACTCCTGCGGACGCTCGGTGGGGAGGAAAGAAGTGGACGTTCCGCTGACCAGTGGGTGTCACCAAAGTGGGCGGCCCAACCCGGTTCAAGGACAAACAACCAGCAAACTAGTCACCAAAGCAGTGTTTCTGACCGACCCAGCGCAAGAGGAGCAACGCCTCTTAGTGGCCACGTGGCGACGGTCGACTGGCCGGATGAGGTAAAATCTCATAATTACTCAGATCTTGCATAATTTGTATTAAATAGCTCAATTAAAAAAAATTATAAACAAGGTACCAAAATTCTCAGAAAAATGAGTAGAACAGTTTAAAATTATGATTTTAGGTTTTTGATGCACTAATATTAGTGATATCATGTAATATGTATTATGCTTGTTGCATGAGTAATAAATATCAAATGATGATATAAAATTATAGAAAAATGTCAGTAATTCTATAATCATGTTTATAATGGATATGATGTCAGATATGGTCATGTGGATGTATGAAATTACGTAATTTGATTAATATGTCCAATTAAGGCTAATAACACTAAAGATGATGCAATTAATGCACACATGCTCAATAAATGATGAAAGTTACAGATAAAGCTCATATGAGTATATTGAACCTCAGTTTTAGTTATGAGATCATAATGATGAACAAAACCCATGTTATATGATGATGAATATTGATACATGTTATAAAACCCTAATCTAGGTTAATGATGTAACCTAGGGTTAATATATGCACAAAAAGGATATGGAACCTAATGTTCAGATGATGAACTTTAATAATAAGATGTAATCTGGAAAATGACATCAGTGAGATAATCATAAGATAAGAATACAAGTAATGGTACACATATCCAAATGAGTAAGATAAACCCTAATGAACACGACTAGGGTTAAGATGAGATGTATGATGATGAGAACCTGATGATAGTATATGATCTTGTCTTAATCAGGGTGGACCAGGATATAGTAGACATCAGGAATGTGGTATAGATTGGAATATCTCTTCGGAAGGTACGTCATTACCTCTTACTTGGCTTATTATACAATATGCTTGTGTTATATGGTAGTACAAACTTGGCATATGATATTGATTGAAATGATTGTTCTTGTATGGTATCTTGCTTGATTTTCTATACTTATGGCTATGAACACATGAAACATAAGATATTAGATCTATCATATGATAGCACTAAACTCTTTGGTAGTACAATGCATTGAAGTGATCTCAAACTCTTTGGTAGTAGATCACATGTGTTAGATCTCAAACTCTTTGGTAGTAGATCACACGTTAAATGATCTCAAACTCTTTGGTAGTAGATCATGAGGCCTAAAAACATCAAAGCCCTAGGGGCAGATGTACGAGATATATGATGGAAATGTGCTTAAAATATATGTGTTCTCTTTTGCTAATGAATATCTTTGTGCAAGTATATACTTTTCTTATATTCTTATGTTACTGCCAAGTATATTAGTTTTATCTTATTGCCAAGATATGATGAGAGGTAAATAAAAGACACGTAGGCGTACTCAATACAATATTCATGAAATATTGTGCTGACGTGTACCGCATGTAATCTTTTGTTTAGGTTTTGGTTATGCTCTTGAAGATCCAGGATAGTGAGAGTTGTGTGGCGAGCTGATGTACAGGTGGACATGTTGTCTTAAGATCATGTAGTTTAGTGGTAGTACATGTATATGTATAGTTTGCTATTCAATATGTAATATCAAATGTTGTAACAATTCATGTTGTAATTATATGTTGAATGGTGAACATGTGTTTTGGTTTTATCATTGTTCATGTGCATGTGCTACTATTGTTTCCTTCTGACTCCCTTGATTTTCTCTTTCTTAACCTAGTGTGTGGTGTTTAAATTGGGATTCTCGCTGAGGTGAGGGTTTCAATTTGGACGTCACATATCAGATTAAGTTTTAGAAAATCCGGGGACGTCACAAGAATATAATTATATAAGAAATATTGTTTGTTTTCCGGAACTCATTTTTCAGACGAAACTCAAGAATTGTGTTTCGTATGTAAGTATGTAACTCACTGGAAGTAGCGAAACTCAGGTTCCGAAATCATGAAAAACTACTTAAGGAACTCCGTTTTTCGGACAAATTACGACAAACCAATCGGAGCTAGCTTCAGAGAAAACTGGTTCGAAAATTTGTTTGAATTTGTTCCAAAAAACACTTAGTGTTCATAACTAGCCCACATAAATGAGGAAACCCCACAATCGTTCACCATCAACCAAATATAAGGAGTGTAGATATATCTAAACAGATATATGGCTTTTACAACTGAAATGATTTAGTTATTGTCGTGAGTTCTTCAGTTAATTTGTTCGTACGTGTTTTCCATGTGATATCTTTACTTAGCAAGAATACAAATCACCATGTCACTTTCGTAAATATAAGTAAAATAATACACTTAAATAATCTTATATCAATTATGACAAAACATGCATGTAGTATTGGAATTGCTGTATACAGTTGTCTATTTTTTTTTTAATTTAAAATTTCAAGTTATCATATAGCAATAGTAATAGATTATTCGGTTAAAACAACACCACTATTGAGCTTAGAATAACATGTGGTTGAAGGCGCGTCACGAAGATCCTTTTTGTTAATACAAAATCCACCGCTCACGTACACGAGCTTGGCCAACATCTTATCTTCCAGATTTATTCATCTCTCGGGGATAGCAAGTGAGAAGTATCGAACATTTCACTCGCCCTCGATGTCGCCAGAAAAATACCTCGCAGGAATCCCATACAGATGCACAACAATGGGTAATAGCATGTGAAGAATAATGAAGGGATGATCTGAAACAAAGTGGTCATTTAGTGGGTTATGGCAAGGTGGAGGAGGCCAACACAACAGTGTTAAACAACACACATTAACAACTACTATTGAACAATTTTCACACATAACAATTCTCTTACACTCATGTATTTTCGATATATTTCTGTGCTTCTGAAAGTGTTAGAAGTGTTCAGATCAATCATTTTATAGGTGGATGAATCACATAGAATAGGCGACCAACTAATCATTTTTCTGTCTAATCATAATTAGTTCTAAGTTCCAATATACATGGTTTGTTGGACGCATCCAAATAGAACATAGAGGACTCGGACCATCCAACTAATTGGATAATGAACATGGATGGAAAATTAATGTCTATAGAAATATCAATGTCACTGAATCAAATCGAGCCGGTCGTGGTGGGGCTGCACCTGTGTGTTTTAATTTGTCAAAACCCAGCAAAGAAACAAACTTAATCAGTCTTAAGTTCCAAACACACCGAACTCGGTTGGGCATGGCTTGGCAAGGTGAGGCTCGTGAACATACCCATGTGTCTTTTAATTCTTCAAAACCCAATACAAAAATAAGCTCAATCAGCTTTAGATTCCAAAACATTGGGTAACAATAGGTGGAGAACAAGAACGGAACGAGTTGTAAGTGCTGATAAAATTATAAACGAGATTAAATTGGAGGAGCCAGTAGACAGTAGACAGGAAAACTATCTGGCTAGAATAAAACATAACAGACATGGGCAAGGTGATACTCCCACATTGTAAGGGAGGAAGATCAAGGAAAGCAACACCAAGATGAAGCAGAAAGATTAAACTAAAAAATTTCACCCTCAGAACACAGGAGAAGAAGTTTGAGGTGCCTTGTCAAAGAATCTATAATTAGAGAGGCAATGGAGGTAAAGGCTGAGAGTATGCCACTAGATGGCCAAGATGAGAAATGAGTTAATGAAATATGTGTGGGCAAGGAAGATTTTCTATTGGTATAATTCAGATGATTATGTGTATGATTGATACATCTGGACCATTCATTTACTGGGTAGTTAAGGATTGAGAGACCTACACCATGCTTAAGATGGTTTCAAATATGTCTAGAGTAGCTTATGAAGCCTTCCAGGTTCCTAAATAATACAATATTTATTTTCAATCTTTGTTCTTGTAATCTCAATTATGTTTGAATGAAAAGAAGTGTTTTCTTAAAAAACGAGATAGAACAAGGAGGCGATGTGGTAGGTTATGACAAAGTAGAGGAGGTTGCATACATCAACAGTAAACAACACACACACCAATAACTAGTAGTGAATAATTCTTGCACACAATAGTTTTCTTACACTCATGTATTTTTAGTATTTTTTATTTCTAGATATGTTACACATGACTCAATTATTTTCCATTTATAGATGGACAAATCCCGTAGAATAGACACCCAACTAGTCATATTTCCTCAAAGTATAATTACTTTGAGGATTCTCTAATATATGGTTAGTTGAACACGTCCAGATAGAATCGATATGACTCAAACCACTCTACCAAAGGGTTAATGAACATGTATGGGAATACCAAAGGGTTAATGAACATGTATGGGAAATAAAAGAATTTATATTTATGAAACTATCAAATATACCGAATCAACTAGACAAGGCGTGGTGAGGCGCACACAGTGTATTTAATACGTTAAAACCCAACACAGAAATAACTCCACTCAGCCTTAAATCCCAAATACAGCAAACTGGGACGGGCATGGCGTGGCAAGGAGAGGCTCGAACACATGCACATGGGTTATGAAACAGTGGAAGAGGCCGCACACCAGAAGAAATACACACAACATCAACTAGTAGAGAAGAATTTTTGAACATAATAGTTCTCTTGCATTCTGTATTTTCAGTCAGTTTCTATGTTTTTAGATGTACTAGAAATGAATAAAAATTGTCTATTTTATAGATAGATGAAGTACATAGAATAGGTGTCTTACTAGCCATTTTTCTCATCTAATCATAATTAGCTTACAAGTTCCTAAATACACAATTTATTGGGTGGACCTATATAAGATTTGAGGGGACTCGGACTAGCCAACCAAATGGTTAATGAACCTGGATGGGAAATTAAAAAATGTGTATCTATAAAAATATCAAATATACCGAACCAAACTAAGTTGGGTGTGGCAAGATGCATGCACATGTGTGTTTTAATTCGTCAAACCCCAACTCATTAAGAGGTTGGATTAGTCTAAAATTCCAAACACACCAAACTTGGTCGGGCATGGCATGGCATGGCAAGGCGAGGGTTATGAACATACACGTCATTCCTTACAAGGTGGAGGAGGCCACACACATGAAAAGTATACAACACACAATAGCAGATAACATTGAACAATTCATACATACTGCAGTTCTCTTGCACTCGTGATTTTCATTGTGTATATATGTTTCTAGACGTGTTAGAAATGGCTCAAAATTATCCATTATATATGGAAAAATCTCATAGAATAGGTGTCTAACTAGCCGTTACCCTTTAATCATATTTAGTTTATGACTTCCTGTATACATAGTTTGTTAGGTATACCCAAATACAAGAAAGGGGGCTTAGACCAGCCAACCAAAGTCTAATTTACCTAGATGGGAAATAAAAGAAGTCTGGTTTATTAATATCAAATGCATCAAACCAAATTGGATCGGGCATGGTGAGATGTGCATGTGTTTGTGTTTCAATTCGTTAAGCTTTAACATAGAAACAAGCGCAATCAGCCTTAAATATTAAATGCATAGAACTGGTTCGGGCATGATTTGGCAAGATGAGGCTCATGCACGCTCATATGTGTATTTTAATTATCAAAGCCCAACACACAAACAAGACCAATCAAGCTTAAATTTAAAATTCTCAAAAAAGGCCAACAAGTCTTGTCTCTACTCCCACTTAACTAGATCATTTAAAAGTGAGCAATGTGGATAAATAGTGATTGAGAGGTTTTAAAATACAAGTAAATCTATGACTGAACTATAACAGTCTCAAATTTGATATGATGGATTACTAATCATTCCGACTCATTCGTTACCACAAAAAAACTAGTGTGAATATATTAAAGAATGGAAATGGCCACACCACATGTTTAAACCAAACTAAATATGGTAGTTTCAACAAACTGTGGTTTGATGTGATAGCTAGGTTTGATTTTCTCCCACCCCTGTCTTGTGTCGTGAAGTATATGAGAAATAGGTGTAATGTAATAATGTTGTTCGTAGTGGATACTAACAAGAATTTTATATAAGAAATCATTACTGAACTCGTTGAGGCATGCCAAAAGCACTATCCTTTACAATATTTCCTTCTTAGTTACACAAGTTGGGTTGGTGCAGTAGTATACGGTGCGGCAACCACTCTTCTAGGATGTACCAAAAAATGAAGTGGAAATGCATCCACATGCACGCTGGGGCCATTCCCATATAAGGATCCACATGATGTAGGATTTTCACAACCCTCATGCGTGCATGACGTGACTTGCGTTGATGCATCTAGTTAAAAGGTTTCCAGACTGGGCCGACCCAAATCCAGTTGGGTTGCCCCACTATGTGTGTGTAAAACCCATATAAGGATCCACATGATGTAGGATTTTCACAACCCTCATGCGTGCATGACATGACTTGCACGGATGCATCTATTTAAAAGGTTTCCAGACTGGGCCGACCCAAACCCAGTTGGATTGCCCCACTATGTGTGTGTAAAACCCATGTCCCATTGTTGTACTCAAATATCCAATAGACAAGGAATCATATATAAGGAGGGGAGGAGCTCTAGAGCTCCCTCATATGGGTCTAAAGCTTTTCCTTTTGTATTGAAAATACCACAAACTACCACAAACCCCCACTATATCAAAAAAATATTAAAATGTCAAATAAGAGTTAATTCAAAGAATTTAAATAAATGACATGTATGAGTTTTAGTAGAACTAGGTTCTTTAAATCAAAGCATAGAGTAGATATGCATAATCTATAGAGTATTGATGGAATTATGTTCTTAAACAAATTCTTATTTTACTAATTAGAGGCCTATCACTCACATGACATTCATAAAATTAGTTATCACTCTTATGATTTGGTGCATTTAAGGTCATGTTCCTATTGGGAATATTCATGAGTACTTTAGAGACTTGCCCATGTCTCAAGAGAAGAAGCCCCTCTTGACATTCATGTATTCAGACTTTCATCAAGTATATATTACAATTATATATACAATGATTAATCTCTATGAAACACATCCAGAATAAATATGTTCAACTATTCACTACAAGTCGTTATCTACAGCATAATAATGAGACAAAAAATATAGCAATACATTGAGTTATCAAGTGATTTAGTTTTCACACTGAACCTCCTTATCGGGGTCATCATTCATGAAGGTAGGGTATCCATCACTTTGACATAAGTAAGGGAATAATCTCATTATCCTCAATGTGCTTCTCACTAGTTTTTAACTTAATGGCTTCATCAGAGGATCGGTCAAGTTCAATTCTTATTTTACATAATCCATCAAGGATATGCTATCACTTTTAAGCTGACTAACAATATTATGACATAGACGAGTATGTCTACTCTTTCCGTTCTAAACATTGTTATTAGCTCTTTCTATGGAAGCTTAATTATCATAGTGTATGAACACTGGTGGAGAAGTTTTCTCCCAAATGGGAAGATCCATTAGAACATGTCTTAGCCATTCAACTTTAGTTCCATCCTTTTCTAAGGCAATGATGGACAGACTAGAAGGAGTCGTCCCCTTTTGTCAGCGGATTAGTCACTGACACACTCTCCCACCACCAGTCACTTTTCTACAGTTATCTTTCCCTCGTTGTTCCTCCCTAGACAGGTAGAACTTGTTTGGGCTCTCAGTTACCACAACTAGAAAGGACAAAAACTTTGCAGATCAAATGATGTTCTGCGTTGCGTGTTCAGAGAAGCCCCCTCTGCCCTCTATTTATAGTAGAGGGAAGGGTCAGGGTTCCCTGCCTATGTAGGAGTAGAAGGATCCAGATTTTCCATGAACTGATTGTACTACGACAGGCGAACCGGTCCTTTCACAACTCAATCGGTCATTTAGGCAAGTGAGTTGATCGGTTCACTTTTGAACTGGTTGGTTCACTTAGTGAACCGATCGTTTCACTTCCCATACTTGCCCACAATTGACTTTCCTTATTCATTTCTAATTAATGCAAAGATTAATTCTTGTCCCAATCAAATTGAACAAGTGAAACAAAATCTTTTCTCACAAATCGGGAAACCCAACACCTGTTCGGTTGGTCCATGTAAACTGGTTGGTTCACCAGTGTGAACTAGTCATCTCACTGACCATGAGCCGATCGGTTCACCTAGTGCACCGGCCAGTTGGTGGTCCAGTTTGTGCAGAACTCAGTCAATGCAGTTCTCATTCAATATGACACTCTAATCAATTGGTTCAACATTTGAACTTGATGATTCTGAGTCAAGTCTATTTATTGAATGTTTAATTGAGTACTAAAACACTTTAGAAATCAATCTAAACAAAGTTCATGGATAAACTCCTCTTCCATGTTAATCTTATGTGTGTGACCCTATAGGTTCCATTTCACGTTGGCAGTGAATGCGCATAACTAACTTATGACATCACAAGCAAATAGTGATGCCTAGTCACACATCAATGCTACCCAAGTGAAGAGGAAAGTTGGAGAACAACTTTCAACCTACAATTTGTTATTGGTGTTACAGTGAATGTATAGTTCCTTTGTCACTGATATCTAGATTGAACTCAAGGCATGGACTTGTCATCCTCTACAAATGTTCAATCCATGTTTCTTGACTCAGAGTAGACTATCTGAGATATATATAATCTCAATATCATATATTGACTGACATGCGCATGGCCATATATGTTATAACCCCGATTTTTGGGTTCAATTAGTGAGAAATGTAATTTCTCATACTAAAGATAATTGAACAAATAATGATATGATTTGTTTTGAAATGATTGGATTTCGTTTAAAATAGCCTTGTTGTTTGATTTGTGGGCTTTATTGACTATTGGGCCCAATAACAAGGAAATAACAAAGAAAATTCAATTAAGTAAATGAATAATTGAATATTTGAGAAAAGAAATATGTGGAAACCTCTAGAAGGCAAATCCAAAGAGGGATTTCGTGCCTCTTGGGTTCCTTGGGTTCCAAGGAGTCCAAAGTTGCATAGAGAGTGCAGCAAGAAAAGAAAAGATTAATTAAGTATTTCTTTATTAAGAAAGAAATTGAAAATAATGGTAAAATATGGAAAATGAGTGGAATGAGGCATAAATGAGATTTCTTGGGGAAATTTCGTATCCATGAGATTTCTTATGATAAAAGGGGTGCCAATAAGGAAAATAAAAGAGAAATAAAGAGAAATCCTCAAAAAGAACTATTTTGATAAGAGATAAATAAGATAATGAGGAATTATGTGAGATAATGCATTTAGATGCATCTAGAAGGTTAATGAGTGTCCCATAAAAAGGAATTTCGAATTATTTGAGTTTCTTGGGATCCAAGGAGTCCCAATGAAGAAAGAGGAAAGAGAAGATACTAAAATTGCAAAATAAGAGGATAATGTGATACTTTACTAATGAATTTTGTGATATTAATAAAAGGGAGAATTTTCTACTAAAAGAAAATATAAATTCGTAATCAATGAATTAAAAATGCATAAGGAAAATAAGAGAGAGGTAACTTTCGAATTTCCTTTAGAAAAATAGATTCCTTAATAGTCAAGGAATACTAATAAACAATAAATAGATTAAAGAAGACAAACAAGGAAAGTAAGTTTCCTTTTGATAAAAGGGCCTTGATTACTTCAGGGGCAAGCTTTTTAGGGTGTGGCTACCCTCCCCTGTATAAGGGGAAGGGCCCTCGGCCGAAATCAGGATAATCCCAATGGATCTTCTCTACTTCTTCTTATTTTCGTCCACCAACCCTAGACATGAGAGTTGTTTGTTTCCTGGGCCCCAAGGAGCTTCGATGGGTCTAGAAGGAGGCACAAACCTCAGGAGACTATCCTAAAATGATTTTATATCCTTTCCATGCTCCCGACCTTGAGCAGCTCGCAGCCAAAGACATGCAACCCGCAGCAGATCGCAGCCTTGGCGCGCATAGGACATGCCACCTCATCCATTAATCGAAAGTTCCCCGTGTGCACCAAGGCACGACGGAGGTAGAGGAGGCTTTTCCGGTGGCCGTCGAGGTCCGGCATGGAGTGGGGCAGCCACACCTTGTTGCAGATCGGTGCACAAGATTAGGTCTCGCAAGGTTGAAGAAGGTCTCGGGACATTGGACCGTTCTGTCCTCTGCGGGCTAATAATGCGCACAACTTAAGTGAGGGTATTTGCATCTTTTCAAAATGTTCTCAAGCAGCAACGTTGCATGGAAAGTGGGTGACGTGGTGCCCTCTCATTGGCTGTGGTAAGTTTTCCTCACAAAAATCATAATTAAATATTCATAGCTCGGATGACAAAAGTTTATATATGAATTTTGATCAGAAAAATGCAAGGAATCCAATAAAAATAGTTTCATAGCCTGAACATGATCATAGTTCGAAATATAGTATAAATTATCATCTTTAATGAATTAAAGATTAAGGAACCCTATTTTGATATGATTAATGTGTTTAATAGGGTTTAATGGATCTTTAGAGTTGATATTAATATGTTAAATGTAAAAAGGAACATTGAGTTCAAAAAGGAAGAACTTTGCGCATGATTAGTCTAATTTAGAGTTTATATGCTTGAAATTGGAAAAGTACATAAAGTTATCATCTTTAATGATTTAACTAAGAAAAAACCCTTAGATTTGATGATAGATGGATAATTCAAGCTGATATTAACCTATTGTTAATAAAAGTGAAAATAGGATTTAAAAAGATGATCTTTGTATAAAGTTGGTTTAAGTTAGGGTTCTATGTACATGAATATGCCTTAATGGGATTAGAAACCCTAATTTATGTTGATATGAATTCTAATGGTTTTAATTGTACAAATCGACGAATAAAATAGAAATATGATGATTCAAAGATAAATTGAGTACCAAAGATCTTTAATGTGAATTGTTTGGATAATTAGTGTTTCTTAGTGTATAAAAGTGGAAATAGTGATAAATAAGGTTCATATATGTGAGTTGAACTATAATGAAATATGATTTGTTAATTTGAAAGAAACTGAAGATGATAATTAGCCTTAATGTTTTGGATATGACCTAAAAGGATAAATATAATAGTTTTAGTGTAAAAGAAACATATTAGACTTAATTGACTTTCAATTGTGCCTATGATGCAGAAATTAGGGTTTGTGAACTAAAAGAGCATTAAAAGTGATAAATGCATAATGAAGGCTATAACCCTAATAAAACCCTAAGGTTGGCCTAGAAATCATAAGGTGGAATCCAGGTTGATCTTGAGGATGTTTTGAATAAAACAATGACACTTGAATGTTATGCATTATTTTCAGGATATTGTTGATTGCTTGTTAATTGTGTTGAATGTTAATGCATGGATGTCAAGTTACTGTGGATCAGGTATGTGGTTACTTATGAATAACCGCTTAGTTTTCCGATGGTTTCTCGGGCATTTAATCGCATTGAATGCAACTAAACTGTTTGGATGTTCATATTGCAATTATAAAGTGACTATGACTACCACTTAATGTATATGCCTATAAACTTAGATCTTGGTTCTCTCTGTGGCATAATAGCTAACCTAGTACATGGCTGCCTATGGGTAGGTCCATCAGGTTAGAGAAAGGCCTAGTACATGGCTACCTATTGGGTAGGTCCATCAGGTCTATGGATGACTTAGTACATGGCTACCTATTGGGTAGGTCCATCATGTCTATGGTTGAATTAGTACATGGCTACCATGGAGATAGGACCATCAAGTCATAATGAGTTAGATATTGGGCTATCTTCGGATAGTGCCATGCGACTCTATTACCTAAAAGAGAGGTGATATTTATGTCCACTGCAGGGACAGCCGAGAGTTTGAGAATATGTATGGATTGAGTTGTATGGCTTAAAATATAATCTTGATTGTTAAATGATTAATTGAATGATTATATTGTTACCATAGTTGAACATTATCTGTTTCTTCCACATACCAGCTTCGGCTGACTGACGTTTTGTTTGTCGGCGTTTTAGGTACAATGAAAAGTACAAACAGTAAAGTGACACCTTGTGAATTCAAGAATTAAAGAACAAGGAGGAATTAGTTAGAATAGTTCAACGGAGGT
The DNA here is from genome assembly GCA_963693085.1 of Alisma plantago-aquatica. Classification (NCBI taxonomy): domain Eukaryota; kingdom Viridiplantae; phylum Streptophyta; class Magnoliopsida; order Alismatales; family Alismataceae; genus Alisma; species Alisma plantago-aquatica. Next base: position 808,177,891 of record OY856413.1, on the reverse strand, counting down.
TAGAAGTTAGTTTGTTCCTAACTTTTCAAGGTATGCAAAGAAAAATTTTATTACCATTTTCAGTATAGTCTGTTAGAATTTAATAATTGTTTATGGTTATATGTCGAACCTTTGATCCGGGATTAATGGGTGCGGCTTCAACCTCTTGGTCTCCCTTAATTGGGGGTTATCGGGAGGTGGGGTCGTAACATTTGGTATCAGATCCTAGGTTCCTCAGTTAACCATTAATAATTATTAAATTTTGCAAACTCCATAAAACCCAAGGGAGTTATTAGAGGAGTATCCGAAAGACGGAGGTGTCTAGAAAGGGATCACGACCGGGGGCTGGCAAGATTTTCCTCCGCACCGCTAGTCGGAATACGAGGACTCCCGGACCCGTGTGACCGCCTGGCCAAAGTCTTAGGGTATGAATCGAAATAAGATACCTCTAGGACTTCTCATCTTATTCATCCCTTCTCATCACAAAAGTCTGATAAGGACCTAAAGGATTAGGGTTTTCTTTCTTCTCCTCACCCTCTTGAGGTATGGGTAAGGTTAATAAGGTTTAAGGAATCCTCCACTAAATTAATGAAAGACATGTAAATAAGATGTCATGGACATAAGCTTAATAGAGTAAGTGCAAAATAAATAATAGATACGTGCTTAGGACGTATGACGTAAGATGTCATGTCCTCAGAAGAGACTTGAGGCTAGACCTTCGGGTCAAGAGGATAAGTTAGTCTTGGAGATAGAGATCTCCATGGCAGGTAGAGACCTGGCACATCCTCTGAGGATGATGCTAACCCTAACCCTAAGTGAAGGTTAGAGAGAGATGAGTTGGACCAGGCGTTTGAAGGGCATGCCTTTGGGATGCCATAAGATCCACAGGTGACCTAGCACTTTTGGCAACCCAACCTTGGGAAGGGTCATGCATGTTAGGGTAAAGGATAGTTCCTTAGATGATGATGTTAGTGAAGGATCATAGAAACCCTATGGACTTATGCAAGTAGGTCATAGCTAGCACCTAGGGCACGTCATAGTGCTGATGATAAGATGAAACCCTGGATAAGGAATTATGATGGAGCATAAAGGGTTATGGATGATTTTGAGCAACTATAAGTTCGAACTTAGGCTTCACCCATGTAGAGAATTCTTTGGAGGTTGATCCTTCATGAAGAGAGGACCTCTAAGGGTGAGGTTGGTTGTGGGGTTAGCTCTAGAGAGAGCAGGAAACCCAGCAAGAAGGTTGGAAGCCTAAAACCCTGAACAATGGATGACAGTGGTTGCCTCATAAGTTGATGATATCTTGGTTGCCTTTAGAGGGACCAAACCCTAGACAGTGAAGATGAAGCATATGGTGCCTATGTGCCTACAATATAGGTGTTTACCTTCTGAGGTAGGAAAAAGAGTTCCTTAGACCTAGAAAGGTTTAGTAGCAGGTTATGAGGCCTTGTACCTTGTTGGTTGTCCTTGAGGAGGACCCAACACTAAGTGTTGCTTGAGTTGAAGGATGACAAGGAGTGCATGTCATGCCTTTTCATGCTTGGTTCGTAGTTAAGAGACAGAGCATGCAGTGAACCTAGGGTTCCTAGGCCTAAGAGGGGAAGTGGTGTACCTAAGGCTCATGATGAGAAGTTGAGTTCCTATAGAAACGAGCATGGTACTCCTCATGTATAGAGGAAAAGGGAAGCCCCTTAAGTTTAAGGTATTTTTGATGAACCCCTTACAGCTAGGTTGATGATAAGGGGAAAGTTTTATCTTGATCCAATATTAAGGAAAGAGGATAAGTATGACCTAGCATGGTACAGTAAGTGATCTTGCTCGTGCCTTAATGGCTTGTTAGGGTTAAGTAGGCTCGTGAGGATGTAAACCCTATACCTAAGAGCTTTTGTGACCTTAGAGATAGTTTTCCTCCCATCCTGGGAGAGGGACCCCTTTGGAAGGGTGTATATCAATTTTGTTGGTTCAAAGTAACCTAAAGAGGTCTCATAGGATCTTGAGAAGCTAAGTGAAAGGTACATAGTATGAGATTGAATCTACAGACCCATAGATATCCATCTCTATTGCATTTGAAAGTGTTACCATGAAGGTAACCAGTATGGGGCTTGACCAAGGTAGGCAGGTTGCCATAATGCCTATGAACGGATGAGAGTCAGCCCATGAATGCAGAAAGAGAGATGATGAAGACTTGGGTAAGGTTCTAAGTGAACATGTACTATAATGGAGAATCCTAAGTCTATCCTAGGGTCAGGTAGGGATAAGACTGATGAAAGTAGGAGTGGCCTAATTCCCCAGTTGCACATGACCATAGGGTCGGGAGGTAACAGCTTTCATTGTCTGAGGGCCATGGGTTAGGAGATTGATCACCTTCATGAACTCATGGGACCCAAAGGGCAGATGAGTAGGGCACTCTCTTGATGCATAAGGGAAGAGGGATGACCCCAAAAGAGCCGATACCCTACAGACCTAGAGGAGATGACCAAGGATATAAACCTCAGTAGGTTCAAGAACTAGTTTGATATCATGATGTCTGTGATGTAGAGACATATGTGGCATGTTGCAACTTAGATGTAAAGGTGTATGGGCAAGGTGGGATGTACCATCTCTACTCTTGGAATAGGAAGAACTCTATATTTGGACTGCAGCCAAATGCTTATTTCCTCTTGTTATGTGGGTGAGAGATAGGACATTACGCATGCCATACACCAAGGATAAGAGATGATGTAGGTTGGAACGTTACCACAAGCAATGGAGATAGAGAAGATAACCTACCCTAGTAAAGTGAAAGATACATGGATGGTTTGCAAACATTAAAAGGAATGAGGTAGTTTTTATCATGAGCTATGTGGAACTTACAAGTTATACCAGGTTGAGTTTGATCACCATGATGATGAAATCAGAGAGTGTTCTTAATAGAGTTTGAGGTAATATGATAAGTGAAATACATGGAACTGTATGTCTTCAATGTTACCTAATACATAAGAAGGTGAAGCAGTATTGGATGCTCTGGTTGAAATATATCTGCCTAGTTTGGCTAGAAGAGGTTGTTTGGTTAACCCTAAGTTTGGAAGGAAGAGGTGTTTGGATAACACTCAGATGTAACGAGATACGTTGAAAAGTTAAGAGTTGTTTGGTTAGCCAGTCTAGTCCGTGATACGATGAAAGGATGGTGGTAGAACCTCAAGTGCACTTATTTGGATAAGAAGGTGATGAAACCCTGATGAGGGTGGTGTAGGGTTTCCAAGGAATCGATCTTGAGGAATCATGACATACCGGAAATCATGATTGAAGATCAACATACACCATGGTACTACAAAGATAGTAAGTGACAATAGCACTTTGGATGCTTAAGATAAGGTTGTGTTGGGTACGTTGCCATACACGACAGAAGGTGAAGGGTGAACACCGGTTACACAGTGCATCGATATGAGGGATAAAGGGTCCCCGAGAGAGAAAGGAAGTTCGTCACTATGGATGTTGTAAGTCTCCCTTGGACCAGGGACGGTCGAGATGCAATATGAGTTATGGTAGTTCACCTTACCTAGATGACATGAGAAAGAAAGAGTTCTGTCGAGGGACAGATCCGGTTGAACTACCCATGAGAGAGAGGTGGTTCAACTATGAAGTGAGTTCAAAGGTTTGAGTTGACCTAAAGGTTCCCTTCCAAAAGATGGAAGTAGTTGCATGAAGAACTCGATGTTAGTACAGTTTATCACCCCTAACTAATGGTTAGTATGATCCAGACTAAAGGGTCTGATGAGAGCATATGTGCTCGTTCAGGGTGATATCTAAAGACAGTTCTTGTCCTACGAAAGATGTGACCATGACCACCATAGCCAATATCGGGTTTTATATGAAGCTCTGTATGAGAGGTTGTGTCGGTCATCACTTCAGTAAGGTGATGTTGATGAAAGGACCACGTGATGATTAGAAAAGGACCACAGTGCATGAAGACGAAAGTCACTTTAATCATGCAATGGCTGAAAGGAGCCTAGAGATGACGAGAGTCGTGAGCAGATACAAAGTAGACTAACATGCAGTGCACTGTGGGATAATATAATGTGAGAATCCGACCCCTCTGAGCTACAGCGGAGAAAGTTGAGTCCCCGATACATGGGTCCATTAGAGATGGATGGGTGGAGATGGTTAGGTCTTGACCCTACCCCTCAGGATAAAGTAATGTGGGATGTTTTCCATGTGTCCAATTTAGAGCACTATGTGAGGTACTCCGACCATGTGCTGAGCAATGAACCTAGTGAGCCCCAAGGGAGGCTGAAATGACTTGAGTCACTTGTGTAGTTTATAGACGCCAGGATGAAAGGACTCAGGGAAAAGAATATGTGATAATAAAGGTTCTTTGGATGCGCCATGGGTACAGTAAAGCCACATAGGGGCCAATGATGGACATGGAAAAGTATTATCCTGAATTGTTTGTTTGTTTGATAGAATTTTGAGGACAAAATTCCTATAAGAGGGGAAGGATGTTATAACCCCGATTTTTGGGTTCAATTAGTGAGAAATGTAATTTCTCATACTAAAGATAATTGAACAAATAATGATATGATTTGTTTTAAAATGATTGGATTTCGTTTAAAATAGCCTTGTTTTTTGATTTGTGGGCTTTATTGGCTATTGGGCCCAATAACAAGGAAATAACAAAGAAAATTCAATTAAGTAAATGAATAATTGAATATTTGAGAAAAGAAATATGTGGAAACCTCTAGAAGGCAAATCCAAAGAGGGATTTCGTACCTCTTGGGTTCCAAGGAGTCCAAAGTTGCATAGAGAGTGCAGCAAGAAAAGAAAAGATTAATTAAGTATTTCTTTATTAAGAAAGAAATTGAAAATAATGGTAAAATATGGAAAATGAGTGGAATGAGGCATAAATGAGATTTCTTGGGGAAATTTCGTATCCATGAGATTTCTTATGATAAAAGGGGTGCCAATAAGGAAAATAAAAGAGAAATAAAGAGAAATCCTCAAAAAGAACTATTTTGATAAGAGATAAACAAGATAATGAGGAATTATGTGAGATAATGCATTTAGATGCATCTAGAAGGTTAATGAGTGTCCCATAAAAAGGAATTTCAAATTATTTGAGTTTCTTGGGATCCAAGGAGTCCCAATGAAGAAAGAAGAAAGAGAAGATACTAAAATTGCAAAATAAGAGGATAATGTGATACTTTACTAATGAATTTTGTGATATTGATAAAAGGGAGAATTTTCTACTAAAAGAAAATATAAATTCGTGATCAATGAATTAAAAATGCATAAGGAAAATAAGAGAGAGGTAACTTTCGAATTTCCTTTAGAAAAATAGATTCCTTAATAGTCAAGGAATACTAAAAAAAAACAATAAATAGATTAAAGAAGAGTTTTTGCACCCAAACAAGGAAAGTAAGTTTCCTTTTGATAAAAGGGCCTTGATTATGTAAGGACCCTGACCTGCGTTTAGGGTTTACCCTGTTTGTTTTGCTTAACCTTAGTGGTTTGATGCTTGCTAATCACCCTAAGTGGTGATTAGGGTTTTGTTGAGCTTTGTTGAGAGTTCGAGGGGCTACTTGCAAATAACCCAAGTGCAGGGTTTTGTGTGCAAGTTTGCCATCTTTTGAGATGTTTTCCCCTCTTTGCCTCCTCTAGGGCTGAGAGGAAGGCTTGGACTTGTTGTTTGAGTCCTTTGGTCCTGAGTTGAGCTTGTTTGGGCCTTGGAGTTCCTTGTTTGGGCTTGCTTGAGCCTTGTGTCGGCCAAGACCTGCTTTGTGTCGCCCAGCAGGCTGGTGTGTCGCCCAGCAGAGCTACTGCCTGTGTCGCCCAAGATGATTGGTCTGGTGTGGTGGACCCTTGGTGCATGTTTTGGACAAGTGTCCCATGCCTTGCTAGTGTGTTGGCTGGAACCCTAGGACAAGTGTCCCTTGGGTGGGCGACACATAGCATGGATGTACCTTGGTTTCTCCTCCCCTTCTTCCTATATAGGCAGTTTTTCTTCTTGCCTTAGTCTCCTTTGGTCTTTTGGTCTCTCTTCCACCTTGAGTGCACGATATCCCTCTCCATCTTGCTTGTGTTGGCCGATACACTCCCTTGGAGCTGAAGTGGTGGCCGATACACCCTCCTGGAGCAGCTTGGTGGACGATAGCTTTGGACCCTGGAGTGCTTTAGATCTTGGAGCTTAAGGCGGGTTGCATAGCTTCTAACCCTAACTCCTTTACCTCTTGCTTGATCTTATGCATGTAGTAGTTTAGCTTAACTCCTTGCTTTTGTACCTTGCTAGTGTACCTTGGTGGCCGACATCTCCCTTAGGGTTTAGGGTTCCTTTGTGTACCTTGCTTTCTAGGGTTTGGGGCTTCCTTGAGTTGGAGGTTGAAGGTGACCTAGGGTTGGGCGATACCCCCCCCCTTCTTTGTGAGTGTGTTGGGATACACACTTGCCCTTAAGTTGAACGATATGATGCTTTAGGGTTGGAGTTCCTTGAGTTGGAGGTCGATAGGTTGACCTAGCTTGAGTGTTGGCCGACATGGTGACCATGTTGGGCGACATGGTTCTCTCTTTGGTGGCCGACATGGCACCTTGATGGGCGATGGAGTGAGCTAAGGTCTGGTTGGCCGATATGATGGGAGACATAGTGATGTCCCTTGTGTTTTGGTTAATGCTCTTGGTGTTGGGCAACACCCTTGCTCTCATGTTGCACGACATAGCAGGGTTCTTTGTTGGACGATAGGCTGATGTGCCTTATGGCCGATAGGGTTCGTACCTTGGTGGACGATACCTCTCCCTTGTGTTGGCCGATATCCATGTAGGCCGATAGGGTTAGTAGCATGTTGGATGATACCCTTGCCCATGATGGGCGATAGAGTGAGCTTAGTGTGTTGGCCGATAAGCTTGGTGGGCGTCATGCCTTGTGCCCATGATTGGCCGATATGATTGATGGTATGTTAGACGATAGGCTTTGTGCCCTAATGGCCGATACCATGATGGCCGATACCATGGTGGCCGATACCATGTTGGGCGACATGCCTTGGGCCATAATGACCGATAGGGTTAGTGTGGTGGCTGATACCCATGTTGGGTGATAGGCTATAGGTGAGGGTTGTGAGGCTATAGTGAGGGTATGAGTTTCTTTGGTGACGGTCCCTTATGTGATAGAAGTGGATGTTTATCCATTAACTAATAAAACGAGGGTGGTGTTTGTGATACCATCAATATGAAATATGTTGCCTTGCAAATAATAATGATGCTAATGATAGTAATGTATCAAATGATAGCCCTCATGTAATAGATGCATGATGTGACCTGTTATGCTTAATTGTTAATGATAATGAGAATGATGATAACTACTCTAGTAGTTTGTTTAATGACATAATGTTGGTAATAATGATGCTAAGTGACAGTTATGTTAAAGGTTGCTTCATGATATAGACGACAATAGTTGATGGCATAGTAATGACCTTGTTAATAATAGTGTTGATTCTGTATACTCAATCTGTTTCCTATATACCTTGATTGCTTGTATGATCCTGAGATTGAGGGTAAGCATCTGTATGGTTTGTTAATGATGTACTTAACATACTTGGTTACCAAATAAGTGTCACATTGATAAGTAGATTATTTTGAATGATATTTCATGATAGTGAGCATATTCCTTATGTTGAATCTATGATTGTTGTGTATCCTAACCATACAGGTAATGACTTAGCCATGAAAGGGCTATGTGACATATGTAATGAGTAACATTACTTTGATAATTGCCCCATAAGTTTGTGTATGTGATGTGATGGTCCCATGATGATGATGTGAGCCTTGAGAGGAAGTGACAGTACATGATGAAGGGATTGAGACCCTGTGGTATGTGATGATCCTTGAGATGGATCTGGATGGTTGGAAAGAGGCCAAGTGGTAACATGTGATGTTGGATCCTTAAGGTGGATCAGGTTGATATGGATAGATCATAATATAATGTTCTTTACTTTCTATTATATCTTGCATGTATACAACTTGGTTGAATCCTGCAATCCATCTAAAAGATACTAACTAATCACAGTGAAACATATCATGTAATTTGCCCTGGCCATAGATCCATCATCGTCAGGACTTGGTGATGGTGAAACGGGTTTTCCTATGGGTTAACCTGGAAGCGCATATTGTTGAATATGTGTAGGTGGCTCCTAGCCTGAAAATGAGGAGGTAAGAGTGTAACTTCGGTTGCAGACTCAGATATGTGTTTAGAGCATGGTGAACAGGCCCATGGCTCAGGATATGTGATGTATGGAGCATGAATGTGTTCATGGCTCAGAGCACGGTGATCAGGCCCGTGGCTCAGTTTTACTAGCGCCGAGACCTGTACCAAGGTGGGCTAGAGAATGGGTAGCCTATGGAGCTAACCCTGTGGCTTAGACCACTGCAGCATGTGACTGCGGTCCTGCTTGTGTTGTACTCATGTACTGACCATGAGGTGGGAGGTCGTGGAGTCCGGCTCTTCCATTGACCTCGTATGACACCGGTTTGGGTTTCGTAACCAAAGGTTGGATTTGAACGGTACGGTTCAAATCCTCAGGGCATAATAAAATGTAATACAGCCGTTTAGTATTTACTAGTCATATCAAATACGAAACATTGGTTGAGGCCTTGTTTGTGTAATATTCTGTTATACCTTGCAGGTTATGTGGCAATCTGTCTTATCTTGATAATCAGGTTATGTGACATTATATTCTGTTCTAATAATCCTGTTACATGTTGATATATCTCATCTTGATAGTCATGTTCCTTTGAAAGACATCTGGTTATAAGTTTTAGTACAGTTGGTATGCTTGCCGGTAAGAATGATCTTGCTATATATATATAACTGCTTCTGATATATCTGCTCATGTTATAACTGCTGCTATAGTTTATCTTGCTGAGGTTCTGTAGTTGCGGTGGGGAGCTATGTTTCCCGCTGGGACAATTGTTCAATTGTCTCACCCCGCTGGTTTTCACCCTTTTTAGGTGGTCGAGGTAGACGTGGTCGTGGTTGTGGTGTTGCGGACGAGAAGCTTGAGGAACAGTAGAAGGCAAGTGTTGGACATGCTGCTGTTTTGGATGTTTTGTAGTAGAGTCTAGAGTCATCCCTGTACTCTCAGGTCCTTGGCAGTGTTTTGACAATGTTTCACGAAGATCGTTCGATGATATCTGTATATCCTGTTGTTGGCTGGATGTGGGGCTTTATGTATATATGAACAGGTGGTGAACTCATGTGATGGATGGACAGATGTTCCTGAGCTGTGGACACATGTCAGATCTTGTGTATGTACATATTTATATGACATGTTTCTGTGCAGGATGAGGACTGGAAAGTAATAGTTTCACAGTTTATCAGTTTTCCGCAATCGGTTTTAATTAACTCGTATTTTTGATAATCTGTGATTATGGTGTTTTCCGCACGTTTTCGCGTAACACCTCGTTATCTGTGTGATAATGGGATGTGTTGCCACAAGTTTTGGTATCAGAGCTCTAGGTTCGCTGAGTCTACAGGGATCTAGGACTAGGTCGAGTCTGTTCTTATGAGTTTTCCAGGTTATCTTACAAAAATCTTCTGCCCTCAGCGGAAGAAAAGCCAAGATTTCTGGAAACCACGAAGAACATGCTCCTGAGCATAGTGATGCTGCATCGGTTGATGGAGCGGATGGACGGGCACATGAAGATCGGGTGCCTGAGGTTCCCCAACCAGACCCAGCCATACTTGAACATCCTGCCTACCAACAGCTTATGGGGCAGTTAATGGCTACGATGAATCTCATGGTTAAGTGATTACCAGTGCCTCCTCCGCGAGCATAGGTTCCCCATGGAGAAGCATCGGGTATTGGGAAGACCTTTGAGCGGCTTCACCGAGTCGGAGCTTCGGATTATGCTGGAACGGCTGATCCAGCGGATGCAGATCTGTGGCTGACGAGTCTTGAAAAGGCTTTCTGGATCCTCGACATCCCCGAAGCAGACAAAGTAAAGCATGATGTCTACCTTCTGAAGGGTAGTGATGGTCACTGGTGGACCATCGAGGAAGAGAAGCGGCCTGGTGAGGTGATCTGTTGGGAAGTGTTTCGGCACGAGTTCGTCACCAGATACTTTCCGAAGACGTACCTGGATGAGAAGATCAGTCAGTTTGAGAAGTTGCGGCAAGGAACGATGAACATCACCGAGTATGAAGCTAAGTTTATGGATCTGTTGAGGTTCTGTCCTCACATGGCGGCGACAGATGATGAACGGATCAGACGTTTCGAGAAGGGTTTGAGTGCTGAGTTGACAACCCCTGTGTCTGCGCTGGAAAACCGAGAGCGGTTTGCTACGTTTGTGGAATCAGTTCGACGGATCGAGAGGACAGTAAGGGAGAAAATAGAGTCGGTGTCTCTTAAAAGACCTGCTCAGTTTCAAGGACGAAGGTTTGGTGGCTTCAAGAAACCCAGGTTTTCAGCACCGTCAGTGATGAGAAGTGCTGGTGTACCATCTCAGTGGTCTCCGAGTAAAGGAAAAGGTTATGTTTCTTCACCATCTAAGGCACACAGTTCAGCTTCTGTGGCAGTGACAGGGCCATCTAGGCCACAAGTTGACAATAGAGCATGTCATCTCTGTGGACAAGTCGGGCATTGGAAGTTCAATTGCCCGAATAGAGAGGTTGAAGTGACGCAGAAACCGAGGCAGAGTTTCCAGAAGTCTGAGAGACCACAGCCCAGTGGTAGCAGAGGACGAGGACGCGGTCAAGCGTCTCAAGCTGGATCGTCTGCTCAAGGGAGCAGAGGTCTTGGACAGCAAGCAACGGCTCGATTCTATGCCATGAATCAGCTAGAGGCGATAGTCAACCCGCGAGTGGTGACATGTCAGATGGAGTTATTTCATTCTGATATGTCTTCTTCTTGCTTTATATCTTTTCTGGTTGACCTGGGTGCTACACACTCTTTTATCGCCTATAGTATGCTTGAAAACTGTCATCTACCTGTTAGTTGTAAGAAGGATAGCTTGTTGTTAGAAACCCTCTTGATGGTTCCTCTTTGCTTCGAGAAGAGTGTCCATCTTGTGTCTTGTCTTTCTCGGGACACAGCATTCAGGTGGATCTCATACCACTTGATATGCATGGTTTCGATGTTATCCTTGGGATGGATACCTTAGAGAAGTATAAGGTTGTCTTGGACTGTGGTTCCAAGCAGGCGGTGTTTGATGTTGCTGGAGAGAAGTGGATCTTCCAAGGAGATAGGAAGATTCTTCCGACATGTCTGGTATCAGCTATGGTGGCAGATAGGTTGTTGCGACAAGGATGTGAAGAGTTCTTAGCTCACGTTGTGGATACCGTTGTGGATACCAAGGCGAAAGGCCTTAACCTTGAAGAAGTGTCAGTGGTCCGAGAGTTTGCAGATGTGTTTCCCGAGGAGTTTCCTGGTGTTCCTCCACCCCGAGAGATCGATTTTGAGATCAATCTGGTTCCACGAACGCAGCCGATTGCACAGACACCTTATAGGATGGCTCCAGCAGAGATGGCAGAGTTGAAGAAACAGTTGCAAGAGTTGTTGGAGAAAGGTTTCATCCGACCGAGCACATCCCCGTGGGGTGCTCCCGTGTTGTTCGTTAAGAAGAAAGATGGTTCGATGCGGTTGTGTATAGACTACCGACAGTTGAACAAGGTCACGATCAAGAATAAGTACCCGTTGCCAAGGATAGATGATCTGTTCGATCAGTTGCGTGGTGCTACAGTGTTTTTGAAGATCAATCTACGGTCCAGATATCATCAGTTGAGGATAAAGGCGGGTGACATACCAAAGTCAGCTTTTAGGATGAGGTATGGTCATTTTGAGTTTGTGGTTATGCCGTTTGGGCTAACCAATGCACCTGCTGCTTTCATGGACCTGATGAACAGTGTGTTTCGACCGTTCTTAGATCAGTTTGTGGTAGTCTTTATAGATGACATCTTGATCTATATCCGGAACCGGCAAGAGCATGAGCAACATCTTTGTCAAGTGTTGACTCTCCTTCGTCAACATTAGTTGTATGCTAAGTTTAGTAAGTGTGAGTTCTGGATGGATGAAGTGACTTTCTTAGGACATGTGATATCTGCTGAAGGAGTCAAAGTAGATCCGAAGAAGGTGGAATCCGTTGCGGATTGGGAACAACCGAAGACGCCGACGGAAGTTCATAGTTTCCTTGGTCTAGCAGGCTACTACCGGAGGTTTATCAAGGACTTCAGTTCGATAGCTCTACCGATGATGAAGTTGACCAGGAAGGATGTACCTTTTGTTTGGGATGATCGATGTCAGCAAGCTTTCCAAAGTTTGAAGGAAAAGCTGACCAGTGCTCCAGTGTTGATCTTGCCAGAACCCGGGAAAGGCTATGTTGTTTTCTGTGACGCGTCCAAGAAAGGTTTGGGTTGTGTGCTGATGCAGGAGGATCATGTGGTTTCTTTTGCTTCGCGACATCTTAAGAAACACGAGGAGAACTATCTGACCCATGATTTGGAGCTGGCAGCAGTGGTTCACGTGTTAAAGATTTGGAGACACTATCTTTATGGGGAAGTGTGTCAGATCTTTACAGATCACAAGAATCTGAAGTACATCTTCTCACAGCAAGAGTTGAACATGCGACAACATCGGTGGATGGAGTTGATCAATGATTATGATTGCACTATCGAGTATCATCCTGGTAAGGCGAATGTGGTAGCAGAGGCGCTTAGCAGAAAGTCTTCTACTCCCAAGAAGGCACAGATGAGTTCTTTGGTATGCCATAGGCGAGACATGTTAGTCTCCTTACGGCAGATGAACGTACAGATGAAGGTTTCCTCACTAGCTGGACTTTTAGCACAGATGCAAATCAAGCCCACGTTGAGACAACAGATCAAGGATGCACAGCAAACGGATGATACAGTACAGCTAATCAGATCAGAGTTTGGCAGTGAAAAGTGTGATGGGTTCCATGAGTCCGAGGATGGAGTGGTTTTCTATCATAATAGGATGGTGGTTCCAGATGCTGATAATCTGAGGAAGTTGGTGCTCGAGGAAGCACACACGTCGATGTATGCCATGCATCCAGGTGTCACCAAGATGTACCATAGTCTGAAGGACTTGTATTGGTGGCCCAGCTTGAAGAAAGACGTAGATGAGTTTGTGGCTAGGTGTGCGGTATGTCAGCAAGTCAAGCCTGAGCATCAAAAGCCGGCAGGTACGTTGCAACCTCTGCCAATACCGCAGTGGAAATGGGATCATATTACCATGGATTTCGTAGTTGGTCTACCCAGGACAACTAGGAATCATGATTCCATTTGGGTGATAGTGGACAGATTAACGAAGTCTGCCCATTTCATACCTGTGAAGACCACGTATACAGCTGAAAAGCTCGCTCGAGTATATGTGGATGAGATAGTTCGTTTGCATGGTGTGCCAGCGGTGATAGTTTCTGACAGAGGTCCTCAGTTTACAAGTCGTTTTTGGGAGCAGTTGCATAGAGCGATGGGAACGCAGTTGAAGTTCAGTACCGCTTTCCACCCACAGACAGATGGACAGTCTGAGAGGACTATTCAGACTTTGGAGGATCTTCTTCGTGCTTGCGTTTTGCAGTTCCTAGGCAGTTGGGACGTACATCTCAGTTTGATAGAGTTTTCCTACAACAATAGCTATTAGCGGAGCATTGACATGGCTCCCTATGAGGCTTTGTATGGAAGGAAGTGCAGATCTCCTTTGTGTTGGTATGAATCAGGTGAATATCAGCTTTTGGGTCCTGAGTTAGTACAACAGACGACAGAAAAGATCAAGGTGATACAACAACAGTTGAAAGCGGCACAAGACAGGCAGAAGTCTTATGCAGACAATCGTCGACGACCTTTGGAGTTCCAGGTGGGAGACAAGGCGTATCTTAAAGTCTCTCCGTGGAAAGGTGTGCTGAGGTTTGGACGGAAGGGTAAGTTAGCTCCCAGATATATGGGGCCTTACCCAGTCATAGCACGTGTTGGCAAGGTGGCCTACGAGTTAGAGTTGCCTCCAGAGTTGCACAGGTTACATCCAGTGTTCCATGTCAGTATGTTGAAGAAAATTCATCCGGATACAGGGACATTGATACAGCCAGTTGAGGTTGGGCTTGACAGAGATGTGACTTATGAGGAGGGTCCTATGATGATCCTTGACAGAAGAGTCAAGAAGCTGAAGAGGAGGGACCTGGTTCTTGTGAAAGTTCTTTGGCATCACCGTGGCATTGAGGAAGCCACGTGGGAGCTTGAGGAAGAGATGAGGAGGAAGTATCCCTCACTTTTCTCTTCGGATTTCGGGGACGAAATCCTTTTGTAGAGGTTTATGGCTGTAAGGACCCTGACCTGCGTTTAGGGTTTACCCTGTTTGTTTTGCTTAACCTTAGTGGTTTGATGCTTGCTAATCACCCTATGTGGTGATTAGGGTTTTGTTGAGCTTTGTTGAGAGTTCGAGGGGCTACTTGCAAATAACCCAAGTGTAGGGTTTTGTGTGCAAGTTTGCCATCTTTTGAGATGTTTTCCCCTCTTTGCCTCCTCTAGGGCTGAGAGGAAGGCTTGGGCTTGTTGTTTGAGTCCTTTGGGCCTGAGTTGAGCTTGTTTGGGCCTTGGAGTTCCTTGTTTGGGCTTGCTTGAGCCTTGTGTCGGCCAAGACCTGCTTTGTGTCGCCCAGCAGGCTGGTGTGTCGCCCAGCAGAGCTGCTGCCTGTGTCGCCCAAGATGCTTGGTCTGGTGTGGTGGACCCTTGGTGCATGTTTTGGACAAGTGTCCCATGCCTTGCTAGTGTGTTGGCTGGAACCCTAGGACAAGTGTCCCTTGGGTGGGCGACACATAGCATGGATGTACCTTGGTTTCTCTTCCCCTTCTTCCTATATAGGCAGTTTTTCTTCTTGCCTTAGTCGCCTTTGGTCTTTTGGTCTCTCTTCCACCTTGAGTGCACGATATCCCTCTCCATCTTTCTTGTGTTGGCCGATACACTCCCTTGGAGCTGAAGTGGTGGCCGATACACCCTCCTGGAGCAGCTTGGTGGATGATAGCTTTGGACCCTGGAGTGCTTTAGATCTTGGAGCTTAAGGCGGGTTGCATAGCTTCTAACCCTAACTCCTTTACCTCTTGCTTGATCTTATGCATTTAGTAGTTTAGCTTAACTCCTTGCTTTTGTACCTTGCTAGTGTACCTTGGTGGCCTACATCTCCCTTAGGGTTTAGGGTTCCTTTGTGTACCTTGCTTTCTAGGGTTTGGGGCTTCCTTGAGTTGGAGGTTGAAGGTGACCTAGGGTTGGGCGATACCCCCCCTTCCTTGTGAGTGTGTTGGGCGACACACTTGCCCTTAAGTTGAACGATATGATGCTTTAGGGTTGGAGTTCCTTGAGTTGGAGGTCGATAGGTTGACCTAGCTTGAGTGTTGGCCGACATGGTGACCATGTTGGGCGACATGGTGCTCTCTTTGGTGGCTGACATGGCACCTTGATGGGCGATGGAGTGAGCTAAGGTCTGGTTGGCCGATATGATGGGAGACATAGTGATGTCCCTTGTGTTTTGGTTAATGCTCTTGGTGTTGGGCCACCCTTACTCTCATGTTGCACGACATAGCAGGGTTCTTTGTTGGACGATAGGCTGATGTGCCTTATGGCTGATAGGGTTAGTACCTTGGTGGACGATACCTCTCCCTTATGTTGGTCGATATCCATGTAGGCCGATAGGGTTAGTAGCATGTTGGACGATACCCTTGCCCATGATGGGCGATAGAGTGAGCTTAGTGTGTTGGCCGATAAGCTTGGTGGGCGTCATGCCTTGTGCCCATGATTGGCCGATATGATTGATGGTATGTTAGACGATAGGCTTTGTGCCCTAATGGTCGATACCATGGTGGCCGATACCATGTTGGGCGACATGCCTTGGGCCATAATGGCCGATAGGGTTAGTGTGGTGGCCGATACCCATGTTGGGTGATAGGCTATAGATGAGGGTTGTGAGGCTATAGTGAGGGTATGAGTTTCTTTGGTGATAGTCCCTTATGTGATAGAAGTGGATGTTTATCCATTAACTAATAAAACGAGGGTGGTGTTTGTGATACCATCAATATGAAATATGTTGCCTTGCAAATAATAATGATGCTAATGATAGTAATGTATCAAATGATAGCCCTCATGTAATAGATGCATGATGTGACCTGTTATGCTTAATTGTTAATGATAATGAGAATGATGATAACTACTCTAGTAGTTTGTTTAATGACATAATGTTGGTAATAATGATGCTAAGTGACACTTATGTTAAAGGTTGCTTCATGATACAGATGACAATAGTTGATGGCATAGTAATGACCTTGTTAATAATAGTGTTGATTCTGTATACTCAATCTGTTTCCTATATACCTTGATTGCTTGTATGATCCTGAGATTGAGGGTAAGCATCAGTATGGTTTGTTAATGATGTACTTAACATACTTGGTTACCAAATAAGTGTCACATTGATAAGTAGATTATCTTGAATGATATTTCATGATAGTGAGCATATTCCTTATGTTGAATCTATGATTGTTGTGTATCCTAACCATACAGGTAATGACTTAGCCATGAAAGGGCTATGTGACATATGTAATGAGTAACATTACTTTGATAATTGCCCCATAAGTTTGTGTATGTGATGTGATGGTCCCATGATGATGATGTGAGCCTTGAGAGGCAGTGACAGTACATGATGAAGGGATTGAGACCCTGTGGTATGTGATGATCCTTGAGATGGATCTGGATGGTTGGAAAGAGGCCAAGTGGTAACATGTGATGTTGGATCCTTAAGGTGGATCAGGTTGATATGGATAGATCATAATATAATGTTCTTTACTTTCTGTTATATCTTGCATGTATACAACTTGGTTGAATCCTACAATCCATCTAAAAGATACTAACTAATCACAGTGAAACATATCATGTAATTTTCCCTGGCCATAGATCCATCATCGTCAGGACTTGGTGATGGTGAAACGGGTTTTCCTACGGGTTAACCTGGAAGTGCATATTGTTGAATATGTGTAGGTTGCTCCTAGCCTGAAAATGAGGAGGTAAGAGTGTAACTTCGGTTGCAGACTAAGATATGTGTTTAGAGCATGGTGAATAGGCCCATGGCTCAGGATATGTGATGTATGGAGCATGAATGCGTTCATGGCTCAGAGCACGGTGATCAGGCCTGTGGCTCAGTTTTACTAGCGCCGAGACCTGTACCAAGGTGGGCTAGAGAATGGGTAGCCTATGGAGCTAACCCTGTGGCTTAGACCACTGCAGCATGTGACTGCGGTCCTGCTTGTGTTGTACTCATGTACTGACCATGAGGTGGGAGGTCGTGGAGTCCGGCTCTTCCATTGACCTCGTATGACACCGGTTTGGGTTTCGTAACCGAAGGTTGGATTTGAATGGTACGGTTCAAATCCTCAGGGCATAATAAAATGTAATACAGCCGTTTAGTATTTACTAGTCATATCAAATACGAAACATTGGTTGAGGCCTTGTTTGTGTAATATTCTGTTATACCTTGCAGGTTATGTGGAAATCTGTCTTATCTTGATAATCAGGTTATGTGACATTATATTCTGTTCTAATAATCCTGTTACATGTTGATATATCTCATCTTGATAGTCATGTTCCTTTGAAAGACATCTGGTTATAAGTTTTAGTACAGTTGGTATGCTTGCCGGTAAGAATGATCTTGCTATATATATATATAACTGCTTCTGATATATCTGCTCATGTTATAACTGCTGCTATAGTTTATCTTGCTGAGGTTCTGTAGTTGCGGTGGGGAGCTATGTTTCCCGCTGGGACAATTGTTCAATTGTCTCACCCCGCTGGTTTTCACCCTTTTTAGGTGGTAGAGGTAGACGTGGTCGTGGTTGTGGTGTTGTGGACGAGCAGCTTGAGGAATAGTAGAAGGCAAGCGTTGGACATGCTGCTGTTTTGGATGTTTTGTAGTAGAGTCTAGAGTCATCCCTGTACTCTCAGGTCCTTGGCAGTGTTTTGACGATGTTTCACGAAGATCGTTCGATGATATCTGTATATCCTGCTGTTGGCCGGATGTGGGCCTTTATGTATATATGAACAGGTGGTGAACTCATGTGATGGATGGACAGTTGTTCCTGAGCTGTGGACACATGTCAGATCTTGTGTATGTACATATTTATATGACATGTTTCTGTGCAAGATGAGGACTGGAAAGTAATAGTTTCACAGTTTATCAGTTTTCCACAATCGGTTTTAATTAACCCATATTTTTGATAATCTGTGGTTATGGTGTTTTCCGCACGTTTTCGCATAACACCTCATTATCTGTATGATAATGGGATGTGTTGCCATAGATTACTTCAGGGGCAAGCTTTTTAGGGTGTGGTTACCCTCCCCTATATAAGGGGAAGGGTCCTCGGCCGAAATCAGGATAATCCCAATGGATCTTCTCTACTTCTTCTTATTTTCGTCCACCAACTCTAGACATGAGAGTTGTTTGTTTCCTGGGCCCCAAGGAGCTTCGATGGGTCTAGAAGGAGGCACAAACCTCCGGAGACCATCCTAAAATGATTTTATATCCTTTCCATGCTCCCGACCTTGAGCAGCTCGCAGCCAAAGACCTGCAACCCGCAGCAGATCGCAGCCTTGGCACGCATAGGACCTGCCACCTCATCCATTAATCGAGAGTTCCCCATGTGCACCAAGGCACGACGGAGGTAGAGGAGGCTTTTCCGGTGGCCGTCGAGGTCCGGCGTGGAGTGGGGCAGCCACACCTTGCTGCAGATCGGCGCACAAGATTAGGTCTCGCAAGGTTGAAGAAGGTCTCGGGACATTGGACCATTCTGTCCTCTGCGGGCTAATAACGCGCACAACTTAAGTGAGGGTATTTGCGTCTTTTCGAAATGTTCTCAAGTAGCAACGTTGCATGGAAAGTGGGCGACGTGGCGCCCTCTCATTGGCTGTGGTAAGTTTTCCTCACAAAAATCATAATTAAATATTCATAGCTCGGATGACAAAAGTTTATATATGAATTCTGATCAGAAAAATGCAAGGAATCCAATAAAAATAGTTTCATAGCCTGAATATGATCATAGTTAGAAATATAGTGTAAATTATCATCTTTAATGAATTAAAGATTAAGGAACCCTATTTTGTTATGATTAATGTGTTTAATAGGGTTTAATGGATCTTTAGAGTTGATATTAATATGTTAAATGTAAAAAGGAACATTGAGTTCAAAAAGGAAGAACTTTGCGCATGATTAGTCTAATTTAGAGTTTATATGCTTGAAATTAGAAAAGTACATAAAGTTATCATCTTTAATGATTTAACTAAGGAAAAACCCTTAGATTTGATAGTAGATGGATAATTCAAGATGATATTAACCTATTGTTAATAAAAGTGAAAATAGGATTTAAAAAGATGATCTTTTTATAAAGTTGGTTTAAGTTAGGGTTCTATGTACATGAATATGCCTTAATGGGATAAGAAACCCTAATTTATGTTGATATGAATTCTAATGGTTTTAATTGTACAAATCGACGAATAAAATAGAAATATGATGATTCAAAGATAAATTGAGTACCAAAGATCTTTAATGTGAATTGTTTGGATAATTAGTGTTTCTTAGTGTATAAAAGTGGAAATAGTGATAAATAAGGTTCATATATGTGAGTTGAACTATAATGAAATATGATTTTTCAATTTAAAAGAAACCGAAGATGATAATTAGCCTTAATGTTTTGGATATGACCTAAAAGGATAAATATAATAGTTTTAGTGTAAAAGAAACATATTAGACTTAATTGACTTTCAATTGTGCCTATGATGCAGAAATTAGGGTTTGTGAACTAAAAGAGCATTAAAAGTGATAAATGCATAATGAAGGCTAAAACCCTAATAAAACCTTAAAGTTGGCCTAGAAATCATAAGGTGGAATCCAAGTTGATCTTGAGGATGTTTTGAATAAAACAATGATACTTGGATGTTATGCATTATTTTCAGGATATTGTTGATTGCTTGTTAATTGTGTTGAATGTTAATGCATGTACGCTATACAACCAACATTCCCAAGCTTTGACCTTGTTGCATGCAAGAGTCTTTCCGACAATGAACTCAGACTCATCATGTCTCGGATTTATGCAGAGAACGATGAGCTTGTTTTCCTCGACGAGAACATTCTCATAATGGCAGATTCACTTTGCGAAACCGTACAAATAAAGGGTTCATTATCTGTGAGCGTAATGATTGCCTACCAAATTCTTCTAGCACGGGACCTACCTATGGTTTACATGGAGTCCGCATACATGAAGGATGATTTACTAGAACTTCGGCACCACCGAAGCCCTTATCTCATATCTTCAACATATGACTCTAAAGTTCATTATGTTTCCAATCCTTCACTCTGAGCATTGGATGTTGCTGGAAAAAAACTTACACAATGGCACTACAGTGATCTACAACAGTTTTGATAGCCAATTTGATCCAATCGAGAGAGAGTATCATGTTAAAACAAAGACGCCCACAGAAGAAGTGGCAAAGGATTGTGTTGAATGACTAAATGACCTTCTCGAAAAGTACACAAAGGTGTATAACAAAGAACAATTCCATCACCTAGCTTTCTGCCCCCCGTTGTCCCCAACAAATCAGAGAGTCAAACAATTATGGTTTCCACGTCCTTTACTGGATGTATACCCTCACTGTTCTTGTTAAACATGTGGAGGACATGAAGGATGTGGATTATCACGATTTACATGGAAAGTTTGCAGCAAATCTCCTCGGTTCCTATGGAGCCAACAAAGGATTAATAGAACCTTGACACCCTTGCCCATGTACTTCTCAACCTATCACCACCTTGACACTCTACGGACAGAGTGAGTGATAAGTTTGGGGGGTACACTGGGCAAGGGTGAGGTTTTATATTCAAACCTTCTACTCTCCACTCTTTCATTTACCTTTATTCTTTCGAACTATTTTTTCTTTTTCTGACAATTAGTTTTTTTGATAATTTCTTTGATAGAATAACTGTTGTACATAAGAAAACATTCATTTTGGAAAAGGGGCATCCCTAGATAAATTAGAGATAGAGTAGTCCTCAGAAGAAATTACATAAGTAGCATTTAGGCATGTAATGGCGAATTAATAAATCACTTTCATACTCGATTCTCATACTTTTGTTTCAATTCTACGTCAGACTCTCCACAGGTTAACATCGTGACCAAAATAAGTCAAACACTCTCAAGGATGAGAGGGAACCAGGTGAAATCCAAGTCAAGGAATCTCGCAGGTGGACCACCAAGTACAAAAATCAAAACAAGTGCATTTCAGGAAACTCCAAGGAAGAGTTTTCTTCTTTTCAAAAAGAGGCTTGGCAGCCCAAATAAAATCCCTAAAATACCCAATTCCTAAACCGGTGAGTATATGAATAAAAGCCAGAGTGTTGAATAACAACATGAGAGTTGTGCCATTCATAAGGACCTCTATGAAGAGCCAATAAAGGTCTTACCCGGACGGTACACTCAGCTACCCTCACAAAGGCAGATGGGTCGTACCCGGTAATGAGATCCTAAGGTCTCCAAATATCTGAAAGCTGATAAAGGTCTCGCCCGACCAGTACATTCAGTTGTCCTCACAAAGGCGGATGTGTCGCGCCCGGTAGTGAGGTCCTAAAATTTTAGATAAACCCTCCCCCCTTCAAAGGGGGAGTTACATAGCAAGCCTTCAGCCAACCCTCGTACCCATCTTAGCTTCCGATAGGATCTACAAAGAAGTATAAAACTGCTTAGAGTCAAAGACATGCACAGAATGCGATTAAGGAAAAGGTGGTCCCAATGTGAGTTATGTGACACGAAAGAAACCTTAGATCCATAGAACTCCCGATACCTGAAAGAGTTAGTGCAAGTAGAAGCCCCGATAAGACTCTGGGAGATCTCTGGTTTAGAATTCAAGCAAGAGTATGGAAATAGTCACTAAATAAAATTGCCTCGCTACTATGTGCCTTAGCTCTATCCAACATGAGGACAAGCTAGACTCTAAGTTAGTGGGGGTGATAACCTCCCATTTTGTGATGTTATCTTACTAATTTTTCTTAGTTTTCCATACTCTTTCTTAGATAAATTAGATAGAATACTTAACTTTCCACTTTATTGTTAATATACCAATAGACTAACATTTCTCCCTTTTCTTCTTATAGAAAAACAGAAAACATTGCAAAAGAACTCAACCGATCCCAAGACCGTGAAGAATCCCAAATGGTATCCAAACTGTGAAGAGTTCAAACAGTCTCCAAATTGTTAAGGACACAACCGGTCCCAAGACCGTATGAAGACCAACCGGTCCCAAGACCGAATGAAATCCAAACGGTCCCAAGACCATATGAAGACCAACCGGTCCCAAGACCGAATGAAAGTCAAATGGTCTCAAGACCGACCAAGCTTCAAATGGTCCCAAGACCAACCAAGCTTCAAATGGTCCCAAGACCGACCAAGCTTCAAATGGTCCCAAGACTGACCAAGCTTCAAATGATCTCAAGACTGAGAAAACCTCAAACGGTCTCCAGACCGAACGAGTCTCATCAGCCCCAAGATCAAGCGAGGATCGAAATGGTCTCCAAACCGTTCAGGATCCAAACGGTCTCCAAATTGTTCAGCATCCAAATGGTCTCCAAACCGTTCAAGATCAAAATGGTCTCCAAACTGTTCAGGATCCAGAATGGTCCCAAGACCGTTTAAGACACCTTAGAAGCCTATAAATAGGACCAAAGGGGTCCCCAATTGGATCAGATCTTTAGATGCCCAAAGGCTGCCCCAACTATTCGAGAGCCATTTCAACCTTCATCCATCACTCCAAGGCTGCCCCAACTGTTCCAGAGCCATTTCAACCTTCATCCATTGCCCCAAGGCTACCGGTCTGAGATCCACACTCCTTCCTCAAGCTGTTTTCTCTCTCATCGACATAGAAGGTGGGAAGTCGAGGATCCATCACCAAGGCAACCATGTGGTATGAAGATAGTTGCTCTATACTCCAAGAGGTCGACCTTCCTCCCTCCTACGTGGAGATGATGTTTTCCTTCTCTCTTCCTATATCCTTCTTCATCCTTGCCATGAGCGAGTAGTTCCATACACTAGGGTGTGGAGAGTAGCCCCGCTACCCATGTTTTCATTCCATGCATTGTAATTCATGAGTTTGCAGTAGAGAAATACTATCTTTTCAGTTAAACATCAATTGTTTAATGAATGCTAGTTGTTTGATCACCAACTTGTGTTATCTATTATCTACTAGTATGAATTGTCTATGTTTGTACTTCTAGATTTGAATATCGACTACTTGTTGGTTCCAGATGTATGTAGTCACCATACATTTTCTTTGGTATCTAGGAGCATTTCTCAAGGAGTGGATTAAACTCACCTCCATTGTTGTACTTTCATGCTATGAAATGGAATCAGTTGACGTATGAAAGTACAACCTTGACAGGTCGAGGAACACACTTTGTAAGGGGAGTGATGCAAAGTAAGTGACCATTCATTTGGGGATGGCTGGCATTGCAACACTTTCACATTTCTCATAGTTAGTTATCTGAAAGGAAGCTAAGTCTACAAAGATACTAATTGTTTAGACTCTTTTCTTTGCAAGACAAGTTTTTATGATGTATGTTTTGATCCATGTGTAGCAGTGGTGAAACTCGATCACATCCTAGTGGTTTCCAAAATGTTGTCTTCAACCTTAAATTTACTTTCGTTTCATTTACATTAACTTGCACTTTATGATAATCAATCAATCAACTCCTTGATCTATATATCAACTCTTAAGTAGATAAATAGAATTATAACGTTTTCCATATTGTTAAATCCTTAACAAGACAGTTTTCTCATGGATTCAACCCTCAACTGTACTACGATAAGACTTATGCGTACCTTAGCGTATGTGGGTGGAGATCTTATTATAGCACACACAAGGTTAAACTTAGAGACTCTCTATCTCTAGGATTTTTAGTGGTGCACACAACTCCACGCGAGTGGAGGCTCCATCATTTACTCATTAGGGGTAAACATTGAATAGTCCATGATTAAGGACTATTCTCAAACACCTAATGTCACTTAGGATGTAAGCGTATAATGTGTGTTCGATTTCAATAGATTTGAGAAGCACTTCCCCTTTTGTTGTCTAGGTACATTTGTACGTGGATATTTTCCTGTATGCATCTATGTAATTTGAAAGCTGTGGGAAAGTGTTATATAAATTTCATGAAATCGAATACACATTATACACTTACTAGTGAGATCAAGTGCTCAAGAATGGTATAGGTGGTACACACTCATCAATATGAATGCTAGAAAATGATTAGGGTTCAATTAAAACTTATTTTATTCTGAAACTGACTTATTAGATAACAAAAAATTTGTTACGTACTTGTATCCCATCTAATCATAGCATGGATTGATCATGAATGCCTATTCAAAATTGTTGCACCCTGTATTTTATTAATGGTCTTGATTAGTTTATAAGATTTACAGCGGAACATAGAAAACTACATGAAGATAGGTTCTATTGCCCCTGTAGGAATTATAGTAACAACCTCAATGTTGACATTGTTGACATAATCAAAAGTCATGCCATGTGCAATGGGAAGGTCTATATGAAATGGAACTATCATAGAGAGATTCCTAGTATGAAATCAGTAGATGTCGGTAGTGCTAATTGTGTCAAAGAAGAAATCATAGATGATGTTGATGTGAATGAACCAATTGAAAAAGATATAGTTCATGAGATGCTAGATAGTCGCATGGTAAACGTTACAAATTCATCTTCTCTATTTAGAAACATTGTGCATGATGTTGAAAAATCATTAGGTTGTACTAAGTTTACGAAGCTGAGTGCTATGTCAAGATTGTATACAATGTACGCTAACAATAGATGGAGCAAAGAAATCTTCACTTCTTGGTTGTCTTTGCTGAAAGAAATTCTTCCTGAAGGCAATGAGCTTCCAATATTAACATAAAACAAAAAAGATGTTGTGCCCAATGGGAATGGAGGCTAAGAAGATACATGCATGCCCAAAAGACTATGTTCCATATCAAAAGAACTATATCAATTTTAAATATTGTCCAGAATGTGGGGCGTCAAGGTATAAAAGGACAACTTCGAGTAAAACCAAATCAAAATCTTCTGCCAAGGTGATGTGATATCTACCTATAATACCAGGGTTTGAACGCTTGTTTTCTACCTCAGATGCACATAGTTTATCTTGGCATGAAGAAGTAAAGGAAAATAAAGATGGTATCCTATGAAATGCGTCTGATTCCCCACAATTGAAGTAGAATGATTTATTATACCTTGAATTTGGAAAAGAAGCCATAAACCTTACGATTTAGACTTTGCGTTGATGGAATGAATCCATATGAAACATTAAGAAACCGACATAGCACTTGGTATGTCATGATTGTTGGATACAATCTTCCTCTGTGGTTGTGTATGAAGAATAAATACATCATATTGTACTTGTTGATAATGGGCAACAAACAACTTGGAAATGATATTGATGTTTTCCTTGAACCTCTAATTATTGAGCTAAATAAATTCTAAAGAGAAGGTGTGATGACTTAAGATCATTTGTGTGGGGAAATGTTTGATTTATATGATATATTTTTTTTCACTATTAATGTCTTTTTAGCTTATGGGAACTTGTTTGCATACACATAAAGGATAAAAGACATACCAATTATGTGAAGAAAATACCTATTCAATATGAATAAAACATGGTTGCAAAACTATATATCTTGGTCATCAAAGGCTTCAACCAAAGGTGCATCCTTACTAATAGTTGTGCAAAGCATTCAATGGATCAACTAAGGAATGAAGTTCCCCTGAACCCATCTCAACGGAGGATATTTATGCAAGATTTAGCAACATTGTACATAGTTTTGGTAACAGACCATGTACTACTCCTACAGGTGAAAAGTCTTTATTCAAGAAGCGGTATATATTTTGGGGTCTTCCTTATAGGAGTTTTTTGGTAGTTTGAAATTGTATCAATGTCATGCATGTTGGGAAAAATGTATGTGATAGCATCATTGGTACTCTGTTAAATATACCAGATAATACTAAAGATCAAATCTAGAATGACCTATGTGAAATGGGTATAAGGAAAGAATTCATAGTAGAATTTAGCAAGGGTCGCCACACATATTTACCTCCTACTTGTTACACCTTGTCTAGATTGTATAAGAGAACTTCTTGTGAGTGCTCACTTAAAGTTAAGGTACCACATGGATACTCATCCAATTTCCATTAATTGGTATTAATGAAGTATCTGAAGCTAATAGGTCTTAAATCTCATGATTGTCACATTCTAATGCAATATATATTATCCATGGCTATTCAATCTATCCTTCCTAAGTATGTAAGGTTTTCAATCACTAGGATTTTCTTCTTCTTCTTCTTCAATACTCCATGTAGCAAAGTCATTGATCCAAAGAATCTTGATAGTTGCATAGAAAAGTGGACACTACCCTGTCCCAAATTAAGATGTATTTTTCCCCTTCGTTTTCTAATATCATGGTACATCTGGTTGTCCATTTGACTAGGGAACTGAAAATGTTAGGTCCAATTTTCTTATATTAGATGTATCCTTTTGAGCGGTACATGAGTGGTTTTAAAGGTTATGTTTGGAACCATTGTCATCTCGAAGGGAGTATTATTGAAGGCTATGTTTCTAGGGAGGTTATGGAGCAATGACTTTTTGAGTTGTAATAAAACTCGTACCGATACTAAAGATCTTGACACATATTCCAAAAAAGGTACTTTAGAAAAATGAGTGATAGTAATCAGTCGTGAGTTGTTTGACCAAGCACACAAGTATTCTTTACACAACATCAATGAAGTGGGTATTTATATCACTGAACACAACAACGGCCTTAGGATAAAATATCACCTAGCTAGCTTAGCCTTTCCAGAGAGCATGATCAGACATTTATTATGTGGTTTGGAGAAAAAATATTCAATGAACTATCTCAAACACCAAATAATGTTACAAAAACTATCAAATCGATTGTGTTTAAGCCAAAGACGCATGTTACATCTTACGAAGGGTTTTACATAAATAATTTTTTATGCTACACAAAACATTAAGATGATAAGTGTGTTGCCAAAAATAGTGGGGTCTACCTTCAACCGTACATTGTATTTTTATAATGCCAAGGATAAGAGTCCAAGCGAAGACAATATGTCTCACTTCAGTATCATTGAAGACAAAAATTGACTACACAAATTTTAGATTTTTGGTCTTTAGGTGTACATGGGTTGATAACTACAAAGTAGTTGTATTGGATGAACTCAATTTCACGTTAGTGAATTTTGAGTGCAAAGTCAAGAAGGATGAACCATTCATCATGGAATCACAAGAAAAGCACATATCATATATTGAGGATCCTAAAAAATAAAATTGGTCTGTCATACTTCATGGGAAAGGGTATTTCATTTCAGATCCTATTGATGAAGAAGAGTACTATGACAATTATGATGATTCTAGTAATTTTCTATTGTCTTGCCAAGTGTAAATGTTGAATCTAACTGACAAATATAGACGTGAAGATCACACAAAAGGGATATTATTGGAAGGTGTGACATCCCCAGATTTTCTAAAACTTCATCTAATATGTGACGTCCAAATTGAAACCTCACCTCAGTGAGAATCCCAATTTAAACACCCCACACTAGGCTAAGAAGAAGAACATGTTCACAACCTAAACAAAAGATTACATGTCATACACATCAGCACAATATTTAAAAATATTGTACTGAGTATGCCTACGTGTCTTTTATATACCTCTCATCATATCTTGATATAAAGATAAATCTAATACTTGGCAGTTATAAAGAAATATAACAAAAAGTGTATACTTGAGCAAAGATGTTTATTAATAAAAGAGAACACATATTTTAGCATGACTTTCCATTATATGTAAAGTTGATCAACCACATGCACTATTCTACCAAAGAGATTTAGTGCTCACATATACTATTCTGCCAAAGAAATTTAGTACTTTCATAAATGCACTATTTTACCAAAGAGATTTAGTGCTCACATGTACTATTCTACCAAAGTGATTTAGTACATTCATCAATGCGCTATTCTACCAAAGAGATTTAGTACTACCATATAATGGATCATATATATTATATTTCATGTGTTCATAGCCATATGTATGGAAAATCAATCAATATAATATAAAAGAACAATCATTTCATTCAATATCATATGTCAAGCATTTACTACACATATAACACAAGCATATTGTATAATAAGCCAAGTAAGAGGTAATGGCGTACCTTCAACTGAGATAATCTGTACCACATTCCTGATGTCAACTATAACCTTGGTCAAATCCCTGGTTAAGACACGATCACATATCACCATCATGTTCTCATCATCTTAACCCTAGTTATATCCATTAGGGTTTAGCTTAATTCATTAGGATATGCACATCATCATTTGCATTCCTATCTTAGATTTATCTTATTGATGTTGTTTTCCATATTATAGTTCATTATCTGAACGTTAGGTTCCATATCCTTTTTGTGCACATATTAACCTGAGTTTGTATACATTATTCAAATTAGGGTTACAACCCATGCATTAAGGGCCATCTTCATATAATATGGATTTCGTGTATAAAACTGATATTTTATTTTCATATTATCTTCCAGTTATTGATATGAGGGTTTTTCATAAATTTCATCATTTATTGAGCATGTATATATTTATTACATTTTATTTAGGGTCATTAGCCTTAATTAGCCACATTAAGCAAATTACATGATTTCGTACATCATCATTATAATATCATACCTTAAAAGGATTATAAACATGAATATAGATTTACTAGTATTTTCTCATAATTTTAGGCCATTGTGTGATATTTATTACACATGAGATAAGCATTTCACAACTTACATGATATCATTAAGATTAGTGCACCAAAAGCCTGATAATATACTTTCGTGTTGTTCTACATATTTTTCTGAGAAAAACGATACCTTACTTGTATTTGTCTGATATTCATGCTAATTACTAGGAATTATATAGGAACTGAACAATTTTGGAATATTAATCACTGGGCCAACCAGATGCCAACATGTGTCCACTGACTTGCACAGCTGGGCAGGGACCCGCCCGATTCAGATACGGGGTTGGATCCGCGGATCTAAGGATCCGTTTTCCTGAGTCAGCTCTTCTCTTCGTTAGCGGTCTCGCGTTCTCCGTTCCGGGCTCCTGCGCGAGAACTGGGTTCTTCCCTGACGCAGCGCAGCCGCCGCTCGAAGCCCGACGGTGCCGTTCGTCGTCTCCCCGATCCATGCCACCGTCGTGGCTGGGTCTCCAGCATGTGGACAGCCACCAGCACCTCCTCCTCGTGCTCTAAGGATCGCCTAACTGCTATCTCAGCGCTCCGCCCACACCTGCTCGCCGCCGCTGTGGTGAGGTTCTCCAGCGTGCGATCAGCCATCCTCCAGCGCTCCTCGCGAAGGACTTCAACTGCGAGCTTTGACCTTTCTCCTTCTACACTTCCGGCTGCTTAGCTTCCCTGGTGGAAGCTCCCCCTTCCTCCGCCATGTGCTCGCCGGCACCAGCGATGGCTGTGGCTGCTTACTCCATCCTCCTGTCTACTGATGACGACCCCTCGACGTTGCTCCTCCTCCACGTCTAAAATCTTGTTCAACCTTATTCGACCTCCTCTCGAGTCCGGCGCCTTACTGTACCACCATGGCCCCTAGCAAAACCACCATCGCAGGCCATGGAAGTGTCCTCATTCATCTTCTCAGGCATGCCTTCTTCATTCCTGCTCCTTGTTCGATATCTCTGCTTCTCGCCGTGGTGAGGACCAGAGACCAACAGAGGCTTGCTTCTTCACTTGGCATTCACGGTCTCAGGCCCAGTCACAATGTGCTTCTCTCTTGTCCTACTATGATGCAGGCTCCGCCGAGAACTGGGGTTCCTTCCTCTCGTTCTCTCCTGCGAAACAGTTCAATCATGGGTATATGAAACTGGCTCGACGTGTCGAGGCTAAAAGCTTGTTGGTTTCCCCTCTCGTGGTGGCTTGGTCCCGTAAGATATTAACTGATTCTAACGTTGGTGGCTTGAATTGGGGTAATAGTTAACTTCTCAACCCTCCGATCTTGGCATCCAAGCGCCACGGAGATTTCAACGTCACCAATCATCAACCTGATGGTTGTATACGGCTGCACTATCCACTAGGGAAAACAATCACATCACCCGTCCATTTAACCATGGTGATAAGGCACGTACCAGCAACTAGGCTCTATACTCAAATGTCACCTCATCATATACATCAATTGTTAATCATTTAGACCACATTCAAACATCCATATCTTTCTCTAGGGGCTTCTAAACATCAACAAATTTTAACCATAAGTTCCTCATCATGGGATCTACCTTCCATTAAAAGTTGGTGACAAAATTCTATTGTTTTACCACTGAATAAAATACCTCAAAAAGGCATGAACTTAGAGATATTCTTCATGATGTCAACATCGAATACCATCCAAACTTTAAGCATATATTGAAACTTCTCAATATAATCCATACATGGATTCACTTATTCATTAGGCATCCAAAAGTTCACTTCATCACATATTATATCAAACCAACCACACAGATAAATGTTAGAGAACAATGTATCAGACAGACCCACGGTAAGAGTGATGCATGGAAACCACACTTGGTTAGTCAGGATCATCACTTATAGTATTGGTGGTGACTGTGGTTCTTAGACCTAAAATCACTGCACTCATCACATATCATTGGGTACACATTGACATCATCAAACACAGTCCTGAAACATGGGTTGTTATAACGGTGATGATTGGGTGACTTTGACACATGGGGACTTGATTGTGAGTGATAGATATGTAATTTGTCCTTTCTAAGAGAGTGTGATATCCTGGCCACTTGAGGAGTGAGACTGAGAAATATATTGTTACGACCCCACCTCCCGATAACCCCCAATTAAGGGAGACCAAGAGGTTGAAGCCGCACCCATTAATCCTGGATCAAAGGTTCGACATATAACCATAAACAATTATTAAATTCTAACAGACTATACTGAAAATGGTAATAAAAATTTTCTTTGCATACCTTGAAAAGTTAGGAACAAACTAACTTCTAACCTCCGCTGAACTATTCTAACTAATTCCTCCTTGTTCTTTAATTCTTGAATTCACAAGGTGTCGCTTTACTGTTTGTACTTTTCATTGTACCTAAAACGCCAACAAACAAAACGTCGGTCAGCCGAAGCTGGTATGTGGAGGAAACAGATAATGTTCAACTATGGTAACAATATAATCATTCAATTAATCATTTAACAATCAAGATTATATTTTAAGCCATACAACTCAATCCATACATATTCTCAAACTCTGGGCTGTCCCTGCAGTGGATATAAATATCACCTCTCTTTTAGGTAATAGAGTCGCATGGCACTATCCGAAGATAGCCGAATATCTAACTCATTATGACTTGATGGTCCTACCTCCATGGTAGCCATGTACTAAGTCAACCATAGACCTGATGGACCTACCCAATAGGTAGCCATGTACTAGGTCATCCATAGACCTAATGGACCTACCCAATAGGTAGCCATGTACTAGGCCTTTCTCTAACCTGATGGACCTACCCATAGGCAGCCATGTACTAGGTTAGCTATTATGCCACAGAGAGAACCAAGATCTGAGTTTATAGGCATATACATTAAGTGGTAGTCATAGTCACTTTATAATTGCAATATGAACATCCAAACAGTTTAGTTGCATTCAATGCGATTAAACGTCCGAGAAACCATCGGAAAACTAAGCGGTTATTCATAAGTAACCACATACCTGATCCATAGTAACTTATTGATGGTGGCCCCTATTAACAAATCAATGCCCCCCTTGTCATCCACCATATCAAAACTATAAGGGTCCCATTGATGTTTTTCTGGGACCTTAGAAGTTTGGTTTTGTAGTTTCTCCAACTCCTTTAGTATTTTTCTGAAAGGTCACTTTTGTGGACGTTGGATAGCAGAGAAAAGGTAGCAAGGTATGTCATCTTGCGCCATAGTGGGGTCCTTGAAGAACTGTCTGTTGCAGATAAGTTCCATGGCGTAACATCCCCGTAGAGAATGCATGTCTTATGGTAGGTAGCTCGGTAAATGGGATCTGTCTATTGAGTGCTTCTATGAATCTTATTATACAGAAAGTGCAGTCCCCTGAACCTTCCAGTGTTTGGACTGATAGGTTGATGATTTGGAACCAAGGTTGGTTCCAACCATGTTGAAGAGATGGGCAGGCAGCCCATATTATTTTGAGAAGCTGGAAAGGAATGCATCTTGCTTCTTCAGCTTCTGAACCAGCAAAGTTTATCCATCTAGACTGGAGCTCACTGGCACAAAAATTGTACACCTTGGCATCACGAGCCTTGGTGTCGACAATCATTAGTAGCCAGTGGCTGGAGACTTTAAAAGGCACTGTGATGTAGCATGCCTTCTTCGCGATACCTGTTTACAGTCGCTCGATGGACTTTTCCTGCAAGTCCTTGTTTAATACGCTTAAAGCAAGAGCAAGTTAAGCTTTGAAAATGGGCTACAGTTTGTTTGGGCTCCAAAATTCTTCTATAGTATTAGCAAGGACGACACGGAATATAGCCATCTTTACCTCTGATTGTGGTCGTAGGAGAATACGGAAATCTTCACGTGTCAACTTGCACTTCGTCTTTATATTATTATAGATGATGTCCCCCCCGTCCTTGGCATCATCTACAATAGTATTCAGGATGAAGATGTCTTGAACATCTAAAGTAGAGATGGCCTCCCCGTTTAAGTCGTGCATCTTGTGAGGGAGAGGTGGCAGCAGGGGAAGGTCATGTGGTGGAGGAATTGAAGTCTGCTCGACGTCATCCACAAATTTGTTGCAAATCTTCATCTTTTTCAGAATTAGAGTTGAGACTCACTCTGTCCTCAGAATCCTCATGCTCTGGTGGGAGGGGTACAACTTGTTCCAAGACAGAATGTTGAAGAGTGATGGCTAATGTGATAGGGCTAATGCTGGTTTCCATGATACATTGTTGAAACTCAGCAAAAGTTGCATCTTTTACAGTGTCCCCCAGGGATCCCATGACTGAGAAATTAAAAATTGATCCCCATATGACATTGTGACATTGTCATTATTATTGGGGGAGTGGTGATCATTGGTTTAACCCTCCTTATGGTCTCCACCATCTCCCCTATTTGTATTATAAGATCCTCAGCTAGTGCCCTCCCCAGCATTGCCTGGGTTGTCAGGTTGGTCATATGAGGAGGAGCTATCAACATTTGAGTCTGCTAAGGAGTCAGACCATCATCATCATCTTCACCGTCTTCATCGTTCTCATCATCTGCGCCTTGTCTTTGTTCTTTTTGATCGATGCTTTCTTGCATTACTGATGAATGGCTTGTAGTTCTTCAAGTGCCACCTGCACGTACCCGTGGGTTTCGAGCAGTGCGTTGTGGCTTTCCTTGAGATATGCGTATCTAGCTTCGGTGGAGAGAAGTTGTGTTGTTAGATCAGTCACTTGGGCTTGTATCTGGTCTAAGGTGTTGTTTGCATGCTCCTCCTTATGGCGGATGAGTTGTGTGAGTGTGCTATTGATGCCATCCAAGCACGTGCTCAACGCAGTTTGCTGTTGCTGAAGCTTGTGAAGGGTCTCAGGCAAGGGTTGAGTTTGCTTAGAGACCCTGTCGACCTGTTGGGCCAACGCTTCTTGCTGGCCTTTCATCCCAAGTATCAACTCTTGCAAGTTTTGTATGCGGTCGTCGACGCAGTGGACTTGCTGGGCCGCTATTTCCTATTGTTGTTGAATGCTTGTGAGGATGCCTGGTAAGACATGAGTTTGCTCGTCGATCTTGGATACATGTGTAGCAAGTCCCTACACACAAGAAAAAAAATGATTGTAAGATGTTAGATGGGTCAGTGAGGAGGTTTCAAATAGCATCAAATTGTCATCTGAATTCCTCAGTGACTTGTGAAAAAGGGACCCCAGAGATGTGTGGGTGAGATGGCTGGGGTCTAGGCAGAATGGTGGTAGTGCCTTGCGAAAGAGAAACTATTGATGGGCCCACGAATTGCATGGTGACTGTAGAGGGAGTCACCAACAATACCGGGGTGGTGGCGGATGAGAAGGGTGGTGACATCTCAAGTGAAAAAGGTGGAACCGAGAATGTCGGGGGGGGGGGAAGTGGTGGAAGTGAAGGTGAGATCGGACGTCATGGTAAAGGATGGGACACTCGAGGAGAAAAT
This sequence comes from Alisma plantago-aquatica, assembly GCA_963693085.1. Classification (NCBI taxonomy): domain Eukaryota; kingdom Viridiplantae; phylum Streptophyta; class Magnoliopsida; order Alismatales; family Alismataceae; genus Alisma; species Alisma plantago-aquatica. The sequence goes on along the minus strand of OY856413.1, from coordinate 808,143,630 downwards.
GAGTGAGGCGGAAGATGTGGGTGAAGTTGTGGTTGTGGAGAAAGGGATTGTGGTGGATATGATTGTGGAAAAAGGTGGAAGAGTGGTAGACAGAGGAATGGTGGAAGGTGGGAGCCTGGTGGGGGGGTTGTAGAGGTGAACTCAACATCCAAATCCAAGATGAAGGGTTCTGGTGTTGGATTCACTACGTTTTCTGCACTGTGGGGGTGTTCTGCCTCTGGGTTGATCTTTAATGTGGGCGTCCCCGACTGCTGTTGTTTCTGTGCACGTAGTTTGGATGACCGTGTAACTGGAATTTTCTTTGGCCTTGTCGTTGGGGAAGTGACGATATGCTCTGTATGCCTTGCTTTTTCTTGTTTCTCCTTTTCTTTTACCGAGGCAAGAAGGTTAGCAAGCTCCTCATCAATGAAGAGCAACTTGTCTTTATCATAATCAGCTAGCTTGGGGAGTGGTAGCAATGTCCTGGATGCTTTGACAGTTGGGCAGAAGAGATAATGGAGTTTGGCATCTTTCTCCTTTATGATATATGTATTCTTTAGAGTCTACTCGTTTGTTAGGATATCACCATTTATCACAGTACACCTTGAAAGTGGTCTGTCCATATTAAGATACTTCAGAATTGATGTTACATGACCACTTACATAGATTTCCTTCCCGAGGGCATAAGATGTGTGTTTGTGTATCAAATGTCATCTGATGTTGACTGGAAGCCCTTTTAGGATGGATCATAGAATAAAGAGGTCAGAAATGATAACATTCCCACTCTCTGTCCTAGGGAATAGAGTTCTTGTTATGATTTTGTGCAGAGTGTGCACCAGGCTAGAATGTATGTTGGAAGCTTTGCAAGTCTTTGGTTCATAGCTTGGAATCCCCGTCAAAGACTTCCAGAAGGTATGCCTGTTGAACTGGGGATGGTCCAGGCCCGCCTCCTTAGCTTTCTTTAGCATATCTTGGTTGTCGATGAAGATTTCATTTAGCAGATTCTCAGTCAAGATGACTTTCTTTCCAAAGAGAGAGGTTACTAGCCTACAGTCACCTTCGTCTTTTAGTTTATCTTTTGTTTCCACGGGTTCTTTGGTTAGGTAGGTGAAGAACTCCAACGTGGGCTCAACATAGGAATTCTCTGCGATGAAGGAGAGTTTTGAAAGGTTCACCTCATTGAGAAGGGCAAGAACATTGTCATAGATTCCCATCCATTTTAGTATGTTCAAGCAGATATACTTTGTTGGGCGCAACACTTTGTTACCATCCTGGAGGTTTTGGATATACAGATCAGATGATGCTAGTTCAGTGGTGGTGGCAGCAGGAGGGGCATGTTCTTCCAGGATTTGTTCTCATGCAGTTAAGGGCCGGACTTGCTTCCATGCCCGTCTTTTGGTGGGCCTTTCTTCAGTGGCCTCTTGGTCCTTCCTTTTACCCATTTTCTTTGTAGGTGTGGATTCCTCCTCGGAATTTGGTGTGTAGTCCGAACCTTCATCGGTGGAGGAAGGATCTTCAATTTCTTTGTTTGAATCTTCTGCTAAACATTTGTTGACTCGCTCAAGGTCATGGATAACCTTGGGCAAGCTAGCAGGAGTTTTGCCCATTTTGTTGCAAAAGTCAAGGATGTGTTGGAGCTTATTCCAGTGCTCTATCAACTGCTCCCTGGTCCAGATGTGGGAGTCAACAACATCTTTCGCAGGTGATGCCATCCTAAAAATTTGAACAAGAAATGTTTATGTTAGAAAAGAAAAAAGGGAAAAAATGGAATTTTAAAGGATTGCAGAACTGTGTAATCTTCATTAAGAATCAAACTGAGAAGATTAAAATTGTAAAAAAATGATGCGGTAGTCAATATCATTTGGTATTCAAACGGTTTCAAGACCATTTGTTGTCTAAACGGTTTCAAGACCGTTTGTTGTCCAAATGGTTTCAAGACTGTTTGGAACATGCGGGTTTCGAAACCACTAGGGAGACGAAATGGTGATGGCGATGAGCGAAGCAAAGGCGATGATGTCGAGGTAAAAGTGATGATGGTGAAGTAGCGACAGCAATCGAAGGCATTGTTTGTGGTGGAGAGTGGTGACGTCGGCGGTGGTAGCAGCGGTAATGGTGCTGATGGCGGTGATGGTTGCGAGCATCCTCTACCTTGCTGCGATGAGAGCGGATGAGAGAAGGAGAGGATGGGGAGATAGCGTGTGAGAAGAAATAGTGGAAGAGAGGACAACGCAACAGCAGTAGCGTCGGAGGCATTGGCGTGGACAAAGATAGTGGTCGTGTGGGAGTAGAGAAGTCAGGAGGAATGAAACAGGGTTCGTGCGAGAGAATTTGCAGGAGTCGAAGGAATGAAAAAGGGAGGGGTCGAGGAGTATTTATAGAAAAAGGAGAGGCTACTTTACAAATAATCCTTAGATCAAACGATCTCGGGACTGTTTGGGTCCTAACAGTTTTGAGACCGTTGAGATCAAATGGCTTCAAGACCATTTGGATCCAAACGGTTTCGAGACCGTGAGGACCAAATGGTTTCAAGACCGTTTGGGTCCAAACAGTTTTGAGACTGTAAGGACCAAACAGTTTCAAGACCATGAGGACCAAGCAGTTTCAAGACTGTTTGGGTCCAAACGGTCAGGAAAAAACTATTTTGGTCAATGATTTTTATATTTTTATATTTGTTTTGGTTGCTTATATAATTTTTTTTATTTTCTAAACAAAGAGATCTAGAAAAGTATCAAAATCTAAGAAAAATGAAAAAGAAAGGTGATACTCAGTTCTTGGGTTGCCTCCCAAGTAGATATTTGGTTTTACGTCACTGGCTCGACAAAATTCTGACTTGATTAGTTTAATGTTGTGGGGTCCTGAATAATGATATTTTGTCTTGGAGTTTTGTCAGCTGGAGTATAGTATTTTTTAGTCTATGGCCATTAACAATCCTTTCTCCTCCATTGTCATCAAAGATGATGACAACTCCAGTTGGATAGATATGCTTGATAGTGAAGGGCCCAGACCATTTTGTGTGGAGTTTCCCAGGAAACATTTTGAGTTTGGAGTTGAAAAGAAGGACATGGTCTCCGACAAAGATATCTTTCCTTTTAAGGTGGTTGTCATGCCACATCTTTGTTTTCTCTTTGTAGATCCTATAATTTTGGTAGGAAGTCATTCTTAGTTCCTCCAACTCTTGTAATTGGAGATGTCTGTATTCACTGACACTTTTGAATTTGAAATTCAATTGTTTGATATCCCACCATGCTTTGTGTTCTAATTTAACTGGGAGATGTCACAACTTCCCATACACCAAACGAAACGGTGTTGTTCGTATTGGTGTTTGGTAAGCAGTACGATATGCCCAAAGAGCATCAGGAAGTTTGGTGGACCAATCTGTGAGGTTTCTGTTGACAATTTTCTCTAAGATAGCTTTCAATTGTCTGTTTGAGACTTCAACTTGGCCGCTAGTCTGCGGATGATAAGGTGTAGCAACCTTATGTTTTACTCTACATCTTCATAGAAGAGCTTCAAAGCTTCTTTCCAAGAAATGTGACCCTCCATCAGATATAACCATTCTAGGGACTCCGAATCTAGGAAAGATGATATCCTTGAATAGTTTAATAACCGTCTTAGAGTCATAAGATATAGTGGGTATAACTTCTACCCACTTGGATACATAATCCACAACAACCAAAATATAGGAGAATCCATATTATGGGGGAAATGGACCCAAATAGTGCACTCCCCATATGCAAAAAGTTTGATCTCCTATCACAGAGTTAGTGGCATTTCGTTTTGTTTTGATATCAATCCAGACAGTTGACATTTATTACAAGATTGCACAAATTCATGGGCATCCTTTGCTATTGTTGTCCAGAAGAATCCTGACTATAAGACTTTAAGAGTGGTCTTCTTTGAACTCTTGTGCCCCCCAGTGGGGCCAGAATGACAGTGTTCTAAGACTGGGACACTTTCTTCTTCAGGGAGACAATGGCAGAATAATCAGTATGTGCATAAGTGGAAAAGATATGGTTCATCCCAAAAGTATTGTTTGATGTCATGAAGAAATTTCTTTCTGTCATGGTAGGAAGTAGCAGGGTGGATAAATCCTGTATCCAGATAGTTTACTATATCGGCATACCAAGGAAATCCGAGGGTGACTTTCATGAGTTGATTGTCAGGTAGAGAGTCTCAGATAGGTATATTGTCATCGTCCTGAAGCTTAATGTGACTTAAGTGGTTGGCGACAACATTTTCTACCCCACTTTTATCTTTAATTTCCAAATCGAATTCTTGAAGCATCAACACCCAACAAATAAGTCTGGGTTTTGTATCTTGTTTCTTAATCAGATATTTTATTGCAGAGTGATCTGTGTATACTATGACTTTTGATCCGATCAGATAAGAACAAAATTTTTCAAAAGCATAGATGACTGCTAGAACTCTTTTTCAGTAGTTGTGTAGTTCTTTTGGGCTTCATCAAGCATTTTTTATGCATAGTATATCACATAGGGTTTCTTATCTATTCTCTACCCTAGTACTGCCCCTATAGCGTAGTCTCTGGCGTCACACATTATCTTGAAGGGTTGTGACCAGTGAGGGGTTCTTAGTATAGGTGCCAAGATTAGGGCATTCTTTAGAGTAATGAAACTATGTAGGCATTCTTGATTAAAATTGAAATATGTATCTTTAGTCAATAAGTGAGATGGATTTTGCTATTTTTGAAAAGTCTTTGATGAATCTTCGATAAAATCTGGCATGGCTCAAAAAAGCTCGTACTCCCCTGATGTCTTTTGGTGGTTTCAGTTTTGAAATGACATCTATTGCTTTGTCCACTTCAATCCCTCTTTTGCTCACTCGATGCCCGTGGAAAACTCCTTCTATCACCATGAAATGACATTTTTCCCAATTAAGGATCAGATTTGTTACCTCACATCTTTGTAGCACTCTATCGAGGTTAAGCAGACATTTGTCAAAAGAGTCCCCATAAACTAAAAAGTCATCCATGAAAACTTCCATGATGGACTCAGTTAATCCTATGAATATGGCAGACATACACCTCTGAAATGTTATGGGTGCATTACATAGTCCAAAAGGCATCCTTCTAAAGGCGTAAGTTCCGAAAGGGCAAGTAAAAGTCATATTTTCTTGATCTTCAGGGTGTATCAGAATTTGATAAAATCCTGAATAACCGTCAAGATAGGAAAAGAATTTTTGGGGGCTAGACGTTAAAGGACTTCATCAAGGAAAGGTAGAGGGAAGTGATATTTTCTTGTTGCCTTGTTCTATTTCCTATAATCGATACACATCCTCCATCCAGTGACAGTCCTTGTGGGTGCCAGTTCATTTTTATCATTCAAAATGACAGTGGTTCCCCCCTGTTTAGGGACCACTTGGACCGGACTAACCCATTGAGAATCGGAAATTGGATAAATGATACCAACTTTTAGGAGTTTAAGAACCTCAAGGAGAACCACCTCCTTGAGATTTGGCTTTAGTTTTCTCTAGTGTTCCCGTGAAGGTTTAAACTCTTCCACCATGGGTAATCTGTGCATGCACAAAGCTGGATTTATTCCCGTTAGGTCAGTCATCTTGTATCCAATGACTTTCTTGTGCCTTCTTAACTCAATAAGTAGTCTTTCTTCTTGGTCATCTATTAAAGTGGAACTGATAATGACCGAACATAATTTTTCTTCATCAAGGAAGACATGTTTGAGCCCAACTGGTAGAGCTTTTATTTCAGGTGTCTTGGGTACTTCTGCGGTTTCCAAAATAGTGACAGATTTCAACTCCTTAAAGGTAGCTTCGGGGGTTTCTTCATCTTGTTCAAGGTATTACAGACATTGCTGAACTAGTTCGTTGGTTGAGAAATCAGCTTCAGGATTTGTTAAGATGTTTTCCAAATCATCAGATGGTTCAGAAGGTTCTTTCTTTAACTGAGACATTTTATCAATTGCTTCGAGAAGAAAATCTTCTTTGTGGATGCTCAGACCTTTTAAGCTATCAAAGACTCTGAATTGAACAACTTCCTTTCCCAGTCTTAAGGTAATGGTGCCAGCTTCAACATCGATTAATGCTCTGGCTGTAGCAAGGAAGGGTCTTTTGAATATTATTGGATACCTTAGATCTTCTTTTATGTGCATAATAACAAAGTCACAGGGAACATACAAGTCTTTCCCTACACTTACTGGGATATCTTCAATACTTCCCAAAGTTGTAGTGATGGTAGAATCAACCAATTGAATTGTCATTGATGTGGGTAGAAAATCAGTAAAACCCAATCTTTTACACATGGAAAATGGCATAATGGATATGTTGGCCCCAAAATCGGATAATCCTTTCTTGTAAGAGGTATTTCTGATAGAACATTGGATGCCAAAGGAGCCAGGGTCCTTCAGCTTCTTTGGCATCTTATTAAGAATGATGTTAGAAGTAGTTTTAGCTAATTTGACAGTCTCATGTTTTTCAATCATATATTTCTTTGATAGTAAAGTCTTCAGGTATTTGGACCGAGCTGGGATTTCAGAAAGAGCATCGAGGAAAGGAATATCGACATATAGCTTCTTCATAGCTTCCTTGAATTTCTGGAATCTAGTGTCCAATTTAGTTTCTCTCAATCTACCTGGGTAGGGTATCCTAGGCTTATACGGTGGGACTTTTGGTTCCTTGGTAGCTTGCTCTTTTTCCTTTTCCTTCCCAGCCTCTACAGATTTTTTAGTTTCTTGATTTGTGCTTGCAATTGGGTTGACTTCAGTTATATCTTCATCTTCTCAAATAACATTGGTGATTTCAGCAAGGACACGACCAGACCTTATGGTGAGTGTGTTTAGTTGTTCTGGTCTGCATTGATCATGTCTCGGGTTTATTTCTGGCTGACCAACAAAAGTACCTATCGGGGGTTTCAGCTGGCCTGCGATCTGTGCCAATTGAGTTTCCACAACCTTTTGTTGGGCTTGCTGATTGGCAAGCATGGTCTGCTGAGATTGCAGCATTTGCCTAATCATGGATAACTCATCTGTTGGTAGAGGCGGAGCATTCTTTTTTTGATATTGTGTAACTTGTTGCTACCCTTGTGGTTGTTGTTGTTGAGGTGCTGGTAATTGAGGTTGTTGTGGTTGTTGTAGCTGAGTTTGTTGCAATTGCGAATGCAACAGAGGTTAGTATGTAGAAGAATTTCTTGGCTAGACAAGTCTTTGAGGCCCACCCCTATAGTTTCCTTGGTTTCAATTATAATTTCTTTGAAATCCAGGTGGTAGTCTATTGGAAGACCCACCTTGTGTCTGGTGCTGCGGGTTGGAAGTTCTCGTAGGATTCCCATACTGAAAACTGAGATGGTTTCTCGGTTGATCCGGATTATAATATACTTGGCCTGGTATGGAGTGGATAGAATTCACTTGCTCTGGTAGTTGATCCTCGGGATGTTCAATAATTGGTTCATATTGTAGTTGCGGTGGTTGTACATCCATCATTACGTTGTATAAGAGACCACATGATAATGTGGGGTGATCAGATGCATGACAAGCTTCGCAAGTCTCAGTGGCTGCTTTTACTTGTTGAACTTGGGAGTTCTTCTTTCTATCGTATTCCCCAAATGATGTTTCAAGAACTTGTTGCTTATGAACTATGTTTTTTAGAGCTTTGGCGATGGCTTTCAACTCTACAGATTCCTCAACTTTACAAACCTTTAGAACTCCTCCGGTAGATGGCCTTCTCCAATTAGATTGGTTCTCAGCTCTGAGTGTGACAATCTTCCAAGCATCTTCATAATTCTTTTGCATGCAATTCCCCCTAGATGAGGAATCCAAAAACTTCTTAATGTAACCACTTACTCATCTATAGAATGTTTCTACGAGCTGATGTTGTGAGATTCTGTGATGTGGACATTTCCTCAGTAATTCCTTAAATCTTTCCCAGGATTCTACTAGAGATTCTCCAGGAAGTTGGGACAATTGGTTGATCTATCCCCTAATCTGTTAGGTCAATGAGGGAGGAAAGAACTTTTCCAAAAACTTTTCTTCCAAGGGATCCCAGGTGGTGTTTGGCTCTCCATCTAATGAGTTATACCAACTCAATGCCCTTCTAGATAGAGTGAAGTTGAAAAGTCAAAGCATGATTGCATCATTAGTAGCTCCGGCCTGTGGTACCAATCGACAGAGTGTCTTGAATCACTTCAGATGATCCATGCCATCCTCTCCAGTGTTCCTAGATAATGAGATGCCTTGCATAATTTGGATCCATTGTGTTCGAATCTCAAAGTTAGGAGTGTTGACGAGAGGTGGCTGGACTGGGTGATTATCTTCAGAGTTCTTAGGAATAGCGTAATCCCGAAGTTGCTAGTGTTGATGAGAGGTGGCTGGACTGGGTGATTATCTTCAGAGTTCTTAGGAACAGCGTAATCCCGAAGTTGCTTGTTCCTTATCAAAAGTTGAGCAGCTGTTGTGGCTGCTTCATTTCGGCTTGGATACGGGCTTGCTCTTCAGCACAAACTTCATCTTGAATTTGAGCACGTGTATCAGCGATGAGTTGTGCTCTCTGAGCTGCTATGGCTGCATTGACTCTTTCCAGCACCAAAATGGCATGGCGCTGTTCTTCAACCATCTGTCTGGCTCATTGGCGGTTGAGTCTGATGTGTCAGTGGAAGCTTCATTCTACCTCAGAGTCATACTCTAGTTCATGGGAGAATATGATGTTATGCGAAGGTTGCACACACATTTTCTACCTGAGTAGAAGAAAAATCACACTTCAGACGATGTGAAAAAAATGATGAGATCAAAAAGATATATAAAGTAATTATCAAAGTAAAGTGTAAAATCCTAATCAACTAGCAAGTTGACAAATGGAATTAAAACGTTCCGTTATCCCCGGAAACGATGCCAATTTTTGATGGAGCCTCCACTCGCGTGGAGTTGCGTGCACCACTAAAAATCCTAGAGATAGTGAGTCTCTAAGTTTAACCTTGTGTATTCTATAATAAGATGTCCACCCACATACACTAAGGTATGCAGAAGTCTTATCGTAGTACAATTGTGGGTCGAATCCACGATACAACAGTTTTGTTAAGGATTTAACCAGATGGAAAACGTTATAATTCTATTTATCTACTTAATATTTGATATCTAGATCAAGGAGTTGATTGATTGATTAACCTAAAGTTCAAGGTAATGTAAATGGCAGGAAAGTAAATTTAAGGTTGAAGACAATATTTTGGAAACCACTAGGATGTGATCGAGTTTCACCACCGCTACCCATGGATCAAAACATACATCATAAAAACATGGATGGCAAAGAAAAGATTCTAAACAGTTAGTATCTTTGTAGACTTAGCTTCCTTTCAGATAACTAACTATGAGAACTGTGGAAGTGTTGCAATGCCAACCATCCCCAAACGAATGGTCACTTACTTTGCGTCACTCCCCTCACAAAGTGTGTTCCTCAACCTCTCAAGGTTGTACTTTCATACGTTAACTGATTCCATTTCATAGCATGAAAGTACAATGATGGAGGTGAGTTTACTCCACTCCCTGAGAAACGCTCCTAGATACCAAAGCAAATGTATGGTGACTACATACATCTGGAACCAACAAGCAGTTGATATTCGAATCTAGAAGTACAAACATAGACAATTTGCACTAGTAGATAATAGATAACACAAGTTGGTGATCAAGCAACTAGCATTCATTAAACAATTGATGTTGAACTGAAAAGATAGTATTTCTCTATTGCAAACTCATGAATTACAATGCATGGAATGAAAACATGGGTAGCGGGGATACTCCCCGCACCCTAGTGTATGGAACTACTCACTCATGGCAAGGACAAAGAAGGAGGCGGTAAGAGAGAAGGAAAACATCATCTCCACATAGGAGGGAGGAAGGTCGACCCCTTAGAGTAGAGAGAAACTATCTTCATACCACGTGGTTGCCTTGGTGATGGATCCTCGACTTCCCACCTTCTGTGTCGATGAGAGAAAGCAGCTTGAGAATGGAGTGTGGAACTCAGACTGACAGCCTTGGGGTGATGGATGAAATGGATTTGGAATAGTTGGGGCAGTCTTTGGGCGTCTAAAGATCTGATCCAAATGGGGACCCCTTTGGTCCTATTTATAGGCTTCTAAGGAGTCTTGAATGGTCTTGGGACCGTTCTGGATCCTGAACGGTTTGGAGACCATTTGGATCCTGAACGGTTTGGAGACTATTTGGTTCATGAACGGTTTGGAGACCGTTTGGATCCTCGCTTGATCTTGGGGCTGATGAAACTCATTCGGTCTAGAGACCATTTGAGGTTTGCTCGGTCTTGAGATCGTTTGAAGATTGGTCGGTCTTGGGACCGTTTGAAGCTTGGTCGGTCTTAGGACCATTTGCAGGTTGGTCGGTCTTGAGACCATTTGACTTTCTTTCGGTTTTGGGACTGGTTGGTTTTCATACGGTCTTGGTACTGTTTGGATTTCATTAGATCTTGGGACTGGTTGGTCTTCATACGGTCTTGGGACCAGTTGTGTCCTTAACGGTTTGGAGACTATTTGAACTCTTCACGGTTTGGAAACCATTTGGGGTTCTTCATGGTCTTGGGATCGGTTGAGTTCTTTTGTAATTTTTTTTATGTTTTTCTATAAGAAGAAAAGGGAGAAATGTTAGTCTATTGGTATATTAACAATAAAGTGGAACGTTAAGTATTCTATCTAATTTATCTAAGAAAGAGTATGGAAAACTAAGAAAAATTAGTAAGATAACATCACAAAATGGGAGGTTATTAGTAAATCTTGGATGGGTATCTAGGACAAAAGACTATAGGGGTTAGGGTTTACAAAATAGGATTTACAGTTTATAAGATTAGAGTTTAGTGTTTATTTAGTTATATCTTTATCAATTTTAATATAAATTGAGTTAATTTATAGGAATTCATATAAACTTTGGTGTATTAATTCCAAGGTGTGATTATTTTTCATACTAACATTTGAATTTTTAACAATAAACAATGCACTTCACATTAATAAATAGATAAGATGCATCATAGTATGCATACCAAACAATGCACTTATTTATCCATACTAACATTCATAACTATTTTCACTATAATTTGAGAAGAAATTGAGTAGGGGAATGAGGAGATGGAGAAGGATGAGAGGTGGATGAGGAGAGGGAGAAGGGGGAGTGGAGGCTATACCTCTTCTTCCAGCAATTGAGGAAGAAATGGCTGAGGAGGAGGTAGTAGTGGTAGTAGAGGCTCTAAAAGCTATGGAGGCAGAAGCTCTAGTAGAAGTGGCGATGGCTACAACGGAAAAGGGAGCAACAACATTAGAGGAGAAGGAGGAATGTCAGAGGAGGATGAGGAAGCATAAGTGGTAGCATGGGTTGTGGACCAACAAATGAGGGTCTAGAGGTTTCTCATTATTTTTGAACTTTATATGGTACTTTCTCTTACTGGCGCATGTCATTCGGTCTTTACAATGCCCCCAACAACTTTCTAGTGGTGTATGCTTGCTATTTTCTATAACATGGTTGAACGTTCTTTTGAAATTTTCATGGATGATTTTTCAGTGTATGTAGAATCTTGTAATGTCTACCTTGTTATTATAGATAAGGCTTTTACAGAGATGTGATGACACTTATCTAGTTTTGAATTGGGAGAACTATCACATGATGGTGAGTTAAGGGATACTGAGGTGATGTACAAACTTCCTCCACCATCTTTGGTGATAGTAATTAGCAGTTGTCTTGGTCATGCAGGTTTTTATCATCGGTTTATAAAAACAATTCCAAGATTTCAAAACCTCCTTCTGAATTGTTGGAAAAGGATATTGAATTTATTTAATTTGGCAATCATTGTTTGCAAGCATTTGAGGTTTTTTTTAAGAAGATGATCTCTGCACATATGGTGGCGCCTCTAGAGTGGAACCATCCTCTTGAGTTCATGTGTGACACATCAAATTCTGTGGTTGGAATGTTTTGAGTCAACACACAGATCGTGCTTAGTCAGTTAATTATTATGTGTCATGTACTATAAATGACGCTCAACTCAACTACACCACCACCAAGATTGAAACTTTTTTGTTGTCTTTTCTTTTGACAAATTTAGGAAGTAACTAATAGGAGCTAAGGTGATAGTTTGAAGTAGTCATGCAGTCATTAAGTATCTTTTGTGAAAAAAGGATGTGAATCCAAGATTGATCAGATGGATTCTAATATTACAAGAATTTGACATAGAAATGCACGATAAATCAGGAAAAGAATATGTAGTAGAAGATCACCTGTCTCATCTGGAGAGGGTGAATGAATCCATATTGGAGATACCAATTTTGGAGGATTTCCCTGATGAATAATTCTTTTTGGTTAGGAATGAGGATTAGTGGTATTCAAATGTTATTATTTATTTTGCACATAGGGAATTACTAGAATATTGGGTATTCCACTCGTTGAAATGATGATAAGTGACGGTAGCTCCAATTTTGTAAACATACAATTTGGATCACTTTAAGAATATATATGGTGAATCATAGGGTTGGAAATTCATATCCCACACAAACTCAAGGCCAAGTAGAGTTGTCAAATAGGAAGATCAAAATCTTCTAGGAAATATCATCTCCACCACTAAAAAAATTGTGCATGCAATTGAAAGATTCCCTTTGGACACATAGGACTTATTTCAAAACTCCTCTTGGAACAACCCCTTATAGGTTTGTATATGGTCGAGCATGTCACTTACCTATGGAATTGGAGAATAGGGCTATGTGGGCCTTAAAGAAACTCAAATATGATTTATCAATGTAGGGGAGAAGTGCAAGTTATATACAAATGAATGAGATGAGATTAGGCTTGATGGTTATAAAATGTAAGGATATATAGTTGGAAAATACGGGAACAAAGTATAGAAACAGAAATAAAAAAAAATTATCTATCTATATTCCCATACCAACAAGATTGCATCAACTACTATAAAATAGGAAGGATGGTTTAATGAGTTATACCTAATCATGGAGCAAGTCCAGTGACAACAACTAAATTTTATGCAACTATCTACTAGTTTCTCTTGGTAGGTGGTTGTGTAGCTCATGGTCTTCACCACGAACAATGAACAGAATAGCTTCTGCAGTGAGTCTTGTAGTCTGGCCACAGACTATAGGTTGGCATTGCTCTCCTAGTAGTATACAAAGGACTCCTTCCTCTAGAGTAGTCCACATGGACCAACTAGAACTTATTTCATTCAACTAGAATAGATAGAAAGGAATTGTCCCTCTCGTTGGTGTACTAGTCACCAACTTGCTCTCCCACAATAATGACCCTCAGTTGTTCTCTCCCATTGCTATCCCTCACTTGTAGGGTAGGACTTTCTTGGGCTATCTCAGTTACCACAACCAGATAGGACTACAACTGTCAGAGCAACTGATTCTCAGTTATGTTTTTGTGCTCTAGGAAGCCCCCAATAGCCCTCTATTTATAGGTGGGGTTAGGGTCAGGGTTCCCAATCTATACGAGATTTATGTGGGGGTGGAACAGACTAGAAGATCTTGAATTTTCATAACCTTCAAACCACAAGAAGGTCATCTTGCACTGTGAGACGGGCATTTTGCAATTTCTCAATTGCATATGAAATTGGTAATTTGATTCAAATTAATGTTAAACATTAATTCTTGCACCACAAGTACAGTTCAATCAAAATGAGTTTGGGAAATTTCCAAAACCTTTGCTTGGCCCCAAGCAAGCCATCTCACATATGCAGATACCCATCTCGTTCACCCAAATGGCCATCTGGTGAGTCTTGTTGAGTCAATCGGTTCATTAGAACGGACCTGTCAATTCACACCTCAGTTTGGACATAACTTAGCCAATTCGATCTATGATCATCCTGACAACCCAAATGGCTATCTCAACACTTGAGACGGTCGTCTGGCATGTCTAAATGATTGTTTCACCCTTTGAGATGCAGTGCAGTCAGCCAATCCATTGCGTTGAATACCTAAACACTTTAGTAATCAATCCAACCATCATTCAATATTTAACTCCTCTTCTAGATGAGTTCCTATGTGTATGACCCTATAGGTCCCATATCACAATGGCAGTGAATGTACATAACTAATTTATGACATCACACAAATATAGTGGTGCTTAGTCACACATCAGTGCCACCCAAGTGAATGGAAAGTTGGAGAATAACTTCAACCTACAATCTGTCTGAGGTGTTGCAGTGATTATATAATTCCTTTGTCCCTGATATCCAGGATGAACTTGAGGCATGGAACGCCATCCTCTCAATGTTCAATCCATGTTTCTTGAACCAAGAGAAGACTTTCTGTGGTAATGTGACCTCAATATCATATATTGATTCACATGTGCATGTGTTTCTCAGTCTCGTTGATCAAGTGGCCAGGATATCATTCTCCAGAAGGAGGGACAAATCAAATCTCTATCAGTCACTGTCTATCCCCATGTGTCAAAGTCACCCAATCATCACTGTTATAACAACTCATGTTTTAGGACTGCATTTGATGGTGTCAAAGCATACCCAACAACATGTGATGAGTGCAGTGGTTTTAGGTCTAAGAATCACAATCACCACCTTCACTATGAGATATGACTATGACCACCAATGATGGTTTCCATGTGTCACTCTCAAGGTGAGTCTGTCCAATACATTGCTCCCTACCATGTATTTTTGTGCTTGATTTGATATTGCAAGATCATGACTAATGAGATTTTGTCGTCAACCAACCCACACTCTAGTCTTATGTGTTATTGGTATCTATCTACCTTCCACAGTAACAACTGACTAGGGACATAACAAGAATGTACATACTCTTAACATTCATATGATCTCATTCTCCAAGTCATGTACTTGAAGACATTAATCACTGAGTATTGTCATTCTTTAGATATTCATAATATTTCTTCATTATCTCATAACTAAATGAAACATAATGAATTGGAAGTTTGACTTTATGAGTATTAATCAAATCCTTTATGATATATGCCATGCCATTCATCACATGATTGGCTCTATGGGCATACCTTACCAACAGAATCCCACTTGCACTTGAGTAATCACCCACGAATCTCATTCTTAGTGATCCAAACATGTCCACCATGTTTCTTCTACACAAGTGCTTAATCGAGCAGACTAGCAACATTTTGTTGTTAGTCGGTATATTGCATGCTTCTTATCTCTTCACTCTTAGATAAAACCATTGTAATATGATGTCTCATATTCCTTGCCTAACAAGTAGCTCCATTTTCACAATATCACTACTATGTCATCAAAGGTTGGAATATATATAAGTTCATCATATGAACTTCTTGATCCACATTGTATCACTCTGTGTTCATAATACAAGTATACTCGGCTTATATTATAGAAGAGAATCAATTTTTATTAGTTTAAAACCCTTCCAACTAAAAACATTTCTCCTTTAAGAATCAATGGCTATTAGTTCGGAACCCTTCTAACTAACAAAATTTCTCCTTTTAATTTCTCATTATGGAAGCTTGCATTAATGTAACCCTTTACATCCAATTCTTCCTTTTATTTCTATCCTTATTGACTAGCAATTTATACTTAAATACTTCACAAGTACTCATGGATGTCTTTAATGACATTCCAATAACCCTTATTGGAATTTACTATCATCTTGTCATGTCCAATACATACAAGATTATTTGGGACAAGTACATATATAACATTCACGTTGGATCCATTGCTATAGCCTATGGCATCTTTATCATGTCATTTCCATTCTTCACAAAAATTGGAACATAAGGTTAATGAGAGACCAATCTAGATTCTCTCTCATTGAATCCTTTAGTGTTGAACTCCTTCAACACTTTGCTATTGTATGTGCTCAAACTTCCATTGTGAAGCATTCAAGAACTATCACTATATATCTTGATCCTTATCTCATAAGATGTTTCACTTAATCCTTCTTTACTGAATGGTTATCATGTCAGTTCTCAATATTCAGAATATTAGGATGTTATTCCTCATCATATGTGGAATATTCATAAATGCTCCCACTAAATATTTTGTAATCACAAATTTCATCTTGTATTTTGATTCAAGTCAAACTCTTTGGCTATCTTGTCAAATCAAAAGATTGCATCTTTAAGATGCTTGTTCCAATACCAGATTGAACTTTGTAGTTGATAGACTCTATTTGCATTTTGAGGTTATAAAACCTTTTAGGTTGTGTCACACACACATCCTCAAATGTATTCCTTAATGAATCTGGTTTTTACATTCATATGTTAAATCTCTTAGTATATTTTAACTACAACAACAAGCTTGACAACTGGTAAAGGAATTTCTTTCATGTTCAACAACTTCAACTAATTTGAAAACCTATTCAACCAATCTGTCCTTTTATGTTGTCCACAAGACCCTACTACACCCTTTAGGTATTACCCCTTTAGGTGGCTCTATCAAAGTCCTACCTTGTTAGCTTACGTGGACCCTATAATGGCCTTAAGCCATTACTCAGATCATGGTACTTAATAGCTTCTAGTCGATTAGTTGTCTCATCATGTAATGACCAACCCATCTAAATTTTTGGATTCAAAATCCTCCAGTCTTAGACATGTTCTACTAGAGCTATTTTATTCTATGTTACATGATGAAATTGAGATTCCACAACAACTTGTGATTATCTAAGTTCTCACTATACATCTTTGTTGGCTGAACATTCCGAGTTCTACTTTTACTCTCAAAGATTCTTTAGGAACTCAGTTACCCAATCAAAAAAATACTTTTGTTATTGAATTGGTATTAACAGTAACATTCAACAATTATGGTTTGGGGATAAATATTTTCAAGAAACTATTTTCTCAATGCAGGTTTCAATCCTTTAGACATATTGGGACATTCCCAAATCATATCATATATGATGTCTTACAAACCATTTAGATGGTACATTATTTAGGGATAGTATAATATTTATATGGGTAAGAAGATTAGATTAATCGATAATTATATCATGACTCATCATGGTATAATTCCTTCATTTGAACACATTATCATGTTCATATGGATTGACTCATAATACATTATCATGTTCATGGAGATTCCCATTTTACTGAGTACATATCATCATATTACTAGTAAATGAATATGAGTATAAGTAATCATTCATTCCATAAGATCTTCATGCATCACATGTATGAGGTCTAATGAAATTTATCATCCCACTACATGTAGTGAAGGATGTCATGTCACATGGTGTGTAAATAAGGCTCTGCATTTTCCTTAGTTTTTGATAACCAAGAGAATCTAGATTAACATCAATATGTATTCTAGACATGCATTTCTTATATATACGTCCAAAGTAACTATTTCTAATGATAGTCTTGAGTCATCAATTATAATCCTTTGGTGTTAATGTTATAAACATTCATCTCAAAGTATTTTGCACAATGATCATTAGATGTTTTGGTGTTGCCATGTAAGATCATATCTTTTGAGATAGAAATATAAATAACCTTTTATTGATTTATCATCCTTGTCACACAAGATGCATAAAAGAAATGTTTCTAATGGAATAATGAAATAGAAGTTCAACTAACTCTATTGCATGCCCATTGGGCTAAGATAAATTTTAAATGTAGACCAAAGCTTCCGCAACTCTTGTCCCACCTTATCCATCATTGTCCTTCCATAAAGGCATTTACACTACTACAGAAAGGGCCTTTGGCATCCGTTATTTAGAGCCTTTAGCATTGGTTTCTAAGTGACACCCAAGTGGACGCCGCTAAATGTCGACACCTTCAGCGTCAGTTTCTAACTGACACCATAACTGTAACATCCCAAGATTTGAGGCCTCGGATAACATGATCTTAAAAGGAATGATTGGACTACCCATATCACCAAGGTGCACCTCCTTTTCCGGGAGCCCATCACTAAAGAACTCCATAGTTAAGTGTGCTCAGCTTGGAGTAGTACTAGGATGGGTGACCAGTCGGGAAGTTGATCCTGGCTTGCGCGTCAGTGTGGACAAAGTGCGCAGTTTAGGCTAGTGGTGGTTTGTGGGGCCAGTCATCATTCCTAAAAGCTCTACTAGAGCCTTGGCAGTGGGCCCGGGCGTTACAAATGGTATCAGAGCCATAACCCCTCCAGTAGGTGGGCCCCACATGGACATGGCATGCCAGTCTTGAGCCGTGCGGTCCAGGCAAGTTGGAAAGGGCTATCCGTAGAGATGAGATGGAGCCGCCCTTGTGCTGGTAGCCGTGGACAGGAGTTGGGTGTCCATGGGCCATTGTGGGCCTGCACTGAAATGGGGTCAGATTATGAAGCCATATAGTTGAGCCTTGACGAGGACGTCAAGAGTCTAAGTTGGGGAGATTGTAACATCCCAAGATTTGAGGCCTCGGATAACATGATCTTAAAAGGAATGATTGGACTACCCATATCACCAAGGTGCACCTCCTTTTCCGGGAGCCCATCACTAAAGAACTCCATAGTTAAGTGTGCTCAGCTTGGAGTAGTACTAGGATGGGTGACCAGTCGGGAAGTTGATCCTGGCTTGCGCGTCAGTGTGGACAAAGTGCGCAGTTTAGGCTAGTGGTGGTTTGTGGGGCCAGTCGTCATTCCTAAAAGCTCTACTAGAGCCTTGGCAGTGGGCCCGGGCGTTATAATAACCCTTCCCGCCATTGAAAATGCGCCAGTAAGGGAACTATAAGCGTCAATTCTTAATGAAAACCGACACTATATCATGGTTAAACACGCCAATTATTAAACACTAACTGATGCCAGATCCCTTCCAGCACGGCCGTGCCTGGCCACAATAGGCGTCAGTTCTTACTGATAACTGATGCCAGCCATGGAAGAGACGTCAGCTTTTTGCTAATAACCGACGACGTATGTCTTTGGTTTCGGTTTTATACAAATAACCGATGCCTATGTTCTGATTTTTTTTCTCATCAGTTTGTAGGCCTGCTGTATGGCTAGTCACAGGATGCAGAACCTACAGTTCAGTTCTAAATGATAGGTTTACAACATCCATTGATATTAGCCAACAACATGCCACATACCTGGAAAGTCATTTACATTCAGACACATGTATTGATTAGATACATGTAGAAACATGCAAAGTCATTTACATTCACATTCAGTTCCATTCATTTCATCTCTTTTCACATTCAGACATTCATGTATTAATCAGAAAAAGTCATTCACATTCACACATATGACAATTCAGAAAAAGTCATTCACATTCACACAAAAATAATTATGAGAACAAAGTTTAGAAATATCATTCTTTATTCATCATCGTCATCATTGTCATCATTGTCCCAATTATATTTAAAAATTCCCACTACTTGTAGGGATTTTTCCCATTCTTCTCTTACAACATCTAATTCCTCCCTCGTATAGGGAGTATGTACATCTAATAAATTTCCACCTGTGCTGAAGTCAGTTTTAAACACCTGCAAAGAGAATGACGTATATATATAATTAATAATATATAATAAGATTGATATATCTCATATTATCTAATGAGACTATATATAATATATGATGTATAGTATCGATTTCCATTACGGCATATTTGATGATTAGGTCCATAAATCACATCACATAGTAGGCACATGCCCAACCGTTGTCTTGTGTAGCACACTATAAATTGAAACATACAAAATATGCAAAAATACAAATAAGCATAGTTCACATAAATAATATATACATTGGAGTCGGGAAATTACTTTCACATTCTCCCAAACTAGTGGCTGATTCTTTTTTTTCTTGGGGACCTTTCCTCTAGCTTTTTTGAACTCTTGTAAAGCCCTACATCTTAATGTAACACATTAAATTGCATAATTAAATAGTAATGTAATAACACACGTAAACGGATATGAAAATATGAAATATTTCTCACGATAATAATGGCATTTTCATTGTGTGTCTATATAATGTATTTAATTCATTCCCCACAGGATCTAGATAATAGACAATGAACATCTTGGGGACAGTAACTAGTAACTCGCAATGCCTACCACTACAGGTAAGAAAGTTAAAAATTAATAACTCAAAATCCACAATAAAAATGTAATTTTCTTAATTCCAAATTATAAGAAAAGTAAACTTACTCGACATTGAATGGAGATATTATCACCGTCTTCTTATTTTTACCAAAATATTTAAAAGTATCACATCAGTATGAATTAACTGAAGAAGGGTATGTATCTACAAGACTAATCAAAGATGGAACAAAAAATCCCACATGGGAAAATGCAAAATATGTACATATCTTGTGTAAGTGGCTGCAAAACATGTATTACGTATGCATTAATATATAAGAAACCCGATCACCATATATAAAACAAGGTATATGGATGTATAAATAAGATCTCACCATATCCACACCTCTATCATTGATGTGTTCAACCAATCATAACGAAACAACTCCAAAATATCTTGTAAAAATAGCTTGTTTTCATATGATTGACCTGCATTAATACCTATGCATTAATACATATGCAAAATTTGTATAAATAGATTGTTATCATATGATTGACCTGCAACATCCTCTAGAATTGTAACATTTATAGGGAAATTTCAATCATGTTCGCCGATCCATACTGTCATACCCCTACAATTAGGACCTAATGAGGCATGTATGTCCCTTGGAAGCCAACTTGGTAGTTGAGGAGGTGGGTGTGGAGGCCGAGATGTAGCGGGTGTCGTCTTTTTGACCTGTATATATAATTTCAGACCAATTAACTCATATATACATACTAACAAATTAACGTAATGTAAATTTACCATACAATATTAGTATAGAAGGCATCTGCTTTGGGCCACATTATCACTCCGCTTTCTGCGTCACGAAGCGTTTCAGAATCTGGGTGGGTAGATGGCAGTTGAAGATCCCTCCAATAGGGGAGTATATGTATCAGGCTCACACAAATCGCACCAGCTGGTACTAGAGTCCCATGAAACATCTCCCCTGGAAGGTCTGGGTAAGCCTCTGCCTCTACAACGATATATTCTTTACTTTTTAGACGGCATGGGTTCAACCCCTACAAATTTATGTAAAGAATGTTATATACATATACACATAAACGTATCATCTTGAAAAGACTAGCTACTATGTCATAAAAACACTTACAGAGGATGTACTAGGTGGTGTGTCTACAGGATTGCTCCCAACCTCTGTAGTAGGAGTAATAGAATCACGACACGTAACAGGTACCATCTGAGTGGCCGTCTGAGACGCCTGCCACTTCACCATTGCTTCTTGGACTTTCCTCTCAATTAATTCATCTACCTATACATGGATAAAAGAAACATAGTTGATTATTGAATTACCTTTCATAATAATATTCTAAAATAAGAATAGGTTACCTCAACTTGTGAAATTCCCACTTTTAGGATAGGTTTGCGCTGGGATGGCCCAAAGAATGCTTTGATGCCCAAACCAGTGCCTACACCCCTAACACATCCAGGATGCTCTGGGTTACCCAGAGAAACTGTTAATTCATCCCTTGTGCCCTCAGGGATGAACTTGAATTCCTTCCTCTGCTCGTGCAGCTCTCGCTAATCGCCATCAACATAAATTGGTAAGTAAACATAACAATAATCAATATCGATCGATTGCTCTAAGAGTTGAATTTTACCATTTTTGCAGCCACCTCAGTAGTTGTAGGCTTCATTATATATCCCTTCTTTTTTTGCCTCCCAGCTATCCACATAACATGGCGAGGCAGAGGTGCGGGACCAATAGCAGAGGACTCCCAAGTAGCAGCAAACTGAGCAGTAGACTCAGCTTGTAGTCTTTGGTGAACGCCTGCATAGCCTCTTGGACCTATTGTGTGGTCATGCACATTCAGTGCATGCCTTTCTCTTTGAGCATTGTTGATAGCCTTGTTAGTAAGTACATTGATTTGGTTAGTAACACTAAAGGTTAATCTTGAATAAGTGAATACATAAGATCGTATATTAATTAAATTGGGAGTGGCACTTAATACCTTGAATTCATCCATTTTTCTTTGGGTAACAAAGTCCTCCCAGTCTTTGGTGTCCATGTAGTTCCATTGCTCAGTGGCTGTCTTTTGCCTAAATTTATTTTTTAAAGAGAATACAAACAAAAATTATTAGTGTAGAGTTAGTCAAAACATGATCAATGTCTAGAATCAGAAATCAATCAAGAACCTCTTCTCAGCATCACGTATGTAATCTCAGGTGAGATTTGTCCTATAGTTCCTTAGGACACTCCCAACACGTTGCATCATGCATTTATGATGCAACTTTTCATCCAAATCAAATATACTCTGCAAAATAGAATTTCTATTAACTCGTATCCTAAAAATTAGTAATCTACAAAAATAGAATTGCAAATAATAATAACTCACACATAGTTCCTTCCATATTAAGTCTTTCTTCCCCTTAGGAACTTTGCGCCAGGATTCAAAAATAGGACTACAATGGCTGCGAGTAAGAACCCCTAGATATGAAATAAATGAGTTGTGGTTCACTCCAACTGGATTTCTTGCATGATCGAAATCCACAGCTAGTTTGGGTCCATTGCCCCTTTACTGTAGTAACTTGTTCATCATTGTGATGCCCCTCACTTTCTCAATTTTTTTTTGCTACTCATCAAGTGCCCCAATTTCTTCAGGGGGTACATCACCAACCTAAAATTTGACAAAAACAAATACACTTACAAGATATAACTATAAATGAACATATAGATAGAAACCTCAGGGATATATTTTTAATACTTACATTGTGAGGCGGCTCATTGATGTCCTCACCCTCACGGTAATCATCAGAATGGTCATCAGGAGAATTCTCAACCATCTAAAAGTTCACATTCACATTGTAAAGTTCACATTGTAAAGTAATTCACATTATAGAGTTCACATTCACATTGTAAAGTAATTCACATTGTAAAGTTCACATTGTAAAGTTCACATTCACAAAAATAAAAAATATAAAAAATATAAACATGCATGCCTCTAATATTGTGATCTTTTATCAATTAACAATCCTTCATTGTGATCTCCGTGCACATACAAGTCATCATTAGCTTCAATATTTGGTGGTGTTGGCATCCCAACTGAGAATGGACTGGAGTCATCATACTTATCATAGTACTTTCTTCATCTATAGGATCTTCAATGAATTGTCTTTTACCATTAAGAACAACCAACCATTTATCATTTGTAGGATCATCGATATAAAATACTTTTTTCTCTTGTGATGCCAATATGAATGGTTCACCCTTCTCGCCAATCTTTACAAAGTTCACTAATGTGAAACCCAATTCATCCACTATAACTCCTTTGGTGTTATCAACCCAATTACATTTAAAGAGAAGAATTCTGAAATCTACGTAGTCAAACTCCCATATGTCTTCAATGACACAATAATATGACATTTGAGCTTCACATGGACTCTTATCCTTTGCACTTGCAAAAAATAATGAAGACGCTTGAAGGGTGACCCCACTATTTTGGACTACACTCTTATCATCTTGACGCTTTGTGTAATATGAGAATCCATTTATGTCAAACCCTTCATAAGACATAACATTCAATTTTGGTTTAAAGGCAAGGCATTTGATAGTTTCAGTAAGATTGTCTTGTTTTTGAGATAATTGATGTAAGACTTTATCTTCAAACCACTTAATAAATGTCTTGTTATGCTCTCTAGCAAGCCACATTGAATTAGCTCAAGGATATTATCTCTTGATGAACTTGGTATGTTCCTCAATATAAATACTCGCTTCATCGATGTTGTGTAAAATATACAAGTGACCTTGTTCCAAATGTTCACGGCTGATTACTTTCATCCGTGATCCCAAAATTCCTTTGCCAAAATGCTCCTCAATATTCTTGTCATTAACAGGAGTTTCATTAGCACTCAGAAAGTCTTTACAAAAATCCATAACTTCTCTCCCCACATAACCCTCAATAATACTCCCTTCAGGCCAATAACGGTTTCAAACATCACCTTTAAAAATGCTCATGTATCGTTCAAAGGGATACATCCAATGCAAGAAAATTGGTCCCAACATTTTCACTTCCCTAGTCTAGTGGACAACAAGATGTACCATGATATCAAAGAATGAAGGAGGAAAATACATCTCAACCTGACATAGGGTAACAACCACTTCTCTTTGCAATTTATCGAGAGTATTAGGGTCAATAACTTTGCTGCACAGACTATTGAGAAAGAAACAAAGTCTGGTGATTGCAAACCTTACATGCTTTAGCAACATAGATCGAATTGTCACTGGAAATATTTGTTGCATTAGAGTGTGACAATCATGAGATTTAAGACCTATCAACTTCAGATCTTTCATTGATACCAATGTATGGATGTTGGATGAGTAACCCTGTGGCTCCTTAACATTTACCAAACTATCACAAAAAGCTTTCTTCTCCTTTCTCAACAACGTGTAACAAGTGAGAGGTAAGTATGTTCTCCAATCGCTACTAACTACTACTATTAATTCTGTCCTTATTCCCATTTCACGTAGGTCCATTCTAGATTTTATCCCATCTTTAGTCTTACCTGGTATATTCAATAGAGTACCGATGACACTATCACAGACATTTTTCTCAATGTGCATGACATCAATACAATGTCTGACTGCCAAAGAAATCCAATAAGGAAGATCCCAAAATATTGACTTCTTCTTGAATAAAGATTTGTCACTCTGTGTGGCCATGGTACATTGTAATCTCCTACCAAATTCATTGGCAAAGTATTTTACTCTTTCATAAACATCCTCCCTAGTATAGGTTTAGGTGCACTCTATTCCTCATTCCATCCATTCAATGCTTTGCGTAACCTACGATACAAATGGAATTTCAGAAGAAACCTTCGATGACTAAGATATACAGTCGTACCGCCGTGTTTTAGTCGTATTGAATCAGTGTTCTCTTCATATATAGGACACGCTTTAGATCCTTTGACACTATATCCAAATAAATTCACATATGCTGGAAAGTCATTCACAGTGTAAAACAACATAGCGTGCAAACAAAATGTCTCTCTTCGTGAAGCATCATAGGACATCACACCTTCACTCCAAAGTTTCTTCAAGTCATCAATCAGAGGTACAAGATAAACGTTGATATCATTTCCAGGTTGTTTATGGGCCGATATCAACAATGACAACATAACATACTTATTTTTCATACACAACCAAGGGGGAAGATTGTATATAACAAGCATAACTGGCCAAGTGCGATGCTGGTTGCTTAATGTCCCGTACAGATTCATCCCATTTGTACAAAGCCCAAGTCTTATATTCCTGACTTCTTCACCAAATTTAGGGTACAATAAATCAATCTTCTTCCATTGTGGGGAATCAGACGCATGTCATAGGATCCCATAATTATTTTTCTTAACATCTGCATGCCACCTCAAATTCTTCATATCTATCGGATTGGCAAACAAGTGTTGAAACCATAGTATTATAGGTAGATACCACATCACCTTGGTAGGAGAACCAGTTTTGAACTCCCCCGAAGTCGTCAATTTATACCTTGACACACAACATTTGGGGCAATCTTTCAAATCCACATAGTCCTTTTGAAATAATACACAATCATTCAGATATGCGTGTATCTTCTTGGCCTCCATTCCCATTGGGCACAATAATTTTTGTAACCGGTATGTTGAGATTGGCATCTTGTTTCCTTCAGGAAGAATTTCTTTCAACAAAGACAACAATGACGTGAAGATTTTGTCGCTCCATCTATTGTTAGCTTTCAGCTTATACAATCTCAACACAACACTAAGCTTTGTAAACTTACAACCTGTATATAACGGTATCTCAGTATCATGCACAATGTTTCTAAACATGGGAGGTGGATCAGTGTGCTCTACCTCACAACTATCCAGCATCACATCAACGATGTCTACTAGAACTATGTTCATTCACATCTACGTCATCGAAGGCAATTTCTTCTTCCAGACAAGCATCAAAATCCACTAATTTAAGTTTGAAATCTCTCCATGCCAGTGCCATTCTGTATAGCCTTGTACAATCATGTTGCACATGACATGACTTTTGATTTTGTCTCCAGTGCTGACTTTCAAGTTGTTACCGCAATGCCTACATGGATAGTAGAACCTATCTGCATGTTGTTTCCTATATTCCTCGGAAAATCTAATAAACTGATCAAGACCAGAAATAAACTCTGGGGTGCAACGATTTGGAATGGACATCCATGATCTATCCATTCTATGATCAAAGGGAAAACAAGTATATATTAGAACAAGATTAGGGTCTAGGGTTAAAAGATTAGGGTTTATGGTTAAAACATTAGGGTTTAAGGTCTTATATATAATAAATGTGTACCACCTATCCCATTCTTGAACACCTAATCTCACTAGTAAGTGTATAATGTGTATTGAGTTTTCAAGAAAATTTCAGTAGCATTTCCCCGTTGTTCTCCAAGTACATATGTACTTAGAGAACAAATGGGGAAGTGCTACCAAAATTTTCTTGAAAACCAAATACAAATTATACAATTACATCCTAATAAGTGAGATTAGGTGTTTAAGAACAGTCCCAAACCATGGACTATCCAAAATTTACTCCTAATGAGTAAATCTTGGACGGGTTTCTAGGCCAACAAAATATAACACCACTCATAAGTAGGCGGGTCTGATCGCACTAAATTTTTAGGATTGAACCTAAGGAAATTTTTTCTTAAGGCCAATTTGGATTTTAGTCCAATTAAGAAAAAGTGATTAATAAGGTTGGATCCAGTTGACTATCTTTTTATATAACTAAGTTATGTAAGGAAGTAAATAAAATAAAATTAAAAATTAAAAATAAGATAAAAGAATTATAAAAGAACATAGACATAAGATTTCACCACCACTACATGTATTTGCTCAGTTACATTGAATCACTCACAATTTGGATATTGGATCAAGGGTCAAACACGTTACAGATCTTGTTAGAGTATGTAAATCACAAGGAAAAAGTTCCCCATTGAATTGAGGTTTCATTACTTATATATCATGAATCCATCACCCTAAAGAATGTCATTCTAATGTCACATCTAGGTTTCATTGATGATTTATTGATGCTCTAATTTCATATACATATGTCTCTAGTATATGATTTTAATAGACATGATAAGTACCTAATCTATAGAGCATTATGAAATAATAAATCAAGAATTCAATAGTTTCAAACATGCAATAATTCACAATGCAATGTTATAAACTACAGACAACATGGATAGATTAGACTAGAGTTCATATTAGATTTAAAAATAGCAACTTAGGACAAAGTCCATCACTAAAGTCGCAAACATAGCATATATGCACAATTAGCATCAAATATAGGACAAAAGGGTAGATTAGAACCCTAATGTACTCAAACATGTATAAAAATTACTGATTTGTATAAAAATTACCATTGGTCTAAGATCCAATGTTAGCATCCCTCACCCATTGCCCACACCCTGAGGGTAGATGGCCAACCAATGGTTGTCGGCGGAGGAAGAAGAGGAGGAAGAACGGTACCTTCGCGGTGGCGGTGGTGACCAGGGGCAGTAAGTAGGTGGCCGTCAGAAAGTAGGAGAAGGCGAGCAGAAGCAGGCGGTGGCGAGTAGAGGAGAAGGTGCCAGAGCAACGAACGACAGTGTCGAGAGAAACAAATGGCGGTGGCTGGAGCAAAAAACGGCAGCAACGACAACGAGAGAGGAGCAGTGAGCGGCGGCCGGAGCAGGGAATCGATCGCCAGAACTAAGTACGGAGTCGATGAAATAGAGAAAGGGGGAAGAGTCTAGCTCACGCGGGTGTATTAAGTTAACAATAGACATCGGTTATTCAAAACAACCGACACTTAAAACAATCATCGTCGGCTGCCGTAAAAAACTGACGTCAAAGGGGGGTGAAACTTTTCGCGGGGACAGCACGTGAAAACACATCGACGTCGGTTATTGCAAGCAAACCGACGATAACAATGGGCCCAATTTGTATCTCACGAAAAACCATTAGTCATCGGTTGATTAGCGAAAAACTGACATCGTATGTTAAATTTTCGAGGTAATTTTTTTCGCTAGAAAATTTGGATTTGGCGGTCGATTTTAGGCATTGGTTGCTTATTGAGGAACTGATGCTAAATAAAAAGAGATACTCATGTCTAGCCGCTCTTCACAGATCGATGTCGATTTGTGTATTCAACCTACATTGTATGGTTTAGGCGTCAGTTTCTTGTATACAACCGACGCCTATAAATGTGACGTTATAAACCATTTCTGTAGTAGTGTTACTTCTTGTCAGATCCTACACATCAAGTATGTCAGATTCTCTGTTTAGTATCACATACCAAAATGAAAAAGTAATCAAATTTATCTTGTAACTTTTATACCTGAAGTGGAGACCTCAGTGCCTTCATTCTTCTTCTTTAGTTCCTCTAACCAAAGTGGGAAATTTCTTTTCCAATGTCCAGGCTGGTGAAAACGGTGACAATTGCCTCTATTTTCTTCACACCTCCCTTCACTTTGAGATATGAAGACTTGGGATTCTAACTAGCTTTAGAACTCTTCTTATCTTTGCTTTTGCCTTTAGATTTCCTCTTTGTCTTTCTGATCATCATTACAGACTTGGGCTTGTCTTTCTTCATCTGTTCCTCAACTGTTCTCAACATGTCCAACAACTATGTCAATGACTTGTCAAACTTGTTCACGTTGTAGTCCATGACAAATTGACTATATGATTCTGGAAGAGATTGCAGAATCACATTAGTGGCCAACTCTTAACCCACGAAGAATCTCAGTCTAGTTAGGTTCTCCACATACCCAATTATCTTGAGTACATGAGGACTTACTGGGTCACCTTCTTCCACATTACATTTGAACAATGCCTAAGAGACATCATATCTCTTGTCTTTCCTGATCTTGGAACATGTTCTTGAGATGTGTGACCATCTCAATAACATCTATGTTCTCATGCTGTCTATGCAACTCATAGATCATGGAGCATAGCATCAGACATTTGACATCCATGACATCTTTAGTATGCTTCTTATAAGCATCCTTGTTAGCCATTGGTGCATTTTGAGGTGGTTCTCTGGTTTTGGTATCTCTAGGACATAAGATTGTACTCATGTGTGAGAATGATTCTTAACATCCTGAACCAATCGTGAAATTTGTTCCCAGTTAGTTTGTCCTTCTCAAGAACCGTTCGTAGAGAAAAGTGATTGTTGTTCGTTGACATTTTATTCTACAAAAAAATTTGCAACTATTTGTCAAGAACTCATTTTTTATTTGATTTGATTACTTTTGGGCGGTAATAGTTAGATTTTTAATTCATTACTGTTCCCATTATTTTGATCAAATTAATAACATTCAAGTATCAATTCAGAAAACTACAATGAATAATTTTCAAATGATCCAAGATCCATATTTCATCAAACCATATCATGAGTCAGCTTTGGTTGATCACCCACAACTTAACTATTTAGGTAGGCAAATTTGGATATTGCATCATATGCAACTCTTGGAGATGTGCAACTCATTGCCATGATCATAGGCATGCCTCTAGGATTAGACTCTCTAAGAATCACCAGTTAAGCCTAACACGATAGCCAATATGATAATAATGCACTCTACTTTTGTGACGCCTACATTACTACCATCACACTTCTACGAGGTAGATGGTGCACCACACTTTAGCGTAACCTACACCTAGTTGAACAAGTGTTTCACGTGTATTGCTATTGAAAAGCATCTTAGACTTAATATATTTGATTTGAGGGATTTTATATATATACATATATTGTATCCAATCACCACATATATAGTACGTATCATATACATGCTATATCCCACAATGTGAACATGCAATCTACTATTCTACTCGACTAAGATTGGTTACTCATTTCCATCCTTTACTTTCCCTTCAGATTTGGTCTCTTTGATTCCGTAATCTTTGTTCCATAATCTTCCAATCCACTTCCCCAGAAACCCTATTTTGCTTTTAAGAATTGATCTTTGTGGTCTGGCACCCACGCCAAATCTGCAATCTGCCTTTAACTTGTTATGTCTACACCCAGCCCCCATGTGCTCACATTTTCCGTACGAATCGATGAGTTACCCCTCCATCAAATTCATCAAAGAGAGCTTCTTCTGCAAGGATGTAGCATCTATATGCACCATGAAGAGAACCATAGAAAGAAAAAATTATTTTTTGTGTTTTTGGTAAAGAGGAAGGTGGCAAGATAGCGGTCAAAACAACACCATGATTTGGGCATGAAATTTTGAACTTGGCGATCGTATGTTTTTCCAGTTCATCTCAACTCCAGAAATGACGTTGACTAATGAATTCTGAATTCTCATTACATGAAAAGCTTATGGTGATTCACCAACATCAGGTTGTTGGTTATGCCTTTCACATGGACAAAGGATTCCAGGGCGAGCCAAAAGTTTGAGCTTGGTACTAAAAGGTCAGATTGCATTTGTATATATTTTTTCTATTTATCTCAACACCAGCAGACTAACCAGTGCTGAATTCTCACATGTGTCAAAGCTCACAGTGATTCTCCAACATCAGGCTATTGGTGATAGCTATTGAAGCTAAGTTAAACTATGTATTATTACTCTCATCAGTTCCCTATCCGAACCCACAATGATGATTAAAGTTTGATACTACACTAACATTTGATTAATAAAGGATGACGCCATCAATGATATAAAGAAGCTGTTGGTGGCCCAGAAAAATATTGTAACATTCACAAAAATTATATACAATTTATTGCATCTCAATTTTGTAGTCTAAGATCTTTTTTACATAATGCCAAAAACTATTTGGTTCTAAATTTTTCAGTCCTATTAAATGTAAAAATTTAACACATTCCTTCATCTTTATTGAAACCTATACTTCCCTTTGCATAGCCAACGACTAATGATTATCATCAACATGTACTATTGTAGCCTTTGCTTGATTAGCACCTGATGATATCATCATAATTTACTATTGTAAGAATTCTAATTACATCTTATTGTCATTATTGTAACATAATACATTAATGATTAATGCTTAATCTAAGTACGAAAACCTTATTTCTAAATAACATTTTATTTATCTCGCATCTATCCAATGATATGACACTATGGCTACAAGTGGGATGCGATGTCTTGTACGGTAGGATTCAAATTAGAGTTTTGTTATTCAAGATCACAAGGTGGATTTATTAAACATGATCTTTGTGAGGTACCATCTTTTCTTCTTGCAAAATTCTATACTACATATGTAATAATTTTGAACCTAATCATGTATTTTATGAGTCAGTTTCCTTGGCTACTTGAATGACTTCCTTTATCATTTTCATTTTAGTGATTACCATTGTTGTCACTACATGTTGAACATAATATCATCAATTACCACATGTTATGGTGTGTTTAAACAATTGCAAATGACCATCTATGTACTTGTGGTAGACACAAATGAACCATCAAGTCACAAAAACCCTTTACAAGCATGACCATGCAACATTTTATTTGTCTTTAGAAACATCATAACTCACGATGCTTTCTTTCATTGTTTCCTAATGTTTTTATCCATACTGATTCTAAGTATTCTTATCCAAAACCCTTATGCATACTTTATACTTATATGCATATCATTATAACTTGAAATTCAAATTTCATAATACAACAATTTATATGCTTATACAAACCAATAGGAATTAATGAACATTTGTTTGTATTACTTTTGCTTATTGAATGGATTCTTTTTTCACTTTATGATAGGAAAAATTATGGGTTTCTTAGCAATTTTGATGTCAACAACCACAATTTGAGGAATTTTATGTCAACTTCCATGATGGAGTAAGTTAATCCTATGAATATGGCAGACATACACCTCTGAAATGTTGTGGGTGCATTACATAGTCCAAAAGGCATCCTTATAAAGGCGTAAGTTCTGAAAGGGCATGTAAAAGTCATCTTTTTTTTTAATCTTCAGAGTGTATCATAATTTGATAAAATCCTGAATAACCGTGAAGATAACAAAAGAATTTTTGGTGGGATAGACATTCAAGGACTTCATCAAGGAAAGGTAGAGGGAAGTGATATTTTCTTGTTGCCTTGTTCGATTTCCTGTAATCAATACACATCCTCCATCCAGTGACAGTCCTTGTGGGTACCAGTTCATTTTTATCATTCAAAACGACAGTGGTTCCCCCCTTTTTAGGGACCACTTGGACCAGACTAACCCATTGAGAATCGAAAATTGGATAAATGATACCATATTTTAGGAGTTTAAGAACCTCAAGGAGAACCACCTCCTTGAGATTTGGGTTTAGTTTCCTCTGGTGTTCCCATGAAGGTTTAAACTCTTCCACCATGGGTAATTTGTGCATGCATAGAGCTGGATTTATTCCTGTTAGGTTAGTCATCTTGTATCCAATGACTTTCTTATGCTTTCTTAACTCAATAAGTAGTCTTTCTACTTGGTCATCT
The DNA here is from genome assembly GCA_963693085.1 of Alisma plantago-aquatica. NCBI lineage: Eukaryota > Viridiplantae > Streptophyta > Magnoliopsida > Alismatales > Alismataceae > Alisma > Alisma plantago-aquatica. The sequence continues at coordinate 808,111,252 of OY856413.1, read as the reverse complement.
ATTAAACTGGAACTGATAATGACCAAACATGATTTTTCTTCATCAAGGAAGACATGTTTGAGCCCAACTGGTAGAGCTTTCATTTCAGGTGTCTTGGATACTTCTGTGGTTTCCAAAATGGTGACAGATTTCAACTCCTCAAAGTTAGCTTCGGGGGTTTGTTCAAGGTATTGCAGACATTGCTGAACTAGTTCGTTGGTTGAGAATTTAGCTTCAGGATTTGTTAAGACATTTTCCAAATCATCAGACGGTTTAGAAGGTTCTTGCTTTAACTGAGACATTTTATCAATTGCTTCGAGAAGAAAAACTTCTTCATGGATGCTAGGACCTTTTAAGCTGCCAAAGACTCTGAATTGAACAACTTCCTTTCCTAGTCTTAAGGTAATGGTGCCAACTTCAACATCGATTAGTGCTCTGGCTGTAGTAAGGAAGGGTCTTTCGAATATTATTGGATACCTCAGATCTTCTTTTATGTTCATAATTACATAGTCACAAGGAACATAAGAGTCTTTCCCTACTCTTACTAGGATATCTTCAATAATTCCCAAAGGTGTAGTGATGGTAGTATCAGCCAATTGAATTGTCATTGTTGTGGGTAGAAAATCAGTAAAACCCAATCTTTTACACATGGAAAATGGCATAATGGATATGCTGGCACCCAAATCGGCTAATCCTTTCTTGTAAGAGGTATTTCCTATAGAACATTGGATGCCAAAGGAGCCAGGGTCCTTCTGCTTCTTTGACATCTTATTAAGAATGATGTCAGAAGCAATTTGAGCTAATTTGACAGTCTCATGTTCTTTAGTCATATATTTCTTTGATAGTTAAGTCTTCAGGTATTTAGACCAAGCTGGGATTTTAGAAAGAGCATCGAGGAAAGGAATATCGACATATATCTTCTTCATAGCTTCCTTGAATTTCTAGAATCTAGTGTCCAATTTAGTTTCTCTCAATCTACCTGGGTAGGGTATCCTAGGCTTATACAGTGGGACTTCTGGTTCCTTGGTAACTTGCTCTTTTTCCTTTTCCTTCCTAGACTCTACAAATTTTTTAGTTTCTTGATTTGTGCTTGCAATTGGGTTGTCTTTAGTTATATCTTCATCTTCTCAAATAACATTGGTGACTTCAGTAAGGATACGGCCAGACCTTGTGGTGACTGCGTTCAGTTGTTCTGCTATGTGTTGATCATGTCTCGGGTTTATTTCTGGCTGACCAGCAAAAGTACCTACCAGGGGTTTCAGCTGGGTTGTGATCTGTGCCAATTGAGTTTCCACAACCTTTTGTTGGGATTGCTAATTGGCAAGCATGGTCTGCTAAGATTGCATCATTTTCCTAATCATGGATAACTCATCTGTTGGCAGATGCAGAGCATTCTTTTGTTGATATTGTGTAACTTGTTGTTGCCCTTGTGGTTGTTGTTGTTGATGTGTTGGTAATTGAGGTTGTTGTGGTTGTTGTAGCTCTGAGTTTGTTGCAATTGTGGATGCAACGGAGGGTAGTATGTAGAAGAATTTCTTGGGTAGACAAGTATTTGAGGCCCACCCCTATAGTTTCCTTGGTTTCGATTATATTTTCTTTGAAATCCAGGTGGTAGTCTATTAGAAGACCCACCTTGCGTATGGTGTCGTGGGTTGGCAGTTCCCGTAAGATTCCCATAATGAAAACCGAGATGGTTTCTCGGTTGATCCGGATTATAATATACTTGGCCTGGTATGGAGTGGATAGAATTCACTTACTCTGGTAGTTGATCCTCGAGATGTTCAATAATTGGTTCATATTGTAGTTTTAGTGGTTGTAGATCCATCATTACGTTGTATAAGAGACCACATGATAATGTGAGGGGATCAGATGCATGAAAAGCTTCACAAGTCTCAGTGGCTGCTTTGACTTGTTTAACCTGGGAGTTCTTCTTTCTACTGTATTCCCCAAATGATGTTTCAAGAACTTGTTGCTTATGAGCTATGGTTTTTAGAGGTTCAATGATGGCTTTCAAATCTACAGATTCCTCAGCTTTACAAACCTTTAGAACTCCTCCGGTAGATGGCCTTACCCAATTAGATTGGTTCTCAGCTCCGAGTGTGACAATCTTCCAAGCATCTTCACAATTTTTTTGCATGAAATTCCCCCCATATGAGGAATCCAAAAACTTCTTAATGTCATCACTTACTCCTCTGTATAATGTTTCTATGAGATGATGTTGTGAGATTCTGTGATGTGGACATTTCCTCAGTAATTCCTTAAATCTGTGCAGGATTCTGCTAGAGATTCTCTAGGAAGTTGGGAGAACTGGTGGATCTATCCCCTAATTTGGTAGATCACTGAGGGAGGAAAGAACTTTTACAAAAACTTTTCTTCCAAGGGAGCCCAGGTGGTGATTGGCTCTCCTTCTAATGAGTTTTACCAACTCAAAGCCTTTCCAGACAAAGTGAAGTTGAAAAGTCAAAGCATGATTGCATCATTAGTAGCTTCGGCCTGTGGTACCAATCGACATAATGTCTTGAATCACTTTAGATGATCTATGCAATCCTCTCCAATGTTCCCAGAGAATGAGATGCCTTGCATAATTTGGATCCATTGTGTTCGGATCTCAAAGTTATGAGCATTGATGAGAGGTGACTGGACTGGGTGATTATCTTCAAAGTTCTTAGGAACAACGTAATCCCAAAGTTTCTTGTTCCTTATCAAAAGTTGAGCAGCTGTTGTGGCTGCTTCATTTTCGGCTTGGATACGGGCTTTCTCTTCAGTACAAACTTCAGCTTGAATTTTAGCACGTGTATCAATGATGAGTTGTGCTCTCTTAGCTGCTATAGCTGCATTGACTCTTTCCAGCACCAAAGCGGCCTGGCATTGTTCTTCAGCCATCTGTCTGGCTCGTTGGCAGTTGAGTCTGATGCGTCGATGGAAGCTTCGTTCTACCTTAGAGTCGTACTCTGGTTCATGGGAGAATCTGATGTTATGTGAAGGTTGCATACACATTTTCTACCTGAGTAGAAGAAAAATCACACTTCAGACGATGTGAAAAAATGATGAGATTGAAAAGATATATGAAGTAATTATCAAAGTAAAGTGTAAAATCCTAATCAACTAGCAAGTTGACAAATGGAATTAAAACGTTCCATTATCCCCGGCAACTGTGCCAATTTTTGATGGAGCCTCCACTCACGTGGAGTTGCGTGCACCACTAAAAATCCTAGAGATAGTGAGTCTCTAAGTTTAACCTTGTGTGTGCTATAATAAGATCTCCACCCACGTATGCTATGGTATGCAGAAGTCTTATCGTAGTACAATTGAGGGTCAAATCCATTTGACAACGGTCTTGTTAAGGATTTAACAAGATGAAAAACGTTATAATTCTATTTATTTACTTAAGAGTTGATATCTAGATCAAGGAGTTGATTGATTGATTAACCTAAAGTGAAAGGTAATGTAAATGGCAAGAAAGTAAATTTAAGGTTGAAGACAATATTTTGGAAACCACTAGGATGTGATCGAGTTTCACCGCCGCTACCCATGGATCAAAACATACATCATAAAAACATGGCTAGCAAAGAAAAGAGTCTAACCAGTTAGTATCTTTGTAGACTTAGCTTCCTTTCAGACAACTAACTACGAGAAATGTGGAAGTGTTGCAATGACAGCCATCCGCAAACGAATGGTCACTTACTTTGCATCACTCCCCTCACAAAATGTGTTCCTCGACCTATCAAGGTTGTACTTTCATACGTTAATTGATTCCATTTCATAGCATGAAAGTACAACAATGGAGGTGAGTTAACTCCACTCCTTGAGAAACACTCCTAGATACCGAAGCAAATGTATGGTGACTACATACATATGGAACCAACAAGCAGTCAATATTCGAATCTAGAAGTACAAACATAGACAATTTGCACTAGTAGATAATAGATTACACAAGTTGGTGATCAAGCAACTAGCATTCATTAAACAATTGATGTTGAACTGAAAAGATAGTATTTCTCTATCGCAAACTCATGAATTACAATGCATGGAATGAAAACATGGGTAGCGGGGCTACTCCCAGCACCCTAGTGTATGGAACTACTGGCTCATGGCAAGGACGAAGAAGTAGGTGGGAAGAGAGAAGTAAAACATCATCTCCACATAGGAGGGAGGAAGGTCAACCCCTTAGAGGAGAGAGCAACTATCTTCACACTACGTGGTTGCCTTGGTGATGGATCCTCGACTTCCCACCTTCTGTGTCGATGAGAGAAAGTAGCTTGAGGATGGAGTGTGGATCTCAGACCGACAGCCTTGGGGCGATGGATGAAGGATGAAATGGCTCTGGAACAGTTGGGGCAACCTTTGGGCGTCTAAAGATCTGATCCAAATGGGGACCCCTTTGGTCCTAATTATAGGCTTCCAAGGAGTCTTGAATGGTCTTGGGACCGTTCTGGATCCTAAATGGTTTGGTGACCGTTTGGATCTTGAACGGTTTGGAGATGTTACAACCCCAATTTTGGGTTCATTTGCTGAGAAATGTAATTTCTCATATTAAAGATAAGTGAAAAAAATAATGAATGAATGCATGATTTTCATTTAAAATAGCCTTGTTGTTTGATTTGTGGGCTTTATTGGCTATTGGGCCCAATAACAAAGAAATTCAATTAATTAATGAATAATTGAGTTTTGAGAAAAGAATGAGGTAGAAACCTCTAGAAGGCAAAGGAATGTAATCCAAGGATGAATTTTGTGCCTCTCGGGTTCCTTGGGTTCCAAGGAGTCCAAAGTTGCAAAGAAAAGGCAATATGAAAAGAAAAGATTAATTAAGTATTTCTTTATTGAGAAAGAAATTGAAAACAATGCTAAAATATGAAAAATAAGTGGAAAGACGTGTAATTAAGTTATCCTTAGTGGAATTTCATATCCCAAGGATTCCTAATGATAAAAGGAATACCAATGAGGAAAATAAAAGAGAATATTGAAAGAAGGAAGGAAGAGATTATATTGTTAATATATCATGTGTATGTAAATACCTTTCTTTTAATGACTCATGCCCAATCTTTCCCTCTCATCTGTGGCCAAATGAGAAAGGAAAGTCCCACTTTCCTGGGACGCAATCTCCTTGCCTTATGATAAGTGAACATTGGCTTGCCGCCATCCCACTTGTTCTCTACGATCCTCTTCTCCAAACCCTAGGGGTTCCACTAGGATCTATATAAGGAACCATCGAAGTCTCCCCTTAGCCAAAACCGATGCTTAGTCATGCTTGTGAGAGGAGAGATACGTAGGGCTGTTCTTCAAACTATCAACGTAGTTGGATCATGCATGGGAGCAGAGTCACCGCAGCATAGCATGCCACCACCCCCTGTAGTTGGCAATGAGCAGACAAGGAAGGAGGCAAATCCTCCCCTAAAGTGTACAAGGATCAGAGGTCTGGGAAAGGAGGACTGCAGAGAGGAGTGTCCCTCCACCGGAGTCGCTAGATGAGGGCAAAGGTGTTGTCCCTCTCTGTATGTGACCAGGAGTCTTGGGAGTGGGGCGGCAGCTGGAAGGGCTTCCGTAATGGCTGAGGTGGCCAACACTACTTCACGGAACTGCTGCATAACCAGGGTTCAGACGATGGTGCAGAAAGGAGAAGGAAGGCTCAGATCCAGGGGCTTTAAGGATGTTTCCATCGGGTTAAGATCGAGAAAGGCAGGCGCCGCTCCACTGTGATTGCACCTGGGCAGGCGCCAACGATTGACAAAGCGTGGAGCCGTGCAAGGTTGCGGAGATGGCGTCTGCAATCTGCAAAAGAGGAGTAGGGGAACTGGAGGAGGAGTTCTAGCAAAAGGTGATTCCGAGGTCCTGGTTGGGGCGGCTGAATGATGCTCTACCCTTCCGAAAGAGAGGACCACATCCGCGGGTGTCGGCGGTGGCTTGGGATCAACGTCGTGTATCACGCGTAGGTTGGGACTCATCGAGGAGGAAGAAGACGGCCCAGGATGGTTCACTCGGGAGAACCAGACCTTAATAGCGGTTCAGAAGAAAACCGAACACCCGAGCAACACACACGTCAACCAATCAGCAGGCGCCATGTGGCCCCAGAACTAAGGTATTATGGCATATCTTGCTTTAATTATAGATTTTGCTACGATGCTCAGAAAATAGAAAAATTATATATCATTTTCATCGGAAAAATAGGAGGAATGCAAATAAAATATGTTTGAAGTCTAATTATGCTCCCTGCTCTGAAAATAGGGTAATAAATATATAAAAAGTGAAGATTTATAAATGGAAACCCTAGCTTGGATATTAAACATGTTAAATACGTTAAAAGCTCTTGTTTTATGCTCTTATCTGATATTGTTTAACAAGTTGAGAAATAAAGGTGATCATGGTAATGATGTTGAAAAGTTAGGATTTCCAATGTGTATAATCATGCTTATGAGAATTAGATTTTGGAACTAAGATATATTAGTGAACATAATTTGGGTGTAAGTGAGCATAATGGATTTATATGTGGATATATTAATTAATGTTACACATGATATCTAATTTTGGGGAAATAACTTTAACAAAGATTTGTGTGAGGGAATTAGGTGGGTACCCTTATTCCTTAACCAAACCCTAAATCACTTGATTATAACCGAATAGGGTTTTAATATGATTTATATGATTGGTGACACTTTAGGGTTGTATACAATCACAGATCATATTGATTGATTGGATGTGTGCTTTCTTGTTGACTATACTTGATGATTTGGATTGCATAAAGTACACCTGAAATATACTGCATGGCAAAGGTATGTGGTTATGCTTATGACTACTCGAATTAGTTTTCTGGGATTTTTATCGATGTTTCCATCGTGACTTGAATTAAACTGTTGGATGTATTTAATTCATGAAAAGTATAATGTGAATATGACTATCACATAAGATATGTGCCTACTAGCTCAGATCCTAGTCCCCTCTGTAGCTTTATAGATTGACCTAGTAAATGGCTACCAATGAGGGTAGGTCCATCAGGTCATTAAATGACTTAGTAAATGGCTACCAATGGGGTAGGTCCATCAAGTCATCATGAGTCAGGGATTGGTCTACCTTTGGGTAGGAACATGCGACTCCATAACCCTAGGTATTGGCTACCTGTGTGGTAGGGCCATGGGGGTAAGGATCTACCATATGAGAGAGGTGGTATCCAGGTCCACTGTAGGGACGTTACAGAGAAAGGGGATAGGCAAGGATTCAGTAGTATTGCTTAAAATGTAATCTTTGTTAAATGATATTTGGTTGATTACATTGTTAACATAGTTGCACAATTATTGTTTCCCCCACATACCAACTTTGGCTGACCGACGTTTTGTTTGTCGGCGTTTTAGGTACAAATGAAAAGAAAAACAGTAAAGTGGCAGATGTGGAATTAAATGATAAATACCATGCACAGGAGGATTAGTTAGTTTAGCACCTTCATGGATAGAAGTTTAAAAATCCCAGTTTTTCCAAGGTAAGAAAAGTTTTATTTTATACCAGTTTTTAGTTTAGTTGGTAAACTTTATTAATTGTTATTGATTATTTGTCGAACCTTTGATCCTGTCAATTGGATAATGACTCTGACCTTCGGGTCTCCCTTAATTGGGGGTTACCAGGAGGCAGGGTCATTACAATTGGTATCAGAGCGTAGATTCCTCATCTAATCATTAATAATTATTAAATTTTACAAATTTCGTAGAACCCAAGGGAGTTATTAGAGGATTATCTGAAAGACAGAGGTGTCTAGAAAAGGATCACGACCGGGGCCTGACAATATTTTCCTCCGCACTGCTAGTCGGAATACGAGGACTCCCGGACCCGTATGACAGCCTGGCCAAAGTCTTAGGGTATGAATCGAAATAAGACACCTTTAGGACTCTCTCATCTTGTTCATCCCTTCTCGACTCAAATTCCTTAAGGACCTTAAGGATTAGGGTTTCCTCTCTCCTCCTCACCCTCTTGAGGTATGGGAAAGGTTGATAAGGATTAAGGAATCCTCCACCAAATTAATAAAAAGCATGTAAATAAGATGTCATGGACATAAGCTTAATAGAGTAAGCGTAAAGGAATAGATACATGCTTAGGTCTTATGACACGAGATGTCATTGCCCTCAGGAGAAACCTAAGGATGGACCTCCTTGTCAGTAGGATGAGTAAAGAGAGTTAGTCTTGGAGGTAGAGACCTCCATTAAAAGTAGAGACCTAGTACATCCTCTGAGGATTAAGTTAACCCTAACCCTAAGTGAAAAGTTAGAGAGAGAGATGACATGATGAGTTAGATGTCATGATAAACATGCCTTGGATGCCATGTGAACCATGAGAAGTTGATGATCGAGTACCTTTGGCACCCCAACCCTAGGAAGGGTCATGCATGTTTGAGCGAAGGATAGCTCCTTCATGGATGAGGGTAGAGAAGAGCCTATAGAAACCTAATGGGTTGTTGCAAGTAGGATATAGCTTGCACCCAGAGTACGTCAGTAGTGCTGACAGTAGGATGAAACCCTGGACAGAAGGGCACGATGGATGGCTTTTGAGATAAACATAAAGAGCTAAGGATGATCTTGAGCCAAACATGAGTTGAGCAAAGGCTTCACCCAGGTAGGGATATGCTCATGAGCTTGATCCAATTTCATGGAGAGAGGACCTCTAGTTGTAGGTATGGAGATGGAGTTAGCTCTGGAGAGAGAAAGTAGGACCGAACAAAAGGTTGGAAACTTAGAATTCCAAGACATGAGGAACAATGGGGAGTTGAGGATGATGCGACCTAAGTGAATGATAGTGGTTGCCTTATGCTTGACCCCTGAAGGCTGATGACATCTTGGTTAGCTTGAGAGTAACCAAACCTTAGAGGGAGGATGATGCTTCTGGTACCTATGGTATAAGTGGTTACCTGCTGAGATGAGATAAAGAGTACCTTAGACCCTGAGGAGGTTTAGATAACCAGATTGTGAGGCCTTGTACCTAGTTGGTTGTCCTGGAAGAAGACTCAACTCTGAGGTGTTGCTCGAATGAAAGGATGACATACCTTGGACATGCTTGATTCGTGGTTAAGAGATTGAGCATGCAGTCGGACACCCAAAGGTGAACCTAGGGTTCCTAGGCCTAAGAGGGGATGCAGTGTATCCGATGCTCATGATGAGATTTGAATCTTTATAGTTTCGAGCATGGTACTCCTCATGTGTATAGGAAAAGGAAATCCCTTAAGTTAAGGGTATGTTTGATGAACCCTTCACATCTAAGTTGACCTAATATGGAGGAAAGAGAACAAGTATGACCTAGCATGGTTTAATAGGTGACCTTCTTGTGCCTTAGTAGCTGTTGGGTTAGGCATGTTCATGTGAATGTAAACCCTAAGGACGGTTGTGGCCTTGTTGTCAAGAGTTGTATCTTCCTCCCATCCTGGGAGAGGGACCCTTTGGTAGGGTGTATACTAGTCTTGCTGGTTTTGAGGTAACCTAAAGAAGTGAAAAGTACATGGAATGAGAATGAACCTGTAGACCCATAGATAACCACCTCTAAGTGCATATGGATGTGTTACCATGGAGGTAACCGATATGGGGCCTGACCAAGGTAGGCAGGTTGCCATGACCCCTATGAAGGGATGAAAGTCAGTCAATAATGCACAGAGAGATGATGAAGGCTTGGGTAAGGTTCTAAGTTGGACATGTACTACAATAGAATCCTAAGTCTGTCCTAGGGTCAGGTAAGGATAAGACCGATGGAAGAAGGAGTTGCCTAATTCTCTAGTTGCACATGACCATAGGGTCGGGAGGTAACAACTATCATCGTTTGAGGGCCATGGGGTAGGAGATTGATCACCTTCATGAACTCATGGGACCTAAAGGGCAGATGAGTAGGGCACTCTCTGATGCATGAGGGAAGAGGGATGACCCCAAAAGTGCTGGCACCCTATAGACCCAGAGGAGATGACCAAGGATTGTGCGTGAACCCCAGTAGGTTCGAGACCAATTTTCCATGGAAGTATTTCTTTTTGATATCATGATGTTTGTGATGTGGAGACATGAGTTGCACGTTTCAACTTAGATTTGAAGGTGTACTGGCAAGGTGGGATGTACCATCTCTACTCCTGGATTGGGAAGAACTCTGTATTTGGACGACCGCCAAATGCTTATTTCTTCTTGTTATGGGAGTGAGAGATAGGACAGTACGCATGCCATACACCAAGGATAAAGATGATGTGAGTTGGAACGTTGCGATGAGGTATGAGTACAAAGAGAATAACATACCCTTGTGGAGTGGATAATACATGGATGGTTTACCAACACTAAGAGAAGTGGTGTAGTCAGCTTAAAAGGATGTTTTATTAGGAGCTATGTGGAATTTGCAAGTTAACCAAGGTTGAGTTTGATCACCATGAGAATGAACTGAGAGTTTCTTGATGAAGTCAAACTTAGAAGTTCGAGTGTGAGATGATAAGTGAAATACATGGAAGAGTATGTCCTCAGCTGTACCTAACACTTAAGGATCAGAAGTGGTAATAAAAACGAGATATGTTTGAGGTTGTTAAGTTGAGATATAGCTGCCTAGTTAGATGGAGGCTAGAAGAGGTTATTAGGTTAACCCTCAGTTGGAAATGAGATAAGTTCGACTATCACACAGATGTAACAATATCAGTTGATCAAGTTAAAGGTTGTTTGGTTAGCCAGCCTAGTCCATGATATAATGAAAGGATGGTTGTAGAACCTCAGATATACTTCTTTATAACGAAAAGTGATGAAACCCTAATGAGAGTGGTTTAAGGTTTCTGAGGTATCGATCTTGAGGAATCATGATATACTAGAGATTATGGTTTTAAGATCATCAAACACCGTGATACTATAAAGATAGTAAGTGATGGTAGCACTTGGGCTGCTTGATGTGAAGTTGCATGCAGCATGTGACCATGCAAGCCAAGGGTGAAGGACGAACACCAGTAACCCCGTGCTTTGACTTAGAGGTTAAGAGACTCCCTGAGAGGGAATAGGAGTTCATCACTGTGGATGATGTGGAAAGTCTCTCCTTGACTAAGGAAATTCATGATGCAACATGGGTTATGGTAGATCGCCTTACCTAGATGACATGAGAAAGAACGAGTACTGTCAAGGGATAGATCGGGTTGAACTACACGTGAGAGAGATGGTTTAACTACACCATGATGTGAGTTCAAAAGTTCTTGAGTATGACCAAGGTTCACTTCCATGAGGTGGAAGTGGATACATGAAGAACTTGATGTTAGTACAATTTATCACCCCTAACTAATGGTTAGTATGATTCAGACTAGAGGGTCTGATGAGGACAAGTGGGCTTGTTCGGGGTGATATAAAGAGACAGTTCTTAAAATGTGATGTTAACCACCATAGCCTTTATCAGGATGCAAGAAGTTCCATAAGGAGGTAGTGTCGGTCACCACTTCATTAAGATGATGTTGGTGAAGGAGGCCTCGTGAAGGTCATAAAAGAACCACAGTGTGTGCAGATGAAGTCGCTTGATCGTGCAATGGTTGAAAGAGAGCCCAAGGGTGACATGAGTCACGAGCTGATGCAAAGCAGACTGACATGCAGTTCACTGTGGGAGAACATGTGATGTGAAAATCCGACCCCTCTAAGCTACAGCTGAGGAAGCTGAGTCCCCGATATATGGGTCCATTTGAGATGGATTGGTGGATATGGTTGTGTTTAACCTGACCCTCAGGATAAAGTGATGTGTTCCATGAGTCCGATCTAGAGCACTATGTGAAGCACCCAAGCCATTTGCTGAGCCTTGAACCTATTCAGCTTTTAAGAAGCTGAAATGTCCTGAGTCACCTATGAGGGTATGGTATACCAAGGTAAGAAAGAACTCAGATGGAAGAATAAGAGATGATGAAGGTTCTTGGGAAGCACCATGGAAAGGGTGAAGCCACATGGAAGCCATGATGGACATATGAAAGGATTATCCTGTTTGTTTGCTTGCTTGATGGAATTTTGAGGGCAAAATTCTTATAAGAGGGGAAGGATGTTACAACCCCAATTTTGGGTTCATTTGCTGAGAAATGTAATTTCTCATATTAAAGATAAGTGAAAAAAATAATGAATGAATGCATGATTTTCATTTAAAATAGCCTTGTTGTTTGATTTGTGGGCTTTATTGGCTATTGGGCCCAATAACAAGGAAATTCAATTAATTAATGAATAATTGAGTTTTGAGAAAAGAATGAGGTAGAAACCTCTAGAAGGCAAAGGAATGTAATCAAAGGATGAATTCCGTGCCTCTCAGGTTCCTTGGGTTGCAAGGAGTCCAAAGTTGCAAGGAAAAGGCAATATGAAAAGAAAAGATTAATTAAGTATTTCTTTATTGAGAAAGAAATTGAAAGCAATGCTAAAATATGAAAAATAAGTGGAAAGACGTGTAATTAAGTTATCCTTAGTGGAATTTCGTATCCCAAGGATTCCTAATGATAAAAGGAATACCAATGAGGAAAATAAAAGAGAATATTGAAAGAAGGAAGGAAGAGATTATATTGTTAATATATCATGTGTATGTAAATACCTTTCTTTTAATGACTCATGCCCAATCTTTCCCTCTCATCCGTGGCCAAATGAGAAAGGAAAGTCACACTTTCCTGGGACGCAATCTCCTTGCCTTATGATTAGTGAACATTGGCTTGCCGCCATCCCACTTGTTCTCTACGATCCTCTTCTCCAAACCCTAGGGGTTCCACTAGGATATATATAAGGAACCATCGAAGTCTCCCCTTAGCCAAAACCGATGCTTAGTCATGCTTGTGAGAGGAGATATACGTAGGGATGTTCTTCAAACTATCAACGTAGTTGGATCATGCATGGGATAAGAGTCAACACAGCATAGCATGCCACCACCCCCTGTAGTTGGCAATGAGCGGACAAGGAAGGAGGCAAATCCTCCCCTAAAGTGTACAAGGATTGAAGGTCTGGGAAAGGAGGACTGTAGAGAGGAGTGTCCCTCCACCACAGTCGTTAGATGAGGGCAAAGGTGTTGTCCCTCTCTGTCCGTGACCAGGAGTCTTGGGAGTGGGGCGGCGGCTGGATGGGCATCCACAGTGGCTGAGGTGGCCAGCACTACTGCACGGAACTGCTACACAACCAGGGTTCAGACGATGGTGCAGAAAGGAGAAGGAAGGCTCATATCCAGGGGCTTCGAGGAGGTTTCCATCGGGTTAAGATCGAGAAAGGCAGGCGCCGCTCCACTGTGATCGCACCTGGGCGGGCGCCAACAATTGACAGAGCGTGGAGCCGTGCAGGGTTGCGGAGATGGCATCTGCAATCTACGAAAGAGGAGTAGGGGAACTGGAGGAGGAGTTTGAGAAAAAGGTGATTTTGAGGTCCTGGTTGGGGCGGCTGAATGATGCCCTACCCTTCCGAAAGAGAGGACCACATCCGCGGGTGTCAGCGGTGGCTTGGGCTCTGCGTCGTGTGTCACACGTAGGTTGGGACTCATCGAGGAGGAAGAAGACGGCCTAGGATGGTTCACTCGGGAGAACCATACCTTAATAGCGGTTCAGAAGAAAACCCAACACCCGAGCAACACACACATCAACCAATCAGCAGGCGCCATGTGGCCCCAGAACTAAGGTATTATGGCATATCTTGCTTTAATTATAGATTTTGCTACGGTGCTCGGAAAATAGCAAAATTATATATCATTTTCATCGGAAAAATGGGAGGAATGCAAATAAAATATGTTTGAAGTATAATTATGCTCCCTGTTCTGAAAATAGGGTAATAAATATATAAAAGTGAAGATTTATAAATGGAAACCCTAGCTTGGATATTAAACATGTTAAATATGTTAAAAGCTCTTGTTTTATGCTCTTATATGATATTGTTTAACAAGTTGAGAAATAAAGGTGATCATGGTAATGATGTTGAAAAGTTAGGATTTCCAATGTGTATAATCATGCTTATGAGAATTAGATTTTGGAACTAAGATATATTAGTGAACATAATTTGGGTGTAAGTGAGCATAACGAATTTATATGTGTATATATTAATTAATGTTACACATGATATCTAATTTTGGGGAAATAACTTTAACAAAGATTTGTGTGAGGGAATTAGGTGGGTACCCTTATTCCTTAACCAAACCCTAAATCACTTGATTATAACCGAATAGGGTTTTAATATGATTTATATGATTGGTGACAATTTAGGGTTGTATACAATTACAGATCATATTGATTGATTGGATGTGTGCTTGCTTGTTGACTATACTTGATGATTTGGATTTCATAAAGTACACCTAAAATATATTGCATGTCAAAGGTATGTGGTTACGCTTATGACTACCCGAATTAGTTTTTCGGGATTTTTATCGATGTTTCCATCGTGACTTGAATTAAACTGTTGGATGTATTTAATTCATGCAAAGTATAATGTGAATATGACTATCACATAAGATATGTGCCTACTAGCTCAGATCCTAGTCCCCTCTGTAGCTTTATAGATTGACCTAGTAAATGGCTACCAATGAGGGTAGGTCCATCAGGTCATTAAATGACTTAGTAAATGGCTACCAATGGGGTAGGTCCATCAAGTCATCATGAGTCAGGGATTGGTCTACCTTTGGGTAGGACCATGCGACTCCATAACCCTAGGTATTGGCTACCTGTGTGGTAGGGCCATGGAGGGAAGGATCTACCATATGAGAGAGGTCCATCAGGTCATTAAATGACTTAGTAAATGGCTACCAATGGGGTAGGTCCATCAAGTCATCATGAGTCAGGGATTGGTCTACCTTTGGGTAGGACCATGCGACTCCATAACCCTAGGTATTGGCTACCTGTGTGGTAGGGCCATGGAGGGAAGGATCTACCATATGAGAGAGGTGGTATCTAGGTCCACTGCAGGAACATTACAGAGAAAGGGGATAGGCCTTGAGAGAAGGTATATCTCGTTCCCTCTCTTGCTTTCACTTTCTTCTATTCCTGACTTCAAAACCTAAGCACCTTAGCCACTTGGCTACGGTTACCTGGAAATTCAGTGAGATACCTTCTAGTTATAGAAGTCCTTACTTCACTTTCTTCCCGACTAAATAATCAATCAATTTCGTTAAAGACTATATGTAGGCAAGTCAACAAGACCGTCCTAAACTTCGAGGTCAAAGCCAGTATTTCTATAGAAGAATCCCCCACCCCAGATCCAAGACAAAGACAAACAAGACCCTCAGAGACCAAGTGTCATTTATCTTCTGGAGACGGCACAGAACCATCTTTAGTGCCTGACTTAGCCTCAGCTGAAATGCGGGAGAGTATTGCTTAAAATGTAATCTTGGTTGTTAACTGATATTTGGTTGATTACATTGTTAACATAGTTGCACAATTATTGTTTCCCCCACATACCAACTTCAGCTGACCGACGTTTTGTTTGTCGGCGTTTTAGGTACAAATGAAAAGAACAAACAGTAAAGTGGCAGATGTGGAATTAAATGATAAATACCATGCACAGGAGGATTAGTTAGTTTAGCACCTTCATGGATGGAAGTTTAAAAATCCCAGTTTTTCCAAGGTAAGAAAAGTTTTATTTTATACCAGTTTTTAGTTTAGTTGGAAAAGTTTATTAATTGTTATTGATTATTTGTCGAACCTTTGATCCTGTTAATTGGATAACGGCTCTGACCTTCGGGTCTCCCTTAATTGGGGGTTACCGGGAGGCGGGGTCGTTACAGGAGACCATTTGGATCCTGAATGGTTTGGAGACCGTTTGGATCCTGAACGGTTTGGATACCGCTTGGATCCTCGCTTGATCTTGGGGTTGATGAGACTCGTTCGGTCTGGAGACCATTTGAGGTTTGCTCAATCTTGAGATCGTTTGAAGCTTGGTCAGTCTTGGGACCGTTTGAAGCTTGGTCGGTCTTGAGACCGTTTGAAGCTTGGTCGATCTTGAGACCGTTTGGCTTTCATTCGGTCTTGGGACCGGTTGGTCTTCATACGGTCTTGGGACTTTTTAGTTTTCATTCGGTCTTGGGACTGATTGGTCTTCATACGGTCTTGGGACCGGTTGTGTCCTTAACGGTTTGGAGACTGTTTGAACTCTTCATGGTTTGGAAACCATTTGGGGTTCTTCACGGTCTTGGGATCGGTTGAGTTCTTTTGCATTTTTTTTGTGTTTTTCTGTAAGATGAAAAGGGAGAAATGTTAGTCTATTGGTATATTAATAATAAACTAGAAAGTTAAGTATTCTATCTAATTTATCTAAGAAAGAGTATGGAAAACTAAGAAAATTTAGTAAGATAACATCACAAAATGGGAGGTTATTAGTAAATCTTGGATGGGTATCTAGGACAAAAGACTATAGGGGTTAGGGTTTACAAAATATGATTTACAGTTTATAAGATTAGTGTTTAGGGTTTATTTAGTTAGATCTATATCAATTTTAATATAAATCGAGTTAATTTAAAGGAATTCTTATCAACTTTGGTGTATTAATTCCAAGGTGTGATTATTTTTCATACTAACATTTGAATTTTTAACAATAAACAATGCACTTCACATCAATAAATAGATAAGATGCATCATAGTATGCATACCAAACAATGCACTTATATATCCATACTAACATTCATAACAATTTTCACTATAATTTGAGAAGAAATTGAGTAGGGGAAGGAGGCGATGGGGAAGGATGAGAGGTGGATGAGGAGAGGGATAAAGGGGAGTGGAGGATATACCTCTTCTTCAAGCAATTGAGGAAGCAGTGGCTGAGGAGAAGGAGGCAGTAGTGGTAGTAGAGGCTCTAAAAGCTATGGAGGCAGAAGCTCTTGTTACAAGCCCAACTTTTGGGCTCATTTGGTGAGAAATGTAATTTCTCATATTAAAGATATTGGAACAAGTAATGATATAATTTGTCTTGGACAAATGAGTTTCGTTTACAATAGCCTTGTTGGTTGTTTTGTGGGCTTTATTGGCTATTGGGCCCAATATCAAGGAAAAGACAAAAGGAATTCCATTATTAATAAGAAATGGAGAAAAGAAAAATGTTGAAACCTCTAGAAGGAAAAAGAATGTAATCCAAAGGTGGACTTAATTCCTCTTGGGTTCGTTGGGTTCCGCAGAGTCCAAAGTTGCAAAAAGAAAAGAAAAGATCAATTAAATAATTCTTTATTAAGAAAGAAATGGAAAACAATGATAAAGTGTGGGAAATAAGGGAAAAGAGGTATAATTGAGTCACCCTTGATGGATTTTGGTATCCAAAGGATTCCTAATGTTAAATGGAATGCCAATGAGGAAAATAAAAAGAAAGATAAAGAGAAATCCTCAAAAAGAGATATTTTAATAAGAAATAAACAAGATAATGTGAAATAATGAATATAGATGCATCTAGAAGGATAATAAGTATCCTTAAAAAGGAATTTCGAAATCTTAGAGTTTCTTGGGGTCCAAGGAGACCCAATGAATAAGAAAGAAAGAGAAAATATCAATAATGCAAAATAAGAGGATAATAATTAATGATTTTGGTGGCATTGTTAAAAAGGAAGTACTTTCTACTAAATGAAAATAGAATTTCGTGACCAATGATTAAAAGGAATGTACATGGAGAGTGAAAGAAATAATTTTCATATTTCTAAGTATCCCTGAGATAAGGAATATCAAGGAAACAAATAGGAGAGAGAAGAATTACTTCTCCATGAAGGAATAAGAATCCTATTGGGAATAGAACTTTTTGACACATAGATGGTCATCTTAGGGCATGGATAGCCACCCCTATATAAAGAGGGAGAGCCTCTGGATCGACTTCTAGAGAAATTCCATGAAACTCTCTCTCTTCCTTCTTCATCTTCTTCATATTCATCGTGAAAACCCTAGCCATGAAGTGGGTGCTTTCCCTGGAGCAACATGGAGTTGAGGAGTCATCTAGATGGAAGCTTGGTGTTCCCCGATGTCCTGTGGATGATCGACTATCTTCCTCGAGAATTCAACTTCACACGTTTACCTACGACACACCTACAGCGCGGTTGCATCATGGCTGCAAGTTGCGGGCTTGTAGATCATGATCCTATTTGTTCTAGCCGTACCCAAGGCAACCTCGCCTGCGCAGGGGCAGGGCAGAGGCAGGGGAGATACCATGGTGGCCTTCGAAGGTCGGGAAGGGGCGGTAGGGCCGCATCTTGACCTTGTTGCGGCGCCAGCTAGGTCACGCAAGGAGGAAGGTGACCCGGGGTGGGGTTGGACCGTTTTACCCCTCCGGGGTATGAAGCGCCAGCAACTTAACCAAGGGAATTATTGTCTTTCTGTTATGTTTCTAACATCCAAGCAATGTCGCATGAATAGGAGGACATGGCAACATGCCAATGGTCCAAACAGGTAATTCATTCAAAATTCATAACTAAATGTTGGTAACTCCGATGGTAGCAAATAATATATGCATTTTGCTCAGAAAAACGAGAGGAATTCATTAAAAATGATTTTAGAGGCTAATTCCTTTTGAAATTCGAAAGGTAATGGAAGTTATCAACTTTAATGTTTTAATGATTAAGAAACCCAATTTTGAGATGATAGATGTAATTAGTAGAGTTTAATGAATGATTAAAGTTGATATTAGAATGTTAATCATGAAAAGATACATCATGATAAAAAAGGATGAACTTTTCATGTATTTGGTTTAATTTAGAAGTTCATGTGTAGAAATATGCTTTAATGGGCCTTGAAACCCTAATGTTAGTAAATGTGACTCATAATGGTTATAATTATTCAAATCATGAATAAAGCTAAGATATGATGATTCTAAGCTATTTTGAGTATAAAGGTTCCTCATTGTGGATAAATACCCTTAATGTAGTAATTAGGGTTTTTTTAATGGATAAATGTGGAATTGGTAATAAATGGAGTTCATGTGTGATTTAGACCATAATGAACTATGAATTGATGATAAATGAGCATAATGAACTTGTCATGGATTAAAAGGATAAAAATGGTAGCTTTAATGTAATAGAGGCTTAATGGACTTAATAGATGGTTAATTGTGCTTTTTATGATATCAGGGTTATATGTGGTTAAAAGATAACCTTAGTATCTTTCATGAAGAATAGATGAGATAATTAGGGTTTATGAATAATTGTATAATATTAGGGTTTAAAATAGTAAAAGATGAAGGGAAACCTTAATTGCAATGGAAACCCTAAAAGTGGACTAGAAACCCTAGGAGGAGAGCTAGGTTTAGTAGATCTTGATGGCATGTTTAATAATCGAAAATTGTATACATATTTCAGGATCTCATAATGTGCTTTCTTTCCTATTTGGATTTCTTGATTGGATTATTCTGTCTCAAATCAGCCTGACAGGTATGTGGTTACACTTATGAATAATCTCTTTAGTTTAACGACGATTCCCAAATGTTTTATCAGTTGCCTGAAGATAACTGCTTGGATGACTTTTATTTCATGCGACTATAAAGTGACTATGATTATCACTATAAATATAGATACATGACTGGCTCAGATCCTGGTCCTCCTCTATGGCTTTGCAAATGCTAAAAAGGGTAACCTAGAGCAAGGTCTAGGCTATCAAGAGTTAGAGATTGGGCTACCTACGTGTAGTGCCATGCAACTCTTTAGCATACCATGAGTTAAGGAGTGGGCTACCTATGGGTAGTGCCATGTGACTCAACCCTAGAAACTAATTCACCTGTTAGGTAGGATCATGAGGGGGATCTACCATAAGGAAGGTAGCATCCAGGTCCACTGCAGGGACAGCGCAGAGGTTAGGGTATGTAAGGATTGATCAGTTATGTTGAATACATCAAGTTGTTTGTTAAATCATTTTTTACTGCAGTATATTATTATAGTTATTTGCATGATTATTGTTTCCCACACATACCAACATAATTCATTTATGCTGACCGACGTTTTGTTTGTCGGTGTTTTTAGGTTCAAGTGAAAAGAACAAACAATAAAGTGGCTTATGTGGAATTAAATGAGGATTAATGATCAAGGAGGATTAGTTAGAATATTCTCTCACATGGATAGAAGTTTAGAAATCCAAGTTTTTCAAAGGTATGCAAAAAGTTAATTTTTATTACAACCTTTCAGTTTAGTTTAGTAGAATTTGATAATTATTATAGATTATTTGTTGAACCTTTGATCCAAAAAATGGGATAACGGCTATGACCTCTTGGTCTCCCTTAATTGGGGGTTACTAGGCGGGGTCATTACATTTGGTATCAGAGCATATGTTCCTCAATTAATATTTAATAATTATTAAATTTTACAAACTCTATAGAACCCAAGGGAGTTATTAGAGGAATTTCCAAAAGACAGAGGTGTCTAGAAAAGGATCATGTTCGGGGGCTGGCAAGATTTTCCTCCGCACCGCTAGTCAGAATATGAGGACTCCCACATTAGTGTGACTGTCTGGCCAATGTCTCAGGATTGGACTCGAAATTAGATACCTTTAGGACTCTCTTATCTTGTTCATTCCTTCTCAAATCAAATGTTGTTAAGAATCTTAAGGATTAGGGTTTTCTCACTTTTCCTCACCCTCTTGAGGTATGGGTAAGGTTGATAAGGTTTAAGGAATCCTCCACCAAATTAATAAAAATCATGTAAATAAGATGTCATGGACATAAGCTTAATAGATTAAGTGTAAAAGAATAAATACATGCTTAGGTCGTATGATATAAGTTGTCATGCCCTTAGGAAAGACCCCAGGATAGACCTTCTTGTCAGGAGGATAAGTAAAGAGAATTAGTCTCAGAGGTAGAGACCTCCTTTATAAGTAGAGACCTAGCACATCCTCTGAGGATGGTGTTAACCCTAACCCTAAGTGAAGGTTGGAGAGAGAGATGACATGATGAGTTAGATGTCATGGTAGACCAGGTGTTTGGATAGACATGCCTTAGATGTCATATGAGCCATGAGAAGTTGGATGACCGAGTACCTTTGTCGACCCGACCCTGGGAAGGGTCGTGCATGTTAGAGTCAAGGATGGTTCCTTCATTGATGAGGTCAGAGAAGGACCTATAGAAACCCCATGAGCTTATATGAGCATGGCATAGTAGGCACCCAGAGTACGTCAATAGTGTGAGCAGTAGGTTGAAACCCTGGCAAAGGGAGTATGTTGGATAGTTGATGAGATAAGCATAAAGGGCTAGGGATAACCTTAAGAAAATATAAGCTAGAACAAAGGTATCACCCAGGTAGGGGTATGTGTTGGTTGTTTACACTAACGAGTTTCATCATAAGAATGATCTTTTACTCAACTAGCTATATCCCGCAAGTATACGAGAGTAGTTATAGTCGAGGTCGAACACAAGAAGTGTTGGTTAGTTAGGCGCAAGAGTTATGATTTTCAATAATCTAGATCGTTGTACACAAGATGATTGGATTAGAATAATGAAATTATAGATTTAAAACAAAATAGTAAATTACCACTTAAGAAAGGTTAAGATTCATATTTGGAAGGATCCTAGACTTGGGATTTCACTATCACATCATAGCTTATATTAAAATATGAATTTAAACATGTTAATTAACTTGCAAAGGAGGTTTGTAGTCATCAGGTCTGCTTGACGCTCCCAGGTGCACGGTGTGTATTTTTGGTGCACGATGTGCACCCGACTATTCTGGGCTGTTGTGTATTCTGCTCATAACTTTCAGTGTGTAGGTCCGATTTACATGCTGTAAAAAGTGGTATTTGTGTAATTTTGAAACTCAAAACATGTAGATACTTGAGGAGTGATCCAATAAGAGATAATATGATATATTCCTCATCATTGCATTGCAAAATATAGTACCTACAATCCAAACCATGAGACAAGTAAGAATAGCTAAAAATATAGAATCTAGCATGAATGAGAGTGATAATTGAGTCAAAACAATATGGAAATGCAACCAAACATGATCCAAAAGATGATATGATTTGTGCACATCAAATCTCCCTAAGCTTAAACCATTTCTTGTCCTCAAGCAAAAAGAGCATAGAAACATAAATGAAGAATTGTCAAGTTCATGAATAGATCAAACGAAATGAAAGATGTGTATAAGACCAAACCAACCATGATAAACATGTTTATGCTCATAGCCATTAATTCAACTTAAACACCCAAGAAAGAGATTTTTTGTTCAACAGGGGTGGTCACAATTAAATGAATCAATCAATTAAACAACACTAAGTAGAATTTGGATGACCAAGCCAAACAATTAGTGGATGTGCAACTCAAACTCTCAACTATTAAGGATACAAATGACGAAATCTTAGTTAAAATTGACAATTTTAGTTGCACTCTCCTTCTTTCCCAAAATTGATAGGACAATGGATTATGGGTTCTGACACTCGGCTGCTAATGTAGGCTTATGCACACGTGGAATGTCGGTTTGGGTATTTTACCCTCTTTTAAGACATACCACCTAACCATCGTGGCCAGATCGGACTTACACTAGGCTAGTATCATATGTGGGCAGTTTAGCCATCTTTTATGGGGTATAAAGATTAGATAAGCCAAAAGAAATTTTAAAATTTTTCCAAAACATAGGAGAGTCAACTAAATTGTAGCATTAGCTAGATTTCATTCATTTGTTTTGAATTTTTTTCATTGAAAGAGTGGTTGAAAATGCACTAAGAGCTTGGCAAGGGCATCCCGTATTCCAAATGATGTTGTAAAGTTGATTTACTCACAAAAATTGAAACCATTACATGTTTTAAGCAATCAAGGATGTGAAAGATGAATGTTTAGGCTAGAAGCATAAACCAGAGTTAAGCACATGTTGATGGCAAAAAGGTTTCATTTGATTAATGCATGCCTTTTACAATTTCTCCAAATGATATTTCTCATCAAAAGAGGACAATTTGTTAAGCATAGGAGTTCTATCCACATATAAAAGATAAACCTCATATCATACTAGATTTGCCACAAGAAGAGCAGAATTGAAAACAAAAGACTAAAATGTGAACACAAAACAAAAGAAAATGACAAGAAGCAAATAACATGATAGGGAAAAGCTAAAAGAACTAGGTTACCATCCGGTTGCTCCCCCCTAAGCTTGAAATTTGCAGTGTCCTCACTGCATAAATCAAACTAAAAAGGTTGCAACCGGGTACCTCATCATGGTGGAAACATCAAAGTCCATGGAGGATCGGTGCTCTCATTTGTAGCTGGAAATTGTTGTGCTAAAGATTTTTGCCTCCTTATAAATATGTCCTTTATTTGGGGAAAGTGAAAACACCTATGAGCTACAGTAAGAATAGACTTTTGTATACCAATATGATTTTTCTTTTTATTCCCCTTTGAAGCATCATCAAAATATGAGTTGGGAAGAGTGTTCTCATTATAAAGTAATGTGTCATCTAGAGTGTGAGGAGGAAGGACATGTGGCTTGCTAGAAGAATCAACATGTAGAGCATGTGTTGTAGCTTTCTCCCCTTTAGTTGCAACTTCGTAATCATCATGGATATCAACATCATCATACTTTGAAGGATATACTTCTATGACAACACCATTCTTCAATGTCACCGGCCTAAAATACGTAGGATTCATCTTCGGTGGACTAGACAAGAAAGGTGGAAATGCTTCTTTGCTAGAAAGAGCTTGCTGAGCAATTTGTTTCTCCAAGATGTGTGCATAAGTGGAAATATCATCTACCTTAGAAGAGAGTTGGAAAATGGCACCCTTCATTGATTGTCTTTGTTGATGGAACTCCTCATTTTGCTGCATTTGACCTGAAATAAATGTTCCAAGCATGGACTTTAATCTAGAAGTTACTTGTGGTTGTTGTGGCTGAATTAAATCCGGGTTTGCATTGTTGTAGAAGCTCGATGGAGTGTAGCCCATTGGATAATAAAAAGAAGAAGCATAACATGTAGAAGATGAGTGTCCAAGCAACCCACATGCATCACAAATAAAATTGGCTGCTTGAAATGGCTGTGTGCTTAGCTTCTCAAACCTTTGTGATAAAGTGTCTAGCTTTGTTGCAATTATGTCTATAACATCAACCATGTGACTCCCCACTTGTATCTTGGATGTAGTAGATGAATAAGATGGCTTGTAGCTTGTATCCGAGATCCACTGGTAATGGTTTCCTGCCATATCTTCAATAATAGCATAAGCTTCCTCAAGGAGAAACCTCGCTGGAAAAGGTGGAGATACAGCTTGATGGACAAACGTTGATCTATCCAAGTGAAGAAGCAGTGAGGAATGCAGAAAGATGGAGTTGATGCCTTGCTGGCTATGTTGTTGGATTTAGACCGTTCCTTCCCACTCTTGAACAATATCTTCGTCAGATCTGGATTTTGAATGGCACGATAGAAGTCATGAATCATGGGAATGGTTTTTTTCTGATCATTTTTTCGGACCAGGCAGATTTGGATTCAGTCCTGGATGGTCCTCCGTGCTTCGTTAGAGATAAACCTCTGGTCTTACTGAAATGGAAACCAGGTCAGCAATTATCGAGATTCAAGTTGACAGAGGTGCCGGTTTGGGTCCAGGTCCATGATTTGCCGTTGGAGCTTTGGGAGAAGAAGATGTTTGAGAGGATTGGATCCTTTCTGGGTACTCCGCTAAGATCAGATAGAGCGACTCATGATTTCAAACGTCTGGAGTATGATAGACTACAAGTTCTCATTAATGCTGAATCTAAGTTTCCGGAATCTCTGGAAGTTGCCAGTGAGAAAGGTGATCCTAAGACAATCTCGTTCATATATGAATGGAAGTCGAAGCTCTGTTCGGTATGCAATTTGTATGGGCATGAGTGTGTGGCTTCTGGGAGTCAGAAAGTCAAGAAAGTCTGGGTTCCTAAAGTCGTGGCTGCGAGTAGTAATGGAGCGATTCAGGGGACTATAAGTACTTCAATTCCTCTAGTACAGGGATCACCGTCTAAAGCTGTGCATGAGGCTACTGGTTCTGCTGATAAGGTGTCTAAGTTTATTACTGAATCAGTATCAGGAATAGGGGGCAGAGGAAAGTTGGGTACTAGTTCTGATGAGTCGTATGCGGAGGAGTTCCATGTTACTAATGATTCATTAGAGGAAGTGGTTCCTGAGCCAATTGAGGAGGTCATTTATGGGGTGGTAGATCTGGTCACTCCCCCTAATACAGCTGAGAATGTGAAGGGTAGCAAAGAACCACTGAGTGCAGATGGCTTCCAAGTTCCAAAAAGATCTAAGAAGTCGAAGGCGAGAAATCCTAGCCCCAATTATGAGTCTCCAGATACAAGTTCCTTTAATAACAGGTTTAAGAACTTGGAAAAGGAGGGGAGAGTTGAGAAGGAAGTTCTGCCCATCCTAGTACTGGATGAAAATTCTTCTAATGGATAGTCTTAATCTAACTATTGTCTCCTGGAATGTTAGAGGCCTGAATAATAAGGTCTTTAAGGTTCAGGAGGAAGTTAATAAGGCTAAGCCACATGTTATTGTGTTAAATGAGATGAAGGTTCGTGAGAAGAAGATTAAGAAGATTATGAATAGATGCTTTCCTGATTTCAGCTGGATGTCAAATCATTCTTCACATGTTCTTGGGAGAGTAATCATTCTCTGGAAAGAGGAGTTTTGTTCTATTACGAAGATTAGTGAATCGGATCAATGCATTCATACTAATGTTAGAGCTGATGGTAAAAGTTTCTTGTTAACGGCTGTGTATGGGCATAATCACTACTAAAAAAATGGTCTTTAACCACAAAAAAAAATTGTAGTGAAAACCCCATATTTTGTAGCTAAAGGCTTTAACTACATATTTATTTACACATACAAATTGTAGTATATGCTCGTATAGCTAAAGCCTTTAACTATATATTTCAAATATGTAGTTAGATAATCCATTCGCTACAAATTCATATGTATCCAGAAGCGTAGCTAGATATTGTCCTTACATATTTAAATATAAGTATAATTATAGCTAAATGTATGACTACAATTGTATATATAGTCAGTATGTAGCAAAAAAATGAAGTTAATACATTTTATATGTATTTAGTGTGTAGGGAAAGGCAGCAGTTACTATATACATATATATGTAGTTGATTATGCATCTAACTACATATGTAGTGCCATTTAGTACACATACATATCTGCTTAGCTCGACTATATATATATTGTAATTTGTTAATACACAAGCTATTTTAGTAACAAAATTGTAATATTTAGAATAATTTATGCTCATTATGCAAACAATCTTACTTTCATTTATAATGAAATGTCGAATGTACATGGGGAGGACGTATACCTTGCCCCTATTACACAATGTGTACAAAGAAAAGTATATACATATATCAATGATTCAGTGGTCTACTAATATCTTTGTGAAAGAGTTGTGTCTTTCTCGGCCAATTTTAACATCCTTATTGTCTTCTTCTTTTGTTCGAGCTCTTGTTGTTCAGCCAACGTCATCCAAAAGCACCCAAGATAAGAATCTGAAAAGAACCTTCTAAGCAGAGATAGAAGGAATATCGTCCCTATGAAGTTGGTCACTATGTTTGCAGATGCTGACAGTGGTTGTTCAAATATATACATAGGTCTATGAAATTTAGCCTTCTCATAGCAGCAAAGAGCCATATCAAATTGCAACATATCATGATACATTGTTGCGTCTGTGGCTGTTGTTGCAGTTGTGACTGGGCGGGCATGGGCTTCAAATGGAGATGCATAATCATGCTTCACGGGAGAGAACATGTTGCGTCGGGGCTGTCTTAGATACTTCTTATACTCTGTATCTGAATTCTTGACGTTGTTAAGCTCAATCTCTAATTCAAGTAATGGAAATTGTTACGATGGTGAAGCTTGTACTTCTCTTAATCCTGAACATAAGGTTTTACAAATGGGGAGGCATTAAAAATAAGTTAAAGATCATCCAAATAGTTTAGTAAATATATATAAGCATTCATACATGGCATAAATGAAGGATACTATAAGAATAAGATGACAGAATTAGTACCTTGAAGAGACGAGAAGTGTCTAGGCAGTTCATCCATGTTTTGTTGCAGCCCAAGCATTGTATGGGAGAGTTGTAAGATAGTTCACTTACACCATTGAGGCTTGCCATGTCCAGAATTTTCAGTCTATAACCTACACAATAAGGTCATTCATTTAGACCATTTGAAAGTACAACCCAATAACATTATTGTCAGTATGCACCTACAGTAAATTCAAGCTACAACAAAGTGATATGAATAGAATTCTGGTTATCATGCAAGAAATGTGAGAGAAAATGATAAGGGAAGTCATGCCTATGATGTAAATTATCTTGAGGAGAATATGGTATAAATACTTTTTGTTCAACCTCAACTAACTGATTGGACCAAAACGCCTGGAGTTGTTGTTGCTGTTGTTGTTGTTGCAGATGGTGGAACTGCTGAACCTACTGGATAGAAAGTTAGCAATATCATAAATAAGTCACCTTCATACATGTAGTTCACTTGAAATTTACTATGATACTTGATCTGTAAATTTGGTCCTAATGTTTACTACTATCATTATATAAAAACAATTTTTTCAGTGATTATGATCAGTAGAATGATAAAGAGTCAATAAAGGCTGCAATCTTAGGACTACAAGCTGGCAAAGACTACCCAGATGGGATCCGAGCTACTGGAGTGAACATGTTCACTGCATGGAATTCAATTTAGGGCATGTTTGTTTTGCCGTATTAGACCGGATTGGATTGCAATGTTAGATCCAGCGAAAGAAAGTTTATGTTTGATAATCAGGAGATGTAAAATGGAAAGAATCCGATACTTTCTATCCTATAGCAGTTGCTGCATTGCCGTCTCCATCTCAAAAGGGTCGTGCGCCGAGATGCAGCAACCTGGTGCCTCAACGACTTCAGCATCCTGCCTGCTGCTGTGTGGTTTCCGGCCTGCCATCTCCCTTCTTCTGAAGCTTGTGGCCACGAAGTCCAAACATAAAATTTTGTTCTGCAGCAGATCTAAAAACCACCGGTTATTTAAACCGGGATCAAAGGAATGCAGTGTTCCCCAAAATCCATACAGATCCTGCAAAACAAACGAGCCCTTAGTGGGTCTCAGTCAATCTAAACATCTATATACACTACAAGGAGTGGCCTATTTGGTTTGCAATTGGATCTTGGTAGAAGTGGTAGATGAGGAGCAATCATATATTAGAGAACATAAAATACACAACAAATCAAGCTACAAAAAAAACAGACCCTTGTATTCATGCCCTTGAAAGTTAGACCAAGCTAAAATATGAAAGTATTTATTTCCAATTTCATAGCACCACATAAAAACCCCAACCAAAATCCGACATTACTATGGGAGTCACATGGATTAGTAGTTCCACAAGAAGGAAACACATTAAGAATAGTCTTTTCTCTCAGCTGTAATGTAGGCCTGGTATTGTCTGAGCTATAACGGATTTGCATTTTGCTACTATAGTTCTTCCTTGTTGGTGAGAACCAATAATAGTTATGATGGAAATCTTCTTGCCGTTAAGAATTAATCACATGATGAAACCCTATTTGTTTTATATTGCTATTCCACTTATTTTAATCTAAGATTATTAAATCAGTGTAAAATGTTGATCTCTTGATATTATACGGAGTCTTATCCACGGTCTCATCTGAGCGACATGTGACATTCATCATATAAAACTCCCTTGGTATAACATCAAAACAGCTAGGCAACAACTCGACTCATATTTTGAATAATATGAAATTGTAGATCTTGTAACAAACACTTGGAGCTAGGTTAACTGAAGATAGTGCACAGTCTTATTCAAGGATATTTGAACTACCTTATCCTCCCAATATATGAGTGGCAATCTTTTCTTTTTGATTCAGTGATTGGTACTATGATACTGTATTTAAGAGCCCATTATTTTCAAATTTTAATACCGTAGCATTTTATTTGTATATTGATACTGCGAGTATCTGTCATTGATGATATTCTACATTACAAGGAGAAAAATGTTTAATGGGTTCTGGTCCATTTTGCTACAAAGTAGCCTCCATAACGTTCTATCTTACATCAGTAGTTTGTATTTGGTTATGTATCTAATATGCAGAGTATTATGTACCTTACCAGGTTAGATTTGGAATTCTTGAAGCCGGAGCTTATGGTGTTTCTCAATATCGGAAGAGGGCATTTATATGGGCTGCCTCACCGGAGGAGACACTCCCTGATTGGCCTCAGCCAATGCACGTGTTTGTTGGACCGGACCTTAAAATTTCGCTGCCGGGTAATGTTCAATATGCAGCCGTTGGCAGCACCATGGGAGGAGCCCCCTTCCGACTGATCACCGTTCGAGACACAATAGGGGATCTTCCTTCTGTCAGGAATGGTGCCTCAGAAGCCATGATCGAGGTATCTTGTTACAAAACATTTTCCCTACTATATTACCGCATTTGCTTTTCTTCCTTTGATATTGGCCTATATTCAATATCAAAATACTACCTTGAATTGTGCCTGTAAGGATTTCATCTTGTAATTGTGAAATAATACGGTTACAAGTTACAAAGTTGTACAGGAGATATGCTAGTGTTATGTAATCAAATAGAGGATAATGCAAAAAATCAGAGGTTTCAGTACCATCCTTCAGATAGTGACAATTATAATATAGGAGCTCATTGATGTATTTCAAAAGATAAAAGTCCCTTCTAAAACTTTCGAGTAAACATGATTATATAGCACAACTTGGATTAGCTTCGTTGAAATATATTGTGTTGTTCGCAGTAGTACCCAAAACAATGACAATATTGGATTAAAGGGGCTATAAGAAGGTGATCAAATAAGAAGCTGCATTTGCAAGAATCGTAATTGTCAAATCACTCCATGACTTGTCAAGATTGTCTTGAAAATAAAAATAGGTAGCAGAGGTTCTTAAAGTTTTGTTTATGTTTCACTGACTGCAATCCCAAGTCTAAGAGGGTCCTTTAAGGTATAAAAAAGATAATGTATCTTTGTAGAATGTTTTCACAGAGTAATGATTACTGTATCATTAATGGTAAATTGATAAACAACCTCGTCAAGAAACGACATATCGAATAGAATATAATATTTTATATTGAATAGAGAGAAACATGGAAGTTAACCTGAAAGTCATAACAACAAGGTTTATAGGCAATATAAGATAGCAAAAGAGGCAGCGACAAAGTCAGTTTTAGATGGTTGATCCAAGTGTTATGATTGTGAAAGCACGGACAGAAAAACTTATTTTACAAGGGGAAAAGAAAATATGTTGTTCATGAAGAAAAAGAATTGAAGAGATTTGTGTCTAGAAATACATCAAAAGTTAGGGTCATCGGGGTTCTAGAAGGAACATTAGGGCTGGACGGTATCAACTATGGTCATAACTATTTTAGTGAAGATACTTCAAAATAATTCTTATCCAATGACAAGAAGGGAAAAATAAGATCACTTACACAAATTAGAATGCCCCATGGGAAGTTGGAACTTTATGATTTAAATGGTCTGTAGGTCTTCTGGAATTCCCAACCAAAAGGAAAGAACATCTGGAACTGGAACACTATTATCAAGCACTTCCCTCGGCAATCAAGGGTCTCGGAGGGTACGTACCTAGGTGCCTAAGTCCTTTTCTGGACTGAGTGAGCTAGGTAGGGCGCCTAGATGGATTCCCATGTTTAGATGAATATATATCTGATTGGGTTAATACAGATCCAACTTAGATCTATTTAGTTATGATTTCAGTAAATTTAGGCTGATTTTAACCCACTAGGTAAATCTATGTCAGTAAATCTAATTTTGATTTAGAGCAATCTAGGTCAGCTTAGATTTGATTTAGGACAATGAAAGTCAACAATAGTTCAGTGACATCTAGTGAGGTACTTTCTTAGGTACATGAAGGAATCTTATCCAATCTTTTTTTGCTGTAGTATTGTTGCTTCTTCAGCTGATAGTTCTATTCTATTATTTTATGTCCAACCAAGAAAAAGGGATGTCATGCAGGCCACCAAGGAAGAAATGCATGTTGTTTCCAGTGATATATGAAAAGAAGTTGACTTTAATATTGTAAGTGTACGATAACTAACGAAGACACAATCTTTTTAATGACCTATTTTTGTGACTAACTTTGGTCTGTTTACAGGAAACTTTTGTGGTTATACCAAGAGAATTAGGCCTGTGTAGGCTACCGAAATGTCTTAAACTTTTATTAGTTATATACCATGAAGAAAAACTATGAAGAAATATAGTTTATGGTTGATGGAATGTCACCTTAAGCTGAAGTAGTTTCTGCAAGGAGATATGAATGCCCAATAATTCAAAAATCTGTTAACTAAATACATGATTGTGAATGCAAAAAAAGATTAAGTTATTTCTCATTTTACATCATCTCATAGACATACTCCAAGTATCCTCGCTCAGAGAAGGATGGCTTTTTCTAGCTAAAATTGTTGGGCATGCTCTCTGGGCGCTATACCAAACTTTGGATCTGTAGAAAATACTATTTCTACAAGGTTGGAATTCGATAGTAGACATAATTTACTTCATATGCTTGCAAAAATAGGTATGTGTTTAGTCATCTTTTGTACTAATACCATTCAAATGTTGGTGATTCTCAAGAAGAACCATATTTTTTGCATGTACCTTATGGTCTTTATTTTTTTATTAGGGCTTTCCATTGGTCTCCATGCTTTCATCAAACATCTATTGGGTCTTTATTAAATCACCAGTAACTAGCCACACTACTAATCTACCAGACCATAGAGGTGTTTTAACTTGATTTGCTTGGAAGTGGCTTTTGAAGATCCCTATCATTCAAAGATAGTCTATGGATGACATGTCAGGACTTTGTGAATAAAAATCACATCACATTAGGGGTCTTTGGGAAAAGTCTGTCAGATTTTTTCTGGATTATCATATTGATCAGTAGATCTAGGTAGAGATCATAATGGTAGAAGGAAAAACCCTTTTATATATCGTGCCTCATACTATTACTTTTCGAGATGATTAACAATTTCATTACAACACAAGGTCCAATATATAAATGTAGATTAAGTAACTATATGTAGGGAGATGAGTTTGCTGCCCCGAGCAGTCCTTGTATCATCAAGGGAGATCTGCAATGGCTATCGTTTACAGTTGGTGGCTTATCATGTTATTTCAGAAATGCATTGTTTACTTTAGTTTTATTATACCCTCTAATATTTTTCCATGGCTCTGTTTCTGAAAATGAATGGTTTGTCAACATTTTCAGTAGATGGACACTGGAGTAATGATTATTTACAATTCTATTTTTGTAGATTATTAGGATACTAGTTAATATCAATTCTATTTTGCAGAGTATATTTGATCTGGATGAAAAGTTGCATCGTAAATGCATGTTGCAACACCGTGGGAGGGTCCTAAGGAACTATAGGACATATCTCACCTGAGATTACATTCGCGATGCTGAGAAGAGGTGCTTGATTGATTTCCGATTCTAGACATTGATCATGTTTGACTAACTCTACACTAATAATTTTTGTTTGTATTCTCTTTAAAAAATAAATTTAGGCAAAAGAAAGCCACTGAGCAATGGAAGTACTTGGAAACCAAAGACTGGGAGGACTTTGTTACCCAAAGAAATATGAATAAATTCAAGGTATTAAGCACCACTCCCAATTTAATTAATATATGATCTTATGTATTGACCTATTCAAGATTAACCTTTAATGTTACTAACCAAATAAATGTGCTTACTAACAAGGCTATCAGCAATGCTCAAAGAGCAAGAAGTGCACTGAATGTGCATGACCACACAATGGGTCCAAGAGGCTATGCAGGCATGCGCCAAAGACTACAGGCTGAGTCTACTACTCAGTTTGCTTCTACTCGGGAGTCCTCTACTATTGGTCCCGTACCTCTGCCTCGCCATGCTATGTGGATAGCTGGGAGGTAAAACAAGAAGGGAGATATAACGAAGCCTGCAACTACTGAGGCAGATGCAAAATGGTAAAATTCCACTCTTAGAGCAATCGATCGATATTGATTATTGTTATGTTTACTTACCAATTTATG
The DNA here is from genome assembly GCA_963693085.1 of Alisma plantago-aquatica. Taxonomy (NCBI): domain Eukaryota; kingdom Viridiplantae; phylum Streptophyta; class Magnoliopsida; order Alismatales; family Alismataceae; genus Alisma; species Alisma plantago-aquatica. The sequence continues at coordinate 808,078,369 of OY856413.1, read as the reverse complement.
TTGATGGTGATTAGCAGGAGCTGCACGAGTAGAGAAGGAAGGCAAGTTCATCCCTGAGGGCACAAGGGATGAATTGACAGTTGCTCTAGGTAACCCAGAGAATCCTGGACGTGTTAGGGGTACAAGCACTGGTGTGGGCATCAAAGCATTCTTTGGGCCATCCCAGCGCAAACTTGTCCCAAAAGCAGGAATTTCACAAGTTGAGGTAACCTATTCTTATTTTTTAATGTTATTGTGAAAGGGAATTCAATAATCGACTACGTTTCTTTTATCCATGTATAGGTAGATGAATTAATTGATAGGAAAGTCCAAGATGATATGTTTATGTGTATATGTATATAACATTCTTTACGTAAATTTGTTGGAGTTGAAGTCATGCCATGTAAAAAGTAAAGAATATATCATTACAGAGGTAGAGGCTTACCCAGACCTTCCAGGGGAGATGTTTCATGGGACTCTAGTACCAGATGGTGTGGTTCGTGTGAGCCCGATACATATACTCCCCGATTGGAGGGATATTCAACTGCCATTTGCCCACCCAGATTCTACAACGCTTGGTGAGGTAAAAGGCGGAGTGATAATGTGGTCCAAAGCGGATGTCGTCTATATTCATATTGTATGGTAAATTTACATTAAGTTAATTTTTTAGTGTTTATATATGAGTCAATTGATCTGAAATTATATATACAGGTCAAAAAGACGACACCCGCTACATCTCGACCGCCACGCCCACCTCCTCAACTACCAAGTTGGCTTCCAAGGGACATACATGCCTCGTTAGGTCCTAATTGTAGGGGTATGGCAGTATGGATCGGCGAACATGATCAAAATTGCCCTATAAATGTTACAATTCCAGAGGATGCTGTAGGTCAATCATACGATAACAATCTATTTATACAAGTTTTACATACGTATTAATGCATAGGTATTAATGTAGGTCAATCATATAAAAACAAGCTATTTTTACAAGATATTTTGGAGTTGTTTCATTATGATTGGTTGAACACATCTATGATGGAGGTGTGGATATGGTGAGATCTTATTTATACATCTGTATACCTTGTTTTATATACGGTGATCTGGTTCCTTATATATTAATGCATATGTAATACATGTTTTGCAGCCACTTACATAAGATATGTACAAATTTTGCATTTTCCCATGTGGGATTTTTGGTTCCATCTTTGATTAGTCTTGTATATACATATCCTTCTTCAGTTACTTCATACTGATGTGATACTTTTGAATATTTTGGTAAATATAAGAAGACGGTGATAATATCTCCATTCAATGTCAAGTAAGTTTACTTTGCTTATAATTTGAAATTAAAAAAATTACATTTTTATTGTGGATTTTGAGTTATTAATTTTTAATTTTCTTACCTGTAGTGGTAGGCATTGGGAGTTACTAACTATTGTCCCCAAGACATTCACTGTCTATTATCTAGATCCTGTGGGGAATGAATTGAATACATTATATGGACACACAATGAAAATTTCGTTATTCTTGTGAGAAATATTTCATATTTTTATATCTGTTAACATATGTTATTACGTTATTATTTAATTATGCAATTTAATGTGTTACATTAACATGTAGGGCTTTACAAGAGTTCAAAAAAGCTGGAGGAAAGGTCCCCAGGAAAAAGAATCAGCCACTAGTTTGGGAGAATGTGAAAGTAATTTTCCGACTCCAATGTATATATTATTTATGTGAACTGTGTTTATTTGTATTTTTGAATATTTTGTATGTTTCAATTTATAGTGTGCTACACAAGACAACGGCTGGGCATGTGCCTACTATGTGATGCAATTTATGGACCTAATCATCAAATATGTCGTAATGGAAATCGATACTATACATCAGGTATTATATATAGTCTCATTAGATAATATGAGATATATCAATCTTATTATATATTATTAATTATATGTATACGTCATTATCTTTATAGGTGTTTAAAACTGACTTCAGCACAGGTGGAAAGTTATTAGACGTACATACTCCCTATACAAGGGAGGAATTAGATGTTGTAAGAGAAGAATGGGCAAAAGCCCTACAAGTAGTGGGAATTTTTAAATATAATTGGGAAAATGATGACAATGATGACGATGATGAATAAAGAATGATATTTCTAAACTTTGTTCTCATAATTATTTTTGTGTGAATGTGAATGATTTTTTCTGAATTGTCATATGTGTGAATGTGAATGACTTTTTCTGATCAATACATGAATGTCTGAATGTGAAAAGAGATGAAATGAATGGAACTAAATGTGAATGCAAATAACTTTGCATGTTTCTACATGTATCTGATCAATACATGTATCTAAATGTGAATGACTTTGCAGGTATGAGGCCTGTTGTTGGCTGATATCAATGGATTTTGTAAACATGCAGTTCAGAACTGAACTGTAGGTTCTGCATCCTGTGACTAGCCATACATCGGGCCTACAAACTGATGAGAAGAAAAAATCAGAACATAGGCATTAGTTATTTGTATAAAACTGACACCAAAGACATACGGCGTCGGTTATTAGCAAAAAACCGACGTCTCTTCCATGGCTGGCGTCCGTTATCAGTAAGAACCGACGCCTATTGTGGCCAGGCACGACCATGCTGGCAGGAATATTGCGTCAGTTATTGTTTAATAACTGACGTGTTTAACCATGATATAGTGTAAGTTTTCATTAAGAACCGACACTTATAGTTCCCTTGCTGGCGCATTTTCGGTGGCGGGAAGGATTATGGTGTCAGTTAGAAACTGACGTTGAAGGTGTCAACATTTAACGGCATTCACTTAGGTGTCGCTTGGAAACTGATGCTAAAGGCTCTACATAACCGATGCCAAAGGCCCTTTCTGTAGTAGTGTAAATGCCTTCATGGAAGGACAATGATGGATAAGGCGGGGCAAGAGTTGCGGAAGCTTTGGTCTACATTTAAAATTTAGCTTCGCCCAGAGGGCATGCAATTGAGTTAGTTGAACTGCTATTTCATTATTCCATTAGAAACATTTCTTTTATGCATCGTGTGTGACAAGGATGATAAATCAATAAAAGGTTGTTTATATTTCTATCTCAAAAGATATGATCTTACACGGCAACACCAAACCATCTAATGATCATTGTGCAAAATACTTTGAGATGAATATTTATAACATTAACACCAAAGGATTATAATTGATGACTCAAGACTATCATTAGAAGTAGTTACTTTGGACGTATATATAAGAAATGCATGTCTAGAATACATATTGATGTTAATCTAGATTCTCTTTGTTATCAAAAACTAAGGAAACATGGAGAGCCTTATTTACGCATAATGTGACATGACATCCTTCACTACATGTAGTGGGATGTTAAATTTCATTAGACCTCATACATGTGATGCATGAAGATCTTATGGAATGAATGCTTACTTATACTCATATTCATTTACTAGTAATATGATGATATGTACTCAATAAAATGGGAATCTCTTGAAATGTTCAAGGAGATTACAAATGAAGCATGACTTTGATGAAAGTATTAAGAAGATTTTATGAGATAAAATGTTGAAATATTTTACATGAATACCTTGAGTACCTTCAAGAGAAAGGACAGTGATAATATATTATGAGTCAATTCATATGAACATGATAATGTGTCAGAATGAAGGAATTATACCATGATGAGTCATGATATAATTATCGATTAATCTAATATTCTTACCCATATAAATATTATACTATCACTAAATAATGTACCATCTAAATGGTTTGTAAGACATCGTATATGATATGATTTGGGAATGTCCCAATATGTCTACATGATTGAAACCTACATTGAGAAAATATTTTTTTGAAAAGATTTATCCACAAACCATAATTGTTGAATGTTACTGTTAATACCAATTCAATAACAAAAGTGTTTTGTTGATTGGATAACTGAGTTCCTCAAGAATCTGTGGGAGTAAAAGTAGAACTCGAAATGTTCAGTCAACAAAGATGTACAGTGAGAACTTAGAGAATCACAAGTTTTTGTAGAATCTCAATTTCATCATGTAACATAGAATAAAATAGTTCTAGTAGAACATGTCTAAGATTGGAGGATTTTGAATACAAAAATTTAGATGGGTTGGTCATAACATGATGAGCCAACTAATCGACTAGAAGCTATTAAGTACCATGATCTGAGTAATGGCTTAAGGCCATTACAGGGTCCATGTAAGCTAACAAGGTAGGACTTTGATAGAGCCACCTAAGGGGGTAATACCTAAAGGGTGTAGTAGGGTCTTGTGGACAACATAAAAGGACAGATTGGTTGAATAGGTTTTCAAATTAGTTTAAGTTGTTGAACATGATAGAAATTCCTTTACCAGTTATTAAGCTTGTTGTTGTAGTTAAAATATACTAAGACATTTAACATATGAATGTAAAAACGAGATTCATTAAGGAATACATTTGAGGATGTGTGCGTGACACAACCTAAAAGTTTTTATAACCTCAAAATGCAAATAGAGTCTATGAACTCCAAAGTTCAATCTGGTATTGGAAAAAGCATCTTTAAGATGCAATCTTTTGATTGAAGAGATAGTCAAAGAGTTTGACTTGAATCGAGATACAAGATGAAATTTGTGATTACAAAAGATTTAGTGGGAACATTTATGAATATTCCACATATGATGAGGAATAACATCCCAATATTCTGAATATTGAGAACTGACATGATAACAATTAAGTAAAGAAGGATTAAGTGAAACATCTTATGAGATAAGGATCAAGATCTATAGTGATATTTCTTGAATGCTTCATAATGGAAGTTTGAGAACATATAATAGCAAAGTGTTGAAGGAGTTCAACACTAAAGGATTCAATGAGAGAGAATCTAGATTGGTCTCTCATTAACCTTATGTTCCAATTTTTGTGAAGAATGGAAATGACATGATAAAGATGCCATAGGCTGTAGCAATGGATCCAACATGAATGATATATATGTACTTGTCCCAAATAATCTTGTATGTATTGGACATGACAAGATGATAGTAAATTCCAATAAGGCTTATTGGAATGTCATTAAAGACATCCATGAGTACTTGTGAAGTACTTAAGTATAAATTGTGAGTAAATAAGGATAGCAATAAAAGGAAGAATTGGATGTAAAGGGTTACATTAATGCAAGCTTCCATAAAAAGAAATTAAAAGGAGAAATTTTGTTAGTTGGAAGGGTTCTGAACTAATAGCCATTGATTCTTAAAGGAGAAATGTTTTCAGTTCTAAGGGCTTTAAACTAATAGACATTGATTCTATTCTATAATATAAGCTGAGTATACTTGTATTATGAACACAGAGTTATACATTATGGATCAAGAAGTTCATATGATGAACTTATATATATTCCAACCTTTGATGACATAGTAGTATATTGTGAAAATGGAGCTACTTTTTAGGAAAGGAATATGTGACACCATATTACAATGGTTTTATCTCAGAGTGAAGAGATAAGAAGCATGCAATATACCGACTAACAACAAAATGTTGCCAGTCTGCTCGATTAAGCACTTGTGTAGAAGAAACATGGTAGACATGTTTGGATCCTAAGAATGAGGTTCGTGGGTGATTACTCAAGTGCAAGTGGGATTCTGTTGGTAAGGTATGCCCATAGAACCAATCATGTGATGAATGACATGGAATATATCAGAAAGGATTTGATTAATACTCATAAAGGCAAACTTCCAATTCATTATGTTTCATTCAGTTATGAGATAATGAGGAAATATTATGAATATCTAAAGAATGACAATACTCGATGATTAATGACTTCAAGTATGTGACTTGGAGAATGAGATCATATGAATGTTAAGAGTATGTACATTCTTATTATGTCCCTAGTCAGTTGTTACTATGGAAGGTAGATAGACACCGATAACACATAAGACTGGAGTGTGGGTTGGTTGATAACAAAATCTCATTAGTCATGATCTTGCAATATCAAATCAAGCACAAAAATACATGGTAGGGAGCAATGTATTGGACAGACCCACCTTGAGAGTGACACACGGAAACCATCATTGGTGGTCATAGTCATATCTCATAGTGAAGGTGGTGATTGTGATTCTTAGACCTAAAACCACTGCACTCATCACATGTTGTTGGGTATGCTTTGACATCATCAAATGCAGTCCTAAAACATGAGTTGTTATAACAACGATGATTGGGTGACTTTGACACATGGGGATAGACAATGACTGATAGAGATTTGATTTGTCCCTCCTACTGGAGAATGATATCATGGCCACTTAATCAACGAGACTGAGAAACACATTCACATGTGAATCAATATATGATATTGAGGTCACATTACCACAAAAAGTCTGCTCTTGGTTCAAGAAACATGGATTGAACATTGAGATGATGGCATTCTATGCTTCAAGTTCATCCTGGATATCAGAGACAAAGGAATTACACAATCACTGCAACACCTCAGACAGATTGTAGGTTGAAGTTATTCTCCAACTTTCAATTCACTTGGGTAGCACTGATGTGTGACTAGGCATCACTCTCTTCATGTGATGTCATAAATTAGTAATGTAAATTCACTACCATTGTGATATGGGACCTATAGGGTCATACACATAGGAACTCATCTAGAAGAGGAGTTAAATATTGAATGATGGTTGGATTGATTACTAAAGTGTTTAGGTATTCAACGCAATGGATTGGCTAACTGCACTGCATCTCAAAGGGTGAAACAACCATTTGGACATGCCAGACGAGCGTCTCAAGTGTTGAGATGGCCATTTGGGTTGTCAGGATGATCAGAGATCGAATTGGCTAAGTTCTATCCAAACTGAGGTGTGAATTGACAGGCTCGTTCTAATGAACTGATTGGCTCAACAAGACTCACCAAACGACCATTTGGGTGAAGGAGATGGGTATCTGCATATGTGAAATGGCTTGGTTGGAGCCGAACGAAGGTTTTGGAAATTTCCCAAACTCGTTTTGATTAAATTGTACTTGTGGTGCAAGAATTAATGTTTAACATTAATTTGAATCAAATTACCAATTTCATATGCAATTGAGAAATTGCAAAATGCTCGTCTCACAATGCAAGATGATCTTCTCCTAGTTTGAAGGTTATGAAAATTCAAGATCTTCTAGTCTGTTCCACCCCCACACAAATGTCGTATAGATTGGGAACCTTGACCCTAACCCCATCTATAAATAGAGGGCTACTGGGGGCTTCCTAGTGCACAAAAACATAACTGAGAATCAGTTGCTTTGACAATTATAGTCCTCTCTAGTTGTGGTAACTGAGATAGCCCAAGCAAGTCCTACCCTACAAGTGAGGGATAGCGATGGGAGAGAACAACTGAGGGTCGTTGTTGTGGGAGAGCAAGTTGGTGACTAGTACACCAACGAGAGGGACAATTCCTTTCTATCTATTCTAGTTGAATGAAAGAAGTTCTAGTTGGTCCATGTGGGCTACTCTAGAGGAAGGAGTCCTTTGGATGCTGCTAGGAGAGCAATGCCAACCTATAGTCTGTGGCTAGACCACAAGACTCACTACAGAAGTTATTCTGTTCATTGTTCGTGGTGAAGACCAAGAGCTGCACAACCACCTCCCAAGAGAAACTAGTAGATAGTTGCATAAAATTTAGTTGTTGTCACTGGACTTGCTGCAGGACTAGGTATAACTCATTAAACCATCCTTCCTATTTCATAGTAGTTGATGCAATCTTGCTGGTATGGGAATATAGATAGATAATTTTTTTTTATTTCCGCTGCTATACTCTGTTCCCATATTTTCCAACTATATATCCTTACATTTTATAACCATCAAGCCTAATCTCATCTCATTCATTCATATCTAACTTTCACTTCTCCCCTACATTGATAAATCATATTTGAGTTTCTTTAAGGCCCACATAGCCCTATTCTCCAATTCCATAGGTAAGTGACATGCTCGACCATATACAAACCTGTAAGGGGTTGTTCCAAGAGGAGTTTTGAAAGAAGTCCTATGTGTTCAAAGGGAATCTTTCAATTGCATGCACAATTTTTTTAGTGGTGGAGATGATATTTCCTAGATGATTTTGATCTTCCTATTTGACAACTCTACTTGGCCTTGGGTCTGTGGGGGATATGAATTTCCTACCCTATGATTCACCCTATATCTTCTTAAAGTGATCCAAATTGTGTGTTTGCAAAATTGGAGCTACCTTCACTTATCATCATTTCAACGAGGGGAATACCCAATATTCTAGTAATTCCCTATGTGCTAAATAAATAATAGCATTTGAATACCACTAATCCTCATTCCTAACCAAAAATATTTATTCATCAGGGAAATCCTCCAAAATTGGTATCTCCAATATGGATTCATTCACCCTCTCCATATGAGACATGTAATCTTCTACTACATATTCTTTTCCTGATTTATCTTGCATCTCTATGTCAAATTCTTGTAATAGTAGAATCCATCTCATCAATCTTGGATTCACATCCTTTTTTCTCAAAAGATACTTAATGACTGCATGACTACTTCAAACTATCACCTTAGCTCCTATTAGTTACTTCCTAAATTTGTCAAAAGAAAAGACAATAAAAAAGTTTCTATCTTAGTGGTGGTGTAGTTGAGTTGAGCGTCATTTATAGTACGTGAAACATAATAATTAACTAACTAAGCATGATCTGTGTGTTGAATAAGCACGATCTGTGTGTTGACTCAAAACATTCCAACCACATAATTTGATGTGTAACACATGAACTCAAGAGGATGGTTCCAATCTAGAGGAACCACCATATGTGCGGAGATCATCTTCTCTGAAAAAACCTCAAATGCTTGCAAATAACGACTGCCAAATTAAATTCAATATCCTTTTCCAACAATTTAGAAAGAGGTTTTGAAATCTTGGAATTGTTTTTATAAACCGATGATAAAAACCTGCATGACCAAGACAACTGCTAATTACTATCACCAAAGATGGTGGAGGAAGTTTGGACATCACCTCAGTATCCCTTAACTCACCATCATGTGATAGTTCTCCCAATTCAAAATTAGATAAGTGTCATCACATCTCTGTAAAATCCTTATCTATAATAACAAGGCAGACATTACAAGATTCTCCATACACTGGAAAATCATCCTTGAAAATTTCAAAAGAACGTTCAACCATGTTATAGAAAATAGCAAGCATACACCACTAGAAAGTTGTTGGGGCATTATTAAGACCGAATGACATGCGCCAGTAAGAGAAAGTACCATATAAAGTTCAAAAATAATGAGAAACCTCTAGACCCTCTATTGTTGGTCCACAACCCCTGCTACCACTTATGCTTTCTCATCCTCCTCCGAAATGCCTCCTTCTCCTCTAATGTTGTTGCTCCCTCTGTCGTTGTAGCCATCGCCACTTCTACTAGAGCTGTAATGACCCCGCCTCCCAGTAACCCCCAATTAAGGGAGACCAAGAGGTCAGAGCCGTTATCCCAATTTCTAGATCAAAGGTTCAACAAATAATCTATAATAATTATCAAATTCTACTAAACTAAACTAAAAGGCTATAATAAAAATTAATTTTTGCATACCTTTGTATATGAGAGAATATTCTAACTAATCCTCCTTGATCGTTAATCCTCTTTTAATTCCACATATGCCACTTTACTGTTTGTTCTTTTCACTTGAACCTAAAAACATCGACAAACAAAACATCAGTCAGCATAAATGAATTATGCTGGTATATGGGGGAAACAATAATTGTGCAATTAAATGTGACAATATATTGCAGTCAAATATGATTTAACAAACAACTTTACGTATTCAACATAACTTCTCAATCCTTACATACCCTAACCACTGCATTGTCCCTACTGTGGACCTGGATGCTACCTTCCTTATGGTAGATCCCCATTTAACCCCTCATGATCCTACCTAACAGGTGAATCAGTTTCTAGGGTTGAGTCACATGGCACTACCCATAGGTAGCCTACTCCTTAACTCGTGGTATGATAAAGAGTTGCATGGCACTACACGTAGGTAGCCCAATACCTAACTCTTGATAGACTAGACCTTGCTCTAGGTTACCCTTTTTAGCATTTGCAAAGCCACAAAGGAGGACCGGGATCTGAGCCAGTCATGTATCTATATTTATAGTGATAATCATAGTCACTTTATAGTTGCATGAAATAAAAGTCATCCGAGCAGTTATTTTTAGGCAACCAATAAATTGTTCAGGAATCACCATGAAACTAAATCGATTATTCATAAGTGTAACCACATACCTGTCAGGCTGATTTGAGACAGAATAATCCAATCAAGAAATCCAAACAGGCAAGCAAGCACATTATGAGATCCTGAAATATGCATACAATTGAACCTAAATATGGCGAACAGAGGTGCGACGGCGATTGCGATAGAACGGGCGACTGAGAACGCCGCTGCTGGTGATGGTCCTGTGGAGAAGCAGAGTTCGTTGCTGAAGGATGCTCAGTGGAACTCGTGGAAGGATCTCTTTAAGAAGCTTCCTCAAGGAGAAACCTCGTTGGATAAAGTGGAAATACAGCTTGATGGACAAACTCTGATCTATCCGAGTGAAGAGGCAGTGAGAAATGCAGAAAGATGGAGTCGATGTCTCGCTGGCTATGTTGTTGGATTCAGACCATTTCTTCCCACTCTTGAAAGATATCTTCGTCAGATCTGGATTCTGGATGGTACGATAGAAGTCTTGAATCACGGGAATGGGTTCTTTCTGATTAGATTCTCAGACCAGGCAGATTTGGACTCAGTATTGGACGGTCCTCCATGCTTTGTAAGAGACAAACCTCTGGTGTTGCTGAAATGGAAACCAGGTCAGCAATTATCGAAGTTTAAATTAACAGAGATGCCGATTTGGGTCCAGGTTCACGATCTGCCGCTGGAGCTTTGGGAGAAGAAGATGTTCGATAGGATTGGGTCCTTTCTGGGTACTCCGCTAAGATCAGATAGAGCGACTCATGATTTTAAACGTCTGGAGTTTGCTAGATTACAAATTCTTATTAATGCTGACTCCAAGTTCCCGGAATCTTTGGAAGTTGCTAGCGAGAAGGGTGATTCTAAGACAATAACGTTTACATACGAATGGAAGCCGAAGCTCTGTTCGGTATGTAATCTGTATGGGCACGAGTGTGCGGTCTCTGGAAGCCAGAAACTTAAGAAAGTCTGGGTCCCTAAAGTCATGAATGCAAGTAGTAATGGTGTGGTACAGGGAACTACTACTTCCTCGTCTTCTGTGGTACAAGGATCATCGTCTAAAGTTGGGAATGAGACTGTTGGTTCTGCTGATAAGGTGTCTGTGGTTATTACTCAGTCAGTCTCAGGTACAGGGGATAGTGGAAGATTGGGTAATGGTTCTGATGAATCGGATGCAGAAGAGTTCCATATTACTAACGATTCTTTTGAGGAAGGGATACCTGAGCCAGTTGAGGAGGTCAATCCCGGGGTGGTAGACCTAGTTACTCCCCCTAATACAGCTGAGAATGTGAAGAGTAGCAAAGCTCCCCTGAGTACAGAAGGGTTCCAGATTCCGAAAAGATCTAAGAAGTCGAAGGCGAGAAATCCTAGTCCTTCTTATGAGTCTCCAGATACAAGCTCCTTCAACAACAGGTTTAAGAATTTGGAGAAAGAGGTGAGAGTAGATAAGCAGGTTCTGCCCAGCCTAGTACTGGATGAAAACTTTTCTAATGGATAATCTCAACCTATCTATCGTCTCCTGGAACGTTAGAGGTCTGAATAATAAGGTCTCTAAGGTCCAGGAGGAAGTGAATAAGGCTAAGCCACATATTATTGTTTTAAATGAAACGAGGGTTCGTGAGAAGAAGATTAAGAAGGTTCTGAAGAGATGTTTTCCTGACTTCAGTTGGTTGTCGAATCATTTCTCTCATGCTCTTGGGAGAGTTGTCATTCTTTGGAAAGAGGAGTGTTGTTCTATTACAAAGATCAGTGAATCTGATCAATGTATTCATACTAATGTCAGAGCTGATGGTCATAGTTTCTTGCTTACAACTGTTTATGGGCATAACGAGGATGGGGATAGAAGCAGGCTTTGGAACAATATTGATGACTTTTATTCTCTGGTCAGCTCTCCTTGGGTTATTTTGGGAGACTTTAATGCTGTGAGGAAGGAAGATGAAAAGATTGGTAGAGAGCCTCCTTCGAGGAGATCTATGGAGGAGTTTAATAAATGTGTTTTGAATTGTGGTCTTTTTGACCTGAAGCTTAGTGGATCCAGCTTTTCTTGGGATAATCATCAAGGTGGCGAAAGATTTACTACCTCTTGCATTGATAGGGTTCTTTATAATTCTGATTTTATGCAAAGCTTTCCTGAGTTTTCAGGTTTCCTTATTACTAATTTGGTTAGTGACCATAAAGTGATGAAGCTTGTGATTGGGGAGATGAAGAAGATCTGTGCTCCTTTTAGATTTGTTAATGCTTGGACGAAAAGAGATGATTTTGAGGATATTATCAAGAAGGGGTGGCATACTGATAAGCTGGGGTTTCCTCTGTTTCAGCTCTATTCTAAATTGAGAAATGTTAGATGTGACTTGATCAAGTGGAATAAGAGGAAAGTGGGGAACATGGTTGATAATGCCAGGGAAGCGGAGTTGAAGGCTTATGATGCTCAGGTCAGGCTGGATGCCAATCCTCATTGCATTAAGCTCAGAGATGAAGTGGTTAGTTCTCGTAAGCTGGCTCGTGAAGCTCTGGATGCTGAAGAATCTTTGCTTAGGCAAAAATCGAGAATTCAGTGGCTTAAGGAGGGTGATCTGAATACTAAGTTTTTCTATTCTACTCTTAAAGTTAGAAGACATATTAATCATATTAAATCCTTGGAGATTGATGGTAATTTATGCTCGGATCTGGATAATATTAAAAGCTATATTCAGAATTTTTATTGGAAGCTTTTCAACAATGGTCACAATGCTGATATATCAAGGTTGAGTGCTCTTAGTTTTATCAAATTGAATGGTGTTCAGAGGATGGCGCTTGATAGAGTGGTCAGTGGCAATGAAATTGAGGGGGTTGTGCATAAGCTTAATGTGGACAAATGTCCTGGTCCGGATGGTTTTAATGCGATGTTCTTTAAGCATTGCTGGAGTACTATTAATGCTGATGTGATAGATGGTGTTTGTCACTTCTTTAGGACTGGGAGATTGCTGAGGGAAGCTAATAAGACTTTCATTTCTCTTATTCCTAAATCCAAGGATACTCATCTTCTTAAGAATTGGAGACCTATCTCTTTATGTAATGTGGTTCTTAAAGTCATTACTAAGATTTTGAGTAACAGGTTGCAGTTGTTCCTGCCCTCTATTATTAGTGATAATCAGTGTGCTTTTGTTCAAGGTAGAAGCATTCGTGATGCCATTATGCTGTCTAATGATCTTATTCATGATTTTAACAAGAAGGGAGGTAAGAAGAAGATGTGTATTAAGTTGGACATTTCTAAAGCCTATGACTCAGTTTCGTGGCAAGCTTTGTTTAGCATTTTGAAGATTATGGAATTCCCTCATTGTTGGATTGTGTGGTTGAAGGAGATTTTTGGAACCATTTCTTATGAGGTGCTTGTGAATGGTGAACCTATGGAAGCGTTTTCCCCTAGTAATGGAGTGAGGCAGGGGGACCCTCTAGCCCCGTATCTGTTTGTTATGGTTATGGAAACCTTTTCCCAACTTATGAATGCTGCTGTTGAGAATGGGGATATTAGACCTCTGTATGCATCTAATCACCTGAAGATTTCTCATTTAATTTTTGCCGATGATCTTATGGTGTTTATGGAGGCTGATGTTGACAATGCTATTGTTTTGAAAAGGATTTTGAATGAGTTCCACTTATCGACTGGTTTGAAGATTAATGTTGAGAAAAGCTCCATTTTGTTTAGTGCTGATGCTGAGAAAGACAAAATCTGTGGTGTGTTGGGGTTTAGTGAAGGTAATCTTGATCAAAGTTACCTTGGTGTTCCTCTTTTTATTGGTAAGTTGTCGAGGAAACATTGCAGCCATTTGCTGGATAGAATCAAGTCAAAGCTGGATGGTTGGAAGTCAAAGCAACTCTCTATGGCAGGGAGAGTTGAACTTGCTAAATCAACCATTTCTTCGATTCATCTTTTTTGGAACAGCTGTTTCCCTCTTCCCTGCTCTGTCATTGATGATATTGAACGGTTGACCAGGGATTTCATTTGGGGAAGCTCTGAAAGTCACTCTAATGTCCATCTTGTTAAATGGGAGTCTGTTGTAAAGCCCAAAAATGAAGGGGGCTTGGGTCTTCGTTCCATTAGGGAGATTAATAAAGCTGCTTTGATTTTTCAGGCCTGGAATATTGCTAGTAAAGCTGATTCTTTATGGGTCAAGTGGATTCATGAGAGGTACTTCAACAAAAGCTCCTTTTGGTTAGGTAGTGTTAATAGTGTTTTTTCTTGGCATCTTAATAGAATTATTCAGGAGAGAGATTCTCTTAAGGAGTTTATTCGTTTTTCTATTGGTAATGGTGATGGAGTCTCCCTGTGGGGTGACCCTTGGCTGCCTGGCAATCGTTTTCTTATTGATGTTTTGGGAAGACAAAGCATTATTAAGTTGGGTTACTCACATGACAGTAAGGTTAGTTGTTTGATTGATGGGAGTGATTGGAGGTGTAAAGAGTCGAGATTTCATAAAGATTTTAATGATTTTCTGTCTGAGATTCCTAAGCCGATTAAGGCTAAATCTGATAAGCTGATGTTTAATGATAAGACTGACATTAAGTTGAGAGATGTCTGGAATGCTGTTCGTGTGAAAGGGAGGAGTCTTCCTCTGTTTATGTGGGTGTGGAAGTTTAAAGCTCCTGCTAGATACCAAATTCATGGTTGGAAGGTCTGTCATGGGAGAATTCTTACTACTGACTATGTGAAAAGGATGGGTATCAGTATTCCCTCCATGTGTTTTCTTTGTAAGAACAGCGAGGAAGATTTGGATCATTGTATGTTTCAGTGTCCTTTTTCTTCTACGATATGGAGCTTGGCTGCTGCTGAGAGCTTTATTTCGAGGTGCCCTACTTCTGTGGAGGAACTGGTGAATTGCAGCAACAAGAAGAGTCATCTTACAGCTTTATGTGTTCTGCATAGACTATGGAATGAGAGGAACGCTAGAATCCACCTGAATGTGGAGATCTCTTGTGTTAAACTTTGGGAGCTGATTAAGAATGATTTGAGTATGCTTGATTTCTGTTGATCTGCTCTGTTCTGTGTGTGGACTGCTGCTCTCCTTTATGCTCGGCTGCTGCTCCTGTTTGGAGTCTTGCTGTTCTGGTTGGCTCCTTTTTTGGGCTGTTCTCTTTTTGACCTGTTGTAGGGGCAGTGGAGTGGGATAGTTTTGTCCCTGTTTTCCTGTTTTGTTTGAAGTTTTGACTTCTTTTGTACAGCCTCTTATGGGGTTTGCTTGTAATTACAACACACAAAATAGTAATTCTATGAGCTCGGATTACCAAAAAAAAAAAAAAAAAAGAAATATGCATACAATTTTCTATAATTAAACATGTCATCAAGATCTACTAAACCTAGCTCGCCTCCTAGGGTTTCTAGTACACTTTTAGGGTTTCCATTGCAATTAGGGTTTACCTTCATCTTTTACTATTTTAAACCCTAATTTTATGCAATTACTCATAAACCCTAATTATTTCATCTATTCTTCATGAAAGATACTAAGGTTATATTTTAACCTCATATAACCCTGATATCAGAAAAAGCATAATTAGCCATCAATTAAGTCCATTAAGCCTCTTTTACATTAAAGCTACCATTTTTATCCTTTTAATCCATGACAAGTTCATTATGCTCATTTATCATCAATTCAAAGTTCATTATGGTCTAAATCACACATGAAGTCCATTTATTACCAATTCCACATTTTATCCATTAGAAAAACCCTAATTACTACATTAACGGTATTTATCCACACTGAGGAACCTTTATACTCAAAATAGCTTAGAATCATCATATCTTAGCTTTATTCACGATTTTGAATAATT
This sequence comes from Alisma plantago-aquatica, assembly GCA_963693085.1. Classification (NCBI taxonomy): domain Eukaryota; kingdom Viridiplantae; phylum Streptophyta; class Magnoliopsida; order Alismatales; family Alismataceae; genus Alisma; species Alisma plantago-aquatica. The sequence goes on along the minus strand of OY856413.1, from coordinate 808,062,360 downwards.
AAAACCATTATGAGTCACATTTACTAACATTAGGGTTTCAAGGCCCATTAAAGAATATTTCTGCACATGAACTTCTAAATTAAACCAATTACATGAAAAGTTCATCCTTTTTTATCATAATGTATCTTTTCATGATTAACAGGCTAATATCAACTTTAATCATCCATTAAACTCTACTACTTACATTAATCATCTCAAAATTGGGTTTCTTAATCATTAAAACATTAAAGTTGATAACTTCCATTACCTTTCTAATTTCAAAAGTAATTATCCTCTAAAGCCATTTTTAATGAATTCCTCTCATTTTTCTGAGCAAAATGCATATATTATTTGCTACCATCGGAGTTACCAACATTTCGTTATGAATTTTGTATGAATTACCTGTTTGGACCAATGGCATGTTGCCACGTCCTCCTATTCATGCGACGTTGCTTGGATGTTAGAAACATAATGGAAAGACAATAATTCCCTTGGTTAAGTTGATGGCACTTCGTACACTGGAGGGGTAGAACGGTCCAACCCCACCCCAGGTCGTCTTCCTCCTTCCGTGACCTAGCTGCCGCCGCATCAAGGTTAAGATGCGGTCCTGCTGCCCCTTCTCGGCCTTCGACGGCCACCATGGCACCTCCCCTGCCTCTGCCATGCCCCTGTGCAGGCGAGGTTGCCTTGGGGACGGCCAGAACAAACGGTATCAAGATATGCAAGCCCACAACTCGCAACCATGATGTAGTCGCGCTGTAGGTGTGCCGCAGGTAAACGTGTGAAGTCAAATGCTCAGGGACGATATCCAATCATCCACATGTCATCGGGGAACACCAAGCTTCCATCTAGATGACTCCTCAGCTCCCCGTTGCTCCAGGGAAATTACCCACTTCATGGCTAGGGTTTGTACGATGAAGATGAAGAAGATGAAGAAGGAAGAGAGAGAGTTTCGTGGAGTTTCTCTAGAACTCGATCCAGAGGCTCTCCCCCTTTATATATGGGTGGCTATCCATGCCCTAAGATGACCATCTATGTGTCAAAAAGTTCTATTCCCAATAGGATTCTTATTTCTTCATGGAGAAGTAATTCTTCTCTCTCCTATTTATTTCCTTGATATTCCTTATCTCATGGATACTTAGAAATATGAAAATTATTTCTTTCACTCTCCTTGTACTTTCCTTTTAATCATTGGTCACGAAATTCTATTTTCATTTAGTAGAAAGTACTTCCTTTTTAACAATGCCACCAAAATCATTAATTATTATCCTCTTATTTTGCATTATTGATATTTTCTCTTTCTTTCTTCTTCATTGGGGCTCCTTGGACCCCAAGAAACTCTAAGATTTTGAAATTCCTTTTTAAGGATATGTATTATCATTCTAGATGCATCTATATTCATTATTTCACATTATCTTGTTTATTTCTTATTAAAATATATCTTTTTGAGGATTTCTCTTTATCTTTCTTTTTTTTTCCTCATTGGCATTCCATTTAACATTAGGAATCCTTTAGATACGAAAATCCATCAAGGGTAAATCAATTATACCTCTTTTCCCTTATTTCCCACATTTTATCATTGTTTTCAATTTTTTCTTAATAAAGAATTATTTAATTGATCTTTTCTTTTCTTTTTGCAACTTTGGATATCGTGCCACATATGTCTCTACATCTCAAACATCTTGATATCAAAGTTACTTCCATGGAAAATTGGTCTCGAACCTACTTGGGTCACAACACAATCCTTGGTCATATCCTCTAGGTCTATAGGGTGCCAACACTTTTGGGGTCATCCCTCTTCCCTTATGTATCCAGAGAGTGCCCTACTCATCTGCGCTTTGGTTTCCATGAGTTCATGAAGGTGATCAATCTCCTAACCCATGACCCTCAGACAATGATAGTTGTTACCTCCCGACCCTATGGTCATGTGCAACAAGGGAATTAGGCAACTCCTAATTCCATCGGTCTTATCCCTACCTAACCCTAGGATAGACTTAGGATTCTATTATAGAACATGTCCATCTTAGAACCTTACCCAAGTCTTCATCATCTCTCTTTCTGCATTCATGGGCTGATTTTCATCCTTTCATAGGAGTCATGGCAACCTGCCTACCTTGGTCAGGCCCCATACCGGTTACCTTCATGGTAACAAATCCACATGCACTTAGATATGGTTATCTATGGGTTTATATGTTCATTCTCATACCATGTACTTTCCACTTAGCTTCTCAAGATCCTATGAGACCTCCTTAGGTTACTTTAAAACCAACAGAAACCGGTGTACACCTTACAAAAGGGTCCTTCTCCCAGGATGGGAAGAAACTACCTCTTGACAACAAGGTCACAAACATCCTAGGGTTTACATCCATATGAGCATGCTTAACCCTAGTAAGCTACTAAGGAACGAGCGGACCACCTACTAAACCATGATGGGTCATACTTGTTCCCATCCTCAACACTGGATCATGATCATACCTTCCCATGTCATCCACTTAGCTGTGAGGGGTTCATCAAACATACCTTTAAACTTAAGGGGTTCCCTCTCCTCTAAACATGAGGAGTACCATGCTCGACTATATAGAAACTCAAATCTCATCATGAGCATCAGGTACACCACTTCCCCTCTTAGGCCTAGGAACCCTAGGTTTACTTTTCTGATGTCCAACTGCCTGCTCAACTTTTAACCACGAAACAAGCCTGTACAGGGTATGACATGCACTTCCCATGATCCTTCTTCTTGAACAACACTTCATAGTGGAGTTCTCCTCAAGGACAACCAACAAAGCATTAGTCCTCACAACCTGCTCCTAAACCTTTTTAGGGTCTAAAGAACTATTCTTCTTAACCCAGAAGGTAAACACCTATACCATAGGCTCAGAGGTACCAGAAGCCTCATCCTCTCTCTAGGGTTTGGTTCCTTTAAGGGCAACCAAGATATCATCAACCTCTAGGGATCAAGTATGAGGCAACCACTATCATCCAATTAGATCAAATCATCCTCAACTCCCCATTTTTCCTCATATCTCGGAGTCTAGGCTTCCAACCTTCTTGCTTGGGTCCTGCTCTCTCTCTCTCTTGAGCTAACTCCACAACCAGCCTTATACTAAAGGTCCTCTCTCCATGAAGGTGGATCAAGCTCAAAAGCATACTGACGTGCACAAATCATATCATCTTTTGGATCATGTTTGGTTGCAATTCCATATTGTTTTGACTCAATTATCACTCTCATTCATGCTAGATTCTATATTTTTAGCTATTCTTACTTGTCTCATGGTTTGGATTGTAGGTATTATATTTTGCAATGAAATGATGAGGAATATATCATATTATATCTTATTGGATCACTCCCCGAGTATGTACATGTTTTGGGGTTCAAAATTACGCAAATACCACTTTTTACAGCATGTAAATCGGACCTACACACTGAAAGTTATGAGCACAATACACAATAGCCCAGAACATCCAGGTGCACGTCATGCACCAAAAGTGCACACCATGCACCAAAAATGCACACCGTGCACCAAAAGTGCATGTCGTGCACCTAGGAGCATCAAGCAGACCTGATGACTACAAACCTCCTTTGCAAGTTAATTAACATGTTTAAATTCGTATTTTAATATAAGCTATGATGTGATAGTGAAATCCCAAGTCTAGGATCCTTCCAAATATGAATCTTAACCTTTCTTAAGTGATAATTTACTATTTTGTTTTAAATCTATAATTTAGTTATTCTAATCCAATAATCTTTTGTACAACGATCTAGATTATTGAAAATAATAACTCTTATGCCTAACTAACCAACACTCCTTGTGTTCGACCTCGACTATAACTACTCTCGTATACTTGCGGGATATAGCTAGTTGAGTAAAAGATCATTCTTATGATTGAAACTCATTAGTGTAAACAACCAAAAAGTTTTTGGAGCTGCTGTCGAGGAGCATCGGTATTCCTGTTAGAGTAAGAGTTGTTGATAAGTAAATGAGACTAGATCATAACCTTCATATCCACCATCATATCCATAAATCATAATTCATCATGATAATCATAATTTGTTGTATCTTCCATGTTTGTTTTTGTATCTCACTCACCTTATTATTTGTAGCAACATATGGGGTGTTCATAAAAAGATCCTTGAACCGTGCATATCTCTACATTCAGAAAATGATATTCATCCATGCATCCTTCATCCACACCACCATCATTCACACCTAATTCACCACCATCATATACACCACCTTCATCCATACCACATACACCACCACCATCTACGCCACATCCACCTAATCCTCCAAATCCACATGAAGAACTAGTCAAGGAGGATGGCCTTCCTCTTAAGGACTACTTTGGTACAACTGCAATGCACATGAGTGGGCCTATTAATATTTCAGAATTTGTGGCAGAGGAGTTTTATATCAGTCGATCCATCATACAATTGCTACAGTTGAATGCATTTGGAGGGACACCAATGGAGGATCCAAACCTCCACATTGTTGAATTTCTGTAGTTGCTAAGCACCATAAAGATATATGGAATTCCTATTGATGGGATACGCCTAATCCTTTTTCCATTCTCTCTTAGAGATAGAGCCAAGTCATGGCTCTATACTTTACCAAAGAAGTCAATCGACACTTGGGAGGAGCTTCTAAAGGTCTTTTTGGCAAGATATTTTCCACCAAGAAAGACCGCACAATTGAGGAGTCAACTCATCAGTTATTCTCAAAGGGATGGAGAGACTTTGTATGATACATGGGAGAGGTTCAAAGATCTTCAACATCTTTGTCCACATCACGGTCTAAGCAATTGGCTTCTATTACAATCTTTCTATAATGGTTTGTGTTACAATACAAGGATGTCTATTGATGCAGCTGCTAACAAAGCTCTAATGAACAAATCTTATGGAGAAGCTTATGGTATTATTTTTTTTTGGTAATTCGAGCTCACTGTATTACTATTTTTGTGTATCGTAATTACAAACAGATCCCATTCAAGAGACTGTACAACAGAAGACAAAACTTCAACCAAAAAAAAGAAAACAGGGACAAGCCGTCCCACCCAACAACACCTTCAAACAGGTACAACAAACGAGCAAAACAGAACAGAGCCAAAAATCTAAACGAGCAAAACAGATCAAGACATATCAACCAACCGCAGCTCATTCTTAATCATCTCCCAAACTCTAAACCAAGAGATCTCCACATTAAGATGGACTCTAGCATTCCTCTCATTCCACAACCTGTACAAGATGCACAAAGCTGTAAGATGGCTCTTTCTGCTGCTGCAATTCACAAGGTCTTCAACAGAATTAGGACAGCTCGGAATAAGACTTTCAGAAACAGCCGAGTTCCAAATCTTAACAGAGAAAACACACTGAAACATACAGTGGTCCAAGCCTTCCTCACTATGCTTACAGAGAAAACACATAGAGGGAGTACTAATACCCATCCTTCTCACATAATCTGTAGTAAGAAGTCTCCTATGACAAACCTTCCACCCATGAATGTGGTATCTAGCAGGAACTTTAAACTTCCACACCCAAATAAAGAGAGGAAGACTCCTGCCTTTCTCACGTACAACATTCCAAACATATTTCAGCTTAATATCAGTCAAGTTATTGAACAGCAGCTTATATGACTGAGCCTCAATCGGTTTAGGAATCTCGATCAGCAAATCATTAAAATCTTTATGAAGTCTCGATTCCTTACACCTCCAATCATTCCCATCAATCAGACAACTCACCTTACTGTCCTGAGAAAAACCCAGCTTAATAATGCTTTGTCTCCCCAAGACATTAGCAAGAAAACTATTACCAGGTAACCAAGGATCACCCCACAGGGAGAAATCATCACCATTACCAATAGAAAAATGAACAACCTCCTTAAGAGAGTCTCTCTCCTGAATAATTCTATTAAGTTGCCAAGAGAAAGCACTATTAACACAAACTAACCAGAAGGAGCTCTTGTTGAAATACCTCTCATGAATCCACTTGACCCATAAAGAGTCAGCTTTACTAGCGATATTCCAAGCCTGAAAAATCAAAGAAGCTTTATTGATATCCCTAATAGATTGAAGACCCAAACCCCCTTCCTCTTTGGGTTTCACCACAGACTCCCACTTAACAAGATGGACATTAGAGTGGCTTTCAGAATTTCCCCAAATAAAATCCCTAGTCAAACGTTCAATATCGTCAATAACAGAACAGGGAAGAGGGAAGCAGTTGGTCCAAAATAGATGGATAGAGGAGATGGTAGATTTAGCAAGTTCAACTCTCCCTGCCATAGAGAGTTGCTTCGACTTCCAGACATCCAACTTCGACTTGATTCTATCCAACAGAGGACTACAATGTTTCCTTGACAGCTTACCAATAAAAAGAGGAATACCAAGGTAACTTTGATCAAGATTACCTTCACTAAACCCCAAAACACCACAGATTTTGTCTTTTTCTGCATCAGCACTAAACAGAATGGAGCTTTTCTCAACATTAATCTTCAATCCTGTCATTAAGTGAAACTCATTCAAAACCTTCTTCAAACTCATTCAAGACCATAAGGTCATCAGCAAAAATTAAATGAGAAATCTTCAAATGATTAGAGGCGTACAGAGGTCTAATATCCCCATTTTTAACAGCAGCATTCATAAGTTGGGAAAAGGTTTCCATAACCATAACAAAAAGATACGGGGCTAAGGGGTCCCCTTGCCTCACTCCATTACTAGGAGAGAAGGCTTCCATGGGCTCACCATTCACAAGCACCTCATAAGATATAGTCCCAAAAATCTCCTTCAACCACACAATCCAACAATGTGGAAACTCCATAATCTTCAAAATACAAAACAATGCTTGCCAAAAAACCGAGTCATAGGCTTTAGAAATATCCAACTTAATACACATCTTCTTCTTACCTCCCTTCTTATTAAAATCATGAATAAGATCATTTGACAGCAAAATAGCATATACTTCTACCTTGAACAAAAGCACACTGATTATCACTAATAACTGAGGGCAGAATCAGTTGCAGCCTGTTACTCAAAATCTTAGTAATGACTTTAAGAAGCACATTACATAAAGAGATAGGCCTCCAGTTCTTAAGAAGATGAGTATCCTTGGATTTATGAATAAGAGAAATAAAGGTCTTATTAGCTTCCCTCAAAAGTCTCCCAGTCCTAAAGAAATGACAAACACCATCTTTCACATCAGAATTAATAGTGCTCCAGCAATGCTTAAAAAACATCGCATTAAAGCCATCCGGACCAGGACATTTGTCCACATTGACCTTATGCACAACCCCCTCAATTTATGAACCACTAATCAATCTATCAAGCGCCATTCTCTGAACACCATTCAACTTGGTAAAATCGAGAGTACTCAACCTTGAAGTATCAGCAATGTGACCACTGTTGAATAACTTCTGATAAAAATTTTGAATATAGCTTTTAATATTATCCAGATTCGAGCACAAGCTTCCATCAATCTCCAAGGACTTGATATGATTAATATGTCTTCTAACTTTAAGAGTAGAATAGAAGAACTTAGTATTCAGATCACCCTCCTTAAGCCACTGAATTCTCGACTTTTGCCTTAACAAAGACTCCTCAGCATCCAAAGGTTCACGAGCCAATTTACGAAAACTAACAGCTTCATCTCTAAGCTCAATACAATGAGGATTAGCATCCAGCCTAACCTGAGCTTCATAAGCCTTTAGCTCCGCTTCCCTATCATTATCCATAATATTCCCCACTTTCTTCTTATTCCATTTGATCAACTCGCATCTAACATTTCTCATTTTAGAATAGACCTGAAACAAAGGAAACCCCAACTTGTCAGTATGCCAACCCTTCTTAATAATATCCTCAAAATCATCTCTTTTCATCCAAGCATTAACAAATCTGAACGGAGCATAGATCTTCTTCATTTCCCCAATCACTAACTTCACCACTTTATGATCACTGACCAAATTAGTAATGAGAAACCCTGTAAACTCAGGAAAACTTTGCATAAAATAGGAGTTATAAAGGACCCTATCAATGTAAGAGGTGGTAAATCTCTCCCCACCTTGATGGTTATCCCACGAAAAACTGGAACCACTTAACTTCAGGTCGAAAAGACCACAGTTCAAGACACATTTATTGAACTCCTCCATGGATCTTCTCGTAGGAGGCTCTCTACCAATCTTTTCATCTTCCTTCCTCACAGCGTTAAAGTCTCCCAAAATAACCCAAGGAAAGTTGACCAAGGGAAAAAAGTCATCTATATAGTTCCAAAGCCTGCTTCTATCACCATCCTCATTCACTACCAAAAAGGTATGATTCAACTACAATTATTCTAGCTACATATATCATATTTGTAGTTGAAAACTAGATTTCTTTACAAAATTTTTACGTGTAAATATAACAAATATAGTTGATGCTAATAGCTACAAATTAACTACAAATTGCAATCCACTACTAAAAACTAATACTCCTCCCCCCAAAAAAAACTAATACTCCTCTGCATCCTCCCCGCCCTCTCAAATAACGAAACCTTAAAAAAAATTAACTTTTCGGTGCCATATCCCTTTTCATTCCTATTCGCGTCCGAGACTCCCTCCCCTCCCCAGTCACATGCGGCGCCCAGTTCTCTGTTTCCTCCGCCACATCCCCTCTGCCCCTGTCCATGCCAATAACGCCCCCACCCCATGGTCACATTGTCTCTCTCACCCACTTCTCCTTCCTCTCACAACCTCAGAATATGATCGTGCTCTCATCATCTTCTCTCCCCCACATCCCTAATTTCCTCAGTAAACAGCTGACGTTGCAGATTGCCAGAGAGGACATGCTAGACGGATGAAGACTTGCGATGAAACCAAAGAGGATCTGGATTGAAGCGTATCCACTAGCATAGTGGTTGGAGTATGCCGATTTTGTGCCTCCTCTTCGCCCACCTGCAGTGAGGTTATTTTCTGTCCCTTTTTAATGCATATCTTTTACCTAAATGATACCACTACTGAACAACATTTTGAGCTTGCTCGAATTAACTATTTCTATATTTCTAGATACCAATATGGTATTCCTATTCTCTTAATACATATTTTTAATTGGATGATCTTTTTTTCCTTTGTTCAGTTTACATTCAGTTCATTGGTCTGATAAAATACAGGAACTTGAAACAATGGAAGCATGTACATAACGACATACTTTGTCCTCATCATCATTTCGCGTCGCCTCCTCAGTAGCATCTTTGGTAGTCTTTAATTGGCATATTGTGATTCAGGGGATGTTGTCATATGACAACTTCAGGTCCAGTCACAACATCATTGGTCACAACCAGCCAGAAGTCAGTGTTGTAGATTGACCTTGGTAAGTATTGCCTTCAGATGATGCTAAGACTATTGTTCTAGGAAATGCATGTCAGGATTTTTTATAGCTTTTTTCTTTTTGAAATTGAACTTCCAACCATAGATTATGGAATTGCATCATCCAGGTTACACTCAAAGAACTCCCTATGGAGGAAGAATGTTTTTGTTTTACAGATCGAGAAGCTAGGAATCTGCTATTGGCCTCCTTATGATTGAGGCAATCCAGGGGCATTTTGCTGACCTTGCAATGGTCAATTATGTTGACCTTGCATCATGTTCACATGTGAGAATGAAGGCAATTCAGGGGCATTTTGCTAAATGAGGCATGATTTTTGTGATGCTTTTCATTAATTAGGCCTACTTGGTAAGTACCCGCAAGTCTAGGAGAAAATTGGCATGCAAGAACTGAAGGGTGTAGAATGGCTAAACTCAATAACTCTGCATTATCAACAATCTATATAAGCCTAAACGCATTGACCTTGTATTTCTTTTATTGTGATATGAGTGTGTTTGACACGATAACTACTGCTTCATGATCTCATATTAAATTTGCTTACCAATAGACAAAGGTCATTGCTAACCATTTATGGATACACTCTTATATGTCTCCATGCAAACATGATCAGATGGTCCTCATTTTAGTGATTTTACATATATAGCTTGTTAATTGTAAGAGTCTATAAACACTTTCTTCCATCCCACTGTCCTTGCTCTTTCCACAACAATCCAAACTGTAATAAGATATGCCTCTAGCTCTGTGGAAACTTCTCTCCTTTTCCTCACAACACGCTTCTATTTCACTAAAGTGTATCTAGAAACCACCACCATAGTTTCGTAGCTTCTTTTGACCAAAGTGTTGGCATATATTTTCGTCAACTATGCCAATAGACATTCCCATCTACTGACAGTTCCACTTCCTGCATTGATCTTCAGCCCTTTGTACACAGACCAAGCCAAACCTACATCTTTCGTCATTTTCTCAATATAAAGCTTTTACAGTTCTTATGGGATCCTCTTTTACTCAAAGATAGTTAGTCTTCCTACAATGCTAAATGTACCAACATCAGATCATGGATGTCCTTCTTTCCTCTACTAATTTCATATTAACACTCAACCATTGGGATAAGCAAGGACATACATATGTATTGTCCTCATTCATGAACTTCAACAACATCCAAATTTGTTCTGTAAGGCTTCATGTATGACAAGCCACTTGTATGTTTTAGTATTACTGTGAAAATCGGCTTCCCAAATATGCCCCTAATGGGTCATTCTTGCTGCTTGGCCATTTTCTTGAAGAAGTACGTAGGATGAGTTCTTGCAAGCTTGACTTTATCCAAATGCATCCACAACCAACTGTCATCCACACTCTAGAGGGAGTGGTAGCTTAATGATTTGTCTTATAGTTGACTTCGGAGGGGACTCAAATAGGAAGTCACTAGTCCCAACCACCAGAAATGAGACTTCATGGTCATAACTCTATTTCATATGATTTTGTGGATAGATATCCAAAGAATGGCATCAATATATCTGATGATCATTCCACTTGAAGGCCTATTTTGTTTCTTTTAAATGGGTTCTAAATCTGGAGAAGAGTTGTAGGGGTATGTTTCTTGATGTTTTCAGTAGGGAGAACAACAATCTCTGAGTCATTTTTTTATTTAGTTTGGTGATGGCTATTCACTTTTGTAGAGGATGAGCTTGGTTTGGCTACAAAGGCTTTGAGCTAGGATGACCACTATGAAAAAATTTCCCTGGGTCGCCTCAACTTCATACCTCTCTGTTGGTTTTCTCTAGGATGACAAAACATAACCTTGTCTTAATTTTTTGTATTTCTCTATGTTGGTCAAAGCTACTTGTTGTATAGTGTTACATTTTAGTGATTCTAGGTTCAAGTTTTTTGTTGCACAGTCTTGCAATGGTTTTTAGTTCATTGGTTTCTTGAAGAAGATTATGTCAGGATAAATGCATTGTAACTCATGGTATTTGTTAACTAATTGACATGGTTATATTTCTATGATTTATATCGCTAAAATCTTATTATGTAAATACAATGCCTATATATGTGATTATTATTTGATACTCATAGAATTATTTCCCATGCTTTCATTAGATGGCCTCACCTTTCCTTGGATGTGACATGTTCCTAGGTGCATGGTGTCCAATTTTGTTTGAGGTTCATACGTACTTGCAGTACTCAAAATGGACATGATGGTGTCCAAAGGAAGGGACAAACTATAATCATATATCTCTCATGTGCGTTCGTATATGTTATTTCTTTTTTGGATCTGCATGGGCCGAAGCCCACCCCCTCTCCAAACAGGTGCTAGAGCCCGGATGACCCAAGAGGTTGGTAAATACAGCTGACCCGAGCAGGGAATCGAACCAGCGACCCTTCATGAGGGGCGCGCTGGCTTGACCGCCCAGGCTACGCTGGCCGGGTTCGTATATGTTATTTCACATGTGTAAAGGCTATTAATGCATTGTTAGGCTTTTGGCATTTGACAAATAAATCAAATACCTTATATATGAAATAGAATCTATATTTATAAAAAAGTAAAATTAGCTAGTGAACAATAGACACCCAAATAGATTGTGGTTTCCTTGTTGCCTGAACAACCATAGTTGGGAAGAGACTTCTCCAATGACGTCTTTGTAGGTTTTAGATGAGGTGTCATAGGGTGTGCTACCTTTGGGGTTTCATTTTTGGTTTATGTTGGTGGTCCAGAGCAGGGGAGTTAGGAAGTTGAGGTGCATACCCCGGACAATGATTAGTAAGATGGTTCCTATTGGGATTGAGGACTGGTGGTTGTAGGTCCTATTAGGGTGTGATGACATTGAATGGATTTTTGGAAGTTCTAACCTTTTAGGATTTGTTTTGCTGCTTTAGGAAAGCTATCTATAATGCTCCAATCACGAGATCAGAACTTGGCATGATGGAAATAAATTAATGTGGTTGGTTGGGTTTTTTTGAACTTTTCTGTTTGGAGTATTTTAGGATGAGGGAGGGTGGTAGGAGTATATACATGTCCTTTATATATTATAATGCTTTTAATATAAGTGGACTAAATTAGTTTCCAAATATATAAAAAGGCATATGAAATTTGAAATGAATTGTTAGATAACTTGATTCTATGTATGCGTTTCTAGAAAATAATAGTCTAGATTCTCTCCGGCGGCCATCGCTGGGGGGAGGGGGATGACTCCTCGACGCCTCCCTCCCCCTGGCTCTGAACGGCCTCGGTGAGGCCTTGCGGATTGAAGTGGGTGGTGGTGCCCTGGGACAGGGAGCGGGTCTTCTAGCCCAAATTGCTGGGGCCTCTTCTCAGAGTTAAGGTTGACGAGGGGACGCGATGTGTACGAGGATAGGAGATCTGGTTCTAGTTCGACGTTTTTGACATGGTCGACTCCTTCCACCCAAGAGTGACGGTTGGAGAGAAGTCAACCGCCTAGATCTTGGATTCACGCTTCAACTCCATCAGCAGGTGATGTAAGGGTGTGTCACCTCTTCTTCACAGGAACCCTGGTCTCTTTCTCCGCGGCCTCTCCGATTCCGGCTCGGAGTCTGCTATATCGTCTCTGATGGCTATCCTCGACAGTATCCAGGACCTTTGGATCCTATGGCGGTGGTTGGATTCCTCGATGGTCGGCTAGGCTTGCCTCTTTGCCCAGCCGGCGGTGCCCCTTCCCTGCCATTTGTTTGTTCACAGGAATCGAGATTGGCATCTTCGGCTACTCGTCCCTCCATGGGAGATTTAACGCCAAGGGTTGCTAGTCAGCCGATGCTTCTTCGGCCTCGAATCTGAGGTTCGGAGGATGGTTTCCTTGCAAGGTAGATTGTGGCACCCCTTCCTGCCCGTTGGGGTGTTGCTTCGACTCCGAGGTTACACTGCAACACCGAATGTTCCCGTTCGGTGGTTGATGGTCAGCGTCTCGATTTCTTTCCTGACTCCAGGCGGTGACTCTCTACGAAAACAAAGCTTTGTTGTGTATTGGATGCCTTCTAGGTGCTTGCTAAAATGTCCCAGTGCAAACAGGGGCTTCGTGCCCTAGTACGGGTGTCTTTTGGTCTCGTACAGGTTTACCAAGACTCTAAAGAGGAGTCTTGCTGCTCGTGCGACATGGAACCAGACCTCTTGAAGGATTTCAAGGTGAACGGCAGCCTGAGACAGAAGAATAAGAAGAAGAAACCTAAGGCAAAGGGAGGAGAGGTGGGAGGCTCTTCCTAGCTGGATGATTCCTTTCTATCGTGCTACATTCCTGGACTTCCTTTGCAGCTTAGACCCAGGAGAATTGGGATGAAGGAAGGTGTTCTGTTTAGATCTCAGTCATAATTTGTGGGTGTTCGTTAATGCAGTGAAGGGGGTTTGAATAGATATCCTTCTGAATTCTTCTTGCTCTTGTTCAAAGTTGGAGTGGTTTGTTTCAGTTATGCTCTGCTGCGGGCTTCTTAGGTGTTTCTTTGCTGGGATTGTTAACAATTCTGGAGTGAGTATCTCTACCTTGGACTCTTGCAGGGGGTTCTAGTATTATGCTCCAGTTACTTCTTGAGGCTTGATGCTGGTGGAGTCCACGTCTTCATACTTTGTGGGTGTGCTCAGTGTCATTGAGGACAGGACTTCTCTAAAGTCATGTCTTATTGGTTAGTGGTGCTTTGGGTGTAGTCTTTCCTGTTCAGTGTCCATGTGTGATGTTTATATTTTGTAACCTTGATACCCGTCTATTTGGTGTATCAAGGCTTAGTTTTTTCTTTTAGGGGTGCAAATGTACCTAAAGTTTTTGGTTATAGTAACACGCATTTTAGACCGACCAAAAAAAAACATGCATCATTCAAATTTTATTCATGTGATCTTCAGTATTGTTTTCTTGCTAATATGTGTTTCAGGAAAAAGAAATTTGCTGCTTGATTGGTTTCCTTGGTTTGCTAAATGCTCTATTTGCACAGGAAGATGGACAGTTGCTCTTTGTTTATATTGACAACTCATTTGAAATCAAATCATCTTCTTCCATCCATTGTTGTGCATGCCATATTCATGCTGTGATTATGCTTGTAGTTTCAATATGCATTACCTCCTAGGCTAAGTCTAGATGACGGGAGCCATCAAGAAGTCAATAATTAGATAGTGCAACCTTGTGTTGAGAGATTCTTTATCTATAGTAAGACAAGGGATTGGAACCGCTTTCCATTTGGTTGTTTAAGGTTTAGGCCTAGACATTGTGCCCAATGCTCAGATAGTAACCATGCCACTTCTCGGGTGAAGGAGCTTATATAATGGCTATATTGGTACCATTTCCTAAGCTGTTGGGTCATTATTTAATTTTTTGGTCATGTCCACTTGCTAATGAGCGTTCTGTTAGTGATTATTAATATTTACTACTAACTGTACATTTATCACGCCAAGGTGAAGGAGCTGATATGATGACTACGTTGGGACCACTTATGCAAGTTACTGGGAGTTGTTATTATATTTGTTGTGCATGCCCATTCTTATGATCGCTCTGTTAGTTATATATATTTTTTTAATTTTTACTGTTAACTGTACAGCTAAGCAAGATCACCTTATGTATAACTTGATGTACAGTCTAGGATTATGTTATGGAAGGAAAGCATGATATATATGTGGACCAGTTCATATAACCATTGGTGTTGACGACAACTGAGAAGGTTTGGCTCAAAGGTATTGATACATGATACATAATAGATACAAGAAATGAGAAATCAACCTGAACTAAATGAAGCCTAAAAATAATAACATATTCATGCCACAACAAAAGAAGTCATTTCTTAACGTGAATATTATAAAACCACTATCCCTTCATGTACTATGTTCTCTCCTTTGCAGTTACTACTCATTACTGTAAGTGTAGTAGTATTGTATTGTATTGAAGATGGTGGTATTGGAGATGAGAAGCTTAAGGAACTATTTTTTGAGTTTGGAATTGTCTGCTCTAGCAAGAAATCTTGCATGATTATTTAATTTCTATAACATTATGATATATGAATTAAAAAAACTTGAGTCTCAAGTATTTCTATGAAATTTACTCTTACTCAAATAATCCAGGATAGATCAAAGCACAATAGTCAGTATTACAACAACCATTTCAAGCTTTCAGATTGGTACGAATGCTCCATGATTTTGGGATTCCTGTTTGCATGTGCCATTTGTTTGGTGAGTTGTGCATTGTGCCTTTGTTATCATCCTAAAATTCATTGATTCAGCGTGCTACTGTATGGAGGCCCATTCCATGACATATACCTTCCTATTTGTACTCACCCAATCTCATAGATTTGTAGGTACATATGGGAATCTGTCTAACGGACCACTAATAATTGTTTTTATACAATGGTTGCAGGCCTTAACTCGAATTGCTATCATGGATTGTTTTGTTTCTTAAGTACATGTTACTGTTATGTTATGGGGCTATTGAATTTGAAACGTAATGCAAGATAGTTTTTTGTTCATTTCGATCCTGTCAAGTGCAGATTTGAAAAATAAAGTTTAACATATCGATGGTTCAGGCCTATATTTTAAGTTTGAGGTCATAACTCATGCCTAAGTATGCTCTTTAACCAGGTCTGCCCAACTTACTTATCTCACACCTATGTTATGCTAATTTCTATATGGGAAGGTGTCAATAGATAGATCATCAGCATTGGACTGAACAAATACTCCCAACAAAAGGGAAACATCCCTTCGAGTTCTTCCTCAAACCCAGTACAATTGTAAATTTCTGCAACACAAAATTTCCAGAGCATAGGGAATCCTGATATATACAGAAGTGACTGAACTGGACAAAAATTTGTAAAATATCAAATTATATTTGAGAACTTTATATTACTTAATATATGTCCAACAACCTTACTACAACAAGGACATATGTATAGTCATTTTGAGGTCATCAATGATTGATACATAGCTTTGTCTTCTAAAAATGTGATCAAGACTGACATTATAGACTTTGCTATATCATGTGTCATTGTTTGGAATGGTCGTAATGATCTCATCTTCAAGTCGGCCTTCTCCAACACAAGAGTAGCCACAGAAAATTTACTTGAGCGGGTCAACTCTCACCATGAGATTGCTAATAGATATAAGAAACCCCACACTTCTTCAGCCCCATATCGGTAAAATTGTAGATGGAAAGCCCCTGAGATGGAGTTCATCAAGGTTAACACTGGTAGGGCCTATGCTAGTGGCAACAGAATGTGTTCTACTGCTGTCTTCAGGGACCATTCCCAAAAAAATATTGTTGTTGCTACAAGGATGGGGCCGGGTTGCTGATGTCCTACTACGGATGAAGCCAAAAAATTATTGTTGTTGTTAGAGCCAATTTCCACAATATTTCTCCTACCTCGTCATTTTGCTTTCATAATTTTCTTGGTCACCTTACTTTCCAATGTCAATGTGTTAGCCTTTTTTATCTACTTGCTTGAGTATATATGAACTACATGCTGACAATTGAATCATTTGCATCTTGTTTAATAGAATTCCTACAATATAATGGTTATGATTATACTGGTTGGTTATTTCCATGCATTATAAATGTTGTATTATGGCCTTTGTTGCAGAACATGTGAAGCTGGTATTTCCTTAATGCTTATGTTTTTCTTGTTGGTTAGGTGTGACATGAAGAGGAAGTATGGGATGATAATATGTGAATGCTCTTTCAAAACTCATAGCAGTCTGTGGGCCTTACCACAGAATGACAGTTGGGGCATATACCCTTTTGGTTGTAGTACTATACCCTATCCATGACTTCAATCAGCTTAGGTATGTGGATCACTCAATGATAATCTACAATATTTCATATACTAAATCATCATAAACAAGAATCTGAATGGAATGAACCTCCACTTTCAGTCAAGCTGCCTTAGCAAATCCAATCTGGAGGTTTCCATAGTCAAAGGTAGTGAATACACACCTATGAAAATATCTCTGGGAATCCACATAAGGCCAAATGGAGTCTCTCGTCTCTTGTAGATATGTTCAAGGATGATTATGCACTTGTAGTATCTCATCTCATCTCTGAATTCTGATGTTTCTTTTTATCTCTACTCTGGAATTCTGTCATACTATTATGGCTTCTTAGTTATTCATCCTAAGATAAATGGGGATCTTCAATATGGTACCTTTATTACTGTAGACTAGAAGTAAGTTTGTTTTCATTGTAACTACCCAGGAACAAAATTGATTTAGAAGGGTCATAAGTAGTTGAATGTAGAACAACATCTAGGGTCAACATCTGATTCTGCCATGGATTGACCAGCCCTTCAATCCTCACTTTACCTCTCTTTATCCCTTCCTGCCTCTTGATCCATTGGTCACTTATTACTACTGCTACTATATCCAGTAGGTTTCAAATGCATATTAGAAGGCAATCCATAAAATTATTGACAAAGGCATCACTTTCAGTGCCAACACCCCTTTTCTAGTATCATATTCGTTTACCTATCCAACAACAACAAAGCCAAATCCGAGCTTACTGCTGCAAACTGAAGTCGAGACATATTATAGAAAATCAGCAACATAAAAGGCTCTAAACTAGGAGATCTAGGAAAATGAGATTAAAGATAGATACCCCATCATACATTTTAGCAAGGAATCAAGCTTCAGCTGCAATTGATTGCATGATGGATCATCTTGTAAAACACAGCAGCAATGCCACAAATATATCATCAGGTAAAACTTAGGGTCTGTCTTCATCTTAGGTGAGCAACATGCTTTTAGAACTTATTAGAGATTTTGGAAGTCCATCAGCTATTGGACGCGATATGGGGTGAGAGTAAACTGGCCTTAGTATGATTGAATCAACTGTAGTAATTATTGCTAGCATATTTTAGCATTTATGATCAGAAGGGAAACTAAAAATATTATGTCAAGCAAACATTGAATCTACGAATCTTGTTATATGTCTTTTTGAGTTATGAACCTACAATTTTGATGTTCTTATAGTTTGTAACTAATTCTGGAAGAGGTAGTAGATTGGTAGCAGCTGATGCAACTGCACCTACATTAAAGTGAATAGAGAGGACTAAAAATGTTGCTGTTATTCCAATTACTTATCACTCCAAGTAACACACATTGTTCTTTGGATAAAAATGTAATAGTTATTATCTTTGTTTCTTATAATGTAGGTACTTATGTCTATTTGTCTCTATATTTTCAAGAGCTCCTATTTCTCATCAGTAAGGACCTGCTAGCATCTGGTCTGACTTCCACCATTTTTCGTCTGCAAAATGAGGCTTCAATCATGCCCCTACCTACTTAGAAGATCTCACAACCCCCTCTTCATCAAATGTATGTTATTAAGACCCCTTCAAACCTAGAAATGGTCTCAATTTCTTCTCATATGCCTCAGCTTGGTCTAGATATACTGAAGTAGTAGTTTTCACAAAGCCCACCAATGCATCAATGCTACCATGGCTCTTTACAATCTCTTCATACAATTTGGAAGCTTCTCCATTAATCCCATGGTTGCATTTGAAAGCGGAAACTTCGTGCATTACGACACCATATTATCGTAATGTCTTGTTACTTCTATTTCAAATTGTTAGATTTTTTTTTGCTTCGTGTATGTTTTGGACTACTAAATAAATTTGATAGTTTTTCTCTTCTTCAACTAGGAGGTTCTCGATACCAGCAAAGCAAGAACCAGCAAAACCAGATGCTGGTGCACATAACCCTGAAGATGGACTAACATGTAGTGTTTGCTTGAAGCAAGTCAATACAAGAGAAAATATTTGCAGATTGCCTTTCTTCATCCCCTCTGCTAGCACCTGACTCTCAGACCAATGAACATGAGGAACGATGGAGCCCTACAAGGAAAGATAAAAGAGGATCGGAGCTACTTTTATGTGCAACTACTCAAGTACAATGATCAGGGTTCCCTGACTTTGCGCATCTTTTTTAGAAGGTAAGTTATCTTGTATAGCTAGAATGACCTTTTGGCATTCAATAGAAATGTATGTGATTGTAGGGCTTTACATTCTTCTTCCATGTTATTTCTTCCATGCACAAGACATGTTAAGATTGCCTTTACAAATAGGTCTCTCTTGCCCTGCCACCTACTAATTTTACATGAAAATTTAGGGTTGTTCATATTCTAGTGAGATGTAGAACCCCACTTAAAGACCAATATGGCTAGAAATCATATCTAAAGAAACTTGTCTTTCCAACAACCTCATTTCATGCTTCCATTTTAGTCACTTACCCGATTTCATTGTGGCTGGTTTTCTTGCAAAAGAGTTTATGGTGGCTAGTGACCTAATATAAGCCATCAATTTAGGGCAATCAATATTTTTGATGAAAATGATCCTTCTCGTCAATTTTAAGCTTCCTCATTGGCAAATAGGGGAGTGCAAGGAGAATCTATGCACATTGGGCTAATTCTATCAGTCAGGAAATTTATGAATGTTGGGCTACTTAGTTTCTCATGGGGAACCAAAACTTTGCATCCCATTACCTCAGGGATCAACAAATAGTTTTTGTTGACAAGTCCCTAGTTTATCCTTCACTGAATGTTGTGTGTGAGTTTGGCTTGGTAGGGGAATGGGGCTATTTATGATGTTTTTATAATAATCTAAATTACATTTATGTTTTTTATAGATATCAATAATTTGTCAATGGATACATACACTAGTTTATTTCTTATAGAAACTATTGGTGAGAAAATTTACTAGTTTTTCCCGATTTATACCAGTCTTTTACATGTAATAGTTAATACTAGCTTTTTAAATCATTGAAGTTACATTTGTTTTTTTTGTATTCAACTACAAACTCTAGATTATGATTTTTCTAGTCTAACATATCTTGAACTCCCTCCTTGCAATTCCATATTATAGATAACAGTCAGATACCCTTCAAAACAAAGCCATAAGCTATCTTCCATTTGTTTTCAGTTAAAAGTTTGGTATGTTCTTGACTGATCATTTACCTAGAATATTTTTTCATACTGCTATAGATGCCTTAATCATGCATAGAACATGTTGGCACAACCATTATTTCAGTATAAGAAAACTGCCAAAATCCAACAATTTTTATCATATATCTATGATGGTTCATATAGTATTTTGTCTTGGTGAATTGATAAGATGATACATTTCCAGGGCTTCATGTTAAATTTCCTGTCCTTTGTAGGTGAATGATTAATGATTTGCATTTTCAATTTTTTTTTGTTTTTTTAGAGAAGGTAAAATATTACTATAAACTCAAAAGTATAGGGAGTACATCAAAATCCTGTATACTTTACAGGGTTCACTCAACAAAACCACATTGTCTATGGACCATGATGTCCAAGTTAGCCCCAAGCATAGGTCTAGCTTCAATCGCCCTACCTAAGTTATGTACAATATTTTCAAAAAGCTCAAACATGTCTGTGTGTTTCTTCCCATGTAGTCTACTATTGCGCTCGCGCCAAGTAAACCAACAAATCACAGACAAACACCCGCCCGCAAAACATTTCCCTCCACACTCTTGACGCATTGGCATTGCTAGAGTGAGGCACATCACCGTATCTATCGTGTATCCATCTTCTCCAGCAAGAATCGTTGCACATGAGGAAACGGTCAATCCTAGCCAGCGTCGCAGCTTCGGCGATGTCAACGGCAGAGGGTGCAATAAATGCTAGAAGATTGTAATCATTGACTAGTGAAATATTCCATAAATATTATGCAATATGATTGTCAATATTTGTTGATGAGTAATTAATTGGAAATGGAATTATTTATTTATTTTATTTTTGACGAAAAAAGATTATTTATTAACCTTTTTGTGTGTTTCAACTTCTTTTGGCCATATATTTCTTTCTCCTTGTAATGGTTGGGAGCTCATGTGAATGTGTCTTGTTTCTCATGTAAAAAAGTGTTTGTAAGGCTGTAAGCACTCTATCATCTACTATTTGAGTGTGAGGGTGAGAGTACCTAAGTGTGTATTTAATGTCCTATTTGATATTGTGGAATTTTTCGTGCTATGTTCATGGATGCTACCCTCAGTTCTCAAGGGTTTTACCACCTGTAGATTTGTCAATGGGAAGAGTACAAGTAGGGTAAAAGTTCACCCTTACTCTCTCCAATGTTGTGTAAGGGTAATTACCCACTTCAGCATCCCCTCACCCGGTCCTTACCTTTTTACCCACTAGTTAATCAAGGAGGCTAAGGAAAATGGGCAATCTGAAGTATATAAATGAATAGTATCGGGCTTTCATCTATGTTTGTTTCCTTATATTCTACTAAAATTCATACCTATGGTTATAGCAGTTCATGTTAAATCACAACCTTGTTCTTCAAAAAATAATCCACCTCAAATAGGGTTTTCTTTTAATGAATGAGCGATTAAGGCAAAAAATAATCACAATTCGGGGTTCAGTACCCATATTATCTTCTGTCAACCGGACGACCAGAGCAGAACACCAAAAGCTCTAAATAATTTTCTTAGTTGATGTCATTTTTGTATTTTTAATTTCTTATCATTGAATTTACTTTGCCTTTTCTAAACTGTACTTTGTACCATAGGGCAATGTGACAAAAGATGAGCCAACAAAAGATGAGAATTATATTGAGCCGACAAAAGATTAATATTTAATATTGTTGCACCGGCTCCTTCCTCCATCCTTAGGCATGTGAATCTTAGAAGTTGATTTCAATACCTTTTGTTTACAGTACAGTCTTTATAAAAGGAATGCTTGGTCCCTGTCAACCACTCATGAATTTCAGTTATACCTTGCTCCCGGATCAAGTGATCCTCTCCTGCAAAATCTATAAACACATTTGAAGGTAAGGAAAAAATTCGTGCTCTGTTTATTATCTGATCATTATAATCAAGCTTCAGCTGGTAAAGAATGAAAAATGATTAAACACCTTTTCTCTGAAGAAATATTCTTGCCCAGCACCTTCTGTCCAACTGAAGTGATTGAGAATTTGAGAAGCCAACTTCCTGTAAATAAGAACATTATTCATTTATCACATTCCTAACTAACTGTTCTGCTCCTTAAATCAGTGGAGGTCTAAACACAACTATATACTTCGGAAATGGTGGATTTGTGGTAAGGCTATGTGCAGCCCAAACGTATAATTTCTAGCATACCTAGAAAGAACCATTCTTTTCCATAGTGCTCTTACTTTGGGAGTCTTTATTCAAGCAAATTTCCAAGATGACCCATAATTAAGTGTTTCAGGTTATCATAGTACTTTCTTCATCTATAGGATCTTCAATGAACTGTCTTTTATTATGAAGAACAACCGATCATTTATCATTAGCAGGATCATCAATATAAAATACTTTTTTCTCCTGCGATGCCAATATGAATGGTTCACCCTTCTTCCCAATCTTTACAAAGTTCACTAATGTGAAACCCAATTCATCCATGATAACTGGTTTGGTGTTATCAACCCAATTACATTTTGAGAGTGGAATTCTGAAATCTACGTAGTCAAACTCCCATATGTCTTCAATGACACTGTAATATTACATTTTAGCTTCATGTGGACTCTTATCCTTTGCACTTGCAAAAAATAATGAAGATTCTTGAAGGGTGACCCCACTGTTTTGGATAACACTCTTATCATCTTGACTCTTTGTGTAATATGAGAATCCATTTATGTCAAACCCTTCATAAGACACAACATTCAATTTTGGTTTAAAGGCAAGGCATTTGATAGTTTCAGAAAGATTAACTAGTTTTTGAGATAGTTTATGTAAGACTTTATCTTCAAACCACTTAATAAATGTCTTGTTATGCTCTCTATCAAGCCACATTGGATTGGCTCGAGGATATTGTCTCTTGATGAACTTGGTATGTTCCTCGATATAAACACTCACTTCGTCGATGTTGTGTAAAATATACAATTGACCTTGTTCCAACTGCTCACGGCTGATTACTTTCATCCATGATCCCAAAATTCCTTTTCCAAAATGCTCCTCAATATTCTTGTCATTAACACGAGCATCATTAGCACTCAGAAATTCATTACAAAAATCCATAACCTCTCTCGCAACATAACCCTCAATAATAATCCCTTCAGGCTGATAACGGTTTCGAACATCACCTTTAAAAATGCTCATGTAACGTTCAAAGGGATACATCCAATGCAAGAAAACTGGTCCCAACATTTTCACTTCTCTAGTCAAGTGGACAACAAGATGTACCATGATATCAAAGAACGAAGGAGGAAAATACATCTCAAGCTGACATAGGGTAACAACCACTTTTGTTTGCAATTTATTGAGAGTATCAGGGTCAATAACTTTGCCGCACAGACTGTTGAAAAAGAAACAAAGTCTGGTGATTGCAAACGTTACATGCTTTGGCAATATAGATCGAATTGCCACGGGCAATATTTGTTGCATGAGAGTGTGACAATCATGAGATTTAAGACCTATCAACTTCAGATCTTTCATTGATACTAATGTACGGATGTTGGATGAGTAACCCTATGGCACCTTAACATTTACCAAGCATTCACAAAAAGCTTTCTTCTCCTTTCTCGACAATGTGTAACAAGCAAGAGGTAAGTATGCTCTCTGATCACTACTAACTACTTCTGTTAATTTTTTCCATATTCCCATTTCATATAGGTCCATTCTGGATTTTATCCCATCTTTAGTCTTACCTGGTATATTCAATAGAGTATCGATGATGCTATCACAAACATTTCTCTCAATGTGCATGACATCGATACAATGCCTGACTGCCAAAGAAATTCAATAAGATCCCAAAATATTGACTTCTTCTTGAATAAAGATTTGTCACTCTGTGTGGCCATGGTACATTGTAATATCTTACCAAATTCATTGGCAAAGTCTTTTACTCTTTCATAAATATCCTCCCCTGGTATAGGTTTAGGTGCACTCTGTTCCTCATTCCGTCCATTGAATGCTTTACACAACCTATGATACGGATGGAATTTTGGAAGAAACCTTCGATGAT
Organism: Alisma plantago-aquatica; assembly: GCA_963693085.1. NCBI lineage: Eukaryota > Viridiplantae > Streptophyta > Magnoliopsida > Alismatales > Alismataceae > Alisma > Alisma plantago-aquatica. The sequence goes on along the minus strand of OY856413.1, from coordinate 808,038,127 downwards.
GAAGATATACAGTCTTGCTGCCATGTTTTAGTCATATTAAATCAGTGTTCTCTTCACATATAGGACACACTTTAGATCCTTTGACACTATTTCCAGACACATTCCCATATGCTGGAAAGTCATTCACAGTGCAAAACAACATAGCGTGCAAACAAAATGTCTCTCTTTGTGAAGCATCATAGGTCACCACACCTTCATCCCAGAGTTTCTTCAAGTCATCAATCAGAGGTTCAAGATAAACGTCGATATCATTTCTAGGTTTTTTATGGCCAGATATCAACAACAACAACATAACATACTTAATTTTCATATAAATCCAGGGAGGAAGATTGTATATAACAAGCATAACTGGTCAAGTGCTACGTTGGCTACTTAATGTCCCGTACAGATTCATCCCATCTGTACAAAGCCCAAGTGTTAGATTCCTGACTTCTTCACCAAATTTAGGGTACAATAAATCAATCTTCTTCCATTGTGGGGAATCAGACGCATGTCGTAGGATCCCATCATTATTTTTCTTAACATCTGCATGCCACCTCAAATTCTTTGCATCTATCGGATTGGCAAACAAGCGTTGAAACCATGGTATTATATGTAGATACCACATCACCTTGGAAGGAGAACTAGTTTTGGACTCCCCCGAATTCGTCAATTTATACCTTGACGCACCACATTTGGGACAATCTTTCAAATCCACATAGTCTTTTTGAAATAATACACAATCATTCAAACAAGTGTGTATCTTCTTGGCCTCCATTCCCATTGGGCACAACAATTTTTGTAACTGGTATGTTGAGATTGGCAGCTCATTTCCTTCAGGAAGAATTCTTTCAACAAAGACAACAATGATGTGAAGATTTTGTCACTCCATCTATTGTTAGCTTTGAACTTATACAATCTCAACACAACGCTAAGCTTTATAAACATACAACCTGTGTATAATGGTATCTCAGCATCATGCACAATGTTTCTAAACATGGGAGGTGGATCGGTGTGCTCTACCCCACAACTATCCAGCATCACATCAACGATGTCTACTGGAACTGGTTCGTTTACATCTATATCATCGGAGGCAATTTCTTCTTCAACACAAGCATCGACATCCAATGATTTCAGGTTTGAAATATCTCCATGCCAGTGCCATTCTGTATAGCCTTATACAATCTTGTTGCACATGACATGACTTTTGATTTCGTCACCAGTGCTGACTTTCAAGTTGTTATCGCAATGCCTACATGGACAGTAGAACCTATCTCTAGGTTATTTCCTATGTTCCTCGGCAAATCTAATAAACTGATCAAGACTAGAAATAAACTCTGGGGTGTAGTGATTTGGAATGGACATCCATGATCTATCCATTCTATGATTAAAGAGAAAACAAGTATATATTAGAACAAGATTAGGGTCTAGGGTTAAAATATTAGGGTTTAAGGTGTTATATATAATAAATGTGTACCACCTATCCCATTCTTGAACACCTAATCTTACTAGTAAGTGTATAATGTGTATTGGGTTTTCAAGAAAATTTTGGCAGCATTTCCCCACTGTTCTCCAAGTACATATGTACTTAGAGAACAAACAGGGAAGTGCTATTGAAATTTTCTTGAAAACCAAATACACATTATACACTTACATCCATATAAGTGAGATTAGGTGTTTAAGAAAAGTCCCAAACTAGGGACTATCCAAAATTTACTCCTAATGAGTAAATCTTGGACGGGTTTCTAGGCCAACAAAATATAACACCACTCATAAGTAGGTGGGTCTGATCACATTAAATTTTTAGGATCAAACCTAAGGACATTTTTTCTTAAGGACAATTTGGATTTTAGTCCAATTAAGAAAAAGTGATTAACAAGGGTGGATCGAGTTGACTATCTTTTTATATAACTAAGTTATGTAAGGAAGTAAATAAAATAAAAGCAAAAATTAAAAATAAGATAAAAGAATTATAAAAGAACGTAGACATAAAATTTCACCACCACTACATGTATTTGCTCAGTTACATTGAATCACTCACAATTTGGATATTAGATCAAGGGTCAAACACATTCCAGATCTTGTTAGAGTATGTAAATCACAAGGACAATGTTCCTCATTGAAATGAGGTCTCATTACTTATATATCATGAACCCATTACCCCAAAGAATGTCAGTCTAATGTCACATCTAGGATTCATGGATGATTTATTGATTCTCTAATTTCATATACATATGTCTCTACTATAGGATTTGAATAGACATGATAAGTACCTAATCTATAGAGCATTATTAAATAATAAATCAAGAATTCAATAGTTTCAAACATGCAATAATTCACAATGCAATGTTATAAACTACATGCAACATGGATAGATGAGACTAGAGTTCATATTAGATTAAAAAATAGCAACTTAGGACAAAGTACATCACTAAAGTCCCAAACTCAGCATATATGCACAATTAGCATCAAATATAGGATAAAAGGGTATTTTAGAACATGTATAAAAATTACTGATTTGTATAAAAATTACCATTGGTCTAAGATCCAATGTTAGCATCCCTCACCCATTTCCCGCACCCTGAGGGTAGGAGGCCAGCCAATGGTTGTCGACGGAGGAAGAAGAGGAGGAAGAACGGTAACTTCGCAGCGGCGATGGTGACCAGGAGCAGTAAGTAGGAGGACGGTGGCGAGCAGGAGAAGGCGAGCAGAAGCAGGCGGCGGAGAGAAGAGGAGAAGGTGCCAGAGCAACAAATGGTGGTGGCTAGAGCAACAAACGACGGCAGCTGGAGCAATGAATGGTGGCAGCGACAGCGTGTAGAGGAGCAGTGAGCGGCGACCAGAGTAGGGAATCGATCGCCATACCTAAGTGCGGAGTCGATGAAATAGAGAAAGGGGGAAGATCCTGGCTCACGCGGGTGTATTAACTTAACAATAGGCGTCAGTTATTCAAAATAACCAACACTTAAAACAATCATCGTCAGTTGCCGTAAAAAACTGTCGTCAAAGGGGGGTGAAAATTTTCATGGGGACAGCGCACAAAAACACATCGACGTCAGTTATTGCAAGAAAACCGACGATAACAATGGACCCAATTTCTATCTCGTGAAAAACCATTAGTTGTCGTTTGATTAGCTAAAAACCGACGACGTATGTTAAATTTTTGAGGTAATTTTTTTCACTAGAAAATTTGGATTTGGCAGTCGATTTTAGGCGTCTGATGCTTATTGTGGAACCGACACTAAATAAAAAGTGATACCCATGTCTAGCCGCTCTTCACAAATAGATGTTGGTTTGTGTATTCAACTGACGTTGTATGGTTTAGGCGTCAGTTTCTTGTATTCAACCGACGCCTGTAAATGTGACGTTATAAGCCATTTCTGTAGTAGTGTTACTTCTTGTTAGATCATGCACATCAAGTATGTCAGATTCTCTGTTTAGCATCACATACTAAAATGAAGAAATAATCAAATTTATCTTGTAACTTTTATACCTAAAGTGGAGACCTCAGTGCCTTCCTTCTTCTTCTTTAGTTCCTCTAACCAAAGTGGGAAATTTCTTTTCCAATGTCCAGGCTGGTGACAACAGTGACAATTGCCTCTATTTTCTTCACACCTCCCTTCGCTTTGAGATCTGAAGACTTGGGCTTCTATCTATCTTTAGAACTCTTCTTAGCTTTGCTTTTGCCTTTAGATTTCCCCTTTGTCTTTTTTATCATCATTATAGACTTGGGCTTGTCTTTCTTCATCTGTTCCTGAACTGTTCTCAACATATCCAACAACTCTGTCAATGACTTGTCGAACTTGTTCATGTTGTAGTCCATGACAAATTGACTATATGATTCTGGAAGAGATTGCATGATCACGTTAGTGGCCAACACTTAACCCAAGGAGAATGCCAGTCTAGCTAGGTTCTCCACATACCCAATGAGCTTGAGTACATGAAGACCTACTGGGTCACCTTCTTCCATGTTACATTTGAACATTGCCTCAGAGACATCATATCTCTCTTATCTTTCTTGATCTTAGAACATGTTCTTGAGATGTGTGACCATCTCAATAACATATATGTTCTCATGCCGCCTATGCAACTCATAGATCATGGAGTATAGCATCAGTCACTTGACATCCATGACATCTTTAGTATGCTTCTTATAAGCATCCTTGTTAGCCCTTGGTGCATTTTGAGGTGGTTCTCTGGTTTTGGTGTCTCCGGGACATAAGCTTGTACTCATGTGTGAGAATGATTCTTAACATCCTAAACCAATCGTGAAATTTGTTCCCAGTTAGTTTGTCCATCTCAAGAATCATTCGTAGAGAAAAGTGATTATTGTTCGTTGACATTTTATTCTACAAAAAAATTTGCAACTATTTGTCAAGAACTCATTTTTTATTTGATTTGATTACTTTTGGGCAGTAATAGTTAGATCTTTAATTCATTATTATTCCCATTATTTTGATCAAATTAATAACATTCAAGTATCAATTCGGAAAACTGCAATGAATAATTTTCAATTGATCTAAGATCCATATTTCATCAAATCATATCATGAGTCAGCTTTGGTTGATCGCCCACAACTTGACTATTTAGGTAGGAAAATTTGCATATTGCATCATATGCAACTCTTGGAGACGTGCAACTCACTGCCATGATCATATGCGTGCCTCTGGGATTAAATTCTCTGAGAATCACCAGTTAAGCCTAACACAATAGCCAATATGATAATAATGCACTCTACTTTTGTGACGCCTACATCACTACCATCACACTTCTACGAGGTAGATGGTGCACCACACTTTAGCGTAACCTACACCTAGTTGAACAAGTTTTTCATGTGTATTGCTATTCAAAAGCATCTTAGACTTAATATATTTGATTTGAGGGATTTTATATATATAGATACATATTGTATCCAATCACCACATATATAGTACGTATCATATACAGGATATATCCCACAATGTGAACATGCAATCTACTGTTCTACTCTACTAAGAATGGTTACTCATTTCCATCCTTTACTTTCCCTTTAGATATGGACTCTTTGATTCTGTAATCTTTGTTCCATAAACTTAAAATCCACTTCCCCAGAAACCCTATTTTGCTTAAAAGAATTCATCTTTCTGGTCTGGCACCCACACCAAATCTGCAATCTGCCTTTAACCTGTTATGTCTGCACCCGACCCCCATGTGCTCACATTTTCCATCCAAATTGGTGAGTTACCCTCCATCAAATTCATCAAAGAGATCTTCTTCTGTAAGGATGTAGCGTCTATATGTACCATCAAGAGAATCAAAGAAAGAAAATATTATTTTGTGTGTTTTTGGTAAAGCGGTCGGTGGTAAGACAACGGTCAAAACAATAGAATGATTAGGGCAAGAAATTGTGAACTTGGCGATCGTATGTTTTTCTAGTTCATCTCAACCCCGGCAATGACGTTGACTAATGAATTTTGAATTCTCATTACATGAAAAGCTTACGGTGATTCACCAACATCAAGTTGTTGGTTATGACTTTCACATCGACAAAGGATTCCAGGGCGAGCCAAAAGTTTGAGTTTGGTACTAAAAGGTCAGATTGCATTTGTATATATTTTTTCTATTTATCTCAACACTAGCAGACCAACCAGTGCTGAATTCTCACATGTTTCAAAGCTCACAGTGATTCTCCAACATTAGGCTATTGGTGATAGCTACTGAAGCTAAGTTAAACTATGTATTATTACTCTCAACAGTTCCCTGTCCGAACCCACAATGATGAGTAAAGTGTGATACTACACTAACATTTGATTAATAAAGTATGACGCCATCAATGACATAAAGAAATTGTTGGTGGCCCAGAAAAATATTGTAACATTCACAAAAATTATATACAATTTATTGTATCTCAATTTTGTAGTCTAAGATCTTTTTTACATAATGCCAAAAACTATTTGGTTCTAAATTTATCAGTCCAATTAAATGTAAAAATTTAACACATTCCTTCATCTTTATTGAAACCTATACTTCCCTTTTCATAGCCAGCTGCTGATGATTACCATCAACATGTACTATTGTAGCCTTTGCTTGGTTAGAGGCTGATGATATCATCATAATTTACTCTTGTAAGCATTCTAATTACATCTTATTGTCATTATTGTAACATAATACATTAATGATTAATGCTTAATCTAAGTACTAAAACCTTATTTCTGAATAACATTTTATTTATCCCGCATCTATCCAATGATATGACACTATGGCTACACGTGGGATGCGATGTCTTATACGGTAGGATCCACATTAGAGTTTTGTTATTCAAGATCACAAGGTGGATTTATTAGACATGATATTTGTGAGGTACCATCTTTTCTTCTTGCAAATTTCTATACTACATATGTAATAATTTTGAACCTAATCATGTATTTTATGAGTCGGTTTCCTTGGCTACTTGAATGACTTCCTTTATCATTTTCATTTTAGTAATAACCATTGTTTTCACTATATGTTGAACATAATATCATCAATTAACACATGTTATGGTGTGTTTAAACAATTACAAATGACCATCTATGTACTTGTGGTTGACACAAATGAACCATCAAGTCACAAAAACCCTTTATAAGCATGACCATGCTTTGTTTTATTTGTCTTTAGAAACATCATAACTCACGATGCTTTCTTTCATTGTTTCCTAATGTTTTTATCCATACTGATTCTAAGTATTCTTATCCAAAACCCATATGCATACTTTATACTTTGATGCATATCATTATAACTTGAAATTCAAATTTCATGATACAACAATTTACATGCTTATACAAACAAATAGAGATTAATGAACATTTTTTTGTATTACTTTTTCTTATTGAATGGATTCTTTTTTCAATTTATGACAGGAAAAATTATGGGTTTCTTAGCAATTTTGATGTCAACAACCACAATTTTGAGGCTTTTTAAGATTTTTTTGAGATTACTCTAAACCCTACTTTCTCTTAGCTTATGCAAGTGGAAATAGTTAGTGGTATATTTTTTTCATACTAAATGTATTCAGTTATCTTAAAACTTACTCATTTGGCATGTGTAAACATTTTGTTTTTGACTATAGATGAGATTACATTGACTTACTCTACAAAATTATTCCTTACCATTCCTCGCTTCGATAAATGTTCAACAATCCAAGTATCAAATCCTATTCAATTATTTTGAAGTATCATGTGATGTGACACCATTGTGACATGTAACTAAAACTTATTACATAGAGAATAGTAATCTTGTATATTACAACCTTGGTTGACTTATGTGCATCATTCATAAGAAAAATAATATATGCACCCTCTATAGATCTAGAACAAACACGAGTTATCAATCTATTGTAAACTTATAACAGACGACATCCTAGATAGGAAGAAATAGGACATTTGTTTTCAATTGTATGACTACTTTGTGTCTCTACATTGACATTTATGCATCAAGTAATGTCCTATTGGCTATGCATAAATCAGTTTTTTGTGTGGAACTACTTTTTCCTTCTACATGTATGGTTTAATGCAATAAAAATGTCTAGAAAAGTCCAAGTTCTTTTAAGTCCTCAAAATATTTGAAAATCACTCACACTTGTCAATGGTCCATTCATACTCCACATGACATGAAGCATTATCAATTCTACATTGTTATAACAATCTTCCACCTAATCTTCAACACCACTCTATACTTTGTCAACATTAATCATCAAGGAGTGTAAACACCACATCTACCTTGTCCTTTGTCGTGGCTGGTTAAGAAATTATTCTTGATGCCTCAATAGCATAAGAGTAGATAGAATTCACAACTGCATCCACCACAGGTATCTAGGAGTGATAGCATTCACAATAGGTACTCACAAATAAGAAACATTCTTAATAGTAAAGTTGTATACTCTTGCATTTGACTTCCTTCTCTCGTTAATTTTCTTATATTCCCCTCTCCCACTTCAATATGAAATTTACAAATAATGGAGGATATGACGCATATGTAGTTAACATCATTCTACAGTTTTTTTACAATACACACACACACACACACAAACACACACACACAAACACACACACACACACACACACACACACACACATATATATATATATATATATATATATATATATATATATATATATATATATATATTGTTATAACCTCGATTTTTTCAAAATATGTAATGAAATTGTAATTGTTCTTTTCAAAGATAAATGAAATCCATGGTTGATGTGATGGATTGTTTGAATGGATTGTTGTGTTTGATAGCTTGTATGTGTTCTTATTGGGCCTTTGTGGTCGTTGAGCCCAATTAAAGGATTAAAAGAAAAACAAAAAGAAATGAAAAAGGAATTTCGTTTAATAAAGGAATATATGAGGAAAATAAAAAATAAATGATTTTAAGGCTAAAAGATATTTTCCCAAAATAATATTTCGAGTTAAAAGGGTTCCTTGGGATTCAAGGGACTCAGGATAATTAGATAATGGCAAAAGAAATAAGGAATATGTGGAAAATACAATTAAATGAGAGATAAAAACTGAAGTAAAGGGCTCGTTTCCTTTGGATAATGACTCCAATTTTTGCACAAGGAAAGATAAAAGTATAAGAGAGTTTTCCTCAAAATTTGAGATAAAATGGAGTTAAGGATTGAGAGTTATTGAATTTTCAAGTTATCATAAAAATAACATTTGATTTTGAGATCTTCACTGACCATAAGAAATACTTTGATTTGGCGACATTACCTATATGGTGCTACTTTTGAGATCTTCACTGACCATAAGAGCTTAAAGTACCTTCTGACACAGAAAGACTTAAACCTACGACAACGAAGATGGATGGAATACATGAAGGATTATGCCTTCACCATTGCCTATCATCCCGGGAAGGCTAATGTTATGGCAGATGCGTTGAGTCGGAAATAGCTTCGGTGTGCAGATGTTCTGTATAGTCAGTGGAAGAGCTTGGAAGAGATGGTGAAATCGTCTCCTCAACCGTTAGGTGATCGAGTTTGATTGGCCAACATTCAGATATAGTCTGATTTGTTGAGTGAAATTGTGGCAGCACAGTTGGTCAGTAGTGAACTTGACAAGATGAGAGGCTTGATGAAGAAGCCTCAGACCCGCCTTTCTTTGGGAGTAGATGGAGGAATTAGATTTGAGAATCGTATATGGATTCTTGAAGACTCACCACTGAAGCAACGTATCTTGAAAGAAGCTCATGGTTCTAAGTACACTATACACCCAGGAACTACTAAGATGCTTAAGGACATGCATAGGTTTTTCTGGTGGTCAGGGATGAAGAAAGACATTGCAGCTTATGTGGCCAGTTGTCTTACGTGCCAGATGGTGAAGGCTGAACATCAATGACCCGGTGGGATTTTACAGTCTATAGAGATTCCGGAGTGGAAATGGGATCAGATCACCATGGATTTTGTGGTGGGTTTACCCCAGACCAAGAGGGGTCATGATGCAATCTGGGTTGTGGTGGATCGCCTTACCAAGTCAGCACACTTCCTTGCACTGAAAACCACTGCCAAAGTGACAGATTTAGCTGAGCTGTACATTCGAGAGATAGTGCGTTTGCATGGCGTACCCAGTTCATTATATCTGATAGAGATCCGAAGTTTACTTCCAAACTGTGGAAGCAGGTTCAAGAGGAACTTGGTACGAGGTTAAAGTTCAGTACCGCTTATCACCCCCAAATGGATGGACAGTCCGAAAGGACAATCCAGACTTTAGAGGATCTTTTGAGAGCTTGTGTGCTCGATTGGGGTGGATCATGGGAGCAGTACTTACCTCTAGCTGAGTTTGCGTACAACAATAGTTACCAAGCCAGTATCGGGATGCCTCCATATGAAGCTCTATACGGGAGACCATGTCGGTCACCACTTCACTGGGATGATGTTGGTGAGAGGACCTTGTTGAGGTCAGATGAACTCCAAGTGTATGCTGATAAAGTCACGTTGATCAGGCAAAGGCTAAAGAGAGCCCAGGATCGACAGAAGTCGTATGCTGATGCGAAGAGGACTGATGTGCATTTCACTATGGGAGAGCATGTTTTTCTGAAAATCTAACCACTCCGAGCTATAGCTAAAAATAGAGGAAAGTTGAGTCCCTGATATGTGGGTCTGTTTGAGGTTTTAGAACGAATTGGTGAGGTGGCTTATCGTTTGGCGTTACCCCCTCAATATAGTATGATGCATGATGTGTTTCACGTGTCCAATCTGAAGCGATATGTGCAAGACCCGAGCCATGTGTTGAGCATTGAACCTATTGAGCTTCAAGGAAAGTTGTCTTATCCTGAGTTACCATTATGTATTATAGATACTAAGGTAAAAGAGCTCAGAAATAAGAATATAGAGATGGTAAAGGTTCTTTGGAAACACCATGGAGAGGATGAGGCCACATGGGAGCTGAAGACGGACATGGAAAAAGCATATCCTGATTTGTTTGCTTGATTGATGAATTTTGAGGACAAAATTCCTATAAGGAGGGGAGGATGTTATGACCTCGATTTTTCCAAAAATATGTAATGAAATTGTAATTGTTCTTTTCAAAAATAAATGAAATCCATGGTTGATGTGATGGATTGTTTGAATGGATTGAATGGATTTTTGTGTTTGATAGCTTGTATGTGTTCTTATTGGGCCTTTGTGGCCGTTGAGACCAATTAAAGGATTAAAAGAAAAACAAAAAGAAATGAAAAAGGAATTTCATTTAATAAAGGAATATATGAGGAAAATAAAAAAGAAATGATTTTAAGGCTAAAAGATATTTTCCCAAAATAAAATTTCGAGTTAAAAGGGTTCCTTGGGATTCAAGGGACTCAGGATAATTAGATAATGGCAAAAGAAATAAGGAATATGTGGAAAATACAATTAAATGAGAGATAACTTGAAACTGAAGTAAAGGGCTCGTTTCCTTCAGATAATGACTCCAATTTTTGCACAAGGAAAGATAAAAGTATAAACAAGTTTTCCTCAAAATTTGAGATAAAATGGAGTTAAGGATTGAGAGTTATTGAATTTTCAAGTTATCATCAAAATAGCATTTTCCTTGCATATTTAGGAATTAATTTTCCTTTTGGTTTAAGTGCGGATGACGCTGACTGTTGGATCCTAATCCAGCGGACCGCGGTCATCGTCCAAAGTCCCAAAAGGACTCAGACAGTAGCGCCGACAGGGGATTTTCCCCTCGCTTTCCCGATAATTTCCGTGCATGTGCACTTGAGATGGATGTCCCATTGAGTCCGGGAGACCATGGCGAACAATCTAGACCTAGGTTTTGCCGGTTTTCGGGGTTTGTTCTAGAAACGCCCAATCGGGCTGAGATCTGGGACGGTGGCAGGGTTGGGAAACCCTAGAAGGGGCTTTCACACCCTATATATAAGGGTCTTCCTAGTCCAGTGCACCTTCGCGAACCTAGGCGGTGTATTCCCAGAACCCAATTCCTTCTTGATAACCTCTCATTTTGTGACGTTATCTTATTAGTTATCTTTAGTTTTCCATACTCTTTCTTAGATAAACTACATAGAATCATTAAACCTTCTTATTTTATTGCAGATACATCAATAAACTAACTTTTCCTCTTTTTCATTACAGAAAACACAAAAAAATTCACAAAGACTCCTCACGGTCCCAAGACCGCGAGAAGCCTCACGGTCCCAAGACCGCGACAAGCCTCACGGTCCCAAGACCGCGACAAGCCTCACGGTCCCAAGACCGCGAGAAGCCTCACGGTCCCAAGACCGCGAGAAGCCTCACGGTCCCAAGACCGCGAGAAGCCTCACGGTCCCAAGACCGCGAGAAGCCTCACGGTCCCAAGACCGCGACAAGCCTCACGGTCCCAAGACCGCGAGAAGCCTCACGGTCCCAAGACCGTGACAAGCCTCACGGTCCCAAGACCGCGACAAGCCTCACGGTCCCAAGACCACGAGAAGCCTCACGGTCTCAAGACCGTTTGGGCTCAACTTGAAGCCTATAAATAGGACCTCAAGGGCCACTTCAAGGGGATCGAATCCCAAGACGCCCAAAGGCTGCCTCTCCAGACCCAGAGCACTCTGATCTTCTGTCCACTGCCCCAAGGCTGCCAGTTTTGGGATCCGTGCTCATCATCATCAAGCTTCTTTCTCTCTCTTCTTTCCATCTCTTCAACAAAGAAGGTGGGAAGAGAAAATCCTTCATCAAAGCAACCACGAAGTGCAAAGATCGTTGCTCTCTTCACCAAGGGTTCAACCTTCCCTCCTCCGTGGAGATGACGTTCTTTCTCTCTCTTCTCACCTCCTTTGCCATGAGCGAGTAGTTTCTTTCACTAGGGTGCGGGGAGTAGCCCCGCTACCCATGTTTTCATTTCATGCGATGTAATTCAATAACTTGTAATAAAGATACTCTTCCTTTCAGTTTGACTTCAATCGCTTAATGAATACTAGTTGCTTGATCATCAACTTGTGTTACATATTGTCTTTTGGTATGAATTGTCTACGTTTGTACCCTTAGATCTAAATATCGATTGAATGTTGGTCATGGATGTATGTAGTCACCATACGTCTGTTTCGGTGTCTAGAAGTGTTTTCAGGAGTGGAGTAAACTCACCCCCATCGTTGCACTTTCATACTATGAAATGGAATCAGTTGACGTATAGAAGTGCAACCTTGGTAAGGTCGAGGAACACATTTCATGAAGGAGTAATGCAAGGCATGTGACCATTCGTTATGGGATGGCTGGCATTGCAATACTCCACACTTCTCGTAGCTAGTTATCCGAAAGGAAGCTAGGACTACAAGATACTAACTGATTTGACTCTTTTTGCAGGTTGTTTTATTATGTTGCATGACTTGATCCATGTGTAGTGGTGTGAAACCCGATAACATCCTAGTGGTTTTTATCAATTGTTTACAACTTTAATCTTTACCTTCTTGCTTTGCTTTCCTCGCATTTAGCTTTAGAACCAACATCAAACTTTCGATCTAAATATCAACTGTTAAGTAGTTAAGTAGAACTAAAACGTTTTCCATCTTGACTTCGTCAAGATCGTTGTCCCGAGGATTCGACCCTTAACTATACTACGATAAGACTTCCGCGTGTCTTAACACACGTGGGTGGAGTTCTTACCATAGTACTAGCAAGGCTAAACCTAAGGATTCATCACCTTAGGATTTTTAGTGGTGTTGCAAAACTCCATCAAAAATTTGCGCCGTTGCCGGGGACAACGGAACTTTTTAGTTTTTACTTACCAACTTCTTGGTTGATTAGGATTTTACACTTTTTCTTAATAACAACTCCAATACTTCTTGATCTTTTTCATTTCCTTCCATTATCCTAACGTGCGATTTTCCTTCTACTCAGGTAGAAAACGTGTATGCAACCCCCGCATAGCATCGGATTCTCCCCTGAACCAGAATACAATTCTGAGGTAGAAAGAAGTTTTCACCGAAGGAATAGACTTAACCGCCAAAGAGCCAGACAGATGGCCGAAGAGCAACGCCTTGTTGCAGAAAGAGTCAACGCCGCCATAGCAGCACAACGAGCACAACTTATTGCCGACACTCGTGCTCAGGTGCAAGCTGAGATCCGAGCTGAGGAACAAGCCCGCATCCAAGCAGAACATGCTGCTGCTCAACTTGCGTTAAGAAACAAGCAACTTCGGGACTACGCAGTCCCAAAGAATTATGAAGACGATCATCCTGTCCGACCACCGATTATTAACATACCACACTTTGAAATTCGGACGCAGTGGATCCAGATCATGCAAGGCATCTCTTTCTCCGGAGCACCCGGAGATGATTGCATGGATCACCTTAAGAGATTCAAGTCACTCTGTCGACTTGTACCCCAAGCAGGAATTGCAATGGAAGCAATCATGTTACACCTTTTCCACTTCACCTTATCTGGAAGAGCACTAAGCTGGTACAACGCTTTGGATAGACACCCCATCATCACTACCTGGACTGCCTTAGAAGAGAAGTTTCTCGAGAAATTCTTCCCACCTTCGCTAACCTATGAGATTAGGGGACAGATTAATCACTTTTCCCAACTACCTGGAGAAACACTTGCTGAAGCTTGGGAAAGATTCAAAGAACTCCTGAGAAAGTGTCCTCACCATGGCATTTCTCAAAATCAACTAATAGAAACATTTTACAGAGGAGTAAGTGATGATATTAAGCAATTCCTAGATTCCTCATCTGGAGGAAACTTTATGAGAAAGAATTATGAAGATGCCTGGAATATAGTTACGCTGGGGGCCGAGAACCAATCCAATTGGGGAAGGTCATCTAACCAACCCAAAGGCGTTCTCAAGGTTTACAAAGCGGAAGAATCCATGGAACTCAAGGCCATTGCTGAGGCTTTGAAGACTATTGCTATCAAGCAACAAGCCCTCGAAACCTCTTTTGGGGAATATGATAAGAAGAAAAGCTCCCAGGTTCAACAAGTTAAGGCAGCTACTGGAACTTGTGAAGCCTGTCATGCATCCGATCATCCCACATTATCATGTGGATTGTTGTACAATGTCATGATGGATTTACAACCACCTATGCCGCAATATGAACCCATCATCGAGCATCCCGAAGATCAAATGCCAGAGCAAGTTAACTCCATACATTCAATACCTGGCCAAGTGTATTACAACCCAGACAAACCAAGGAACCATCCTGGTTTCCAATACGGGAATCCTGCAGGGACTGCCAACCCACAGCAGCAGGCACAAGGTGGATCTTTCAATAGACAACCACCAGGATTTCGGAATAACTTCAATCAAGGGAATTACAGACAAGGTTTTCAAAGATCTAACTATCCCAGGAATCTTTCTTACCAATATGCCCATTCAGGACTGCACCCTCAGTTGCAACAACCCCAGTTGCAGCAGCCACAGAAACCCCAGTTGCAGCAGCCTCTGCAACCACAGTTAACTGCACCTCTACAACAACCAGGACAGCAAGTCACTCAGTATCAACAAAGGGGTGCTCCTCCCCAATCATCTGATGAGATATCCTTGATTAGACAAATGCTTCAATCGCAACAAACCATGCTTGCAAACCAACAAGCTCAACAAAAAGCCGTAGAAGCCCAACTGGCGCAGATTGCCGCTCAATTGAAACCTCAAGCCGGCACTTTTGCTGGGCAACCAGAGGCAAACCCCCGTCATAACCCAAACAGACCAGAACAACTTAATGCCGTCACCACGCGGTCTGGTCGTGTCCTACCTGATGTCACAAGAATCGACCATGATAATGATAACGTAGCCATCCTTTCCCCAACAGGGAATTCAAGCAGAGAAACAGAAAATTCTACAGAGAACGAAAAGGAAAAGGAACCAATCTCAGAAGTCCCACCACGAATTCCTTACCCAGACAGACTAAAAGGAACCAAAATGGACACTAGGTTCCAAAAATTTAAAGAAGCTATGAAAAAGTTATACATTGATATTCCCTTTCTTGATGCCCTTTCCGAAGTGCCCGCTTGGGCAAAATACCTGAAAACCCTCTTGTCGAGAAAGTATATGACAGAGGAGCATGAAACAGTGAAACTTGCTCAGACCACTTCAGATATTCTGCTTAATAAAATGCCAAAGAAAAAGAAGGACCCAGGTTCCTTCGGCATTCAGTGTTCCATTGGAAATGGCTCCAGCAAGAAAGGATTGGCAGACCTAGGAGCAAGCATATCTATTATGCCCTATTCAATGTGTAAAAGATTAGGCTTCACTGATTTGTTACCTA
Source organism: Alisma plantago-aquatica (assembly GCA_963693085.1). Classification (NCBI taxonomy): domain Eukaryota; kingdom Viridiplantae; phylum Streptophyta; class Magnoliopsida; order Alismatales; family Alismataceae; genus Alisma; species Alisma plantago-aquatica. The sequence continues at coordinate 808,022,442 of OY856413.1, read as the reverse complement.
CAACTATGACAATCCAGTTAGCCGACTCTACCATAACTGCCCCTCTTGGAATCATCGAAGACATCCCTGTCAGAATAGGAACAAATTCTTATGTCCCGTGTGATTTTGTTATTATGGACATACAAGAAGACCTGAGGTATCCGATAATCTTTGGAAGACCTTTCCTAGCTACCGCCCGAGCTCTCATTGATGTCGAAGTAGGAACTATTATTCTGAGACTTGGGAGGGAGGCTTTCCAGTTCAGAGTTCTAAACAGCATGAAAGGTCCTAGCATTCAAGAGGAAGTCTTTCTCCTGGATGCTATTTATCAAATGTCCCAGTTAGAAATGTCTGAACCATCCGACGAATTGGAAATTATTCTTACAAATCCGGATGTAGAATTCTCGGCCAGTGAACTAGTACAACAGTGCCTGCAATACTTAGAAAAAGCTGAAGAAGCTCCGACAGCCACGTTTGAAGAACTTAAAGCCATTACAATTATAGAAGCCACTGAGCCACCTAAGGCTCCAGAAATGAAAGCCTTACCCGAGGGACTTAAACATGTTTTTCTTGATGATGAGAAGCTCTGTCCAGTAATCATCAGCTCCACTCTAGAGGATGATCAAGAAAACAGACTCCTCGATGAACTGAAGAAGCATAAGAAAGCAATTGGCTATAAAATGACTGATCTGACAGGCATAAACCCTGCTCTATGTATGCACAAACTGCCCATGGTTGAAGAATTTAAACCATCGCGAGAACACCAGAGAAAGTTAAACCCCAACCTCAAAGAGGTGGTTCGCCTCGAGGTCCTCAAACTTCTAAAGGCAGGCATTATCTACCCAATTTCTGATTCTCAGTGGGTAAGCCCAGTGCAGGTAGTCCCTAAAAAGGGGGGAACCACCGTTGTTCTTAATGACAAAAACGAACTGGTGCCCACCAGAACCGTTACAGGGTGGCGTATGTGCATTGATTATAGGAAACTTAATAAATCAACACGAAAAGATCACTACCCCCTGCCTTTCCTAGATGAGGTCCTCGAGCGCCTAGCTCATCAGAAGTTCTTTTGTTACCTCGATGGATACTCCGGCTTTTACCAAATCCCAATACATCCGGACGATCAAGAAAAAACTACTTTTACCTGTCCCTTTGGGACATACGCTTTCAGAAGAATGCCATTTGGGCTCTGTAATGCACCGGCTACTTTCCAAAGATGCATGTCCGCTATCTTTGCGGGATTGACAGAGTCTATAATGGAGGTATTCATGGATGACTTTTCAGTTTATGGAGACTCCTTCGACAACTGTCTGCTCAACCTGGTTCAAGTCCTACAAAGATGTGAGGAAACAAACCTCATTTTAAATTGGGAAAAATGCCATTTTATGGTAACAGAAGGTGTTGTTCTAGGACACAGAGTGAGCGACAGAGGGATCGAGGTGGATCAAGCAAAAATTGACGTTATCTCAAAATTGATGCCACCAAAAGACGTAAAAGGAGTACGCGCCTTCTTAGGACATGCTGGATTTTACAGAAGATTTATTAAAGATTTCTCCAAAATAGCAAAACCCATGACACAACTGCTGACCAAGGACGCAGAGTTCAACTTTAACCAAGAATGCTTGCAAAGTTTCACAACTCTGAAAGATGCCCTGATTTCTGCACCAATATTACGAGCTCCAGATTGGTCGTTACCTTTCGAAATCATGTGTGATGCGAGCGATTTTGCCATAGGGGCCGTTTTAGGGCAAAGAATCGACAAGAAACCCCATGTTATATACTACGCATCTAAAACGCTGGATGAAGCACAAACAAATTACACCACTACAGAAAAGGAATTTTTAGCTGTCATCTACGCATTCGAAAAATTCCGCTCATACCTGATAGGAGCTAAAGTTATTGTCTACACTGACCACTCCGCTATACGATATCTGATTCAGAAGCAGGACGCAAAACCTAGACTTATCCGCTGGGTGCTAATGCTCCAAGAATTCGATTTGGAAATTAAAGACAAAAGCAGAGTGGAAAACGTTGTCGCCGATCATCTCAGCCGTATTAGAGTTGAGGATGAAGACAAAGTTCCTATCCAAGATTCCCTCCCGGACGACCACTTAATGAAAGTTTCCAATGGATTTCCCTGGTATGCCGACATTGTCAACTATTTGGCAACAGGAATCATTCACCCATCCGCATCTTATCACGATAAAAAGAAGTTCATTCACGACGCTAAGCAATATTTCTGGGACGAGCCCTATCTTTTTCGCTTATGCGCAGATGGACTCTTTCGTAGATGCATCCCAGAGACAGAAATCACTCCGGTCCTTGAGCACTGTCACTCAGGCCCTATTGGGGGGCACATGAGTTCTAAGAAGACAGCCCTCAAGGTCTTGCAATCTGGCTTTTATTGGCCCACCATTGCAAAAGACGCACATGAATATGTGCGATCATGCGACAAGTGCCAACTTTCTGGAGGAATAACCAGAAGAAATGAAATGCCATTGAACATATGGCAAGAAATCAAACTTTTCGATGTATGGGGAATAGATTATATGGGCCCTTTCCCCTCGTCTTATGGATTCAAGTATATCTTGGTTGCTGTGGATTACGTCTCAAAATGGGTAGAAGCTCTACCAACCACCTCTTGCGATTCAAAACCGGTTATCAAGATGTTTAAAGAGATAATATTTCCCAGACTCGGCGTCCCAAGAACGATTATATCTGACGGCGGATCACATTTTTTGGAACGGAGCTTTGAAGCCTTATTAAGAAAATATGGAGTCAACCACAAAGTTTCTACACCATATCACCCACAGACATGTGGACAGGTTGAAGTCTCCAATAGGCAAATTAAAGTTATTCTGGAAAAAACCGTCAATCGACACCGCACCGATTGGTCAACCAAATTATCCGACGCTCTATGGGCTTACCGTACAGCTTTCAAAACACCCATCGGAACAACACCGTTTTGATTAGTGTATGGGAAGTCTTGCCATTTGCCAGTTGAATTAGAGCATAAGGCTTGGTGGGCCATTAAGCAACTAAATTTCGATCTCAAAGGTGCTGGTGAATTCCGACAACTTCAACTCCAAGAGTTAGAAGAACTACGAATGACAGCCTACCACAACGCAAGAATCTACAAAGAACAAACTAAGATGTGGCACGATGGCCACATCAAAAGAAAAGATATAATCGTCGGAAACAAAGTCCTCCTATTCAACTCCAGATTAAAAATGTTTCCTGGAAAACTGCGTACCAAATGGTCGGGTCCCTTTACAATCAAACATATATACCCGACAGGAGCTGTCATTATTATTGACGATAATGGAGGAGAGAGGACCGTAAATGGCCACAGATTAAAAAAGTACCACACTCCGGCAGACAAGTTATCAAGACAAACCATCGAGATTCATGACCCTATAAAGTCAGCATAGCCGGAGCAATAATCTTGTCGAGCCAGCGACGCTAAACCACGATGCTTCTTGGGAGGCAACCCATGGCCTGAATATCACCTTCCCTAGCCTTTTCTTTTGTTTTAAAACACCCTTTTATCTATCTTTGTTTTTCCTTTTTCTTTTGCTTTCTTTAAATCCAAAAATACATAAAAATCCACTTGATCTTGCGGTCAAACGGTCTAGAGACCGTGAGGCCCCTCGCGGTCTCCAGACCGTGATGCCCCTCGCGGTCTCCAGACCGTGAGGCCCCTCGCGGTCTCCAGACCATGAGGCTCCTCGCGATCTCACGACCGTGAGGCCCCTCGCGGTCTCCTGACCGAAAGGGCTCCTAAAAACCTATAAATATATCCCCTCCCCCACCTACGCGCCCCTTATCTTGATTCTCGAATTCTCGAACCCTCCTATTTCATTCCGCTCTGACCTTCGTCTCTACACTCCCGCGCGCCGCTGTTTCAAGTGCTTCGCCGACGACTCGGCTTCGTCGCCGTCGTTCTCGACTTTGTCGTCGTCGTTCCTAGCTCGTCGTCGCTCCCGGCTTATCGACAGCTCTGCAGCAGCTACCCCTTCGCCGACCCACCGACCACAGCGACAGAAATGACTTCACCTGCTAAGCAAGGACCAACAGACGCTCCCTTCTGGACAAAAGAGAAGCTCATTGCTGAAAGAGCAAATCTGCAAAGCCTAGTTGACGACTTCAAAAGGACTGGAAAAGTCCCAGCAGAAGTAAACCTGACTGCTGTCATGAAGGACATCAAGCGAATCAACCACTGCCTTGATGCAGAACCTTCTGACGAGGAAGTCGAAGAGACCTCATCCGACGAAGCCTCCGAATACCAGCCTTCCCCTGAGAAAGAATCCCCCACTACAAAATCTAAGGGGAAGAGATTGGCTCAAGAACCAACAACTGATCCCACATCTAAGAAGAGAGCCAGGAAGCAGGTCCACCCTGTCTGTGCAAGAGAACAAATCTTAGCAGGGTACATCCCACCACCCTCCACCACCGTCACCAACCCTGCCACAATAACTGTTCCTATCTTTCCTCCCATCACCACCACAGCACCACCACCCGAGAACCTTCACCTCCAAATCATTCCCCCCATCAGCCAACTCCTCAAACCAACCAAGTATGCCTGCCCCAGCATACTGATGAAGATGGGGATCTACCACAGAATCCTCACTCTTCTTGACAATTCCAACCTTTCCCGGCTCTACTTTGTATCGGAAATTTCCTACTCTGAGCCAACTACTGAATTCTTCACATACTTCAACAAAGAAGTGGTGGACATCTCGCATAAAGAAAGGGACGGTGGTGACCGTAGAATAACCTCCAGAATCTTCAACAACGAAGTGGTCATCACCGAAAATGTCCTAAACGAAATCTTCATCGATAATAAAGACCAGCTGAAGCAAGCCAAAGCTGCTAGCACAGACCACCCAAGTTTCAACAAGCATAAATTCTGGAAGTCTTTAACGGGGTTACCAACCTTCGATCCAAGGACAAGCAAGGCCTCCAACGTTCATTCTGGCCTAGTGCGCACGCTACACAAAATTATAGTCGGCGCACTTTTCCCTAGATCCGAAGGGGGAAATATTTCCATATCTGACCTTTTTGTCCTCTGGTCAGTCCTCAACGGATTGCCTGTCAACATTGGACGGCACATGCTGATCAAGCTCTCAGCCTTCGCCCTCGGGAAAGAAATCTGCACGGGTGGTCATATCACATCTATCATCAAATATCTCAAGATGGATAGACTTCTACCCAAATGCAGCCCAATAAAAGGCGACATTCTTACCAATGAACAGACACTAAAGAACTCTTACATCTTAAAAAATAAGGATGGAAGGCTGCACTACGTATTCTGCCCCACAAAATCTTCACGAACCCTGCTGCCACTTCCTGAGCTTGCTGACTATGATAAAGACAAGCTCCTGTTCACTGAAGATGAGATCGCCAAAATCATCGCTTCACTCAAAGCCAGAGAAAAGAAAGCAAAGGCAGGAGCTGATATTATCTACCACAACACTAAAATGAAGCGCAAGCTGACACGTGAAGATTTTCGCAAAATCCTGCGACCTGGGTCGACGATGCCAATGTCTATCTTCCGTGTCCTCCTCGCCAACTGTATCGAAATCTACAGAAGCCACAAAAGGAAGCAGCCTGTCTTCAATGCCTCACCCGCCCTATCCTTGGGCCTCTTCTACAAGGACATCCAAGAACAATCCATCGAACGTCTGCGTATCGGGCTAGCACGACGAGCACGTTATCTTACTGTGCCATTCCAAATTTTAAACCATTGGCTAGCCATGATTGTCGATACAGAGGCTCGGGACGCCACAGTTTATAACTTCTGCAGCACCGAGCTACCCGCCGGTACGATAAACTTTGTGGGTGAAGCAGCCGGCGAAGCAAGATGCATACCCTTTCGGCTACTTAAGCTAATTTGGGCTGCACGCCCATCTCTCCGCCAAGACTGGTGCCAGCCCTGGTTCAAAATTATAAACCCACCAGTTCAAGCCGCAGAAGGATCCGGGGATTGCACTTTCTGCACCATTCGTCACATCCAAGCGCTGAACCAAGAAATCCCTTTCTCTGCCCTGGTCACTGAAGATTTTCAGTCCTTGAGAGGACGTTATGCGATGGAACTCATCTGCGACAGACGGTTCTTCAAGGACCTAACGATGGCACCAGATGATGTCCCTCGCTACCTCTTCTCTGCTATCCAACGACCACTGCGGCGACCCTTCCGCCAAACTCTACAAGAGTCAGAGAAATCAAAAGGACCGGCCTCCGCTACTGAGCAAAGCAAAGATGCCAGCAACCCGTTGTCTGCCATCACACCATCTTTTCCAGACTTTGATCTCAGTGCTTGCAACGGCCTATCCAGCTACGAACTACGGCTCATTATGTCAAAGCTTTCCGCCGCGAATGATGAGCTCGTTTTCATGTCTGGTGACATTCTTATAATGGCAGACACTCTGCGAGAATCTTTACAAATTAAAGGATCCCTCTCTGTTGGCCTTATGTCCGCCTATCAGCTTCTTATCGGACAAGATCACCCCACAGCATACATGGCGTCTCCATATCTGAAGGATGATCTTTTAAAGCTAAAGAACTTCGGCGCAGCTGAAACGCTAATCTCATATCTACAACACACAACGCCGAAGTTCATCATGCTACCCTTCCTCTACCATGAACACTGGCTACTTCTGGCAGCAAACCTACCGGATGGAACAATTACAATTTATAACAGTTCCGATAGCCAGTACAACCCACGACAGAAAGTTTACGTCGTAACGCCAAAAACACCCACAGAGGTAGTGGCAAAAGAATGTGCTGAAAGATTAATTGATCTCCTTAGTCAGCACACAAAAGCTTACGCCAAAGAACACTTTCACCGCCCTTCCTTCTGCCACAAGTGTCCCCAGCAAATCCGCCAATCCAACGACTGCGGCTTCCATGTCCTCTACTGGATGTACACCATCCTAGTTCTTCAGAAACCAGTAGAGGATATGACTGACGTAGACTATCACGCCCTGCGTGGACAGTTCGCAGCTAAGCTCCTCCAAGCACCAGGGGCAAGCTCAGGATTAACTGACGCCTAAATGCCCTTGTCCATGCACCTCTCATCCTATCCCTTTGACACTCTGTGGACAGAGTGCGTGATAAGTTAGGGGGAGTGCACTGGACAAGGGCAAGGTATCATTCTTCTCCAACTCTTCTAACTCATTTTTCTTTTTCGCACATCGTTTTCAAATTTTCTTTTCGTACTTAGACTTTTTCCAGTATTCTTTTTCAATAAAACAACTTCTAAGTATAACTTTCATCATAAAAAGTATCACCCTTACCGAAGTTAGAGATAAAGTAGTCCTCATATAAATAATAAGATTAGCTTACAGTCTTGAAATGGTGAATCCATAAAATTCATTCACTAGTGGTTTCTATACTTTTGCTTCAATTCTATCTCAGACTCTTCACAGGTCAACTTCAGGGCCAAAGCGAACCGAATACTCTCAAAGTCAAGAGGGAAATCAGGGAAATCCAAAATCAAGAAAATCTCGCGAGCAGACCACCAAGTGCATGTCAAGAACCCCAAGAACAGTTTTCTTCTTTTCTTCAATAAAAGAGGCTTGGCCGCCCAATCAAAAACCCCAACAAAACCCACTTCCCAAGCCTGTGAGATTTGAATAAAAGCCAGAGTGCTGAATAAAAACATGAGAGTTGTGCCATGCATAAGGACCTATATGAAGAGCCAACAAAGATCTCACCCGGCCGGTACATAAAGCTGCCCTCATGAAGGCAGATGTGTCGTTCCCGGTAATGAGATCCTAAGGTTTCCTAATATATGATAAGGCTGATAAAAGAGCTCACCCGGCCGGTACATTCAGCTGCCCTCATAAAGGCAGATGTGTCGTGCCCGGTAGTGAATCTCTAAAAAGCATAGACAAACCTTTCCCCACTTGAAGGGGGAGTTACACAATAAGCTTTTTAAGCCAGCCCTCATACCCACTCTAGCTACCAGTAGGTTTCTCCAAAGAAGTATAAAACTGATTGGAGTCAATGACATGCACACATTAAGAAAGGTGGTCCCAATGCGAGATTCACGATATAAAAGGAACCTGAGATCCATGCAACTTTTGATACTCGAAAGAGTTAGTGTAAGCGGAAGCCCTGATAAGACCTCGGTAGATCTCTGACCTAGAATTGAAGCATGAGTATGGAAACCCCAATCAAATAAAATCGCCTTGCCATTACATGCCTTAGCTCTATCTAACTTGAGGACAAGGTAGACTCTAAGTTAGGGGGGGTGATAACCTCTCATTTTGTGATGTTATCTTATTAGTTATCTTTAGTTTTCCATACTCTTTCTTAGATAAACTAAATAGAATCATTAAACCTTCTTATTTTATTGCAGATACATCAATAAACTAACTTTTCCTCTTTTTCATTACAGAAAACACAAAAAAATTCACAAAGACTCCTCACGGTCCCAAGACCGCGAGAAGCCTCACGGTCCCAAGACCGCGACAAGCCTCACGGTCCCAAGACCGCGACAAGCCTCACGGTCCCAAGACCGCGAGAAGCCTCACGGTCCCAAGACCGCGAGAAGCCTCACGGTCCCAAGACCGCGAGAAGCCTCACGGTCCCAAGACCGCGAGAAGCCTCACGGTCCCAAGACCGCGACAAGCCTCACGGTCCCAAGACCGCGAGAAGCCTCACGGTCCCAAGACCGCGAGAAGCCTCACGGTCCCAAGACCGCGACAAGCCTCACGGTCCCAAGACCGCGAGAAGCCTCACGGTCTCAAGACCGTTTGGGCTCAACTTGAAGCCTATAAATAGGACCTCAAGGGCCACTTCAAGGGGATCGAATCCCAAGACGCCCAAAGGCTGCCTCTCCAGACCCAGAGCACTCTGATCTTCTGTCCACTGCCCCAAGGCTGCCAGTTTTGGGATCCGTGCTCATCATCATCAAGCTTCTTTCTCTCTCTTCTTTCCATCTCTTCAACAAAGAAGGTGGGAAGAGAAAATCCTTCATCAAAGCAACCACGAAGTGCGAAGATCGTTGCTCTCTTCACCAAGGGTTCAACCTTCCCTCCTCCGTGGAGATGACGTTCTTTCTCTCTCTTCTCACCTCCTTTGCCATGAGCGAGTAGTTTCTTTCACTAGGGTGCGGGGAGTAGCCCCGCTACCCATGTTTTCATTTCATGCGATGTAATTCAATAACTTGTAATAAAGATACTCTTCCTTTCAGTTTGACTTCAATCACTTAATGAATACTAGTTGCTTGATCATCAACTTGTGTTACATATTGTCTTTTGGTATGAATTGTCTACGTTTGTACCCTTAGATCTAAATATCGATTGAATGTTGGTCATGGATGTATGTAGTCACCATACGTCTGTTTCGGTGTCTAGAAGTGTTTTCAGGAGTGGAGTAAACTCACCCCCATCATTGCACTTTCATACTATGAAATGGAATCAGTTGACGTATAGAAGTGCAACCTTGGTAAGGTCGAGGAACACATTTCATGAAGGAGTAATGCAAGGCATGTGACCATTCGTTATGGGATGGCTGGCATTGCAATACTCCACACTTCTCGTAGCTAGTTATCCGAAAGGAAGCTAGGACTACAAGATACTAACTGATTTGACTCTTTTTGCAGGTTGTTTTATTATGTTGCATGACTTGATCCATGTGTAGTGGTGTGAAACCCGATAACATCCTAGTGGTTTTTATCAATTGTTTACAACTTTAATCTTTACCTTCTTGCTTTGCTTTCCTCGCATTTAGCTTTAGAACCAACATCAAACTTTCGATCTAAATATCAACTGTTAAGTAGTTAAGTAGAACTAAAACGTTTTCCATCTTGACTTCGTCAAGATCGTTGTCCCGAGGATTCGACCCTTAACTATACTACGATAAGACTTCCGCGTGTCTTAACACACGTGGGTGGAGTTCTTACCATAGTACTAGCAAGGCTAAACCTAAGGATTCATCACCTTAGGATTTTTAGTGGTGTTGCAAAACTCCATCACTTCTCCTGCTCTCAATTGCCTTAGCTCCGGCGAGGGTTTGACGCGGCATCGCCGTGCCCTGAAGTGAGGAAGACGAGCAGCAGTCTTCGTCCGATCGTGATCGAACGGTCAGGCCAAATCAAGGCGGGAGCCCTTGATCTTGATTCCACCGTGGACCCGGGAGATCCGACAATCCAGACGTCGAGGCGCGTAAGTCAGGGGGCTGAGTGGAGGCTCTTTGCGTGGACCATTGATCAGAGGACCACCGTGGACCGCGGCGCATCCGACGATCGACATAATTGGTACTTTTTCGCATCTCTGAAAGAAATTCAAGAGAAATGATTTATCTTGCGAAATTAATAGAATTTGCTAGGAAACTCGTATGAGAAAACTTAATGTATGAAAAGTTTATAGAAAAATATGAGGAATCCAATAAAAATAAATTGATACCTAGTTCTGTCTGTTTTGCAAAAAGTACCTTAATTTGTTAATAAAGTGTATTAAAAATTGGTGAGAAACCCTAATTGCATGATTAAAGTGTATTTTGGTGATTCAATAGATCAAACTGATAAATTTAACTTGGTCAATGATAGATGTGATATGATTATCAGTTTGAATGTAAAAATATGAGATTTAGAGTTATAATGCCTAAAAAGGAAGTTAATTTACATGAAAACCCTAATTTGGGATAAAAGGAGATAAAAAAACATGTTTTTGCGTAATAAGATAATTGGATGCTTAATTAAGGAAATTTACTGAGAAATTAGGGGTTTTATGTAGTTTAATGAATTAAGGATGATAATAAGGAAAGAAGAAGTGAAAATCCTAATTTCTAAAGGAATCCTAAAATAGGAACTGAAACCCTAAGTGATATGGTGAAAATAAGATAAATATTAATAAAAGGAAAATTGTCCTTTTATTTCAGGTTTTGCCTGTTGATTGGGTTTCTCTTTCTATCTTGAAATTTGCAATTAAAGGTATGTGGTTACTTATGGTTAACCGTTTATGTTTCCCGATGTTTCCAGAATGTTTAATCGCTTTGAATGCAACTAAACAGTTTGGATGTTTATTTCTTTCATGCAAATTATAAAGTGACTATGAATATCACATAATGTATATGCCTTCTAAGCTCAATCCTTGATTCCCTCTGTGTCGTAATGGCTGACCTGATAAAAGGCTACCTAGAGGGTAGGTCCATCAGGTCATGAATGACTTTGGCTGCCTAGAGGGTAGGTCCATCAAGTCACCTTTATAGAGGTACCATATAAGTCCTTACAGGGACAACACAGAGTTGTGGAGAGAAATGGATTGAGTAGTTAGGCTTAAAACATAATCTTGATTGTTAAATGATTAAATGAGTGATTATATTGTTAACCTAGTTGAACATTATCTGCTTCCTCCACATACCAGCTTCGGCTGATTGTCGTTTTTGTTTGTCGGCATTTTAGGTACAAATCTCAAAAGCACAAATAGTAAAGCGACATATTGTGAATTCAAGAATTAAAGGATAAGGAGGAATTAGATAGAGTAGTTAAGTTGTGGTTAGAAAATAGTTCCCAACTGTTCAAGGTATGCAATGAAAATTTTTATTACCATTTTTTTCAGTATAGTCTTTTAGAATTTAATAATTGTTTATGGTTATATGTCGAACCTTTGATCCGGAATTAATGGGTGCGGCTTCAACCTCTTGGTCTCCCTTAATTGGGGGTTACTGAGAGGTGGGTCGTAACATTTGGTATCAGAGCCTAGGTTCTTCATGGAACCATTGGTAATTATTAAATTTTACAAACTCCATAGAACCCAAGGGAGTTATTAGAGGAGTATCTGAAAGACGGAGGTGTCTAGAAAGGGATCACGACTGGGGGCTGGCAAGATTTTCCTCCGCACCGCTAGTCAGAATATGAGGACTCCCGGACCCGTGTGACCGCCTGGCCAAAGTCATAGGATATGAATCGAAATAAGATACCTTTAGGACTCTCTCATCTTGTTCATCCCCTCTCATCACATATTCTATTAAGGCTTTAAGAGTAGGATTCTCTCTCTCCTCCACACTCATGTGGTATGGGCACATAGGTTCAGGGTTTAAGAATCCTCCAGCAAATTAATAAAAGATATGTAATGAGATATCATTGAACATAAGTATAACTAGTTTAAATGATAAACTAAAGGTTTGTTTGTTATGCTTATGTAGATGGCACGAACAAAGACTGTTGCTATTCCCGAGGGCTCCGGAAAACCGGCTAGGAGTGTTTGGCCTCCCCGTAAAGTAAAGGAGTCTTCTAAAAAGAGGAATAGGAACCTTGAGGGTGGATCCTCTAAGAAGAGGAAGAGGCCTGAAGAAGTCACTCAAGAAGTCCCTAACCCTGACCCGGTACCATTTAGTAACCTGAACCAAGAAGAAGATCAAGGATATGAAGAGCAGCATGTGTATGAAGAAGAAGCCCAGATGGATGAGGAACCATTTGATGATTCAGAACCCACCATGATGATCCATACCACTGATACCTTGTGGTTAGAGCAACAGAGGAAGTTAACAGAGGCCATTAATACTTTGGCCCTCCGAGACATAGCTAGAGCTGAGAATGGTGAACCACACCCTGTTCGTCCACGTGTGGGAGCCACCATCCTAGACTTTGTCAAGCTAAACATAGAAAAGTTCTGGGGAGAAGATAAGACCGAGGTGGTTGATAAAGCAGAAGCCTGGATACTTGCAATAGAGAATGGTTTCTGCATGCTTGAAGTGCAGCCGAGCAAGAAGGTCCTCTTTGCTGCTCACCTCCTGGAAGGAGCAGCTAAAATATGGTGGGAGACTCACATCACAGGCCAAGATCTAACTTAGGAACCAATGGCATGGGCTGATTTCAAGACCATCTTCACTTCCAGATTCGTCCCCGTTGCAGCTAAGAAAGAAAAGGAGAAGGAATTCACTAACATGACTCAAGGAAATTCCTCTGTGGCAGACTTTGGGTGCAAGTTTCGGATCTTCGAACATTTTGGGTACAAGATGGATGAGGAAAGGAGGGTGGATCACTTCATAGAGCGTTTTCACCCTACCATCAGGCCTCATGTGATGGCAAGCAAGCAAAAAACCTTCGTAGAAGCTTACAACACTGCATTAGACATGGAAAGAACCGTGATGCCTGCACAGTTTCCACCCAAGGGGTATTTGGGTTTCACTGAAGGAACCCGAGGACAGAAGAATCATCATAAGAAGGGCCCAGGTTGTCATCAAGAAAAGGGAAGACAGGGAGGAAAAGGGAGACCCCATCAAGAGAATAATCGACCGCGATGCCGCTCATGTGGAAAAGGGCATCTCGGTGAGTGCCACCACAGAAAGAGAGTCTATTTTTGTTGTCACCAAGAAGGACATATCCAAGCTGATTGTCCTCTACCAGAGCCAAAAGGACCAGGCCCAGCGGCAGCCCCACCAGTAGCAGCTCTACCAGTAGTTGTGGCCCCACCTGCTGGAGAAAGAAGGCAAGCTCGAGTGTTCGCCATCGACAATGAAGAAGATCAAGCTAATGCAAATCGGTTGATTGAGGGTAATAACCCTTAGAGTTTTCCTTTATGTTTTGAAAGTTAAGCATGTAATAGTCTAATGTATGGTGAACAATAATGTAGGCATGCTTGAAGTCATGGGACATAATGTAAAAGCATTATTTGATTCTGGTTCTACTAATGCTTTCATTTAGAGGAACCTTGCAACTATGCTTTGTTTGGATATCAAGGGTTTAGGATATGTCTTAGATGTTACAACCCCAAGTGGTCGAATCTTACCTCTCTTTTAAAAACTCCGGTGATACCTGTGAAATATAGAGATCATGAGTTTCCTACAGACTTTATCCTTCTTGACATGAATGATTTTGATGTGATCATTGGAATGGATTGGCTTTATACTTATAGGGCTCAAATCGACTGTAGGGAAAAGAAAGTGATCATTAGGGAACCAGGTCACCCACCCTTTGTCATTAGAGGTAGGAAAGATGCCACCACTAGTTTGTATGTGTCATCCCTGAAGGCAGAAAGAATGATGAGTAAAGGTTGTCAAGCTTTCCTAGCAGTTGTTACCGAGCCCGAACCCAAGGTGCAGCCCTTAGAGGAAATAGAGGTAGTCAAGAGCTATGCATATGTTTTTCCGGATGATCTACCCGGGATTCCTCCTGAGAGAGAGGTGGATTTTTCCATAGATCTAGCTCTAGGAACAAGCCCTATTTCACGTGCACCTTATAGAATGGCCCCTGCAGAGTTGCTCGAGTTGAAGAAACAATTGCAGGAATTGCTAGACAAGGGTTTTATCTGGCCGAGCACATCACCATGGGGAGCTTGAGTCCTGTTTGTAAAGAAAAAGGATGGCTCGCTTCGTATGTGCATAGACTACCGGATGATTAACCAAGCTACCATTAAGAACAAATACCCTTTACCCCAAATAGATGACCTGTTTGACCAGTTGAAGTCCGCTCGAGTCTTTTCCAAAATTGACTTAAGATCGGGTTACCACCAGTTGAGAGTCAAGAGTGAGGACGTTCCAAAAACAGCTTTTCGAACACGGTATGGCCATTATGAGTTTGTGGTTATGCCTTTTGGGTTGTCCAATGCACCCAGTGTGTTCATGAATCTTATGAATAGTGTGTTCCAACCCTTCCTTGACTCGTTTGTCATAGTGTTCATAGATGACATCTTGGTATACTCCAATGACTTAGAGCAACACCGAGACCACCTAAGTAAAGTCCTTGATATCCTGAGAAAGCAGAAGTTCTATGGGAAATTCTCAAAATGTGAGTTTTGGATAGACCGAGTCATGTTCCTTGGACATATCATCTAAGGAGGAACAATCACTGTGGATCCAGCCAAGGTGTTAGCAGTTCGAGACTGGCCTACACCGAAGAACCCCTCCGAGATCCGAAGCTTCTTGGGGTTAGCAGGATATTACCGGTGTTTCATTTCAGATTTCTCAAAGACTGCCCTGCCCTTGACCATGTTGACTCATAAGGATGTGAAGTTCATGTGGTCTGATGTGTGTGAGGCTCGTTTTCAAGAATTGAAAGAAAAGTTGACCACTGCACCAGTTTTGACTCTACCATCAGGCAATGAGGGTTTCATGATCTTCACCGATGCATCCAAAATGGGTCTTGGCTGTGTATTGGAGAAAAATCGACATGTGGTTGCATATGCTTCCCGACAACTCAAGCCTAATGAGGTGAATTACCCGACACACGACTTAGAGTTGGCTGCTATCATTCATGCCTTGAAGATTTGGCGGCATTACCTGTATGGTGCTACTTTTGAGATCTTCACTGACCATAAGAGCTTAAAGTACCTTCTGACACAGAAAGACTTAAACCTATGACAACGAAGATGGATGGAATACATGAAAGATTATGACTTCACCATTGCCTATCATCTCGGGAAGGCTAATGTTGTGGCAGATGCGTTGAGTCGGAAACAGCTTCGGTGTGCAGCTGTTCTGTCTAGTCAGTGGAAGAGCTTGGAAGAGATGGTGAAATGGTCTCCTCAACCGTTAGGTGATCGAGTTCGATTGGCCAACATTCAGATACAGTCTGATTCGTTGAGTGAAATTGTGGCAGCACAGTTGGTCAGTAGTGAACTTGACAAGATGAGAGGCTTGATGAAGAAGCCTCAGACCCGCCTTTCTTTGGGAGTAGATGGAGGAATCAGATTCGATAATCGTATATGGATTCCTG
This sequence comes from Alisma plantago-aquatica, assembly GCA_963693085.1. NCBI lineage: Eukaryota > Viridiplantae > Streptophyta > Magnoliopsida > Alismatales > Alismataceae > Alisma > Alisma plantago-aquatica. The sequence goes on along the minus strand of OY856413.1, from coordinate 808,006,799 downwards.
AAGACTCACCACTGAAGGAACGTATCTTGAAAGAAGCTCATGGTTCTAAGTACACTATACACCCAGGAACTACTAAGATGCTTAAGGACATGCAGAGGTTTTTCTGGTGGTCAGGGATGAAGAGAGACATTGCAGCTTATGTGGCCAGTTGTCTTACGTTCCAGATGGTGAAGGCTGAACATCAATGACCCGGTGGGCTTTTACAGTCTATAGAGATTCCAGAGTGGAAATGGGATCAGATCACCATGGATTTTGTGGTGGGTTTACCCTGGACCAAGAGGGGTCATGATGCAATCTGGGTTGTAGTGGATCGCCTTACCAAGTCAGCACACTTCCTTGCACTGAAAACCACTGCCAAAGTGAAATATTTAGCTGAGTTGTACATTCGAGAGATAGTGCGTTTGCATGGCGTACCCAATTCCATTATATCTGATAGAGATTCGAAGTTTACTTCCAAACTGTGGAAGCAGGTTCAAGAGGAACTTGGTACGAGGTTAAAGTTCAGTACCGCTTATCACCCCGAGACGGATGGACAGTCAGAAAGGACAATCCAGACTTTAGAGGATCTTTTGAGAGCTTGTGTGCTCGATTGGGGTGGATCATGGGAGCAGTACTTACCTCTAGCTGAGTTTGCATACAATAATAGTTACCAAGCCAGTATCGGGATGCCTCCATATGAAGCTCTATACGGGAGACCGTGTCGGTCACCACTTCACTGGGATGATGTTTGTGAGAGGACCTTGTTGAGGTCATATGAACTCCAAGTGTATGCTGATAAAGTCGCTTTGATCAGGCAAAGGCTAAAGAGAGCCCAAGATCGACAGAAGTCGTATGCTGATGCGAAGAGGACTGATGTGCATTTCACTGTGGGAGAGCATGTTTTTCTGAAAATCCGACCACTCCGAGCTATACCTAAAAATAGAGGAAAGTTGAGTCCCCGATATGTGGGTCTGTTTAAGGTTTTAGAACGGATTGGTGAGGTGGCTTATCGTTTGGCGTTACCCCCTCAATATAGTATGATGCGTGATGTGTTTCACGTGTCCAATCTGAAGCGATATGTGCAAGACCCGAGCCATGTGTTGAGCATTGAACCTATTGAGCTTCAAGGAAAGCTGTCTTATCCTGAGTTACCATTACGTATTATAGATACTAAGGTAAAAGAGCTTAGAAATAAGAATATAGAGATGGTAAAGGTTCTTTGGAAACACCATGGAGAGGATGAGGCCACATGGGAGCTGAAGACGGACATGGAAAAAGCATATCCTGATTTGTTTGCTTGACTGATGAATTTTGAGGACAAAATTCCTATAAGGAGGAGAGGATGTTATGACCTCGATTTTTCCAAAATATGTAATGAAATTGTAATTGTTCTTTTCAAAGATAAATGAAATCCATGGTTGATGTGATGGATTGTTTGAATGGGTTGAATGGATTTTTGTGTTTGATAGCTTGTATGTGTTCTTATTGGGCCTTTGTGGCCGTTGAGCCCAATTAAAGGATTAAAAGAAAAACAAAAAGAAATGAAAAGGGAATTTCATTTAATAAAGGAATATATGAGGAAAATAAAAAAGAAATGATTTTAAGGCTAAAAGATATTTTCCCAAAATAAGATTTTGAGTTAAAAGGGTTCCTTGGATTCAAGGGACTCAGGATAATTAGATAATGGCAAAAGAAATAAGGAATATGTGGAAAATACAATTAAATGAGAGATAACTTGAAACTGAAGTAAAGGGATTGTTTCCTTTGGATAATGACTACAATTTTTGCACAAGGAAAGATAAAAGTATAAACGAGTTTTCCTCAAAATTTGAGATAAAATGGAGTTAAGGATTGAGAGTTATTGAATTTTCACGTTATCATCAAAATAGCATTTTCCTTGCATATTTAGGAATTAATTTTCCTTTTGGTTTAAGCACGGACGACGCTGACCGTTGGATCCTAATCCAGCGGACCACGGTCATCGTCCAAAGTCCCAAAGGGACTCGGACAGTAGCGCCGACAGGGGATTTTCCCCTCGCTTTCCCGATCATTTCAGTGCATGTGCACTTGAGATGGATGTCCCGTTGGGTCCGGGAGACCATGGCGAACAATCTAGACCTAGGTATTGCTGGTTTTTGGGGTGTGTTCTAGAAACGCCCAATCGGGTTGAGGTCTGGGACGGCGGTAGGGTTGGGAAACCCTAGAAGGGGCTTTTGCACCCTATAAATAAGGGTCTTCCTAGTCCAGTGCACCTTCGCGAACCTAGGCGGCGTATTCCCAGAACCCAATTCCTTCTCCTGCTCTCAATTGCCTTAGCTCCGGCGAGGGTTTGACGTGGCACCGCCATGCCCTGAAGTGAGGAAGACGAGCAGCAGTCTTCGTCCGATCGTGATCGAACGGCCGGGCCAAATCAAGGCGGGAGCCCTTGATCTTGATTCCACCGTGGACCCGGGAGATCCGACGATCCAGGCGTCGAGGCGCGTAAGTCAGGGGGTGAGTGGAGGCTCTTTGCATGGACCATTGATAAGAGGACCACCGTGGACCACGGCGCATCCGACGATCGACATAATTGGTACTTTTTCGCATCTCTAAAAGAAATTCAAGAAAAATGATTTATCTTGCGAAATTAATAGAATTTGCTAGGAAACTCGTATGAGAAAACTTAATATATGAAAAGTGTATAGAAAAATACGAGGAATCCAATAAAAATAAATTGAGAACCTAGTTCTGTCTGTTTTGCAAAAAGTACCTTAATTTGTTAATAAAGTGTATTAAAAATTGGTGAGAAACCCTAATTGCATGATTTAAGTGTATTTTGGTGATTCAATAGATCAAACTGATAAATTTAACTTGGTCAATGATAGATGTGATATGATTATCAGTTTGAATGTAAGAATATGAGATTTAGAGTTATAATGCCTAAAAAGGAAGTTAATTTACATGGAAACCCTAATTTGGGATAAAAGGAGATAAAAAGCATGTTTTTGCGTAATAAGATAATTGGATGCTTAATTAAGGAAATTTACTGAGAAATTAGGGGTTTTATGTAGTTTAATGAATTAAGGATGATAATAAGGAAAGAATAAGTGAAAACCCTAATTTCTAAAGGAACCCTAAAATAGGAACTGAAACCCTAAGTGATATGGTGAAAATAAGATAAATATTAATAAAAGGAAAATTATTCTTTTATTTCAGGTTTTTCCTATTGATTGGGTTTCTCTTTCTATATTGAAATCTGCAATTAAATGTATGTGGTTACTTATGGTTAACCGCTTATGTTTCCCGATGTTTCCCGAATGTTTAATCGCTTTGAATGCAACTAAACAGTTTGGATGTTTGTTTCTTTCATGCAAATTATAAAGTGACTATGACTATCACATAATGTATATGCCTTCTAGCTCAATCCTTGATTCCCTCTGTGTCGTAATGGCTGACCTGATAAAAGGCTACCTAGAGGGTAGGTCCATCAGGTCATGAATGACTTTGGCTGCCTAGAGGGTAGGTCCATCAAGTCACCTTTATAGAGGTACCATATAAGTCCTTACAGGGACAACACAGAGTTGTGGAGAGAAATGGGTTGAGTAGTTAGGGTTAAAACTTAATCTTGATTGTTAAATGATTAAATGAGTGATTATATTGTTAACCTAGTTGAACATTATCTGCTTCCTCCACATACCAGCTTCGGCTGATCGTCGTTTTTGTTTGTCGGCGTTTTAGGTACAAATCTCAAAAGCACAAACAGTAAAGCGACATATTGTGAATTCAAGAATTAAAGGATAAGGAGGAATTAGATAGAGTAGTTAAGTTGTGGTTAGAAAATAGTTCCCAACTGTTCAAGGTATGCAAAGAAATATTTTATTACCATTTTTTTCGGTATAGTCTGTTAGAATTTAATAATTGTTTATGGTTATATGTCGAACCTTTGATCCGGAATTAATGGGTGCGGCTTCAACCTCTTGGTCTCCCTTAATTGGGGGTTACTGAGAGGTGGGTCGTAACATATATATATATATATATATATATATATATATATATATATAATTAAATATGTGAAATTGTATAACATAAAAATGTAAAAACATATGCATATATCAATATTTGACCTTCCTTATTTAATAATATTAGCATACTCCCAATATAATAACAGACTAAACCTCTTAGAAAAATAATTCCAACATAGAATTTGACGAAATACATAAAATTGTCAACATGATTAAAAACTAAGTTTTCAGGATTTATATTACCCTACTTAGTGTTTCTTAGGTTGGATTTGATTAGCGCACAATATTGTAATAAATTACTACAACATGGACTCAATTGCCATACCACATTTCTCATCAATGATCGCATATGGTTTATCATCCCCAACTGCCAAGTTTGTCTTTATAGAGGGGAAATGGTTATTGCAATATGATGTGATGGACTAGAAACCTAACTCTAATAATACCCAATAAACAATATGTACAATGCTCATAAATGACACATAGAAAGATATAGGCTATTTGGAGCAACATTATACATATGAAGTTTGTCTAGATTACAATAGTTAGATAGTTTTTTTATCTCATCTAAGTGTTCCCATCCATCACAATTTTTTGCAACATTGTCTTCTTTTACATTTCAACTAATATTTGATATTTTCAACCTTTCTTTTCATGATTTGCTTATCGTTACTAAAGTTGATGCACTTTACTAAATTATTGTATCCATGGAAATACCCAATGCTGAGATTTTCACATACGAGTTTGTGTGAAACATTATCCTTGCTAAACGTGTAAAAGTGTTCTTGTAATGTAGCTATATTATTTAGTAGTTCCCTTCTAATTATCAAATTTTCTTTCTGTTTCATTGATTAGTATTCATATTAAACACGATATAGCTATCAATTTAACTCATTGGCATGTTTGTCATCTTGAATTCAAATCCAAAATAGAAATTATGCATACATGATCAAAAATTTAAAGAAACAATTCAACATTACCAAAAATAAGACAATAATATACGATTTAGAATATCATGCATAATAGATCTCAATTAGGGAGTAGAATGTCTACATTAAAATGACTTGCCAATACAAAATGTATTTTCTTATGTCTACATCAGAACATTTATAATCTAAAATTTGAAATCTTTTTAATGTATTTGTAGTGAAATATATTACAAATTTAGTAGTTTAATGTTTATACACTATATTCATCCTTTTATAGGCTCTAAACATGTAGGCATTCATATAAGAACCCGTCATGGTTGTTGAGTGTTATGGGTTATAGTGTAGTTGGATTATACATTCAAATCATCTTTGTAGAACACCTTAGAATAAATAAATATCTAAATTACTTGTTCTTCAAGTATGACTGCTCAGGGTAATAGTATGTTTCCATGAAGAACGAAAGTATTTTCTATATGTTGATTCCATTTGATTGTATAATGATTTTTTTCTTCATTTTGCATAAATAATCATTCCATCAAATACTAATTATGTTTATTAAAAAGGTACAATATGATATAAAACTAATAGAGTAAAACAAGTCTATGAGATAAAAGTTGATATTTACACAATATGGAGATGTGTCATAGCCCTGAATGGACTATATATGGAGTGAACAATGAAAAGGATAAATATTTACATATATATAGAATACTAACAAATTTTGAGAAGGTTAATACACCATGTTTGATGTATCAAAAATATTCTTTGTTAAATTGTTAACTTAAACAAACAAGGTTATTATTTTTTCTTATAAATACTTGGTATTTGATAAATATTACACAAATAATTATCTATATATCAATATACCCATTATTTTAATTAATAATAAAATAAATCATTAATTTATATATGAGTCATGTGCAAAGCATGCTCATTTACTAGTATAAAACAAAAAGTGATGGTTATGGCCATGTCTACTTGTAATTCCTTGGAGCCACATGGTATTATTACCACCTAAGTCAATCATCACATCTCATGTATGAACCTAGTGTTGGTGTAGATATGTGTTTCCCAATCTGGGTAGATCGTTTCAACCCTTGAACTGGTAGTCTCACCTCTTAGCCGGTCAGTTGGTCATCATGGGCAGTCGTCTGGCTTCCAATCCAACCGATGCTTGGACTCCTTCCAAATGGTCTATTGGGTCCACCAAGAGGGTCATCAAGTACCATCATTCGGTCCTCCATAGTCCACCAGACAGGTGGCTCATTTCATGAATTGATCGTCACATCCGGCGATGATCGTCTTTCTCGTTGTTGCAAGAAAAGAAACTATCCTATTGCTATTTTATTACATTATATAAAAAGAAACCACAAGTTACATTCGAGGGGAGAAAAGGTAGGAAAGAATTAACTTTACATTGGGAAGAGAGAGGTGGAGGTTCGGTACATAGACTGAGATATATAGGAATAAAACCAAACCATCCAACCACATATAGATATAGGGCATTTGTTACGACCCCACCTCCTAATAACCCCCAATTAAGGGAGACCGAGAGGTCGAAGCCGCACCCATAACTTCTGGATCAAAGGTTCAACAATTAACCAAGAATAAATATCAAATCTTAACAGACTATACTGAAAAGTTGTAAGAAACTAAATATTTGCATACCTTTTTGAAAACTTGTATCTCTAAACTTCTATCCACTTAAGGATTCTACTCTAACTAATCATCCTTGTATTTTACTTAATGTATTTAAAAATATGACGATTTACTATTTGTCCTTTTGGCTTATACCTAAAATGCCGACAAACAAAACGTTGGACAGCCGAAGCTGGTATGTGGGGGAAACAATAAATGTGTAAATACATTAACAACGTAATTATTCAATTAATCATTTAACAACCAAGATTACATTTTAAATATAACTCCGCGATCCAAGGGTACCCTATCCTCTGTGTTGTCCCCATTAAACCCCTCATGATCCACCTGTAAGTGAACCAATTTCTAGGGTTGAGTCACATGGCACTACTCATAAGTAGCCCACCCCTTAACTCATGGCAGGCTAATGAGTCTCATGGCACTACACATAGGTAGCCCAATTTCTAACTCTCGGTAACCTAGAACTTGCTCTAGGATTACCCCTTTCTTAGCTTTTGCAAAGCAATAGAGGTGGACCCGGATCTAGCCAGTTATATATGCACATTTATAGTGATAATCATAGTCACTTTATAGTTGCTTGAAATAAATAGACATCCAACAGTTATTTTCAAGCAACCGATTAAAACTTCGGGAATTGTCGTAAAACTAGAGTGATTATTCATAAGCGTAACCACATACCTGATTTGATGATTTCACAAGCATTAAGTTAACCCAACCAAGAATGAAATCCAAGCAAGCAATTCAATCATCACATAATTCCTGAAAAGAATATGCACTCCATTTATTACACACTTTATCAAGAATCTACTTTATTGACTTGGATTCACTTTCTAGGGTTTCTGTATCCATTTTAGGGTTTCGTTTTTCAATTAGGGTTTCCCTTCATCATTTACCATATTAAACCCTAATTTTATTCCATTACTCATAAACCCTAATTATCTCATCTGTTCTTCAATATTAAGGTTATCTTAACAACATATAACCCTATTTTCATATTACAGGCACATTAATCATCAATTAAGCTTCTTTTTCATTAAAGCTACTATTTTATCCTTTTAATCCATAACAAGATCATTATCCGCATTTATCATCAATTCCAAGTTCATTAGGGTTTAATTAACATATGAACTCATTTGCCATAATTCTACCTTTTATTCATGAGAAAACCCTAATTACTACATTTAGGGTTTTTATTTATAATTAGGAACTTTTATATTCAAATTGGATTTAGAACAACATAACTCTATCCTATGCATAGATTTGCACAATTAAAACCATTAAAATACATATTTTCCCAAATTAGGATTTCTAAGCCCATTAATGTAAACTTAGGTATATGAAACCCTAAATTAAGCCAATTATTTACAAATATCATTCTTTTAGATCCAAATAATCCTTTTATTATCACCAGGTTAATATTGGCTTGAATTATCCAAAGAACATCATTAGAGGTAATAACTTTATGTACTTTTTAAATTTCAAGCATATTTATGCTCATAATCTCTAAATTAACCTAATTACGTGCAAAGATCATCATTTTCGATCTTAAAGTACCTTTTCACAATTAACAGGTTATTATCAACTTTAATCACCCATTAAACTCTACTAACCACAATAATCATCTCAAAGTAGAGTTTCTTAATCATTAAAGTATTAAAGATGATTACTTCCATTAATTTTCAGTTTGCAATTAGAATTAGACTTCAAACATAATTGCTTTGGGTTCCTCTCGTTCTAAGGATCAAAATTCATATATAACTTGTTTTAATCCGAGCTATGGTTAAATAAATATGATTTTTTCCATTAAACCACTTACTTCGGCCAATCGGAGAGCGTCATGTGTCTATTTCCTTGCAACGTTGCTTTCAGATTTGGAAACATTTCGGAATTATGACTTTACCCCCGCGTAAGTCGACTGTGCCTTTAGCCCGTGGAGGGCATAATCGTCCAACGGCAACTTGTTGTCTTCAACCTTGCGTGGCTGTTGCATCGTTGCCCTAGCCGCGTACAGAGCGGCTTCTCCCCCGCTCCTGGGCCCTCGAAGACCCTCGGGGACATGCTCCCTCCCTTCGTCGTTCCCCCGTGCAGGTGGGGACACCTTGGGTATAGCCACAAGGGTCGGGAACCGGCTCTGCAAGCCCACGGCTCACAGCCTTGCTGCAGCCGTGCTGCAGGTGTTTGGGTGTCGTCTGATGCTCCAGGGCATACGATGATCATCCATGAGTCTTTGGGGTACAACGACCTTCTTCCACATGGCTCCACAACTCTCCGTCGCTCCAGAGAACACACCACCCGTGGTTTAGGGTTTGGACGGAAACGTGGAAGAAGAGGAACGTAGAAGAACATGGGGTTCTCTCTCCCCTTTGAACCAAGACTCTACCCCTTATATAGGGGATAGCACGAAGCCCTGAGGCGTGCCTCCATGAGGACTCAAGTCCTAAACTCAAAAGGAAACATACTTTCCTTAATTGTGAAGCAACCATCTTTTCTCTCTTCATTAACTCTTGATATTTCCTATTTCTCATGGATACTTTGAAATACGAGATTTGTTTGTTTCACTCTCTTTATACTTGCCTCTTAATCATTGGTCACAAATTTCTATTTTTATTTAATAGAAAATACTTCCTTTTAGCAATACCACATAATCCATGAATTATGTATTCACATTATATTCTTATTTGTCTTTTATAAGTAGTTTCTCTTTCCTCTTTCTTCTTTGGGACTCCTTGGATCCCAAAACACTCCATTATTTCGAAATTCTTTTTATTGGATACTTATTATCTTTCTAAATGCATCTTTATGCATTATTTCACACTATCTTATTTATTTCTCATTAAAATATCATCCTTTGAGGATTTATCTTTATTACTCTTTTATTTTCCTCATTGGCATTCCTTTTAATATTAGCAACCTCATGGATACGAAATTTCACCAAGAAATCTCATTTATGCCTCTTTCCACTCATTTTCCACATTTTATCATTATTTTCAATTTATTTCTTAATAAAGTACTATTTAATTAAATTTTCTTTTCTTATTGCCTTCTCTATGCAACTTTGGACTCCTTGGTACCCAAGGAACCCAAGAGGCACGAAATCCATCCTTGGATTACATTATTTTTCCTTCTAGAGGTTTCCACATATTTCTTTTCTCAAATTCTCAATTATTCATTAATTAATTGAAATTCCTTTATATTGGGCCCAATAGCCAATAAAGCCCACAAAGCAACCAATCAAGGCTATTGTGAATGAAATTGGTTTATTCAAAACATATTATATCATTATTTGTTCAATTATCTTTAATATGAACCCAAAATCAGGGTTGTAACATCCTTCTACTCTTATAGAAATTTTGTCCTCAAAATTCTATCAAGCAAACAAACAATTCAGGATAAGGCTTTTTCCATGTCCATCATTGGCCCCTATTTGGCTTTACCTTACCCATGGCGCTTCCAAAGAACCTTTAGCATCACATATTCTTTTCTCTGAGTTCTTTCACTCTGGCGTCTATAAACTGCACAGGTGACTCAGGTCATTTCAGCCTCCCTTGGGCTCACTAGGTTCATTGCTCAGCACATGGTCAGGGTACCTCACATAGTGCTCTAAGTTGGACACATGGAACTCATCACACATTACTTTATCCTGAGGGGTAAGGTCAAACTTAACCTTCTCCACCAAACCATGTCAAAAGAACCCATGCATCAGGGACTCAGCTCTCTTAGTTATAACTTAGAGGGGTCGGATTTTTCATGTCACATATACTCCCACAGTGAATTGTATGTCAGTCTACCTTGTATCTGCTCATGACTCTTGTCGTCTCTAGGCTCCTTTCAGCCATTGCATGATCAAAGCGACCTCATCTACACACACTGTGGTCCCTTCACCAACATCACCTTACTGAAGTGGTGACCGACACAACCTCCCTTACAGAGTTTCTTAAAATCCCAATACTGGCTATGGTGGTCATCATTACATCTTTCATAGGAAAAGGACTGTCTCTAGTCATCACCCTGAATGAGCACATATGCTCTCATCAGACCCTTTAGTCCGGATCATACTAACTGTTAGTTAGGGGTGATGAATTATACTAACATCGAGTTTTTCGTGTACCTACTTCCACTTTATGGAAGTGAACCTTTAGGTAAAACTCAAGAACCTTTGAACTTGCATCCTGGTGTAGTTGAACCATCTCTCTCATGGGTAGTTCAACTAGATCTGTCCCCTGACAGAACTCTTTCTTCCTCATGTCATCTAGGTAAGGCGATCTACCATAACCCATATTGCATCTCGACCTTCCTTGATCTAGGGGAGACTTACAACATCCATAGTAATGAACTCCCTTTCTCTTTCAGGGACTCTTTATCCTTTTTATCAATGCACTGGGTTACTAGTGTTCATCCTTTATCTCCTGGCTTGCATGGTCACATGCCACAAGCAACTTCATCTTAGGTATCCAAAGTCCTACTGTCACTTATTATCTTGGTGGTACGGTATATGATGATCTAAAAATCATGATCTCATGTATGTCATGATTCCTCAAGATCGATTCCTCAGAAACCCTAAATCACTCTAGTCGGGGTTTCATCACCTTCTTTTCCAAAGAAGTACATCTGAGGTTCTACCACCATCCTTTCATTGCATCAAGGACTATACTAGCTAACCAAACATCCATTAACTTGTTCAACGGATCTCATTACATCTGAGGATTAGCCAAACATATCTCCTTTCCAAACTTAGGGTTAGCCAAACCACCTCTTCTAGCCAAACTAGGCAGCTATATCCCATTCATTACCACTTCACCTCCTTAGTTATTAAGTAACATTGACGACATACACTTCCATGTATTTAACTTATCGTCTCACCTCAAACTCTATGTTTATCTTCATTAAGAACACTCTCTGATTTCATCATCATGGTGATCAAACTCATCCCGGTATAACTTGTAAGTTCCACATAGCTCATGATCAAAACATCTTCATAAGGTGACTACCTCATTCCTCTTAGTGTTTGCAAACCATCCATGTATCATTCATTTTAGCAGGGTAGGTTATCTTCTCTATCCCCATTTCATGTGGCAACGTTCCAACCTACATCATCTCTTATCCTTGGTGTATGGCATGCGTAATGTCCTATCTCTCACCCCCATAACAAGAGGAAATAAGCATTTGGTTGCAGTTTAAATACAGAGTTCTTCCTATTCCAAGAGTAGAGATGGTACATCCCACCTTGCCAATACACCTTTACATCTAAGTTGCAACGTGCCACATATGTCTCTACATCACAGACATCATGATATCAAAGTTACATCCATGGAAATCTAGTCTTGAACCTACTGAGGTTTATATCCTTGGTCATCTCCACTAGGTCTATAGGGTACCGACTCTTTTGGGGTCATCCCTCTTCCCTCAGGCATCAAGAGAGTGCCCTACTCATCTGCCCTTTGGGTCCCATGAGTTCATGAAGGTGATCAATCTCCTAACCCATGGCCCTCAGACAATGATAGATGTTACCTCCCGACCCTATGGTCATGTGCAACTGGGGAATTAGGAAACTCCTACTTTCATCGGTCTTATCCCCACCTGACCCTAGGATAGACTTAGGATTCTTCATTATAGTACATGTTCACTTAGAACCTTACCCAAGTCTTCATCATCTCTCTTTCTGCATTCATGACTGACTTTCATTCCTTCATAGGGGTCATGGCAACCTGCCTACCTTGGTCAGGCCCCATACCGGTTACCTCCATGGTAACACCTCCACATGCACATAGAGATGGTTTTCTATGGGTCTATAGGTTCATCCTCATACCATGTACCTTTCACTTAGCTTCTCAAGATCCTATGGGACCTATTCAGGTTACCCTAAACCAACAAAACTGATATACACCCTACCAAAGGGTCCCTCTCCCAGGATGGGAGGAAAACTATCTCTTGACAACATGGTCACTAAAGCCCTTAGGTCTAGGATTTACATCCATATGCTTAACCCTAGTAAGCTATTAAGGCACAAGCAGACCACTAAACCAGGCTAGGTCATCTGGGTTCTCATCCATCAACATTAGATCAGGGTCATACCTTCCCATGTCATCAACTTAGCTGGGAGGGGTTCACCAAGCATACCTTAAAGGGCTTCCTTTTTCCTTTATACATGAGGTGTACCAGGCTCGACACTACAGCAACTTAATTCTCATCATGAGTATTAGGTATACCACTTCCCCTCTTAGGTCAGGAACCCTAAGTTCACTTTGGGTGCCCAACTGCATGCTCAATCTCTTAACCACAAACCAAGCATGTACTGGGTATGACATACACTTCCTGTCATCCTTCTCCTCGATCAACACTTTAAGGTTGAGTCCTCCTCAAGGACAAAAAACAAGATGTAAGGCCTCATAACCTATTACTATACCTCTCCAGGGTATACAAAACTTCTTCTTCCTTTCTTAAAAGGTAAACACTTATACCATAGGCACATAAGTGCCAGAAGCCTCATCCTCTCTCCAGGGTTTGGTTCCTCCCATGGAAACCAAGACATCATCAACCCCTAGGGATCGAGCATGTGGTGACCACTATCATCCACTTAGGTTGCATCATCCTTAACTCCCTACATATCTTAGGATTCCAACCTTCTTGCTTGGTTCCTGGTCTCTCTTTCTAGAGCTAACCTTTCAACCAACCTCACCATTAGAGGACCTTCACTAATATTATCATTTAAGGATCTATCCTTTACCCTATCATGCACAACCCTTCCCAGGATTGGGTCACCAAAGGTACTAGGTAATCCAACCTCTCATGGCTCATATGTCATCCAAGGCATGTCCATCCCAACACCTGGTTTAACTCATCATGCCATATCTCTCTCTAACCTTCACTTTGGGTTAGGGTTAACATAATCCTTAGAGGATGTGCCAGGTCTCTACTTGTAATGGAGATCTCTATCTCCAAGACTAACTCTCTCTATCTATCCTCCTTATAAGAAGGTCTAGCCTCAGGTCTCTTCTGAGGTCATGACAATTTATGTCATATGACCTAAGCATGTATCTATTCTTTAGTTTATGCTTACTCTATTAAGTGTATGTCCATGACATCTTATTTACATGCTTTTCATTAATTTGGTGGATGATTCCTTAGACCTTATCAACCTTACCCATACCACAAGAGGGTGAGGAGGAGGGAGAAAAAAACCTAATTCTTAAGGTCCTTAAGAGAATTTGTGATGAGAAGGGATGAATAAGATGAGAAAGTCCTAAAGGTATCTTATTTCGATTCATACCCTATGACTTTGGCCAGGAAGTCACACGGATCCGGGAGTCCTCATATTCTGACTAGCGATGCGGAGGAAAATATTTCCAGCCCTCGGTCGTGATCCTTTTCTAGACACCTCCATCTTTCGGATAATCCTCTAATAACTCCCTTGGGTTCTATGGAGTTTGTAAAATTTAATAATTATTAATGGTTAAATGAGGAACCTACGCTCTGATACCAAATGTTACGACCCCACCTCCTGATAACCCCCAATTAAGGGAGACCGAGAGGTCGAAGCCGCACCCATAACTTCTGGATCAAAGGTTCAACAATTAACCAAGAATAATTATCAAATCTTCACATACTATACTGAAAAGTTGTAAGACACTAAATTTTTGCATACCTTTTTGAAAACTTGGATCTCTAAACTTCTATCCACTTAAGGATTCTACTCTAACTAATCCTCCTTGTATTTTACTTCATGTATTTAAAAATATGACGATTTACTATTTGTCCTTTTAGCTTGTACCTAAAATGCCGACAAACAAAACGTTGGACAGCCGAAGCTGGTATGTGGGGGAAACAATAGAGGTGGATTACCCTAAATTAATAGAGGTGGATTACCCTAAACAATAGAGGTGGATTACCCAATAGAGGTGGATTACCCTAAACAATAGAGGTGGATTACCCAATAGAGGTGGATTACCCTAAACGTTGGACAGCCGAAGCTGGTATGTGGGGGAAGCCCAGTTTCTAACTCTCAGTAACCTAGACCTTGCTCTAGGATTACCCCTTTTTTTCTTAGCCTTTGCAAAGCAATAGAGGTGGACCCAGATCTAGCCAGTTATATATGCACATTTATAGTGATAATCATAGTCACTTTATAGTTGCATGAAATAAATAGACATCCAACAGTTATTTTCAAGCAACCGATTAAAACTTCGGGAATCGTCGTGAAACTAGAGCGATTATTCATAAGCGTAACCACATACCTGATTTGATGATTTCACAAGCATTAAGTTAACCCAACCAAGAATGAAATCCAACCAAGGAATTCAATCATCACATAATTCCTGAAAAGAATATGCACTCCATTTATTACACACTTTATCAAGAATCTACTTTATTGACTTGGATTCACTTTCTAGGGTTTTTGTATCCATTTTAGGGTTTCGTTTTGCAGTTAGGGTTTCCCTTCATCATTTACCATATTAAACCCTAATTTTATGTCATTACTCATAAACCCTAATTATCTCATCTGTTCTTCAATATTAAGGTTATCTTAACAACATATAACCCTATTTTCATATTACAGGCACATTAATCATCAATTAAGCTTCTTTTTCATTAAAGCTACTATTTTATCCTTTTAATCCATAACAAGATCATTATCTGCATTTATCATCAATTACAAGTTCATTAGGGTCTAATTAACATATGAACTCATTTGCCATAATTCTACCTTTTATTCATAAGAAAACCCTAATTACTACATTTAGGGTTTTTATCTATAATTAGGAACTTTTATATTCAAATTGGATTTAGAACAACATAACTCTATCCTATGCATGGATTTGCACAATTAAAACCATTAAAAGGCGTATTTTCAGAAATTAGGATTTCTAAGCCCATTAATGTAAACTTAGGTATATGAAACCCTAAATTAAGCCAATTATGTACAAAGATCATTCTTTTAGATCTAAATAATCCTTTTATTATCACCAGGTTAATATTGGCTTCAATTATCCAAAGAACATCATTAGAGGTAATAACTTTATGTACTTTTCAAATTTCAAGCATATTTATGCACATAATCTCTAAATTAACCTAATTACGTGCAAAGATCATCATTTTTGATCTTAAAGTACCTTTTCACAATTAACAGGTTATGATCAACTTTAATCACCCATTAAACTCTACTAACCACAATAATCATCTCAAAGTAGAGTTTCTTAATCATTAAAGTATTAAAGATGATTACTTCCATTAATTTTCGGATTGAAATTAGAATCAGACTTCAAACATAATTTCTTTGGGTTCCTATCATTCTGAGGATCAAAATTCATATATAACTTGTTTTAATCCGAGCTACGGTTAAATAAATATGATTTTTGCATTAAACCACTTACTTCGGCCAATCGGAGAGCGCCACGTGTCTATTTCCTTGCAACGTTGCTTTTAGATTTGGAAACATTTCAGAATTACGACTTTACCTCTGCGTAAGTCGACTGTGCCTTTAGCCCGTGGAGGGCATAATCGTCCAACAGCAACTTGTTGTCTTCAACCTTATGCGGCTGCTACGTCGTCGCCCTAGCCGTGTACAGAGCGGCTTCTCCCCCGCTCCTGGGCCCTCAAAGACCCTCGGGGACATGCTCCCTCCATTCGTCGTTCCCCCGTGCAGGTGGGGACACCTTGGGTGTGGCCGCAATGGCCGGGAACCGGCTCTGCAAGCCCGCGGCTCACAGCCTTGCTGCAGCCGTGTTGTAGGTGTTTGGGTGTCGTCCGATTCTCCAGGGCATACGATGATCATCCATGAGTCTTTGGGGTACATCGACCTTCTTTCGGATGGCTCCACAACTCTCCATCGCCCTAGAGAACACACCACCCATGGTTTAGGATTTGGACGAAAATGTGGAAGAAGAGGTAGGTAGAAGAACGTGGGGTTCTCTCTCCCCTTTGAACCAAGACTCTACCCCTTATATAGGGGAGAGCACGAAGCCCTGAGGCGTTCCTCCATAAGGACTCAAGTCCTAAACTCGAAAGGAAACATACTTTCCTTGATTATGAAGCAACCATCTTTTCTCTCTTCATTAACTCTTGATATTTCCTATTTCTCATGGATACTTTGAAATATGATATTTGTTTGTTTCACTCTCTTTATACTTGCCTCTTAATCATTGGTCACGAATTTCTATTTTTATTTAATAGAAAATACTTCCTTTTAGCAATACCACATAATCCATGAATTATGTATTCACATTATATTCTTATTTTTCTTTTATAAGTATTTTCTCTTTCCTCTTTCTTCTTTGGGACTCCTTGGATCCCAAGACACTCCATTATTTCAAAATTCTTTTTATTGGATACTTGTTATTCTTCTAAATGCATCTTTATGCATTATTTCACACTATCTTGTTTTTTTCTCATTAAAATATCCTCCTTTGAGGATTTATCTTTGTTACTCTTTTATTTTCCTCATTGGCATTCCTTTTAATATTAGTAACCTCATGGATACAAAATTTCACCAAGAAAACTCATTTATGCCTCTTTCCACTCATTTTCCACATTTTATCATTATTTTCAATTTATTTCTTAATAAAGAAATATTTAATTAAACTTTTCTTTTCTTATTGCCTTCTCTATGCAACTTTGGACTCCTTGGTACCCAAGGAACCCAAGAGGCACGAAATCCATCCTTGGATTACATTATTTTTCCTTCTAGAGGTTTCCACATATTTCTTTTCTCAAATTCTCAACTATTAATTAATTAATTGAAATTCCTTTATATTGGGCCCAATAGCCAATGAAGCCCACAAAGCAACCAATCAAGGCTATTGTGAATGAAATCGGTTTATTCAAAACAAATTATATCATTATTTGTTCAATTATCTTTAATATGAACCCAAAATCAGGGTTGTAACAGCATTGGTCATAACCATGCTACACATCCACCATCAAAATCATGTTTAGGGTGATTATTGTAAATTATATTTATATAAATATATATGTATATAAATATATATATATATATATATATATATATATATATATATTAGTTTGGGATTATGTGGTCTATGAACAGATGCGCATATGAGACAGTTTAAAAAGTCACATCGTATGCACTAAATAATTGATTAAACCAAAAATCAGATCATATCGATTATCATAAAACATAGTGAATTTATGTGGCTCTAATACCATTGTTGGGAAATACTGGAACATGGTATAGCAGTAGAAACAAAAAAAATTATCTATATGTATAAACATACCAGCAATATCGCATCAACTACTATGAAATAGGAAGGATAGTATAATGAGTTATACCTGGTCCTGGAGCAAGTCTTGTGACAACAACTCACTTCAATGCAACTATCTACTAGTTTATCTTGGATAGTGTTTGTACAACTCCTGGTCTTCACCATGAACAACAAATAGAACAACTTCTGCAGTGACTCTTATGGTCTGGCCACGGACTGCCGGCTGACCTTGCTCTCCTAGTAGCACCCAAAGGACTCTTGCCTCTAGAGTAGTCTACACAGACCAACTAGAACTCATGTTTTCCAACTGGAATAGATAGGAATGAGTTGTCCCTCCCATTGTATACTAGTCTCCAACTTGATCCCCCACAATAACGATCCTTAGTTGTTCTCTCCCGTCGATATCCCTCCCTTTTCAGGTAGGACTTACTTGAGCTCTCTCAGTTGCCACAAACAGAGAGGAAAACAATTGTCAGAGTAACTAATTCTCAGTAGTGTTGTTATACTTTGGGAATTCCCTAGTACCCCTCTATTTGTTGGCGGGGTTAGGGCCAGGGTACCCAGTTTGTATGGGATTTGTGCGGGAGTGGAAGGGACCGAAAGATTTTGAATTTTCACAACTGATAAACCATGAGACAGTTTTCTGGTGACCCAAATGGTCATCTAGTCATATGAGACAGTTGTCTCGCACTACGAGGTAGGCATTTTGTAGTTTTCCAATTACATAAAAAATTGGCAATTTGATTCCAATTAATGTTAAACATTAATTCCTTGCACCACAAGTATAGTGCAATCAAAATGAGTTCGGGAAACTTCTAGAACCTTTATTCGGCCCCAACCAATCTGTCTCCCATATGTGAGATGAACATCTTGCTCACCCAGGCGGCCATCTAGTGAGTCGAGTTAAGCCGATCAGTTCATCATGATTCACACCTCAATTTGGGTAGAACTTAGCCATTCGATCTTCGATCAACCTGACAACCCAAATGGCCATCTCAACACTTGAGATGCTTGTCTGACATGTCTAAATGACCATGTCACCCTGTGAGATGGTCGTTTTGCAGTGTAGTTAGCCAATTTGTTGCATGAATTAAATACCTAAACACTTTAGTAATCAATCCAACCACCATTCAAGATTAAACTCCTCTAATATATGAGTTGCTATGTGTGTGACCCTATAGGTCCCATATCACGTTGGCAGTGAATGTCCATAACTAATTTATGACACCACAAGTAGAGAGTGGTGCCTAGTTGCACATCAAAGCTACCTAAGTGAATGGAAAGTTGGAGAACATCTTCAACCTACAATCTGTGTAAGGTATTGTGGTGATTGTGTAATTCCTTTGTTTTTGATATCCAAGATGAATTCTAGGATGGGACGTCATCCTCTCAATGTTCAAACCATGTTCCTTGAAATAAGAGAAGTTTGTCTGAGATAATGTGACTACAATATCATATATTGATTCTCATGTGCATATGCATGTGTTTCTCAGTCTTGCTTATCAAGTTGCCAAGATATCAAACTCCACTAGGAGGAACAAATCCCATCTCTATCACTCACAATCTATTCCATTATGTCAAACTCACCCAATTATTAATGTTATAACAACCCATGTTTCAGGATTGTGTTTGATGACAAAGTGTACCCAATGACATGTGACAAGAGCACTGATTTTGAGAATAACACTCACCACCTTCACTATAAGAGATGACTATGACCACCAATGATGGTTTCCATGTATCACTCTCAAGGTAGGTCTATCTGATACGATGTTCCCTATGATGTATCTTTGTGATTGGTTTGATATTGCCATATCATGACTAATGAGATTCTATCATCAACCAACCTACACTCTAGTCTTATGTGTTATTATTGTCTATCTACCTTCCATGATAAAAATCGACTAGGGACACAACAAGAATGTACATACTCTTAGCATTTGTATGATCTCATTCTCCAAGTCACATACTTGAAGACATACATCATTGAGTATTGTCATTCTTTATACATTTTCCTCATTATCTCATAATTGACTGAAACATAATGAATTGGAAGTTTGCCTTTATGAGTATCGATCAAATACTTTATGATATATGACATGTCAATCATCACATGATTGTATATATGGGCATACCTTACCAACATATACCAGGATATAACAATGGAAGTCCATCATCGCCACATTCTACATAGAACTTTCTTACTAGGGTAGTGTGTTTATTATTCAATTATGGGTTGAAGCTACACCTCGTAAGTTAAGGTCAAGATGGACTGGACCATATGTGTTGTTCAAGGTATTTCCCAATGGAGAAGTAGAGATAATTGATGGTGTAGAAGTTCTCATGACCAATGGACAACACCATAAACATTATTTTGGTGGAGAGGTCATGTACGAGAAGGAAGAGTTGAATTTTGTATAGCTTCCTGGAGTTGATATTTCAAGCTGGGCCTACAACTTTGAACAAGGGTGATATTGGGAGGAAAACCATTTTGGATCTTATTATTTATTTCATAATAGATATTTCATTTTGTTATTTTTTTATTTTATCCATTTACTTATATTTTGATGCAAGGAAACAAGGTGTCATGATTTGTTTTTAAGTGTGCATGAACAGGAAATTTCGATAATACCAACACCTTTTCCAGTATCATTGAAAATTGATCTAGAGAGGGATAGTGAATTTCATGATAAATATCAGAACCATCAAATTCCAAGTTGCTGGCACCAAACCCTTATGAGTTACTGGAATCAAGGAGTGGATGACGTCGGCAGCACCAACAATCTTCAAAAATTTTCAATAGAGCTATAGATTATTATCATCGGTAGAACCTAGAGGTATCTTGGTGGTACCAAGTCATACGTATCTAATGCATCTAGATACACCTTATCATGGTTCTAATGACTTCACAGTCGGTGGTACTAGTTGTTGGTACCGACATTTTTTACCAAGTTATTAATGATATAACAACATTTTCTTGGTACCACAAAGAATATATTCAATGGCACAGATGACAAGGGTCGTTAGCACTGATAATCATGTGAGAGGAAGTTAATTTTCAACTTGGTACTGCAAACATTCTAGTCAGTAGTACTAACACAAAAGGACATAATCCATGTCGGTACATCCAACAGCTACAAGCAAGCAAATCGAACAACAGAGCATGACAATGCGTAGCTCCATGTTTGCATCAATACCATCAACATCTGTCAATACCATCAAGACTAGGATATATGTGGGTTAGTGTATTGACATCCCATGATGTCATTATCATTGGAAAACACTGACAATCACAAATCTTGACCCCATTGTTAGTACCACCAACAAAAAGTTGGTGGCATCGACCCCATGCGACCAAGGCGATTATCAATGATAAAAGGTGAAGTTTGGGTGATCTCAAATTGCACCCAACACTTCTCTTCAAATCCAACGGGCATGCTTCTTCTCCAAGCCATGAATGCATGACATGATGGATGATGGAAATCTTGTTTGAGCAACTACATTGAGCTGTCTTTCCCACCCTTCCCTCTTCTACCCATCAATCTTGAAGGGATGGGAGACAAGTGCACTACTCCCTCATCCTCCCTCGCTCTGCATCACTTTATTCTATAGCCATGAAGGGTGGCATTCACTTATGAAGGATAGAAGAAACACTATGTGGAACAACAAAAGTGGGAGATCATGGCTACTAGGTATGGGGATCGAGCGTTCCTTGCCAAGATTGGGTTCACTAAGAATTTCTAGTACATCTTCATCGGTCAGGGTATGGTGGTTGATTACCCCTTTTTGTGATTGGACAACCTGCCTAGATATCATCCACGAGGTCCTCGCCACACTAGAGGCATGTTGTAATCCTGAGCACGAGGAAGTATGGGAAGTTGGATGGGTCAAATTCTGACTCTTCAACATCGATGACCACCTCACTCTGAGAAACTTTAGTGCCATCACTGGATGGTCAATGGATGGTGTGTGTTTCACTCCAAACAATATTGACTACAACATGTCATGGAGATAGATGAATGTACATCCAAAAGGCTTCATCATCAACTAGAATTTTTCCTCTGTGGTGGACATCGAGTATCCCTTTTCCATCATTCTACATCTCTACCTAATGAATACCATATTTTTCAGGTCCACTCAAGGGCAGGGAAAGGCACAAAAGTTTGATTTGTACATTCTTTGGTCCCTCTTGACCATTGGGAAAGAGCATGTCAAACTTGATTATAACATCCCTGGATTTGGGGCCTCAGATAAAATGATCTTAAAAGGAATGATTGGACTACCCATATCACCTAGGTGCACCTCCTTTTTAGGGATCCCATCAATAAGGAAATTTTTTGTTAAGTGTGCTCAGCCCAGAGTAGTAGTAGGATGTTTGACCTATCAGGAAGTTTATCTTGCCTTTCACGTGAGTGAGGATAAAGTGTGCAATTAAGGTTATTGGTGGTCTGTGGGACCAGTCTCATTTGTAAAACTCTACTAGACCCTTAGGCAGTGGGGTTGGGTGTTACAAATGGTATCATAGACATAAACCCTCTAGTAGGTGGGTCCCCTATGGGCATGTGACATGCCAGTCTTGAGTCGTGTGGTCCAGACATGTTGGAAATCGATTTCCATGGTGATATATCCACCCTTGCACTGGTACTGTGATTGTGAGTTGGGTGTCCATAGGCCATTCTAGGTCAACACTAAAATATGGATATATTATGAGGCCATATAGTTCTCTTGATGAGGATGTCAAGAGTCTAAGTGTGGGAGAATGTAACGCCCTAAGATTTGGGGCATCAATGAAAATGATCTTAAAAGGAATGGTTAAACTACCCATATCACCAAGGTGCATCTCCTTTTCCAGGGAGACCATCACTAAAGATATATGTGGTTAGGCATACTCAGCCCAGAGTAGTACTAGGATGGGTAACCAGACGGGAAGTTTATCCAGGCTTGCGTGTGAGTAAGGACAAAGTGCACAGTTAAGTCTAGTGGGGATCTTCGGGTCTAGTTATCATTCCTAAAACTCTACTACAACCTTGGGCAGTGGGACTAGGTGTTACATCGACACATTCTTTCTCCTTCACATGGTAGCCTTGAAAAAGCCAACCCAGAGGGGCAACCTCATTCATTTTGGGGTATTTCTTACATCGCTTGCCATGAATCTCCACCTCAAGTCGTCAAAACCCAACACCATCTGTATGTTTTCCAAGTTCAACTTCAAGCATTTCAAGCATGCTCAACTAGTATCCAAATATAAATGAGGGTGTATACCTACTACACTTGGTATGGATAGGTTAGGGAGAGGGTTCTTTCAGATCCCATCATCTACTTGAGAGGCATACGCCATAATCGTTGTCTAGTAGAGAGAAAGGAAGAAGTACCTTCCATAGAGGAAGAAGAGGAGGATGAAGATAAAAAAGAAGAAGGAGAAGTGTCTGAGGAGGATGAAGAGAGGGAAGTCTATACTACCTTTATGCCATCTCAATGCATGCACAACTCCCCTTATCAACATGTCTCCTCAAGCACATCTACACCAACACCTCTGCCACCAGGAGACTCCTCATGGAGGGCATGTGTGGGATGTTTCAATCCAAATAGCAGGGTCAATAGAAGTAGTCAGTCTCCCCTGAATCAGGTTTAGAAAGTTCAAGAGTAGCTTCTCCATCAAAAATAGAAAATCTATAGCAATTAACACCTTCTCTTGGTTCAATAGAACATCCATATGTGCTTGCAATGTATAGAGCATTACTACCAGCCACTCCCTAATCATTATTGGATCCAAGGAAACTTTTCTAGCAACCCTCAAAAAACTGACATGCCCTCTTAGACTCCATAGTTCAGTGGTATCTCTTACCCACTAGATCTATATATCTTATCGGGAACTTTCCCTCCACCACACCAATGACCATATGGTACCATTGTTCACCTCTTTGATTGATTCTCGATTATGAGGACATAGTCAAATTCAATCTTGGGGTAATGGAACTGGTTTCTCTAGCATTAGTCTTATATATCTTAGTTTGCATTTTGATTTTCATCATGATATTAGGATCCACAATTATCTAGTGTAACTGTGGAGTTTAATTAATCATGATCGCATATGTCTAGGTAAAAGAGTATGCTCAAAGCATCTGAAGTGAATTTAAAATTTTGGAAATATGAATCTATCTTGATAATATATCTTGCTAACTCTTCTTTTAAGCTAATTTGCTATGTAGAAGATGGCATTAACTGGAGGAATTGTTTGTATTAGCCAACTTGAAGACACACTAAATAAATAAAAAACCTAAACAGACTCGAAGGGTTGTGGTATGGCGAGGATGTTTGAGTCCAAATCAACAAATTGTAAAATTATATTTCATGTAAAATTTATAAGTAAACTCTAAGGTTAACCTATTACACAAGTTTATAGAAGTGGGACATAACATCGTTGAGAAAAGCATTGTCTCTTAGTCACGTGATCTCATCTGCCTCCACCCAATTTTATTTACCACCATAGGAAGATCAGGTTTAGTCCAAGTTATTTTCCTTTTTACTATATTTGCATCACATGATAGGAAACATCTAGTTAGCTCATATTCATTTTCACTAAAAAATAAAAAGAAAATTTGTGTATCATATTAGTTGAGAATTTTTAGTTTTCATAACAATATTTTCACATAGATTTCATTATTCATTGCATTTGGGAAACATAATAAAATTTGGCTATCCTAACTTATAAATCATAATTCCTTGATTAGGATTTTAGTGGGCTCTAATCTCTAGAGTTTATTAAATATGGTTATATTTATACCCTAACACACTTGGGTGTGCCCTGATGAACATACAATGTGAGTAATGTATGTACCCTAATAAACATATAATGCACAAAATATGACTAACACACATATTAACCCTGATTATGGATACATATGATCTAGACTATAACATGAACCAATAAACCCTAGTGTGATTATGAGTTGGATGCATGGAATCTAACCGGATTTGTCTACATGCTAACAAAGTGTATGTGACATGTGGCGATCAGGGTGATTGAAACGCTAAGTTATAATCATTTAACCCTAACAGGTACATCCTTGGTGATATTCATGATACATTAGTGTCATCTGGTGCTTAATGACATAATCTGGCTCTAATGCACATCACATGGACCTACTATCCTAACCATGGCTCAATATGTAAATGGGTTTATGAAGCACTTAATGCATGTCACTTTGTTCACTAACACACACATAATAACCTAAATGTGATTGGATGTGTATACATGTGCATAAATGGTGGGAGTGATATCTAATATGCTTGATGTGTGTAATGGGATAAGAAG
Organism: Alisma plantago-aquatica; assembly: GCA_963693085.1. Lineage (NCBI taxonomy): Eukaryota > Viridiplantae > Streptophyta > Magnoliopsida > Alismatales > Alismataceae > Alisma > Alisma plantago-aquatica. The sequence goes on along the minus strand of OY856413.1, from coordinate 807,981,700 downwards.
TAGACTTTTTCATGTAAATATTGATGATTTAGGTCACATTATTTAAATTAATGTGACATTAATGGGCTTAATAAGAAATTGAATTAAATAAACTATACTTTGGGATCTAATATAACTCTGATGGTGATAATAAGAGGGCATTAGAACTCAATATCATAAATATTTAGGAAATGGTAATATATAGTAATAGATAATGAGATAATTTAATTAAACTGTAATTGTACTAAAACTCAAACTAGATAATATCAAAACTAAATCTAAGCCCAAGATCAGATTCTTTGGGTCTTAATTAGTCCAAGTATGAAGTTTGAACCCAATTGGTTAAGGTTTGCTATCTGAATTTGATCAAAGAAGATTATCCTCTAAAATATGGTATCTTTATCTAATTTGGACTATGTTTAGTTTGGATAAAATCTATATTTCAGGTCAGGAAGTCGATATTTTGGTTTTCTTAAGAAATTTGTGTCGTGGGGATGGCCCCCTTCTCAATATGACTCAGACTCAGATCCGAAGTCCCTTTTATATGTTGTCTCCCTCACCCGTCTTTTTCTCTACTTGGACTCTATGTAGTTTGTCTCCACATGACTTTTTCTCTCTCTATCATGCTCATCTTGATGTCATCACATGTTTCTCTTCCTTCTATGTTTCTCTTTTGATTTTGGATTCAGTCTTCATAGCTTTGATGTGGTTCCATCATGCCAAGTTTCTAGTCTGCGATGAACACTAATCTTACCCTATTTCCCACCAGCTTTGGGTTTCCCAACAGTCACATGTCTCATGCCTACATAAAACCATACTACCATCATCAAGACATCTACCACAATCACTTTCCAGCTTTAGTTTTCTTCATTTTTCCCCAATCTCACTAGAACCTATCCTTCCTATCAGAGTAGTTGTGGCAGTGTTCTGGGTCTGGATGAGGATGTTTTGCTTCCAGCAACTATGCGAGATAATTGGTATTTGTTCCTTGTGTCTGGGTGGAGCTACTCGAGCCTTCAATTTCCATTTTTTAATTATTTTTTCTGCTTCCCCTTTTGGCCATTTTCCTTGTAGATATTCTACTTGTTTGGTTTTCTCTTATGCTTTGATCACTGAGTAGCTTGGTAACCATATGGATGGCATTGTCTTGAGGTTTTAAATCTTTGGTTTTCATTACATTTTCTTTGAACCATTGATGTTGTGACTAGCTTTGTCTTTGTCCATGGTGGTAACCTATCCTAGCTTAATTGGTCACTCAACACCTCCATACTAGTGTCTCAAGCATGGGGTTTGTGAGGGGAATGTGACGGGGATAACCTCCATCTATGAAGTTGTGTGGTTATAGTTTTCCCAAGGGTGGACCAGCGTTACCATTGATGTGATTCTCTCACATGAATGAACAAAAGGAAGAAGATGACGTTGCTAATTAGCAAGTTCACTCTTATTAGAGATTAATTTTGTCACACTTAACTTGGTCATTTGCAATCTTTTGTGATTTTATTTCAATGGGTGATCATGAGTTATTTAAGTTGGTAATTTTACGTCCTTTCTATGTCATGCACAAGATATTGATGTGTGATGCATGGGTATTTGTTGTATTTTGATTCAACTTTTCAGTTTAAATGTTGGTAAATTCATTTAACCTCAGTAATTCATAACTAATTCTACAGTTATCATAGTTAAAAATATATTCTGAAATCAAAATAATAAACTCTACCTCATGGTATAGGTTTTATAACATAAATCCAATGTAATAATAATTCAATATTTTTAGGATGCATAATACAGACTATAATTAATGATTTATTTACTTAATATGTCATTAGCTAAAAGTTCATGACGTGGATTTAGGATTTAGACCCTGACCTGTTACCCACATCGTTGATGTATGTTGCATCCCTCTAAGTCTATATTGAGCAATTATTCTACTTTTCTTACTCTTTTGACCCAATTTTAAGGATATTTGTGAAACCTCTCCTTTGAGATTTATCTCAATTATTTTGAGACTCTGATATTGAAATCAGTTGTATATTAATACTACTATGTTGATATTGCACATTGGCGCCTATGATTTATAATCTTGTTCATGCTATTTGTAGTTGAACTCTAATTTGTGGAATTGCTCTATATTGTGCTATTTGTGCATAGAAATCCTAATTTGCTCATGATGGATTTTATTATCTGATCGTCTACTTTTAGTTGGATAAATGTTACTTAATAAATGCAAGGACTAAACTTTACTTTCTTCTACATTGCATGCTTGCTGATACAACAATATTATGGTTTTATAAAATGCTTTGGTTTTTTAGTTATGTTTCTTTTATGTTTAGGGATGGATGTCATGCGCCCCATACTTGGGTTTTGTGCCCACTTTTGTATATTTGGGAGATTTCTCATGTTGCATGTTGTATCAGGTTTAGGGTTGTGTGCTCTAGCCCCCATTGTATTATTATCGTTCACTAGTATTATGCCTATCTCACTTGCATGTTGTTTATTCATTATTTTTAGCATGTCATGTCCCATAATTTCTTTGTGTATGCCCTTGAGGTATACCTTACTTAATTCATGGAAAATACATCTATTAATTTTCATCATATTGGAATGCTTTCTTTTGATATCCACTTCAATAGTACGATTCTTTTAGGTAGAAAGCCTTTTCATATTTGAGGTCATACTTCCCATATGATTGCTCAATCACTATTTATATGTATAGGACAACATTTTATGCTGACAATATCCACTTTTTCTTCTCTTATGTGATATGCGTCCAACCCCTTAGGTAGAGAGCAAGGAGGAGTTGACCAAAGTTGACCAAGACATTTCAAGAGTTAGTTGATCTTTCTTGGGAGGTAGATTGAAGTACCCTTTGTGCCTTATTTCGTATAGATTTCTTTTATGTACACCTGTATGGTGAAGAACAATGTCAAACATAAAGATTGCAATAGGTAGAATTTTTATCTTCTGCTACTACACATTTGTATTTGAAACATTACATACTTTACTTATAGTATATCATCTGTTGTGAAAAATTATTCTGAAATTTGGCATTGGATGGGTTTCTATTATTTCAAAAAAAGTAAGTGAGTGGATCCCCTCTCAGGTCCCACTCCTTACACTAGATGTATCTTTATTCCCCACTGTCATCTTTTCTCCATTAAGAATGAGTTAATAAATATGCATGACTTCACTCCTTCTCTGTGTGTGTGTGTCTATATATATATATATATATATATATATATATATATATATATATATATATATATATATATATATGAGGTTAGGAAGTGTGTATCAGACGGTACATGTAACTTTTGTGTATCTGCTATTAAAATAGCACATGTGGATTATTTTGATAAAATCTATCCATATGGATTGATTCAACAATATATAGATTAGATGTGTTTAAAAAAATTGTAACCATATCTCATATAGATCATGAGATATATCAATATATATTTGAATAGTTTCTGCAATTTCTGCAACTTACCATTGATTAGAAAATTCACATTTTCTTTTGTTGGATGATCTATGATTGTCAGATTGTGGTGGTTTTTTGTACACATCTTATCTAATGGGTATACATTACATCCATAAGGTTGGATTGTTCCGAAGAATTTTAGAATCATTTTAAATCAAGATGGGTACATGTAAGCTATATGTACTCGGGTACACAATTCTTTTAGCATATATATATATATATATATATATATATATATATATATATATATATATATATATATATATATATATATATATATTGTGTGTATGGATAAAAGAATATATATAAATATATATATAGATAGATAAAAGAATTATGTACCTGAGTACATGTAGCTTACATGTACCCATCTTCATTTGTGATGATTATAAAAGTATAAAAAATAATCCAACCTTATAGATGTGATGCATACCCCTTAGATCACTTCAAACTAACATTCCTAGATCATCCAATAAAAGTATAATCATATTTTCTAATCAACGGTAAGTTGCGGAAATTACAAAAATTGTTGAATGATATATTGTTATATCTCATGTTATACATGAGGTATAGCAGTGACTTTTTAAGAACATCTAAAGTAATGTATTTTAATTCAATCCATAAGGTTGGATGGAATAAATCTATTCCACATATTTTGTTTTCATGACTGGTACACATAAGTTGCATGTACCATCCTATACACACTTCCTATCCTCTCTCTCTCTATGTATGCATGGGATTAAGAGAGATTTCTCCCCCCTCCCACACCCATGGTGGAGGCCGAATGCCTGGGAGGGTGATAAATCAAGGCAGCAACTGGGATTCGAACCTGGGTCCCTTTGTTAGGGGACATCGTACTTGACCACTTGAGCCACTCCTTATCAGTGTATATATGTATCAGAATCTGGTAAGTATATTTTGACGTCCCCCCTAACAAATATTAGGGGGGGTCAAAGAGTACATGTAGGCCCAACGCCATACACCCGAAATTGCAATACAACTCACACGCCTATTCAATTTTTAGTCTATGTCTAATGCATTTACATATTTTCAAAGCTATAATAGTAGCACTAGTGGACTTCCCGTGGTGTTTCCTCGCATTTCTTTCCTCCCAGACATGGTAGTAAAGGGCAGCTAGAAGCAGATTTTTCTTTGAGCTTTTTCCACATATTTCTATCATCCTTCGCGGCTCCGCGCACAACTGAATTTGTAGGCTGAAATTCTTGCAAATATTCTCCCAGATCTCCCTTGTGAATTTTCATGTTCCCGCTAGATGGTTGTGATTTTCCTCCTCTTCCCCGCCTAGGAAGCATATGGTAGATGTGTTATAATTCCACCCTTTAACTTTGTCCAAGGTGACCAGGATATTGTGCAACAATTTGTAGACGCAGATGCTCCACTTTGGAATATGTCTCTCGCACCATAATTGTTCTCCCACCGGGTCCTTTGCACCTTTTATGCGGGTCACCTCCCATATGTCAGTCTTCTTGTCTTTGAGCATCCAGTTGCCGTTGACATTAGCCACAAAGAGGTGCTTGATTTGCGGACACATCTCTCTCATGACATTAATAGATCTCGAGTAACCTTCCCTTGTCTTTGGGACAAAGTCCAGCCCCCTAGGATACATGTCTCTCATCCATTTCCCCCAAGTGGAAGCTCCTTCCTGGTAGGCAAAAACCCATCTCATGGATCCCCATCTCGCTATGTCCCTAGGGGTCTTCAAATCAAGACTGCCTTCATCACAAGGATAAGCCAGTCTAGGATATTTCATGGGATGGTGTCCGCTCCCCCATAAGAAATTAGACATCTTCATCTCTATTCTGTCCAAGACTGAGATAGGAATTTCTCCTTGTTGAACCCAGAAAATAAGAAGGCCTTCAATAGAACTTTTAATTAGCGTCCTGCGACCCGCCATGGAGGTTCTTTGTGTCGGCCATTTGCTAGTCATTTCCTCCACTTTGTCTAAACATTCAGCAAAGTCTTTGACCTGTAGGTTACCTCCTGCAAGAGGGAAGGCCAAATATTTTGTTGGAAAATCTCCTTTCTCTACTCCCATAGCTTGAACAAGTCTGTCTTCCATTTGATGGCAGTTTTTTGATAGGAAGATGTGTGTTTTATTAGCATTGACGCATAGCCCAGTTTGCTGTCCAAACTTCATCAAAAGACCTTGGAGGTTCTCTATGCATTGTTGTTTTGCTTCCATAAAAACCAGTACATCATCTGCAAAAATCAAATGTGTCATTACCTTTGTACCATGGACTGTGTATGGCTTTATTTCCTTTCTATCTTCAGCTTGTTGCATTTTCCTGAAAAAGTACTCCATGACCATCACAAAGAGGAGTGAGGAAAGAGGATCGCCTTGACGTAAACCATTACCTCCACGGAAAAGACCTGTAGAAGTACCATTAACTAAGATAGAATAGCTCGTGGTGCCAACGCATTGCTTCATCCAGCCTATCCATTTGTCATTAAACCCCATCTACTTCATGATCCACCATAATTTTTCCCATCTAACACTATCATAGGCTTTGTAAATATCCAGTTTTAGACAAGCCTTCCTTCTACCTCTCATAACATTAAAGTCCAGAAGAAATTCCCCTGCTAGTAAGGCACAATCACTGATATTTCTGCCAGAAATGAAAGCCCCTTGATTTGAAGAGATGAGGTAGGGAAGGACCATCTTCATCCATGTAGCAAGAATTTTCGCAATGATTTTGTATTGAACCGAGCAACAAGCTATGGGCCGGAAGTCCGCTAGGGAAGAAGTAACTTTCTTTTTTGGAATCAAAACAAGAAAAGAATGATTAACTTGTCTTACCATGTTTCCACCATCCAGAAACCAGTCAACATAGGCAAGAAGATCATCTTTAATGATATCCCACGCTCTTTTGAAGAAGAAGGTGTTGAAACCATCTGATCCAGGGGACTTGTTGCTTCCAATACTCCATAAAGCATCTTTGACCTCTTGTACATTTGACTTTTTTGTGAGAATGCTATTGTGAGTGCCATTTAATTTATACTTCCAATCCACCACTTCATTGTCATTGATATCATTTGGGAAGGTTTTATTGTAAAGAGAAGAGTAAAATTGAATTGCTTGTTCCTCCAGTTCCTCATGTTTATTGATCACATGTCCTTCTACATTTATGAGTTCAGAGATGATGTTGCCTGCCTCTCTTCTTCTTACTGCCGCATGGTAGAGCTTTGTGTTCCTGTCACCATCCTCCAACCATTTCTCTTTTCTTATTTGCCAAAAAAATTTCTCCTCATCCTTCTTTAGGTCACCAAGCATTCTTTTCACCTCCCTTTCTTTTTCAATGAGGTTCGGATTGAGGGGATCAACCAGCAATTTTCCTCTAAGCTCCTTGCATTCCTTCTTTATGTCCTTCAGCATATTTGGGATATTCACCTCTTCCTTTGCATATTTCTTCAGTGCCGCTTTGGTATTCTTTAATTTCATAGCAAACACATACATGGGGTTCCCCGTGATATGGATACTCCAACTTTGTTTGACAATATCCTCAAATCCTTTCCAGTCTGCCCAGTAGTTTACAAATTTGAACGATCTTCTTTTCTGTGTTTTCTCTACTATCTGGACTGAAATAGGTGCGTGATCACTGATATCTGAACCTTCCGCTTTAACCTGAACACGTGGGAAAATTTTCAACCATTCATCATTTACCAGTACCCTGTCAAGCTTGCTAGCTATTCTGTCATGTGGTCCCCTCTCATTGTTGCAGGTGAGGATATCCCCTCCTACCATGGGTAATTCAAACAAGCAGGCTTTATCAATGGCTCGATTGAAAGCATTCACCTCTGTATTAATAGCCAGTCTCCTGCCCCTTTTCTCAGCCTGTAGCCATACAATGTTGAAGTCTCCAATAACCATCCAAGGTAGGTGAACCTTTCTTGAGATAGACACCATATCATGCCACAGTTCCTGTCTCGCCTTCCCATCATTGTGACCATACACAGCTGTCATCCATATGTGAAGACCCCCATTGTTGACGCAGTCTACTGTCACCTGCTGATCTGACATCTGAACCATAGACACCTGCCATGCATTGGGCTTCCAAGCCACATAGACACGAGCAACATCACCACTTTCAATGTTAGACACGTGCTCCCAACCTTGCGGAAAAAGATACTTAATGCTATTCTTATTCTTCTTCTTTATCTTTGTCTCCACTAAAGCAACCATTGAATGACCACTAACAGCGATCCATTCTCTGATTTCTTTCTTCTTATTCCTGTCACATCCCCCCTTGATATTTCACATAAGCATGGACATATCAAAGGTGTTTGTGAGACCCGGTACGCCTCGAAGGCCCTTTCCCGGCGTTCTTGCCCCTTGTTGTTTGTTCTTGTGGTTTAGATATTGTATCCTCCTCAGCATCAGAATCAGACAACGCCTCAAAGCTATTGGTAGTGTCTAGGATAGCACTCACCCCCTGAGTTCTTGGTATCTCAGTCTTCTTGACACTTTTCCTTTTGGCACTGGATACGAATTCACCCTCTTCCTTGTCATCTTGCACTAAGGTACTGCTGCTCGGTTCAGAAGAAGTAGGGCTGCTTTCCCCTCCTTGTGCTTCTCGTGCGATCTTCTCTTCTTGTTGGTCGGCCTTCTATGTTTCAGCAGTAACATCATCAATCAAGGTGCTACTATCTTCCTTTGACGCAGCCTTCTCAGTCTGCTCAATTGGATCCGGCCTTGTCACAGGTGTCTGCTTCTCGTTCCACACCTTCCTTCCCTTCGGATCCTCCTTATCTTCTGTTGAACGGCCACAATCCGAATTGTCGTGCCCAAATGCATTGTAGTGCTCGCAGCTGTCCGGGATATGGCCGTAGGCCACCGAGACAGGGATCGGATCCCGGCCATTGACATTCAGCCAAACTCTGATAGGTTTTGGTCCATCGACCTTCAATTCAACAAGCACTCGTGCAGCTTCACCCTCCAGCGATTGCTCGTCTATGTGCAAGACTCTCCCTGCTCTGGTAGTGATCGTGCCTGTTGCCTTCCTCATCCACGATCGCCCAAAGGAACTGATTGTGATCCAAGTTGGGACCGTACTGAAAGCCTCCTTCTTTAGTTCATCACCATGTGTGTAGTGCTTTGTGATCACCAGTTGATGGTCGGGCCATCTCGGTCCCATGGCAAGGACTCCTCCTTATCTTCCGCCGTCGAGAACCCGACGAGGAAGATCCTGTTCTCTCGTGACAACAACTCAAAGGAACCTTTCGGTTTCCAGGTTCTTCTGATCCAGGCAAGAAGGTGTGGGTAGAAGGGTTGTCGTCCGAGAGTATAGAGCATCACCGTATACTCCCAGATGTTATGCAGTCGCTCGAATTCCTCAGCGTCGAGGTCAACATGAATCTCCCCCTCCTTCTCTCTTGGCGGCGGGAAAACCAGCGCCTCCTTGGGTGGTTTCGGTTTCTTGAGGGTCTGGTTCCAAGAGATAGGTCGACGAGGCCCTCCTGATCCTTTGTCGGTTGCTTGCGCTTGATCGCCATCTCCTTGGACTCCCTTTGCGTTGACTCTAGGGTTCGCACTCTGCGCTCTCCTTCCTCCCTCAAATCTGGAGGCCTACTGTCTAGTGGTTTTGGAAGGTGGTGGTGGGTTGCGTGGCTAGTGCGGAGGTGGGGTCTTGTGAGGGTGGACGCAATCGGCCGGGGAGGCTGGTGGTGTGGGCGCCATGCCCAGGGTTTCCGGTGGGATCTCTTCCCAGTCGCCCGGATCTAACCCTTTTGTGTATGTATGTATGTATTGTATGTTAGTGTATATATGTATGTATGTATGTATGTTTGTATGTATGTATCTATGTATGTATGTATGTATGTATGTATGTATGTATGTATGTATGTATGTATGTATGTATGTATGTATGTATGTATGTATGTATGCATGTGTGTATATATATGTATAGGATTAAGAGAGAAAGATTCCCCCCCTTCCATGCCCGTGGCGGAGGCCGAACACCCGGGAGGGTGGTAAAATAAGGCGGCAACTGGGATTCAAACTCGGGTTCCTTCATGAGGAAACATCGTGCTTGACCACTTGAGTCACTCCTTGTCGATAAAGTGTATCAGAATCAGGTAAGTATATTCTGACGTCCCTCCAAAATTATAGGAGGTCGAGATTATATGTAGGCCCAACACCATACACCCAAAGCAAAGCTAAAACTCACTCATCTAGCTAATGTGTAGTCTATGTCTAATGCATTTACTTATTTTTACAGCTATGCTTATAGCATTCGTTGTCTTTCCATGGTGTCTTCTAGCATTACTCTCTTTCCAAATATGGTAGTATAGACCAACAAACAAGAGAATCTTCTTCTCATTGCCACCACATCTAGAAAGCATTCTTTTCAGATCAGCAAGAAGTTGAATCTATAATCTGAATTATCTACATAGATGCTCCCAAATATCCTTTGTGAAGTTGCATTCACCCATGAGATGGTTGTGGGTTTCTTTCATTTCTCTGCATAGCAAGCATACAGTGGGGATATCATAATTCTAGCTCTTTACTCTATCCAGAGTAGCAAGGACATTATGTAGAAATTTATAAATGCATATACTCTATTTTGGTACATACCTACCGGTCCAAATTTGGTTGCCCAACAGGTCCTTTGCACCTCTTGTCTGAGTCACCTCCCATATGCATATTTTCTTGTCTTTAAGTTGCCATCCTCTAGAATTGTTAGTGGCAAATAAGTGTTTGATCTGTGGCCAAGTTTCCCTCATCACATTGATGGTCCTGGAATATCCTTCCCTTGTCTTTGGTATAAAATCCAACCATCTTGGATATCTGTCTCTCATCCATTTTCCCCAAGTAGATGTGTCTTCCTGAAAAGCAACAAGCCTTCTCGTGGATCCCCATCTAGCAATGTCTCTAGGTGTCTTCAAATTGAGCCCACCTTCATCGGTAGGAAATGTCAATCTAGAGTACTTCATAGTATGATGTTCCCTTCCCCACAAAAAATTAGCCATCTTCATTTCAATTCTGTCTAGAACAGATCCAGGAATTTCACCTTGTTGTACCTAGAAAATGAGGAGCCATCTATGTCAGCTTTAATCAAGGTACTGCATCCCGCCATGGATGTCTTTTATGTAGGCCACTTGTTAATCATTTCCCCCACCCTATCAATGCACTCGGTAAAGTCTTTGACGTGCAGGTTACCACCGGCGAGGGGAAAACCCAGGTATTTTGTTGGGAATTCACCCCTCTCCACCCCCATGGCCTGAATAAGTCTATCATCCATATGATAGCAGTTCTTAGATAAGAAGATATGTGTTTTATTTTCATTGACACATAGCCTCGTTTGTTTCCAGAACTTTCCCAGAAGGCTTTTGAACTTTTCCAGATATTGCTATTTGGCTTTAAAAAAACCAAAACGACATTTGCAAAGATCAAATGTGTCATTACCTTTGTACCGTGGATTGTATAAGGCTTTATTTCCTTCCTTTCTACAACCTGTTGCATCTTCCTTGAGAAATACTCCATAACAATCACAAACAGGATAGGAGACAAGGGGTCACCTTGGCACAGTCTATTCCTTCCCCTAAAGAGACCTGCAGACGTACCATTGACAAGGATAGAGTATCTAGTAGTCCCAACACATTGTTTCATCCAGCCAATCCATTGTTCATTGAATCCCATTTACTGCATGATCCACTATAGTTTCTCCCATATTACACTATCATAAGCTTTGGAAACATCTAGTTTTAAACAGGCCTTCCTACTTCCTCTCATGACATTATAGTCTAGTAGAAATTCTCCAGCTAGAAGAACACAATCACTGATACTTCGACCTGTTATAAAGGCTCCTTAATTTGTAGAAATTAGATAGGGGAGGACCATCTTCAACCGGTCAGCTAGAATTTTTGCAATAATTTTATATTGTACCGAGCAGCAAGCAATAGGTCAGAAATCAGCAAGAAATGAGGTAACTTTCTACTTCAGAATAAGAACAAGAAAAGAGTGGTTGACATATCTCACCATGTTCCCACCTTCCAGAAACCAGTCCACATAAGCTAACAAGTCATGTTTAATAATATCCCAAGTTTTCTTGTAAAAGAAAGCATTGAAACTATCTGACCCAGGTGACTTATTACTTCCAATACTCCACACAGCTTCCTTAACCTCCTATTTGTTGGTTCTTTTTGTGAGAATGTTGTTATGTGTGCTTTTAAGTTTGAACTTCCATTCAACTTCCTCATCTTCATCAATGTCATCAAAAAAAAAAAATTATTGTACAAGGACACATAGAACTTTATAGCTTGTTCTTCTAGATCCTCTTGTTTGTTGACCACCATTCCTTCAGAATTAATGAGCTCATAAATAATATTACCAGCCTCTCTTCTTCTAACGGCCGTATGATAGAGATTTGTGTTCTGGTCTCCATCGTCCATCCACTTCTCCTTGCTTCTTTGCCAGTAGAATTTTTCCTCTGCTTTTTTTAGATCCTCAAGCATTATTTTTAATTCCCTATTTTCCTCAATCAGATTTGGATTTAATGGATCAGCCAACAATCTTTCTCTGATGTCCTTGCACTCCCTTTTTGTATCCTTCAGCAGCTTTGGTATGTTTACCTCTTCTTTTGCCCACTTTTTGAGAGACATCTTAGTGTTCTTCATCTTCATAGAAAACACGTACATGGGGTTAACTGTCACCTGAATATTCTAGCTTTGCTTTATGATTTCATCAAACCCTTTCCAATCCGTCTAGTAGTTTAGGAATCTGAAAGGTCTCCTTTTCTACTTTTTCTCCATAATCTGAACTGAAATTGGTGCATGGTCATTAATATCAGAACCTTCAGCCTTTACCTATACATTAGGGAGAATTTTCAGCAATTCATCATTCACCAAAGCTCTATCTAATTTGCTTGATATCCTATCATCAGGTCCCCTTTCATTATTCCATGTGAAGATATCCCCCCGACCATTGGTCATTCAAACAGACATGCTTTATCAATGGCACGGTTGAAAGCATCCACTTCTGCATTAATTGCTAATCTTCTACCTCTTTTCTCATACTGTAGATGTACTATATTAAAATCACCAATTACCATCCATGGTAGTTGAACCTGTTGTGATATAGAAACCATGTTGTCCCATAGATCCATTCTCGCTTTGTCATCATTATGATCATAAACAGCTATCAACCACATATGCAAGCCTCCATTATTAACACAGTCCATTGTAACTTGGTGATCATACATTTGTATCATAGAAAGGTTCCATGCATTTGGTTTCCATGCCACACATACCCTAGCAACCTCAGCACAGTCTATATTGGATACATGCTCCCAACCTTGTGGAAATAAGTATTTAATACTATTTTTATTATGTACCTTAATCTTTGTTTCCACCAAAGCAACCAACGAATGACCACTAGCAGTGATCCATTCTCTAATTTCTTTATTATTGCTCTTGTTGCACCCTCCCTTCATATTCCATAGGAGCATGGACATATCAAAGATTTTTGTTTGACCTGGTACGCCTAGCAGGCTCCTTCCTAGCATTCTTGCCTTTCCTAGTCTGTTCTTGTTGTTTAGTTGCGTTCTCCTCCTCAGCATCTGATTCGGATAACACCTCAAAACTATTTTTTGTATCAATAATGGTGCCCACACCTTGATTTCTAGGAATACCTGGCTTCTTTACCCATTTCCTTCATGAGCTTGACACGAACTCGCCCTCTTCACGGCTGCTTGTTTCTTTGGCTGGAGAATCGGCATGTTGCTTCTTGCTCTCCTTCTCTATGTTGTTGTTCAATTATTTCCCTTCGGGAGTGTGCCGCTCATCCTCCTTTGGACCATCTATCTCACCGGTTAAGTCTTCCACTAGGTCTTTTTCCTTCGGGGTCTTCTCCTTCCACACCTATCTACCTTCCGCTGGAACCTCTGTAGCGTTGCTAGCCGCTTTCCGGTCTCAATGATCATTCCCATGGCCAAAGGCCTTGCATGTGGTGCACCTTGCCAGGATATGGTCATAGTCCACCCTCATCGGGATGGGCTCCTTACCTTTCACGTTCAGCATGACCCTACAAGGTGTTGCCATATCCACCTCGAGCTCCACAAGAACTCGAGCTTCATGAACTTCCAGCGGCTTCTTGTCAATGTGCAGAACCGTTCCTACACCGCTGGTGATCGTACCCATAGCCCACTTCATCCATGAACGGCCGAAGGAATGCACCGTGATCTAGGTTGGAACTATGGAGAAGATGCCCTTCTTCAACTCATCCCCATACCTGTAGTCTTTTACAATCACCAATTGATAATCGAACCATCTTAGTCCCGAGTTCAGTGCTTCCGCCTTGTCCTTTGCGTTTGCAAATCGGACCAGAAATATGCCATTCTCTCTCGATAGGAGATCAAAGGATCCCTTGGGCCTCCACTTGCGTTGAATCCATGCCTTCAGATGTGGGTAAAATGCCCATTTTCCAAGAACATAGATGAGAATCGTGAACTCCCACACATAGATGAGAATCGTGAACTCCCACACATTGTCGACAAAGTGTATGTATGTATGTATGTATGTATGTATGTATGTATGTATGTATGTATGTATGTATGTATGTATGTATGTATGTATGTATGTATGTATGTATGTATGTATGTATGTATGTATGCATGTATATATGTATAGTGTCTAAAATCCCAAGCATGAACTTATTCATCTTGCTAAAATATGGGGAAAAGTATTTTAAAAGAAGAAAAAAAATCAAAGAAAAAAGAGGAAAAAGATTCCTAAGTTCAAACTTCCATATTCTCTCTCTCTATGCAGTAAATAAGGAGAAGTGGGAATGTTCATCGTGTGTACACCTTTTCCCTTACTCATCATTAGAATGAGTCCCTTTTTACATGCATCATTCCACTCTTTATAGTAAGAATAGAAGGAATACATTTATATTTCATGCATCTTGTAGGTGTATCATATTTTATCTCGTGCAAAAATAATTTAGATTATTCTTATGACTCTTACTCTCATAGCCATTCATCTTTTCCACCTATTTATTTACCAGGTAGGCTACTAGTATGATTATTCCCCTCATTCATACTTTCTTGGGAAACTTCTTTCAATGTAGTTTATTCCTTAAGATCAAAGCAATGTAGATAGGGAGATCACATGGTGCACTAAGCATGTGTCCTACTGACCATGATATTAACTACTTTATCATAATAGTGTTTTTATTGATCTTGTTGTGGACATATTTTATGTACATTTTTTATCACTTTAGACTAGTTATTCATTCAAATAAGGAAATTTTGATTCATTCATTTTATTCCACTTTTCACATGTTATTTAATGATTATTTAAGCATTAATATTCCTATTTAGATATGTTTTTATCCTTATTTTCTATATATTATCCTATGAATCACCTATACATTACTTATTAATGATTTATGTTCAAATACATAATTTTATTATGGTTTGCTCAGACTTATGTTGTTATTCCTCTTATTTCAGGAAAGTATTTATTGATCAACTCACTGCATTCCAGTTAGTGGTATCGACACCTTAAATCCAAGAGTAGAACAAATAGAGGATTATCGGTGCTAAAGAGGGACAAGTTGGTGCTACAAAGCATTGACTTGATGTCACTGAGATACATACTTGGTGGTACTGACTTAAGGTCCAGAGAAAACCAGGCAGAAAGTTTGGGGTCTTTACCCGTCATACCCGAACAGGCAATATGGGATGCACTGGAGCAGCCGCTCATCTCTATGAGGGAGCAACTTAATCATCTCAATGCTACCGACAACACTTTCAGTGGTACATCTTCAAATCCATACATCAACAGGAATCAACTTGGTGTCACCAATGTGTCTATCGGTAGTATCAATGCAGAGAGAGAAGGCAAAAAGATATGTTAACTTGATGCCACCGACACCCTGTCAGTAGTACCCAGCCAGCACAATTAATGCATATCTAAAGTTAAGTTAGGCCTAATGGCAATAAAAATGAAACAAGGGTAGGCCTCGCTTGTGACCTAAGGAGGGTAGCGATATAAAGATTATCATAAATGTTTTGGATGCATAGCCCGAACGATGGAGACGGAGGGGATTATTGTCAACTACACACTTCAGACACTTTAGGGAGACATATTTGCAGCCGGGAAGTTGTTGATTATGATGTTCATCAAAAGGGATTTCCGAATCGACATCCCCAGCAGTTTTTTCTTCAATTTTTTTGATGATCTACTTCTCTTTTTCTTTTTCTTCTTTTTACATATGATGATGAAAATGTGGGGCAAAACCCCTCTTTTCCCAAGGACCCAAAATATCTTAATACATTCTTGTAATTGAGTTTGATGATTCTACAATATAGTTTTCTTTGTTATGAACTTGAAGTGATGATCGTGTAAATGATTTTGTTAGTGGTCAAAATAACCAAAGTGTTAGACTTCTAGTTACTTTGATAGAGGGATTATAAGTTGAAAAGTCATAAATTCACACAACTAATAACGTGCTTAGGGAGAGGGCTAACAGCTATGAAAGAACAATCTTGAGGGATTATTATTTGCTTAGATTAAGTTCGTATACTACTATGGGAGTGAGATTTTGCTTAATTTGAGTAGTGTATTATGTTGTAGGAGTGGGTAATACTAGATACAGATCCTTAGTTCAGAATAATAGCATATAAATAAAAAGAAAATCAGTTGTAGTACGTGTCTTGGTGGAATCACAAGTTCTAGCGAATCCATTAAATCTTACTTACAACCACTTTTCAGTTTTCTTCGTTTATGTCTTTTATTTAATAATCACAAATCAATTGCTTCTTTCGGCCTAGCTGATTAAGTTTACGTTAGTAGTAGTCTCTGGAGAACGCTTGAATTTTGACAACCCAAGCCTCTTTGATCTTATATTATACAATACTTGCACTTGTATTTTACATGTATGTTCTACGCCAGTCAGATTTTATTCTAAATCGGTACTTTCATTCTATTTACTATGTCGTTCTGTTCTATCTTACACTTTCGGCATCCAAAAGTGGACAAATATATCCTCACAAGCGGAACCATAGGGTTGTCTTTCCACTTAACGTGAATGTGTACTAGAAGGCCCACCCTAGCCTACACGCATGCTAACGCCCAACCCTAGTCTACACTCGTACCGTTCGCATGAAAAAATTTATTTGGTTGAGGACACTTTGAGTGTATATGCCCTTTAGTCAATGCACACACTGC